>OX104069.1:105354094-105988078 GCA_944474145.2 Dicrocoelium dendriticum
GTTCACCCACCGAGGACCAACACAAATGCCTAATTTTCGTCTCTGACCTCCAGTCTCCACATGATGCCGATATTCGGACGCGCCTCTTGTCTAAGCTACAACAGGATAGCTCGGTCACGCTCCAGAACCTGGCCGAGGAGTGTCAAACGCTGTTCAAGCTGAAGCACGATTCTGCCATAATCCAGAACGCCGCCGCAACTGGTATTGTCCAGGCAGTCACAGCACCGAGGGCGCAATCGTCCGCGCGCCCCACCCAGCCCGACCGAGCGAATTCCCCATCCTACGCGTGCCGATTCTGCGGCGCCTGGCATTTCCACCGCGACTAAAAGTTCCGCTAGCATCGTTGTGGCAGGGTGGGGAACCGGGATGGTTACTGCCATCCTCCATCTCCCAAGGGGGCCAAAACTGGGCTGGCCCTCACCCGCGATCCAAAGAAGAGGTCCCGACCCAGACGCACACCCAAACCTGGCCCGGTTGGCATCTCCCTAAGCCTGCTGGCCACGTTCCAAATCAACGCTGTAGATCGGAGAAAATTCGTCGACGTCCTGATCAACGGTCAGTCAGTCCGATTGCAGTTGGACACTGTGTCGGACATCACGATCATCTCCGAGGATCTCTGGCGATCCTATGGCAAGACACCGTTCGAACCGACATCCCAATCTGCTACCAGCGCTGTGGTGGTCGCGTGCAGCTAACTGGGCAGCTGCACTGCTCCGTCTCCTTCCGGGGCGCCACGTTCAACGCGATATATATATATATATATTATATATATATATATATATATATATATATATGCATGCATTGCAGTCTACGGATAGACATAGAACCATCAGAAACCATAGGACTCAAAACAAGGTACAAAGATAGTAAAAGAAAACAAAACACAATACATCAAAGGCCATGGTTTCGTCAGAAAGCGAGATACAACCCAGTTGCCCAAGCAGAAGTAAGGTGTTGTCTTAGTGGAAACCACCCCGACCCTTTGGCTGAATAGCCTTCCCGCATGGCAGCGGATCGAATTCAGGGAATCGCGCCCATTGGGAGCCGGTGACTGATTGCTCAGTTCATACGCCCTTCGTTTGTTCCTTTGTCAAATAGATGCCCAATGCTCCTCAGGATCAGAACAATATCGTCCGCGTAATCTAAGTCAAGAAGTCGCTCACCAGGAAGTAGCTCCACACCTTCTAGGTCGTGTGCAGAGAACACAGTTTCCATGACATCAATAGAGAAGTTGAAGAGGAAAGGTGGCAGCGGGTAATCTTTTCTCACTCCGCTGGTGATACTGAAGGGTGGTGACAGTGTGCCATTAACCCTAACTCTGCCCGAACTGAGCGTACAGCGCTTTGAGAATGTTTACATTTTTAGCAGACATACATTCCCAAAGGGTACATCGATCGACTGAGTCGAAGGCACCTTTTATGTCAAGAAACACGACAACAGTGGATCGCCAATAAACACTGCGGTGCTCCAACATTTGACGCAAGGTAAAGATGTGGTCGATGCAGTCTCGACCTCGACGAAACCCGGCTTGCTCTTCACGAATCTGGCTTCCACGAGTGCCAGTCAATATGCAGAGAATGACAGACGCAATCAAATTAGAGGCAGTTGATTTCAGACTGATCACTCTATGATTGCCGTATTCCGAACGGGAGCCTCCCTTGAAAATTGGGACAATGACGGAGCGGCTCCAGTCTTTCGGGACAGTCTCCTGCTCGCAAAGTTTCATTAGCAACTCGTGTAAACCATCTACTAGAGTAGGTCCCACGAATTTGAAGAGGGTTGGATGAGTTCTATCTGACCCTGCGGCTTTATGTAATTTCAACTGCCTGATCCCAAAGATTTGCATTCAGAATATGATCCTCGAGATCGGAATGACCGAGGTTTACCTCAAATGGAGCCGAGGTCTCAATAGAGGTTGCGAGTCGCAACCCAACCACACAGCGTGCCCCTAAATTCAGCTATGAGCCTGATCACACATTCAACTTCTGCGCGGGAGGGCAGCGCCCAGGGAGAAGGGCGCTCAATGCCCGAAGAAGAAAGCGATAAATCAAGTTGGTTAAACTGCCTTGCAAAGTGTTCAGCCCAACGCTCCAAGGGTTTTGACGGGCTGTGGATCGGCTGCCCACTCTCGTCACGTATGGTCTCGCTAAGACCAGGTCTCTTGCTATCTGTTTCCCTTATCAGGCGGAATAACTTACGATGATTACCAACGGTAGTGGCTGTTTCCATCTGGGAGATACGGTGAGACGACCATGCTTTGGGGTATTTCTCCAGGCTAGCACCTAGTTTTGCCCTGAAATATCTGCGATCCTCATCGTATTCGCTTCCAGCCGGAATACGTTGGCAAGCATGCATAAGTTCCACCTTCAAAGGGTAAAGTGTTGTTACAGGACTGGAGTGATACGCCACTAGTTTGAGATATCACCGAAAGGACACTAGGGGTTGAGCATCGGTTCACATACTTTGGTAGCTGTCACCTCTGGTGGTCAAATCACTGAGGAAATTACCTCACGGACGCAGCGGATTTGCGAATTACCGTGTGCTGGATTCAATCTATGCTTCGGGATTACTGTATTATATGTGTTTTGTGTGAATTGTGCATCGATACTTTTCTTTTGGTGTAGTGCCCAATCTGCGCAAATTTGGTGGAAATACGCTGGGTAATTCCCGAGATCTCATTGGTTTGTTCGACTTGTGGTTCCTGCTCGAAAGTTGTTGAATATAAAGCACAGGCACTTCGGCTGCGATGTGTTGTTC
Source organism: Dicrocoelium dendriticum (assembly GCA_944474145.2). Taxonomy (NCBI): domain Eukaryota; kingdom Metazoa; phylum Platyhelminthes; class Trematoda; order Plagiorchiida; family Dicrocoeliidae; genus Dicrocoelium; species Dicrocoelium dendriticum. Next base: position 105,356,852 of record OX104069.1, read on the forward strand.
CATATTTCGTGTATTCGCTTAACCGTTGACGTCTTCCAAAAATCGTTCGACAATCGACATCGGTTTTTATGTGATGAAGGTCGTGGTTCAAGACATCAAAATACACAGCGAGTGCCACCGGCTACAGGAAAACCTAATAGGCGGAAACATTCCGTTCATCTCGTGGGGTTAAACACCCTCGTAAGAAGTACCCCTGTCAACTCGCCTTCCTCTGCCACTCCGCGATCTGCACCACCACCAGGGTCTTCGACGCCGGCCGAGTTTTAGGTCCAATATTCCCCGCGGATTGAAGACTCAGCCTCGGAACCTAAGAAATGCCGCTTCAATGAGCGGTTTGTGAATTTCTCAGAGCCTGTTTATAAACCTAGGATCCATGGATCACTTAAAAGCGCAAGGGGCCAGGTAACAGACTAACTGGTAAACGACCCAACTTAATAAGCACCTACCGTCCTTCTCCCACAGGTTTATCACCGATTTCGCTGAGACGTCATAATCTCACGGTCCTTCACGCACCAGAATCAAAAGATGAAAATCCCCAGATACGTGATCGAGGTTGAATTCCTCTAGGGGCTAATCGATGGATTCTTGGATGTGAGTGAAAATTGTGTGAAGAATAAACAACTAGTCCAACTTGATCAGCAAACCAACCTGTCATCGAGTGAGAACCAACTTAGCAAATCACAGCATGCCGCAGCTCATACTGTCTCGTCTGTCAAGGCTGAAAGGCATAAAGGTTCACATCCGCCGAGAATTGGAACCAGAAGATAGGGATCATTTAAAGTCTGTGGTCTTTGATCTCAAACGCTTTACAGAGAAATGTGAGACTTACACACTGTAAACGTTCGAGTGATCAAGAAGGAACTACGAACCCGTGACAACCGGTTGCTCAACCTCCAGGCACGTCCCGCGGTACCTCCTAGGACCTAGGTGTGCAGCCTAATGAACAAACGGGACAAACTGTGCCGCTTCAGTGTCTCGGAACGACCGGAGGTCTTAAGACTTACAAAGACTTGGTTCAACCCCGACTTCATACCCTAGGAAATCGCTCCGCTTACGTCTCTATTAGTCTTGTCAGGATACTCGTGTTTCCGAAACGACCGAAAAGCAGAGGCTCATGATGGTGCCTGCTGTACATCAAATCATCACCACCTGGTAAACTTATCAGCACCTATCGGAGCGAGGATAAGCTATAGGGGTAATTGTGGTGCTCGACCCACCTCAGACGCGCGGAAATAATAGTGGGTGTTATCTACCATAGCCATTAAACCGCTGTTGCGATTAGCTACCAGATGTACAGAAGCACATGAGCCGCCCTCAACTCCTAATGATGGAAGAGTTAAATTTACCTACGATATTCTGGCCAGATGTTCGGCGACGTTGAGGCGCAATTAGCTAAGATGACTACTGAAGTTGAAGCAACGCAACATGTCGATCAACCGACGCGCATAACCCCGTACTCGGCCACTTGTTTGGACCTAATATTTACGAGCTGCGAGCAGAATCTGAAAGAGTCCTCGAACCTCTAGCGAAGTGACCACTGTTTCATTGTGGCAAGCATAGAACTGCCTTTACCGTATTACAAGCAACGGAACTCGACATTCAACTATTGGAAGATGAACTTCAACGGGCTCGTCCAAAGCGTAAGTCACTGATTGGACACTGCCACATGTGTCGCTTGAAGCCAGTTGGTCATTAATGAAGGGGAGGCTCAACTCGATGTGAACTCGGTTCGTTCCCCTGAAGTATTCAAAAGTCGGACCTGTCAAACCGCATTGCCCCGATAAGGAACATAAAAAACTAGCGCGACGGCGTCGCAAAGTTTGGGATAGATACAGCATCTTGAGTTGTGTGGGAGATTACACGGTGTACAAGACACAGTGTAACATATGTAACGCCATTAAGATCAAGAACTGCCGGAAGTTCGAAGAGAATCCGCGACCACAACCGCCCCCAAGAGAATATTTCTCTACGTAAAGTGAAACCTGCGGGCGACACCTTGGACGGACAGTCGCTCATTTCAAGCGCGGAGCACGCGGACACGGATTCGCACTTCCTCATCGTATTTTCCAATAAACCAGTGGCTGTCCTAGTATCAGCACAGGTTGCGCAAGTCTTGTTCGACAGCCCACAATGTGATGCAGACGAAAAATATCAGCTATTCGTCAACCTTGATGGTACAAAGCCCTGCGGAACAGACGGACTTCACCCACTAATACTGAAGTCTCTATCGAATATCATCACACCAGCCGTGACCAACCTATTAAAGAAACCAATATCTGAAGAATCTGTCCCAAACGACTGAAAATGCGCGATAATGAGACCGCTTCCTAAGAGTGGTTATTCGAGTATAGTAGAGAACTACAGACTGATCTGTTTGACTTCGATATTGTCCAAAATTATCGAGGTTATGAAAAAGTGTCTGCTGTCGTTCTTTAAATCTATGGACGTATTGACGCCCGCACAACACGGCTTCACGAAAGGGTGATCCTGCATCACCAACGTAATGTATGCAAATCACCAGTGGGTACGAGCTCACAACGAACGGAAAGATGATGACGTGGTGTACATCGACTTCAGTAAGGCGCTTGACAGAGTAAATCACGAGGTACTCCTTCGTAAACTGAAAAGCTACGGGGTCAGTTGCACGATACTTCAGTGGCTACACGAGTTTATTGTGGGACGGAAGGTTAGAGTACAGGTTAATGACTACCTGATAGACTGGTTCGCATCGACCATCGTGGTGCCACAGGGAACTGTACTTGGGCCAATATTTTTTTGTAATCATATCAACGGTCTCCCGCAGCAGTTCTAGTCACCACGTGCGTTGTTTGCAGATGGTATGAAAATCTGGAGGACCATTGAGAATCAAGACGATTTCGCTCGCCTCTAGCATGAGTTGGATCGAATGTCAACGTAGTCCAGTTAACGCAAGCAAGAAGGAGTTCATCAGTATCACCAGACGTGCAACAACTCGACCAAACACATTGGACGGCCAGTTGCTCCACCCCCCCCCCCAGCACGTCGGTCAGAGACTTAGAAGTACCCTCGTGACATGATATGAGACCACTAGAAAATACAGAGAAATTGTACTGTGCGGGACTTCGTATGCTCGGGACATTACGACGCAGCTTCGCCACATGGCCTGAAGAAACCGTCCCTCGTTAATTCACCAAGCTCATCAGACCAATCCTTGAATACGGCGCCCCAGCTTATTAGCTGGTAACCCAGTGGGAAAAGGAAAAGCCGGGGACAATGCAACACATCGTAACTAGAATGATTTCCAGTCTTAGAAAGCTTCCGCATGAAAAACCTTGTGAAAGGCTCGGATTTTACACACTTATATACTGCCGAGTGCGAATTGACCCTATTATGACCTATCGAATACTATACCAGAATCACTTCCCCATACTGCGACCAATATTTCAACTGCGGGAACACTGTAACACTCGAAGAAACCGCTACAAACTCAGGGTCCCATGCATGAACAGGGTACCACATCAACTCTGTATAGAACGAAGGATCGTGAAGTTATGAAAAACACTACCAAAAGGACTAATAGAGGCCGGTTCTGTGAGGTGTTATAAAACATGTGTCGACGATTATTTCGGAAACCTGTTTTTTCGAAACGGTGAAAGCTGTACGACGTAACGGCGCTTCGCTGCTGTGTGACCACCACCAGTCGCACGCGAGCTGAGTATACCGCGAGGACGCCCACACCTACGCGGATTCAACACCCGCGCCGCAACGTTACGAGACAAGCTCGTTACATCTGGGCTACGGGCAAAAAATACATCCGGCATCCAAAAATAATGATACCAATACGAATTCCTAACCGAACAACGATAGACGATAAACTGACCAAACACTACCGCTGATAAACCGCAATTAAATTTTGTTGAATTTTAATAATTCGAAAGTTGTACAGAAAGCTTTTACTTGCTTTTAAATACTGTCGCAGTCCCAGAGTTCGTGTGATTTTCCAGAAGCTCAATAATCTATGGAGACGGTGGGATATCAGCATGTGAATGAAAGGTAGGTTGTATAGCGTTATGATAATGCCATAATCACTGTACGGATCGGAGGCCTTGCCACTTTGCAGTGAAACCATTAGACTGTCGCGTCTGACCACCAGTAATCGCGAAGTATTGCTTATATCCTGTGGGAACACAGGGTAAGCGATGCTGAGGTCCGTCAGTTGGTTTCTGTCAAGAAACCATGTGACACCTTAGAAAGTCAACAGTACGCAGTAGCGACGTTTTGCTGTCGCACAAGCACGACCGGGCGCACGCAGGGTAAGAACACAGCGAGGCCTGAATTCGTGCCCACAGATTACAAGGCAGGCTTGGGATGCTTAAGGTGGTGTTCGCCGAACTGCAACCGCTTACGCTGGCTAGGCTATCTTTTTTGTCTACCCTTTGACTGACATCCTCGGCGTGCGTTGTCCGCCGTGGCTGCATCAAGTTGGGAAAAACCGCGGTGGCTAAAAATCATGAATAAACTGTATGAGGGACTTAGCAAAGCTCGTGCGTCCTTGTGGACGGAGCTAGTGGCTGGAGGCTATTAGACATGGTACAGTCATGTAATCTTAGAGATTCCTGCATTCGGTTTCTTGCACCTAGCTGTTAATTTTCATTTCATCCTAATAAGATTGACGCATTTCATTGATTCAATTTCCTCCACACTCAATTTGCATTCAAAAACCATTTTCTTGCCGATTATACGTATTGTCATGCTGGTGACGTGAGTAGTGGCAACTAGGTCCACCGCATTTCAGTGCCCGCAATATAGTTGTTCGACTGAATTGAACAGCACACCGTATTTGGTTCGCATACCTAGTGCAGTACTCTCACGGAATTAGAACAACTCAGTCCAGGACCGGTTAGGAACTTATCTGACCTCATCAGGTAGACAGCAGGTACTCAGACCACGGGCCTAAGTCACTATTCCTCTAGCCGCCGAGTAACGGCGAGCAACGCGTCACAATGGTTACCGGCTGATTGCAGTCGTTTTGAAACACATGGGAATGGACTGCGAGGCGTAATCTCAAGGTGGACCACAGTTCACATTAAAGTATACCCTGGTCAATTTGAGCAATGTAACCGTAACTGTTGAAACATGGATATTGGATGTAACCTGCTCGGGCGAGCAATCCATTTAAACGAGTGATTCAAAATGACCCTCCAATTAAACCAATTTACTCTCAGTGCTCACTCCCACCGAGTAACCACTCGCAATAATTGCCCCATCTACCCTCACTTCCGGCGATCGTATCGCCAATGGGACTAACGTGCACTGCCAAGGCTAGTATGAATTTCGATGTCTCAGCCACTTCGGTAGTTGTAATTGGCTAATGGGACGGTGCAACTAGCGCAGAAGTGTACTGGCTGCTACGTGCTAAAGGCACTAAGATCCTGGTAGCATCTCTTTCTAACACGATTTGGGACACTGAAGAAGTGCCTTCAGACTGGCGACTACCAACTGTCGTGCCCATCTACAAGAAAGGTCAGCGTGCTTTGCGCGAAAATCATCGATCCATTAGCCTTATTTCCATTGCCACAAAACTTCTCAGGTATCATTCTTTGACGAATTACTGGTCACCCTTAGGACCGAATCCCTGAAAACCAAACTGGTTTCCGCCCTGGCTGTGATTGCATCGACCACATATGTACTCGTCGTCAAGTTTTAGAGTAGAGACACATACAGACGACCGCCTATGGCAGTTTTCCTGACTTGAAACCTACTTTCGACTCTAATGACAGCGCCAGCTTGTGGCACAGACTATCCATGAAGGGCGTGCCAGCTAAACTCCTTTCCATTCTCTGGTCCCTCTACCGTGTAAGGGTATATGGGAAACCCTCTCTTGAGTTCACCACGACAAGTGGGTTCGCCAGGGTTGTCCTAAACCTGCATTCATCTTTAACCTCGTTATCGAAATGATCATGAATGACTCGGCTCTTTCAGACTATTCTGGAGTGGAAGTACTGCCAGGCGACCGACGGACAAACCTAGTTCTCCTTGGGTCTGATGCATTGGCTATGCAAATACTACTGCACAGACTTGTACGTAGCGCTGCATGCTTCGGCATGTAATTTGCTGCTGTAGGACTAGGCTGACACCAGTTTTAGCTATTTCCGAACAGCCACTGGAAGTGATGGAGCGGTTCATTTACCTTGGTAGCTGTGTCACCTCTGTTGGTCACATAGCTGAAGAGGTTACTTCGCGTAACAGCAAGTCTCGTGTGGCTTTTCAGTGACTCAACCATCTATGGAGACGGCGGAATATCAGCTTGGCAGTGAAAGGTGGGGCATATAACGCTGTGTTATGGCCAGTGTTACTGCATGGGTCAGAGACTAGGCCAATTCGCGGCGAAGATGTTAAACGCTTCGCTGTGTTTGACTACCGGTGCTTACGGAGTATTGCGCACGTCTGGTGGGAACACCAAGTGAGTAATGCTGACGTCCGCCAGTTTGTTTTCGGCAAGAAGCTTTCTGAAACTCTCTCGTTAAGTCTTAGTCGCTTGCGTTGACTAGGCCATATCCTCCGTACGCCCTTGATCAGCTTCCTCAGCGTATATTGTATGCCGTGGTAGCACCAACTTGGGCGAAACAGCGAGGTTGGGAGTCCACGACATGGCATAGAAGCCTGAAAAAAAGTGACCGAGAGACTTGGTCAGGGTGGTGTGTGTCGTCTTCCTGGATGGGGGTCCCGGGACCGTACACACCAATGGTTAGAGACCCTTACAGACATGGCGCAATCACGGTCAGTGGTGTGCATATATCCGGATTTTTCATCTGGTTGTTAATTTTAGTTTCATTCTGATTAGTGTAACACATTTCCTTCGTGTTTTCATTTTTCTTACATTCTATTTGCATCTAACCCCACCATTCTACCAGTGTTATTATTATTCCTACGGTGTGAGTCATGGCAACTAGATTCACCGTACTTTGGTACTCGGATCATAGTTATTCAGCTGAAATGAATCGCGTCTGACCAGAATGAATAACTAAAGCTCGTCCACTCGTGTTTGGCCTCCCGATATGAGTATAGTCGCTTGCCAGAGTAAATTTGTGATGCAGCTTCAAGGAATAGATCATAGTTGACGCAATGTTAACCGAATTGGGACAATCAGCGAACTGCAGCTGACGAGTGCGCCAGATAACCTCTCAGTACATTAATCAGGAATCTTACTGATAACAGAAAGAAAAGTCGCAGCTGTCTTCTACAATCGAGAGTCATAGGTAGTGTTGAATAAAAACGCGTAGCCAGAGCACAAGTACAAGTTGCGAAAGAAGCCCAGAATTGTGCGAGACGGCTAAGAAGTCAATGCCGAGACGAGAAGTTTAATTGCATATCTAGGCAGATACACCAGCTAGCCGAGATTGCGTACGCTTCCAGTTTTCGAGAGGCCCGTGTTCTGGTTGATACTTCGCTGTGGCACCATCAGACACAAGGGAACCCGTCCGCATCATCTCGGTGAAATTTGCACGTCGCCACTTCGTGAAACCCCAGTTACGAGAGACAGCAATCTAGGTGAAAACAGATAGGAAACAGGTTAGAACAATCCGAAAGTTAAAAATGAAAAATAAACCCAACCGGAAAGACGCTGGTTGATGGAATGTTTAATGATTCATTACTGACTAAATATATTTAGGTAGTAGTTTTAAGGGGTATAAGAGTACGAAGTACACGCTGTCCACAAGACACAATTTAAGGTATCAAATGAAAAAATCGATGAAACAATTAGGATATATAACTAGAGAATTGTGTGCACCCCGAATGTGTTGGCGCGAGATTGGCAAAAGCAGTAACATTCAATGACGGAAACACATAAAAACGGTAGATGTGACTCGCCACCAAAGAAGTCGCTGCACTTTGCAACAACACTGGCAAGTCTCCCTACTTCACATACCACTAATTCTCAAACTGTGACGCCTGTGGTTGAACAAGAGACAAAGCAACCGTAACTAGCTGTAATGAGTGCAACGTAAAACATTTGATGGATGGTGAAAGCAAGCCAGATGTATCACCTGGTCTTTAACTAGAACATTTATTCTCCATTAGATGATTGGAAAGCTCATGTATGCCGCTGGATGACAGGCGATTCAATATGTGACTGCTATCTAACCGAAAATCGTGTTTATTATCTGCTACAGTGAGGTGAAACAACAATGATCTGAGTAACTTAAAACACTGTCAACAATGACAGAAGACAAAAGTTACATGTTACCATTTCGGATTGCTCTCATCAGACACAAACGCAATGCACTTGGGTAATAAATTAACGTATGTACATGTGGAACGAAATTACGCGAGTAAACCAAAGTTGAGCAAGCAAGACCACGGTAATCTGATGGACTGCTTCAGTTGCTTTTGAGCACAATACCGGCCGGTTTACCGCAATCAGTGATGCCTCACTGATTGCCAGCATTTTCGAGTCGCGGTAGATCAATAGCACGTTGAAGGCCTCCAATCGATCCACGTGATGGCCTGTCAACACGAGATGCATTGTAAGACACTAGACCAGGAGTGTCTAAAATTTTTGCGAGGGACACATTTTGTGAGGTAAAAATACGTCAGACCATACTTAGATAATAGCAAAAATTACACATACAAGAAAAAATGCAAGCCTGAATGTAGTAGTATATGATAAAAACGCGGGTCAGTTGAAATGTTATCGCGAGCCGGACTTTGGACACTCCTGCACTAGACCATACGTCAGTACATAGGAAGCGTATGTACTCAATAGGTGTAGACTCACTTGCACAAAACCGTCGACGAATCATGCAGTTTCCATTGAAGTAAAAACCTATCTGTTGGCCATTCTCCCGAGTACCTCAGTGACCTGATATCAATATACACAGAAAATATTCGGTTCGAATTTGAGGGAATCGCACACAGGCAAGTCGATGGCGTTGCGATGGGAGGCACTCTATGCCTGGTTCTGGGGAACATTCTCAGGACTGATTGAAAGGTCACTAGCATCATTATTTTAACCGATTTGTCACCTTGTTGAATTCGACTCACCCCAATCTCTCCGTGTTGTAGGAGGGAACAACAAGATAGCCCGTCGTTTTTAGGCATTCTCATCAAAAGGCGAACCGAAGGTAGTCACAAACGCACCGTCCACTGTAAAACAACTTGGAGCGGGCAATACATTCATTTCACCAGCTTCGCACTGGTTGCATACAAACGCGCTCTCGTCAAAACCCTTTTCTAGAGTCAGGCGTATCTGTAGTCCAGATGCTGCAGAGCGAAGAAAAGTTGCTAGAGAGGACTCTTGTCAAACGGGCATCCTGAGGAATTTATTCAGTTACCCAGTAGACCCACTAAAGAGAAGCTACCAGTACAAAAGGTGGAGAAAAGTATGGTTGTTTATTTCCACTGTTCAAATGGGACAATGTTTCAAATGAAATTGGTTATAAACTTAAGTCTGCCGTAATGCGCGTCTACGAACCCTTCACACCACACGGACGCTGGAGCTCAACTACAGTTCGGACAGTTCGTCAGTCGGTTTGGCCTCTCACAGTATTTACCAGTTCACCTGCAGCTTCGGAGACATCTATACAGGCAGGATAGAATGACGATTGGCCAAAACGATGGCTGAGCATTGCCTGACATGGTTGAAGCAATCCATGGCATAACATGGAGAGAAGGATCAACTCAAGAGCCGGAACCTCGACTCGTCTAGGATGACAGGCCATTACGTGCTATTAATCTACCGCGACTCGAAAATGCTGACAATCAGTGAGGCATCACTGATTGCGGTAAACCGGCCGGTATTGTGTGCTCAAAAGCATCTGAAGCAGTCCATCAGATTACCGTGCTCTCGACTGCTCAACTTCGATTTACCTACATAATTTCGTTCCACATGTACATACGTCAATTTATTACCCAAATGTATTGCGTTTGCGACAGATGAGAGCAATCCGAAATGATAACATGTAACTTTTGTCTTCTGTCTGCGTTGACCAAATGAACTGACTATCGGGAGGTGACATGGTTCAGATTCCAATAACGAGTGCATCGATAAAAATAACTAAAAATGATTAAGAAAATGAGATAAGACATAAGTAGAGTGTAGAGGAAAATGCGCAAGAAAGAAAAATGGTGGTTAGAATGGTAACAAGGGCTAAACTCAAAAGCAGCATTGATTCCGCGAATCATCCAAGTTAGACACTACATCCAAGCATGTTTGGGACCCATCCCGAAACCATTGCCTAGGAAGATGGCATGCGTAGATCCCGACCAAGCTTCGCGTCGATTTCTCCGTGTCTTTATGTTATGCAGCTGAGGGGCCATCAGACGGTTTAGTCTAAGGAGATGCTGTGGAACATACGATCGACGGGCATATGCAAGGCATAAGCTAATCGACGCAAAAGACTCAATCTTAACAAACGGCCCAGTGTGGCACCAGATGACCTCTTACCAAACATCAGCTGGCGAACGCAGCATAAACCAGATATGGATAATACTTCAGAAATACCGGTGATCAAAGTCAACATCTTTAGCGCGAACTGGCAAGGTCTCTGATCCATAAGGTAACAACAGTATTATCGAAAAATCGTTAACTCTGCCATTCACTGACAAACTGATAACGAGGCTTCTCCGCAGATAAATGGGCTTCTACACAGGTCTTGTAAGTGATAGAAAAAAGTTCATGTGACGTTACTTTAAGATATGACATAGCCACACAATAAGGTGAAACGACCGACCAATTCCAGTGGCTGTTTGCCGATGGAAAGAATGTCGGCCCGATCCCGTAAGAGTAGCGTGCACTTTAGATGCCAAACCCACGGCGAAGTGTGGGGCGCTAAAAACGTCAACCTAATAGTAGTGGACAGTTCGGTCTACCGAAGTTGCGTTTGGAGCACACCGTATAAACAGTGACGACCCATTCTTGCAACTATGTGTGACAACAATGGCTGTCTCCCCATAGAGCCCAGCGAATCCCTCGATAAATTACCCATACTGATCATGTTGACAGCAGCTACAGATGGCGCACATCAGTCCAAGACCGTCAGTCAGTTTGAAGCACGCATCTGGATTCCGACCATGCTCTAGTAGGTGCATGCCTGCCGCCGACGCTTACTGCTTCAAAGAAGCGCCCGACTTTTAAGCCCCTCGTTTTTATCCTGAACTTACAGTCCACAATAGATAATTATTTAGACCAGTGGTCCTCGATATGCAAGCAATTACATCCAGGTGGGGTAAAACATAACTTTATGAGGACCAGGTCATCAAGCTGTCTTAAAATATGTAACTAACTACCCTAATCATAGTTGTGTAGTCATTGGTGACGGAGTGGTTAGTGAGTCAGGCAATTTTCGGTAATAAATTACCTAAAATGCAAGCCTGCAAAGCAGCACAGATAAATGGCGCCTCTCTCGGTTCGCTCCTCCACCGTTTTCTTTTGAGCCAGATAGTCGTTCACCAAATCGAAGTACATAGTTGAGTGAACGCTAAAGTGGGATTATGAGCCAGCCGACCAGGTAAAGGAACGACGGAATATTCACAAGGTAGAATGGACAAAAAGGGAGATTAGGGTTCAGGCTTATCGACACAGCGGTGATGGGAAGCTGTCATACAGGATGGACTTAGAAAAATGGTTGAAACGGATCCTAAGCCAATTCAGTGTGTGTTGGAGAGGATCTGGGAATGGTTATGGTTATGCCCATAAATAGGGCCAAAAGCTCCGCTATCGGAATCGGAGCTGCTAATCCTCCCACCCGATATGTTGTCGGCGGTGGCGAACTCCCTGTTGTTACTCAGCAGGTTGATTAAGGTGTCGTGCACTCATCAGCTTTCATTCTGGCGACAATCGAAAGGCTGCCTGTCAGGGGTTTCGTATGCTGTAGTTTATTCGCCGAGCTTTCGGAGTTCTAACGGCCAAAATGTTTGTGAAGCTATTTTTGGCATTTGTCCGACCCCACTTGGAATATTGTGTCCAGGCTTGTCCACCATGCCTTAGCCGAAACTAAATGGAGGTGAAGTGTTGCGAGTGCGTACTACGTTAGCACAAGGTCTAAGCGGACAGATGGATTATGAATGCTTGCATAGTATGAGGACGCACTGCATGCACTACCGAAGGGTGAGAGGGGGCTTGATTCGTACCTATCGTATTTTGACAAGCAAGATCGGCACGGACTTATCAAAGCGAAACTCTGCGAATCGTGTAGAAAATAGCTGGAATAAGCAATATCCAGTACTAATAGAATGCAGCACCGTAGAGGTCTACAAAAAAGACCTAGATAAGTGTGGGTCTGAAATATTTTCAGAATTATTGTAATTTTATTGCATTATGTCGCTGTAAGCTCTTACTACATGACAGTACAGAGAATGCTTTTGTTTTTGCTTCAATCTTTTGCAGACGCCGTGAAAGTTAGTCGGAGGTCAAGGTACCGGGGTTTTTTGTTTGCTTACCAGTGCAAGAAACAGGACGCTCGTTAAGCGAAAGTCTGAATCATCTTTGGAAGTTGACTTGATTTAGCAATTCAGTCCCGCTAAGTTACCTAATCGCCGCGGTCACCCACTGAAACTGCATAAACCACGGTCTGATAGGATTAGGAAGGAAACTCCTCTGTCGCGCCGAGTTATAGATCGCTGGAATTCGCTTCCAGCTGACGTGATTATGGAACCTACGGTTAAGGGCTTTGCGCGCAAGCTCGATGTTCTTGGGTGGCAACACAAACCTTTCCTCTTTCCTGACTCACCTACACTTTCAGTTCTCTTTTAGGGACTCAAATATCCTGGTATCCTATTTGCCTAGCTCTTTCTACATTATCTTCTTGCCTTGGGAGTTTACTTTTTTCTCTTCCCTACTTCATGTAACCGGTCCAGCAAGGACTGCTGGGGCAGGATACGTGGGTATTAATTGGTTGGAAAGGGTGTGATGCGGTTTTGGTTTTAGGTCTATCTGTATTTCAAAGTCTGCCAACTCCTGGTTTAACGAGCCGCTAAAGAAGAAACGCTCACGGGATAATCCTGTCATTCTAGTCCCACTTTTCATTGAGTTCACTGATTTGTAGAGAGCATGTTAGCCCCGTCGTCTCTAGATCACCATGCCTTAACGACCCAACAGTCTTCAAGTGACCAGGAAAGTCGCAGAGGAACAGTGCTGTCCAGGCACCTTGCGCAGCTGGGAATCCAGAAGCTGCTTGAAATTTTCTTGTCTGTGCGCTGACTACGGTTTCTGAGAGGCAATTCCAGGGGTTTACCATCCTAGTAGTAAGAGCGACGGTGGAGCGGACTCGCACCATCCTCAGTTTAGATGCTTTCCAATCGTGACATCGTGTTAGGCCTCCTACACTGAGTTGGAAAAACCCACAGTCCCTTAGCAACTTTGACTCTTGGTATGCACGGTAGCGACGATAGTCCAGTGAGAAGAGATTCATCTCTTGGAGTCGAAGTAGTCCGAAGATAAACTTTGAGCTTGGTTTATGGACCGTACTCAAGGATAGGTCGTACGTGAAGATCTTCGGTGTCATCCGCGAGAATGATCTTATGGCACCCCACACCCTGTTAATAGCGCCTACTCTCCCTGGTGTCCTGGGGGTTATTAGCTCCGAGGCAATTAATACACCTAAGTCTTTCTCCCGGGCGGCATTCTTCAAGAGGAAACCCTCAAATATGGCAGGTGCCAAGTGGATCAGACTCACCAATCAGGACGCATTTGGCATAGTTGATAGGTAGACCACCATACTTGGTGGATCAGTCCTGTAGTAGATCCAGATTGGCCAGTAGTTTACCAGCAGTAGCGACGTCCGAGACAAATCAAAGCTAGAGGTCATCAGCAGCATGCGTTTAAGGAAGGTCCTTGATGAACAAGTTGAAAAGTTCACATGAGAGGACAGATCCTTGCGGACCACATTAGCAATGGTTGAAAAGAGTTTCATTCACTCGCACCTGCATGGTTCTGTCCCCTAAGAAGTCGACGATTGACTGACATCAGTTTCACGGAGCTTGTACAGAAATCGCTGATGTGGGACCTTATCAAACGCCTTATTGAAGTGAAGTAAGACAAGATCTAGGTGTTTGCCGGCACTAATTGACCTTGCCCATTTTTCCCTCGACACTAGTAGGTTGGTAGTGTAGGAGCGTCTCTTCTGATAGCTGTGCTGTGTAGTGGAGATGATGTCCAGATCAAAACAGTGCTTCTGTACGGCAGGTCTAATAATCGCCATGACCTTGGAAATTATCGATGTCAGTCTGTAGGGTCAAGAGGATTTCCACCTGTGCCTTAGCATCACTATTCCCAGTCGGCGGGCAGACGCCCAGATTCTAGAAAGCCGAAAAATCTGGCAGATAAAATGAAATCTGTCAGGGCCAGGCGACGAGTTAAGATCTAGCTCGAGCAACATTTTCCGTGCTGAAATTGATGTCCTCAAGACAGTTGAAATGCGAAGCATGGAGGTTGTTGAGCGGTGGGTCTTCCATTGCGTAAACGGATGAGTAATGCCGAGCTAGGAGATCTGCTTTCTCGCCGTCTTCGTATGGAAGGGAATATGTTGTACTGAATGACAAAGCGGTTGGTCACAGCAGACTTTGTTCCTTTCGTTAATATAAGCGTAGATTTTTTCATGTCTGAACACTGTTCTGCCAGACTCTGATCACATTGCTGCTTCTCACACTTTCGTAGTATATAAGTTCTTCAGCGTCTGGTAGTTTGAATAGCCCGAGTCCACTTTAGTAGTTGCATTCGCCGAGTCATTAGAAACCGTATCTCCAGAGCAATCCAAGTAGCTCTCGTGTGGGCCTTTTTCTTGAGTTTGGGACCACCTGTTCAACGAGACGGTTCATTTTGGAGCACAAAAACGTCACAGCGCTATCGATGTAAAGATTTTGTGAAGTATTCGGGTCTCACATGCTAGCCGCCTCTTTTAGGCAGGTAGGATTGGCACACCAGAAGTTTCGGTAGTTAAACCTTCGGCCTTAGCTGCCAAATCGTCGCGTCCAATGATGCCAGAAGGTGCAGGCGAGAGCACCAAATCAAGGTGGGGTGTCTGACATGGACTACTCTGGTGGGCGTGGAGAAGTGCCGAGATAGGTTGGCGTCAAGGAATGCTACAAGAAGACCAGCATCAAATGACTGCGGAGAGTCCGTAGTGGAGAAGATCCGTCACAGTTACACCCATAGGTTTTGAGTGAATCCAAACGCGGGGACAAGTACACCACCCCGATGATAAGGGGATTGCATCCGTAGTGCATCCGACACCAGAGCGTTACTATACTGTCGTCAGTAATAGACCTAGATTTTCAGTACAGTATTAAACCGTCCCTAGTACCCGCCCCACCGCGATCCGCACGTAAGAGCTGAGATCCTGGAATAGGTATCTCTGGATCTGGCATATGCGAGGATGCAACTTAAAAGTAGTGGATGGCGTCACAGTCCCAGATGCAGAAAGCTGTTAACACGGAAAGCACTTCAGTTGTTGATGAGCCCACATCGTTAGTAGTGCGGATGTACACGATTAAGCTTTTAAATGGGTTCATTAGAACAGGAGCACACTACAACCAATTTAATTAGCGAGTGAGAACAGGAAATGCAATGTGGAACACCTATGCGAAAATAAGTCTAAGTAGGAGTGAATCAGTAGGAAGTTAGTGACTTGTTTCAATGCATTAAGAGTGGATGACAAGTTACTTACCTTTTGACGCCCTGGGAACTTCATTTTTGCTCGTCTGAGGGCCTCGATCACTGCACTTTGGTGTTGATCCTTAGCTCTGACCGAAATGATCACTTGACCGATATTGACCCTGGCAACAGTTCCCTGAGGCTTGCCAAACGCGCCGCGCATTCCGGTCTGAAGACTGAGAAAAATAAGCGCTCACACAAGCCTACCGATCAGCACCCGCATACGACAACATTTTGTTTATTCGAATAACGTGAAAAGGGTGAACACGAACTCGGTCGTGAAAATTTTCTTTCCCGCAATGTTTCAGCAAGTATTTGTTAGCGCAGATTCGAGCAGCTTCAAGCGCTTCGCTAGATAACTGCTCGTATTCGTCAGAGATAAGGTGAACACAAAGCGGGAACTCCTCAACATCGGCCCTCTTTTTGCCCAAGTCATAAATCCGAATTTTGGGATCGGGGACACCCCGGCAAAATCGAGACTTTGGGTAAGGCTTATTTTTACAATATCGATAGCTAGAAACAAACAGTAAAATCCTAGGGAAACTAACCAGCGTGCAGGACGACGACCCATGGCAGATAATGGGGGATTACTGCGAACGAGGTGGACACAACGGACGACTGTGAATAGCACCAAAATATAATGGAGGCCAGAATGGAAAATACTCCCATTATAGGAAACAATAATTCTATGCAGTTATTAGATATTTTGCGCGCTGCACATGTTGTGCACGGCAAACCACGAATATTTGATCCTATATACTAGGTAACATCGCACAACTAAAATTTCACGAACTATTTTAGCTGCTATATTTTTTTACGAATCAGCATCCGGGTGTAAATGGGGGCCATGCGTACAGTAACCTTAAACGTTGCAAGTGTTACTCATGATACCAATACAAGTTATTGGTACTTTCACTAACTATTTAACAAGTGACAAGGTAATGCTGTTTACTTAAAAATAACAAATCGGGGTAGTCATTAGTCTTATTATTTTCATGTGCTTAAGTAAACATAGGCGCAATTGGAAGTTGGACAGCAAGACACCTGACTCAAATCGTTTCTATGATGCCTTGTGGTAGCACGCGAATAAGTACCACGCGTTGGAACCGAAAAATGCGCAAAACCTGAAGTTGCCTATTAAAACACACGCTGATAATTTTAAGCTAGTTGATGTGCTGTGCTTTTCGAATGCCCTAAACCTATAACTTCTATCGTGCGCCTGCTAAGCTTGTATTGTCATGTGTTTGTTTGTAAGCGGCGTTCAGTTCAGTTCAGATGGGGACAGGAACGATAGGAGAATCCCGTGAGTGTTCCATCTTGAGTGGATCGTTGAGCCAGGAATTGATGAAGTGCTCAGTTACTGATGGATCTAAAACGGAAACACCCGTCTTTCGTTTCGACAGGCTGTGCTTAGCGGCGTTCCGCAAGGCTCTGTCCTAGGTCCGCTGTTGTTCTCAGGCTACGTGAATGACTTGCCGGAGGAGCTTGAGGTACAATCGCTTTTATTTGCAGATGACCTAAAGCTCTGGAATATTGTTGATATCCCTGGAGGTCCTATGGCTCTTCAACGGGCTCTGGATAAACTCTGGGAATGGTCTGTCTTGTGGTTGCTGCTTATAAACCGGACAAAGTGTTCAGTGCTGCGTATCGGAGCGTCTGATTCCTCCACAAGTTATGTGCTCGATGGGACTGTACTTCCTCACGTGACTCATCAGGTTGATCTAGGTGTCGTCCACTGTTCCACATTACACTCTGGAGAAAACTGGAAGAAGGCGGCTAGTAAAGGGTTCCGAATGTTGTGGTTTAGCCGTCGTTCTTTTGGGACCCTAACTGCTGATGTAGTTGTGAAGCTCTTCTCAGCGTTTGTGCGACCCCACCTAGAATATTGCGTCCAGGCCTGTCCACCATGCCTTGTCCGGGACAAAATGGCACTAGAAAGGGTGTTGCGTGTCGGTACCAGGTTGGGCAAGGGATTACGAGGGCAAACGTACCCCGAACGCCTACTTAGTTTGGGAATGCAGTCAATGCACTATCGAAGGATTAGAGGGGACCTAATCCTAACCTACCGTATTTTGACTGGGAAGGTTGGCCCTGATTTGTCCATGCTATTTAGTCCTGCTAGATTATCTGGTCTGCGCAGGCATTGTATGAAGCTGGACAAACCGCGGTCCGATAGAGTTGGAGCGGAGACACGCTTATCGCGTCGAGTCATCGAACGCTGGAACCTGCTTCCAGAACATCTTGCAAAGGAATCTACGGTTAAGGGTTTGAGCGTCAACTAGATGCTTTTGGGTGGCAACACGAAACCTTTCCGTTTTCCGGACAAATTCCCATCTTCATACTTCGATTCTATCTTCTTTACTTTTCCTCGCCATTGGTATTATTCTCTTCTTTTAACTGATTTCCCCTACTCTCTTACCTTCGCTTTTCCTTCCTCTCTTACATACTTCACGTAACTGACAGCTGGGACAGCTAATGTAAGGAACGTGGGCATTAAATTGGTGGACCAGGGTGTTTTTTCGGGTGTTTTCCTTTTAGACCCATCAAGAAGTCGGAGCACCCCTATCAACTCGTGGATCGACGACCCTCTCAAGAAGGAACACTTACGGGATTCATCCTATCGTTCCAGTCCCACTTGAACTTGAACTTGAACCCGTATCGCACCCTGGCCAACCAGTTAATGCCCATGGAGGAACCGGTAAAGGAAAATACCAAGTCAGTCAGGTTTACCTCACATATAAATTATCCTGCTGCACCTTAGCGTTGAACGGCCGTAAATCCCGAGGTATGCCGAAATGTACGTGTACGTAGAGTCCGATCGTGAACCAAGCAGGCAGCGATGCGCACAATCACAACAATCCAGCGGCAACCAAGGAAGAACCACGGAAGACGAGCTCGTAACTAAGTGTGTATATACAGTTAATTAAAACAAAGCTGTACAACAACTGCAGCGAAATAGGTAAACGTGAAAATGCAAAATAAGCAAATTATTTACAATCGCTACAGTACTCCCCCCTAGAGCGCGCACTAAGAAAATGCTCGACAACTGCCTACGGAACGTATTGAGCAAGCTTATGTGGAAAAGAAACAACACGACCAGAACGTGTGTGTTTGGAGCTGCGTGTAGTCGTAGGGCACGGAGGACTCAATGTACTAGCGTCAGTGTGTCGTTGGGTAGGGGGTAATGAGTCAGGGGCGGGGGTATGCTGATGGGAGGAAACGGGGTCTTTACTATCGACTGTAGTTCCGACGTATGCTGGCTTGAGTCGGTCGATGCTCACGGATTCTTTTGATCCATTCTTATTCAATACGAAATACTTGGGTTTCCGTGATAAGACCTGACACGGGCCGTCGTAGGGCGGAGTTAAAGGTCTTCGGACGGCGTCGACGCGGATGAAAACAAACGAATACTTGTGCAAATCGGGGTGGATTTGCTGTTTACGTAGGTTAGGCCGCGCAGACGTTGGTCGGATGGATCGAAAATGTTGTTTGAGGCGTTCAGCGTATGAGAAGGGGTCTAGTTCGCTGGTGGTGCGAGAGTCCAGTACCATCTCCCCAGGTAGTCTGAGGGTCGTCCCGAACACCAGTTCTGCAGGGCAGCACCCAATGTCCTCTTTGATTGTATTGCGTATACCAAGGAGGATCGCAGGTAGACTCTCAGACCAGCGTGAGTCGGACGAAGTAGCCATCTTGGCAGATTTTAATTGTCGATGAAAGCGCTCGACGAGGCCATTGGCAGCGGGGTGGTACGCGGTTGTTCTCATGTGAGTACAGCTTAATAAACGACTCAGATCGCGGAACAGTGTGGAACTGAACTGAGCCCCTCTGTCGGTAGTGATGGTGGATGGAACACCAAACAGAGAAATCCAAGATTCGACAAAAGCACGGGATACAGATTCGGTAGAGGGATCAAGTAAGGGAACAGCTTGTGGCCAACGGGTAAAACGGTCAACACATGTTAGAAGATGAGTGAAACCGTTGGAAGGAGGTAAAGTGCCAACAATATCTACGTGCACGTGGCTAAAACGAGCGTCAGGGAGTGAAAATGTACCTGGGGTGTTGCCTGTGTGACGATGCACTTTACTAGTTTGGAAAATTAAGGCAATGTTTAGCCCCCTGACTAATGTCTAAACGCATATTGGGCCAGAGGAGGCGGTCGGTAAGGAGTTTTACGGTGGAGCGGACACTTGAGTGTGAAAAACCGTGAAAATGATCAAAAATGAGACGGCGAAATGATTGTGGGACAAAGGGTCTAGGCTTACCGGTTGAAAGATCACAGTAAACTCTTATGTCAGAGTTAAGTACGGGCAGTTGGGTGACTTTCAATGAGGAGTTTGAACGAAGTTGAACGAGCTCAGGATAATCGTTTTGGGCGGCCTCTATTCTCTTCAAGTCGATGGGTTCGATGACAGTTGATTCATATGAGCGCGGGACAATGCATCGGCAACAAAGTTATTAGGACCGTCGATATAACGAACGTCAACACAAAACTGTGAAAGATAGTCCAGATGACGCGTTTCTCGGGGTGAGTAACGGTCTGAGGAAGAACGGAAGACATGCACCAGTGGCTTGTGATTTGTCAAGAGAATGAAACGACGTCCTTCTAAAAGGTGACGGAAATGTTTCACAGCCAAGTACATGGCGAGCAGTTCACGACCAAAGGTGCTGTACTTGACCTGAGCAGGTTGAAGCTTCCGTGAGAAAAAAGACAGTGGTTGAAATTCGTTGTCAACTAACTGTTGCAAAACTGCACTGACAGCAGAACTTGAAGCATCCGTCTTAAGGACAAGTGTAGCGTCCTCCGTGGTGTTCAAGTGATAGAGAGAGGTGACCTCACTGAACTTCTGCTTGACGGCCGTGAAAGCGGCTTCAACTTCTGGGGTTATCGTAAACGTCTTTTAGGTTCCTTTCAGTAAGTCGGTAAGCGGGTGAAGTAAATCAGCACAGTTGGGAATGAATCTGCCGTAGTAGTTGATCATACCGAGGAATCGGCGTAGGCTTCGGACAGATTGTGGCATCGGGTAGTCGAGGATTGCTTGAGATTTATCCGGGAGGGGTTGAATACCTTCACCATCGATCTTGTGACCGAGAAATTCGACGGTTGGCTGACCAAATTTGAATTTGTCCGGGTTGATGTTTATCCCGTGGTTTTCAAAGCGTTCGAAAACCATTCTGAGGTGTAAGAAATACTCGTCGGGTGTGGCGCTTGCGATCAAGACATCGTCAATGTAAACGTAGACGAAATCAAGGCCACGGAGGACCTGATCCATAAAGCGTTGGAAAGACTGTGCTGCGTTCCGTAGGTCGAAAGGCATACGAAGAAATTCGTAAAGGCCAAATGGAGTGATCACGGCAGTTTTGCGATGTCTTCCTCCGCCATTGGAATTTGATGGTAAGCTCTGACAAGATCGAGTTTGATAAATATTGACTTTCCAGCTAGTCCAAGGGAGAAATCGTGGATATGTGGGATAGGATACCTATCCGGAACAGTGACGTTGTTAAGAGCATGGTAGTCACCGCATGGTCGCCAATCGTCTGACTTTTTAGACACCAGATGGAGAAGTGATGCCCAGCAGCTGTTTGAAGGAAGAATAATGCCGAGATCAAGCATGTGTTGGAATTCCTTTTTAGCTGCCTGGAGTTTGTCAGGACGCAAGCGTAGAGCTTTAGCAGTTACAGGCGGACCGGTTGTAACGATGTGATGGCGTACATCGTGTTTAGGATCGGAAGTGTCGTTACTTGCTCGAATTAGGGACGGAAATTGTCGGAGCAATGAAGAATACTGTGAGTCGTCAGGGATGGGGATGCGAAGCCCGAGAGAATTGACTGAGGCAAGTTTGCAGGGTGTGCTTAACGACGTAGTATCGTCTGGTAATTTCCCACAACGTAGGTCGACCACAAGACCGAACTTGCTGAGGAAGTCGATTCCGATAATGGGCTTTTGCACATCGGCGATGGTAAAAAGGAAAGGGAAGTTACGCCGTAGTCCCAGACACAAAGTAAATAATTTCTGGCCGTAGGTTGCAATTTTAGTCTGATTAGCTACCGTAAGCATTGGACCCGCTGGTTGCAGGGGGCGTTTTTCCAGAGAACGGGGGAGAACGCTGACTTCTGCACCAGTATCAACCAAGAAGTGAAGTTTGGTTGTGGATTCAAATACATACAACAGGCAACTAATAACCTGGCCAGCGACAGCCGCCGCCATTACTGGCTGGCCATGTGGTTTCCCGACGTAGGAGTTGAAAAGGCTTGGGGGTGTTTACACCCTGGACGGCACTTACGCGCTGCGTCTCCGAAACGGTAGTGATAATAACAATAGCGGTGAGACTTCCGTGTACGAGAGCTGCTAGACCGTCTGGATTGAGAACCAAATCGTCGCGAAGGAACGCCGTCGCGTCTGAGATGGGACAAGGTCAGCTCTAAGTTAGAAAGCCTCTCGCTGATTGTATCAAGTAGCGTGGTTCTGGAGGGGCTGCCGGTGCTAGTCTCTGTGACGTGTGATACCGACGTTCTAGTGAAGCGTTCGTGATTTTTAACGGCAGCTTCTGCCAGTTTGTCTAGCAGAAGATCGTCGGCAAGCACAGCTAAAATAGCCGTGGTATTCGCAGGAAGACAATTACTCCACAACTGGCGGAGAACCGAATCATCCAGTGCGGAAGAACCGACGAGGGAACGCATGTGTCTGAGTAACCGAGATGGCGTTCTATCTCCAAGTTCAGCACCAGAGAGTAACTGCTGAAGGCGTGATTCGTCTGAGGCTGTAGTGCGCTTTAATATGACTGCCTTAAGTTTATCATAGGGGACTCTAGGGCATAGGGTCAAGAATGTCGATGACCTCAGAGGCGATGTTGGACGGTAAGTGAGCAGTCACATATGAAAACATTGTGGACTGGGATGTAATCTTACGAAAACGGAAAACAGCTGCCACTTGAACAAACCAAACACGTGGGTTAGAAACGTCAAATGAAGGCAAAACGAGTCCAAGAGAATGTTCCGACGCATTAATGGCAGGCGCGTGACCAGACATTGTAAGTTAAAAAAGATAAATATACACAAAATGTTGAATAAAAGTTGCGGGGTCACCAATTATATGGAGGAACCGGTAAAGGAAAATACCAAGTCAGTCAGGTTTACCTCACATATAAAATATCCTGCTGCACCTTAGCGTTGGACGGCCGTAAATCCCGAGGTATGCCGAAATGTACGTGTACGTAGAGTCCGATCGTGAACCAAGCAGGCAGCGATGCGCACAATCACAACAATCCAGCGGCAACCAAGGAAGAACCACGGAAGACGAGCTCGTAACTAAGTGTGCATATACAGTTAATTAAAACAAAGCTGTACAACAACTGCAGCGAAATAGGTAAACGTGAAAATGCAAAATAAGCAAATTATTTACAATCGCAACATGCCCACGTTTCCTGCCCTAGCAGTCCCTGCTGTGACGGTCACGTGAAGTAAGCAAAGGACAGGAAGAGAAATCGAAGGTACAGAATAGGGAAGTGCACTGAAATAAGAAAATAATACCAATACGTGAGGAAATGTAGAGAAACGAAACTCGAAGTACGAAGATGCGAGGTACTCAGGAAAATGTAAAGGTTTCGTGTTGCCACCCAAGAGCGTCAAGTTGCCGCTCAAACCCCTTAACCCTAGATTCCCTGATAACACTTTCCGGCAGCATGTTCTAGCGGTCGATGACTCTGCGTGACAGCCGGATTTCCGCCCTAATCCGATCGGACCGCGGTTTGTCCAGCTTCAACCAATGACCGCGTAGAACAGACAATCTAGCGGGACTGAATAGCCAAGATAAATCTGGACCAACCTTCCCAGTCAAGATACGGTAGGTTAGGATTAGGTCTCCTCTAAGCCTTCGGTAGTGCATTGAATGCATTCCCAAACTAAGTAGACGCTCGGGGTACGTCCGTCCCCGTAATCCCTCGACTAACCTAGTACCCACTCGTAAAACCCTCTCCAGCTCCATTTTGTCCCGGACGAGGCAGGGCGGACAAGCCTGGATGCAGTATTCCAGATAAGGGCGAACGAAAGCCGAGAACAGCCTCGTAAAGGTGCCGCCCGTCAAGACTCAGAAAGAACGTCGGATTAACCACAACACGCGGAAACCTCGGCTTGCGGCCCTCTTCCAGTTGTCGCCGGAGTGTAACGCCGAAGAGTGTGCGACGCCTAGGTCAATCTGGCTAGATACACGGGGAGTTCGACCCCACCGACCAAGTACTTCGCAGGAGGACAACCTCCTCCAATTCGAGGAACGGAGCACTTTGCCTGATTTATGGGCAGTAACCATAAAGTAGACCAGTCCCAAAGCTTATCCAATGCTCGATGATTAGCTTCGGAACCCCCAGAAACATCAACAATGTTCCACAGCTTCAGGTCATCAGCAAATAGCAGCGATGGTACCTCAAGCTCCGTGGGTAGGTCATTCACATAGATAGAGAACAACAGCGGTCCAAGGACCGAGCCCTGCGGCAAGCCGCTGAGGACAGACTGCCTAAATGATAGACCCCGGCCGACCCGTACACACTGTTCTCTACCCTCCAAGAAGGCAGTCACCCGATGAAGGGCGCGGCCAGATACCCCGTAGGAGGACAGCTTTTGCGCGAGCCTCAAATAGGGTACCTTGTCAAATGCATTCGAAAAGTCGACGAAAAGCACGTCCAGTGTGTGGCCGTTATCCACTGCATCCGCCCAATTTTCGCGAGCCACCAACAGATTCGTCAGACACGAAAATCCCTTCCGGAATCCGTGTTGTACATTGCTAAGTAGATTAAATCTACTCATATGACTCTCCAATGAATCTCTCACCAGTTTCTCGAGGAGTTTGACTACTACACTCGTCAGACTAACTGGCCTGTAATTTGCAGGCAGACCCCTGTCCCCATGTTTAAAGATGGGCGTTGTTTTAAAACAACAGTGATTATGGTATAAAACTTTCGCTACCAGGGCTTAAACACTATATATTTTGAGCCTTTTGTGCCATGTTTGTTTTTCGCTTAGATCCGCAAGCAATATCAGTCGTATTCTTCCATCCATGAGATGACTAATGCGCAAATGCCGCATCCCAACCCTAGTACAAAATTATTTTATCTACGGGGCCCAAAGCATTCATTAACAACAAAAATAACCGCACTATTCTACGGCGTTTGCATTTTAACATTTGGGTACCCTGTCTATAGAAGCTATACGGTAGAAGCTATACGGTTCTCTGCCGTGTATAGTAGTGCATGCTGAAATAACGTGGAAAACAGTGTTTGAATAAACACTTATAACGAAATTTGACTTTTGTCAAATTTTCTCTGATCCAAGATATCTTGGATCGATTAAAGTGGTACTGGCCAAAGCGTCTTTGGCGCTTACTGGTAATTTTTCCGGTTGTTCCCATTTTTAATCCCGTTTTGCACCCTGTTTTTGCCTTTTTATTGCGGTCGTTTTCCTATTGTATACGTGTTGTAATTCTAATCTGCTTTCCACATGAACATGGCTGTCTCGCTAAACACCGAGACGGAGGGATCTATGGGGTCCTCGTTTGATGAGTCTACTGCAGCTAGCGGACAGGTTAACTGTTCAGAGCCAGTAACAGATGCATCTGGTGGTATGCAGTGTGAAGTCTGCTGCCACTGGTATCACAATAGCTGCACCGGCCTACAAGCTGACCAGTACAAAATGCTATCATCAAGCGTCCACTTTCTTTTCAGCCGCTCTGAATGCTACACTAAAGATCGACGCGCCCGGCGGTCACCGGTGCTTAACTTTCAGCTTTGGCTTCAAGGTTGGCAGATGTTGAGTTGGCGATAGCTAAACTCGCCTCTATTGCGTCGCTCGATCCGAAAATGGGTTTGAGTTTAAAATCCTTGAATATCTCATTTGAAGACACAGCAATAGACGGCAACATTGTCGACGATCCATCCACTGGAGTCTGTCACTCGGTCATAAAGTCGCACATCCTACCGGCCAATCCTGGTTTCATTGCTGGCGGTCCTCATGATCCGATCAAAGTGAAGAAAAATAGGGTGCGGAAATACCAAAATCTCTCTGCTAAACCCAGAGAACTAGTTGCCGCGGCATCAAAAAAGATGCAGTCTTTGGCAGTCGTAAAGTCGTCTGACGATTGTGCACAGAACATTCCAAAGGTGCTGACCGTCTCAGCCGCCAGGGAACCTGCCCGTTCTGACGAAGTGCTGGTAACTACTCAATGCGATACAAAGTCAACGGCCCCTGCTCCAGTGAACCAAAAGAAGAAGCGGACTAGATCAGCTCGTAAAACTTTGAAGGGGCTTGAAGACCCAGGAACTAGTAAGACGCCGGCAATAGAGAGGAAAACCTATGCTACCGTTGCTTCGGCGTCGTTTGTGAAGACAGGGACAGTCCCACCGCCAGTGGTGGAAACAGCTGGAATAGTTGTCGACTCCAAGGCACGTGGAGTAAACATTCCCCGTCGTGCCGACTCTTTCACGGATAGTAGCATTATATTCCGTAACGTTACTGAATCTGCGGCCGCTCTCCCAAGGGAACGCATCTTGGATGACATCAAGTGGCTGAAACTGTGTGTCAGCAAGCTGCTTCCACCTGGTTTTCCTGGTGTCACTGTCAGCAAGCTGAATAGATTGGGGAACGTCCCTATCGCTAGGCCAAATCCACGACCCCGACTACTTCGCCTGGTCCTTTCTACCCCGGAGGAAAGCAAATCGTCACTGCAATTTGCATTCAAACTTAAGGGTAGTGGTGTCAGCGTGCAGCCGGACCTACCACTGTCAGATAGACTGAAGTTCAACGAGGCTATCAAAGACCTCAAAACTAGGCGGGCGGCTGGTGAGCAAGGCCTCCGTCCGGTGGGTTTTCAGGTGGTCAGCCGGAAGTTACTTTCCGCCCTATCAGAACTAATCCTGATGGCGCACGACCCAGAAATGGTCATGCCGACTTCCGTGAGGTAGTACTTAACAACTTACGTAGTCTAAGGAACAAGGTTCACGAGTTGCGTCTACTTGTAGACAAATCTCGTCCCGACATTCTTGCTTTCACTGAGACGTGGGTGTCTCCGGATATCACGGATGGTGAGGTATATTTACCTGGCCACGCGCTGTTTAGAACTGATCGCTCCGTTGGTCGCCAAGGCGGAGGCGTTGTACTGTATGTGAGCTATAACTTAGATGTTTTGAGGACTTGCACATTCCAGCCGTCGGATCAGCCTGTTGAAGCCCTATCGGCTGTTTTGTGCACTTCCTCTACCCAGTTTACAGTTATAGTGATACACAGGGGATACTTGACTTTATTCGCACTCAGTCTGCGAATAAGTGTTTAGTTCTGGGGGATTTCAACCTCCCGGAAGTCTGTTGGGCCGATCTTTCTTGCAATTCGGCATTAGGAACATTCGGTGCAGACTTCCTTGAACTGCTTCTCCAAATGCCTTTGCACCAATTCGTTGACTTTCCCACTAGATATCTGGACAACCAAATACCATCTACTTTGGAGTCGGTTTTTGCTAAGTCCCTGGAGTTCGTGACTGACGTTTCATTTGGTGCACCTCTAGGGTCCAGCGATCACGCATGCATATCCTTTCGATGTGCTCTTTCAAGGCACCAAGAGACCGCTGTTGAATTACTTCCGAATATTTGGCGGGCGGACATTAGTGAAATGCGAACTAAGGCTTCAGTTCTGAACTGTGAGATCTCGATGGCTGACTCTGTCCAGTTAGCCTGGGATAAATTTAAGGCATACCTTACGGAGGTTTCCGCTCCCTATATTCCACTCATAAGGAAAAGAGGGTTGAGGGCACAGCCTCCATGGATAGATACCACAGGCAAGTACCTACTCAAGAAACGGTCTAGATGCTGGCGAACCTACCAAGCAGCTCCATCAGCCAGTACCTATGATAGTTATCAAGAGAATAGAAATAAATGTAAGCAACATCTCAGAACTGCTTGTTTCCAATACGAGCAGGGTTTAGCGGACTCGGCCGCAGCTAATCCCAAGAAGTTTTTTGCTTACGTTAAGGGCGCAGCGGAGCAAAGCTGTCTATACCAGCCTTATTGTGAGCAGACGGGACCCGTGCGCAAACTGACTATGACAAGGATTGTATACTGAGTGATCAGTATACTGGGGTCTTTGCTCGGGAGACCTCTTTACCACAGGTTGAATTGGTTTCAAGAGTTCCAGAGGATTCTTGCTTAGCTGAATTTAGCATTACGGAGACTCAGGTCTTCGAGCTACTGCAAGACATTAATCCCGCTAAAGCTTCCGGTCCTGATTCAATTCATCCGAAGCTGTTGCATGAATTGGCCACTGAGCTGAGTGGTCCGCTCACGTACGTGTTTTCCGTATCGCTGGACAGTTGCAGCCTACCTTCGAAATGGAAGGAGGCAATCTTCTGTCCAATTTTTAAGGGCGGTGACAGCGCTCTACCCGCGAACTACCGGCCTGTCAGTTTGACAAGCGTTGTAGTCAAGTTGTTTGAAAAGCTGAAAAGGGATTCGGTGGAGAACCACCAGAATCGATTCAACCTTCTCTGTGTTGCACAACATGGATTCCGCAAAGGATTTTCATGTCAGACCAATTTACTTGTAGCTCGTGAAAGCTGGGCCAAAGCGGTAGAGCGTGGCCACGCTGTAGGCGTGCTATTCGTAGATTTTTCGAAAGCATTGGCACTGTTCTACATCGTCGGCTCTCACTAAAGTTGAGATCTTGCGGAATATCTGGTCGCGCCCTTCAGTGGGTGTCTGCCTTCCTTGAGGGGAGGGAACAGTGCGTACGGGTGGGGCGTAGCCATTCGCTCAGGCAAGCTGTCCTTAGTGGCGTTCCGCGGGGCTCGGTATTGGGACCATTGTTGTTCGCGATCTATGTAAATGACTTGCCGGGAGAGCTATGATGTCGTCATTAAGGTCTGCTGATGACATTAAACTCTGGAATATTGTGGATATCCCGGGGGGTTCTGAGGCAATTCAGCGTGCCTTGGATAGGCTCTGGGCATGGTCTACCTTATGGTTGATGCCCATAAATAGGGCGAATTGCACTGTTCTCCGAATCGGAGCTGCTAATCCTCTCACCCGATATGTTTTCGGCGGTGGTAAATTCCCTGTTGTCACTCAGCAGGTTGATTTAGGAGTCGTGCACGCATCAGCACTTCATTCTGGATACAACTGGAAGAGGGCTGCTTGTCGAGGGTTTCGTATGATGTGGCTTATCCGCCGCTCTTTCGGAATCTTAACGGCCAATTTGTTTGTGAAGCTGTTTTCGGCATTCTTCCGACCCCGCCTGGAATATTGTATTCAGGCTTGTCCACCATGTCTTAACCGAGACAAAATGGACTTGGAGAGGGTGTTACGAGTGGGCACTCGGTTAGTGCAGGATCTACGGGGACAGAGGCATCCTGAACGCTTGCTCAGTTTGGGTATGTACTCCATGCACTACCGAAGGATAAGAGGGGACCTGATTCTCACCTATCGTATTTTGAAGGGTAAGATTGGCCCGGACTTGTCAGGGCTTTTTAGTCCCGCTACGTTACCTAATCTCCGCGGTCACCCACTGAAACTGCTTAAACCACGGTCTGATAGGCTTAGGACGGAAACTCGTCTATCGCGCCGAGTTATAGATCGCTGGAATTCGCTTCCAGATCACGTGGTTAGGGAACCTACGGTTAAGGGTATTGCGCGCCATCTCGACGCTCTTGTGTGGCAACCGCAAACCTTTTTTCCTAGCTGACTCACCTTCACTTTTCAGTTCTTTTTTTATTGACTCAAATATCTTGGTATTCCACTTGCCTAGCTCTTACCCGTTTCTCTTTTGCCCCCTGCGTTTACATTTTTCTCTTTCTTACTTCACGTAACCGACCCAGCAGGGACTGCTAGGGCAGGATACGTGGGTATTAATTAGTTGGACAGGGTATGATGCAGTCTTTGTTTTAGATCCATCAGTATCCAAAAGTTCACCAACTTCTTGTTCAACGACCAGCCGAAGAAGGAACACTCACGGGATAATCTTATCGTTCCAGTCCCGCTTGAACTTGAACTTGAACTTGACAGATTCGTCTGGGGCTTCAATGACTCTTAATAACTCCCTGTTCCATCACCGAAAGATAGCCAAGACTTAAACTGCGGTACACAACAGTGCCCGTTCAGCCCAGAAAGAACCGCGTCTTCGTACAGTCTCACGCTGGATAGTCGTCAGGGCACTTGCTACCGTACAGCAAGGCCACACAGCGCGGATTCAAAGAGAGGGTTACGAGGGTTCCTTTTAAGGTTTATGAAAAGTTATCCTAGTGGTCCTGGGCTCGGCTCTTAGGAAGATATTATATGTGAATACCTTTTAAACGGAATGCTTGCAACGCGTCTCGGTGGGTATATAGGATCAAAAACCATAACCGCCCGGATGCCCTTAGGTTAAGTTGCACGCGTGGGTGTGCACAATCGTCACAGCGGGTAGATTATGAGAGCACAATCATGCCGCGCGGTGGGACACCTGGTTAGGTTACACAGCATGGGTGTGATCCTATCTCGCAGCGGGGTTGAAACGAGGTGACATGCATTGGTTAGGAACCCACTGGATCCCACAATAGCCTGTCGTGGAACGTGTCAGACAATGCAACCCGAGGGGAAAGTATCGATACAATGGTGTGTTGCAAGGAAGACATGGAGCTTTGTATAGTCAAACACATGGGCAGACAGATATTGTGTTATCAGGGACCACGGCAGAATGCGCAGATGGTGTTGTTATCTGACTACGATCTTGACGTGCAGGCTGCGGATTTCGTGAAAATTCCGTAACCTCTAGAGACTCACCTCAGCCAAATCAGCCAACCAGCCGAGCAACCTAAGACCGGTGGCAACGCGGTTGTTCATGTTTACTCGTTCCAGCAAATGATTCAGCGGGCGCTGTTCCAATGCCTAGTGGCTATAGGCCTGCCAAACCTTCTCGCTACAAACTGTCGCAAATATCCATTTTCCAACCCTGTAAGGTTTTGTTGTGTCCCACGACCAAATAAAGTCACCGCCCTTTGATTATGCAAAAGACTGCCCCCAAGCAATGGACGTCAAATATCCCTTTAGCACTGACGATACGTTCCACCACAAGCAGAGGTGAAGAGCAACCTTCAACATTGACTGCCTATCAGTATATGCCTCTTCTTCAGATAAGGACTGACTCCTGCATCGCATTTAACACGGAACGCGCCCTTATGCTTCCATACCGTCGATTTGACTTATATGCTTCGCTGTAGAAATCCACCTTTGCGTGGAACACTTAGTATCGTTTGGCGCTGCTTCACAACTTATTCCACTTCCCCAGTCCCGTTCCAGAGCTCGCTCTGCAACTGTTCTCTCGCTATAGCTATAGTATGTAGTCCAGTTATTAACACTCCTGGTTTTGAGTATGAAGGTCCATTACAACGTGCCACATCTCTGGATAGCTTGCGGCTCCTACTTCTCAACTATTTCGGCAGGCACATTTGCTCTTCTCCAACCACCTAATAGAGTTGTATGTTCCAACGTAGAAGCAAACTTAGGAGTGAAATATTTAGCATCTTCCGGCTGTGTTACCTGTAGTATTCCATTATCCCTGGCCGTTTCCAGCTCTGACTCTACAACCGTTTTCTCGCTACAGCTGTCTCAAGTCGTGCTGTCGGTTCTTCCGCTTGGTTTCCATACTGTATACCTTTTACTCCATGCCTGAGCCTATACATGTGTGCCGGGCTGCCAATAACTCACTTTCTAGCTGTCTATTGAACTTTATGTTCCACTTTGGATGCCCAAATTTAAGTGAAACACCTAGTTATATTTGGCGCTGCTGCACCTGACATTCTGCTATCACTGGCCTTTCTCAGTGTCGGCCCGGCAATCGTGTTCGCGCTACAGCCGCGGTATGCAATCTCTTCTCGCTCGTTTTACTACTGAATGCATAGCAGACTGTGCTTCCTCATAAGACAGCAGGTGTTTCCTTGTTCATGATTAATTCACCTGGCAGTATCGCTTTTTACTCCCGTCTATTTGACTTGTATTCTGCGCTGTAGAATTCCAACTAGAAGTGGAACACTTAGTATATGTTAGCGCTGCTGCCCATCTCTTTCCGCTATTCCAGGTCCCTTTCAGATCTGACTTTGCAACCGTATTCTCGGTAAAGCTGAAATAAATAGCATCTTATACTCTCGTCGCAACTTCACTGACACTCTGAACATGTTTAACTCTTATTATCGTGGGGCGCTAACCCGACGTTGCAACTCCAATGGCTCTCATACATGTTCGAACTATAAGCTCTACCACTGTCAACAAACCACTCAAGCACCACCTTAATCGCATATTCTACTGCTTACTATGCTCTGCTGATTCACTTACTACATTCGGCGGTCAACAAGGCCGGATAAACCGGTTTCCACCCAGGACATCCGTTGCGTATTATAGGTCAATTCAGACAGATTTGTGTTTTACATTCACAAAACATCGGGTCTCTTACTTACATGCGAAACAACAGACCTGCTGCTTAAGATGTGTGCTTTTCCCTAACTTTTATTCACCACAACGGTACCAAAAATTTGTATTTACACATTAATATAGTTCTGCATGATTTCCTTGCCAGGTTGCTCGGTGCTTTTACCTTTTCTCCCTTATTCTAAAGGATAACAGTACCAGCAAGGAACACTTTTGAGGACGATGCCCTGCCGCTTACCTGGCCACGGAATCAACGCAGTACAATGAACCCATATGCATTCCTCCAGCCTAAATACTAAAGGAACCCAGAAAACTAATAAAATCAATGCAAGCCACCTGTCGTAGACTTCAACAGCTCCGAACACTAGGGGTGAACTCTGAAGCAGACTATCACACGGGCGTAGGACACAAATTGGCGAAACCTGACTGCGAATAACCGCGAGGCTAATCGGTCAGACCCAATCTTGTACATGTCCTTTAACCGGTGGGCAAGGTTCCAGGACGGGTTGGGTTATCGCCTGGTAAGCGTTTTCCTTACAAATAGCCACGAATGGCTGTTTAGGAACACTGCGAAGTGGCAGATGTGACCAGCCACGCAATAAGATCACTTCTACAAGCAGCATGGGCAAGTTGAGAGATACCACTTTTCACAACTTGTGTATATATCTATGTATATATCCGGTCAGTGACATGCCACTATTACTAAAGTATTTCCACAGCTGTTTCCTCATGCTTCACTTACCTGACCCGCACACTTTACCCACATCATCGGAGTGGTTTCTCACCAACATACTCGACACTAATGACCTAATTCTTAGTTTACACCTCGCATTCTTTGCGGATAGACTACGTTTAATCTTTAGGCTACGTGGGTTCACGCTGTTGACTACGTCTTTACTACTCCGGCGCTTGGTCCTGCTTGGCCCTGCACAGTCTTGCACTGTGCTGATCATGCCCAAAACTCCTGCCTCGCATTGTCGAGAAAAAATGTGTATTTATTTATTATCCAAGCAAAAAGCATTGATACACACGCCTATGCACAAGCTTATTTACGTGTATGTATTAAACTGTAAGAAGCGTATTTTGTATACTTGGTACCTTCCTTGATCAGTTATTATACTCTTACCATGAGCAAGCTTGTGCAGAGCTGCCTTCCTTAGTAAGAATAAATATTTATTTATTGCTTGCTTTATGTAATCTCTAACCGTACTTCCCAAACCGAGTTGGAGTACGGTTGGCGTCTAAACGGGTAGTATACATATAAGGTGAGCGAGGAATGATCAGTTTACGCATGTCCTGATTTTCAATCCCCTTTTGCTCCTGGATACTTAGCTGACACTTCATTTAGGCGGGAGTCCAACTCCGACCCGGGCGCTCAGTACTCAAGTTGCCCTAGGCCTCAGCTAGCATGCAAGTTCAGCGCGCCGCTGCGTTTTTGGTTCATGTGTCCTGCTGTTCCTTTATCTTTAACCAACCACCAAGCCTTTGACACATCGTATTTTGCGGGTGTCCAACACTATCATGGTAAGTGCTTGACTCCGAATTCCTTTGCTCTCTTCGCTTAGCACCATAGGACGGCTTACGTATCCACAACCCGGTCGCGCTCTACAGTCATATGCTCTGCGTTATAAATAACTGCAGCATGTTGGCACCCACCCTTCTTAACTCTTCCCCTTAAACAAACAAGGATGACGCAATTGTTCCGCGCGCCGTCACATTCCAACCTCACACGTAATGCTTCGCACTTACACGTTAATTCTAGAGGCATGTTAAACTTTCCCCCGACCTTGTTCCTTCCCAATCGCGCCTGCTGTTTGCATTCCTTCTTCCCATGGAAGGATAATGCACAATACGCGGCTTGATATATTCACAACCTACAAGTCTCATGCACCACGTTTGCTTCCAGAGTTCGAGACGTAAACTACCTAGGCTCCTGAGGCTCAACGCTCTGTTCCGCTCACTTTGAGAGCCATGCTGGATGTGTTCACCCATATTATTATAGTCATTTTCATCTATACCTTCTCCATTTCTGCTGCCGCCTTTTAGGTGCGTTCCCACCTTAACACAAGGCTTACTACAAACGTGCCGAATCATTCAATCTACTTGGAACGGTCTCCTGCTTTCAGATTTCTTACAAACCCCAGTGATAGGACAAGATGCGGAGAAGAAATTGGCCCGCCGAAAATAAGTTATCCAACGAAAAACTTTGGCGCTAATTAAGTGATTATAACCGAGCAAGAAATAACTTAACAAGAAGCATATCCATTTACACCCTGGCTTTAAATGGATCGGCGACAGTACCAGACCGTGGTGACTATTTGCTTGGCAAGCATTCTACTTGTATAAAGTCACAAATGTCCATTTGAATACACTGCGACGTGGCGCATGTGACTGACCACCGAATAAAGTCACAGCCAATGACTTCACACCGGGAAGTCAGCGGGAGCCACATTTCCTCATTTTTGGAGCGGTCGCTACACTGGCATTTTTAGGTCTGCAAATTCTGTCGTCATTTCTTTTTTTAAGAATACATTGTTGCCCATTATCGTACATTCACATAAACACAACGTTTCTGCACATTACCTTAAATCTAGCTCTTTAATTATTTTCTACGCTACCAGCCGGAATACTTGAGCTATTCTTGGCTGATGTACTAATGCAATATATGGCAGACGGATTAGGTCCCCACAAATATGCCCCGGTCTCACGACAATCAAATCTATTCCATCATTACAGTTGTAGATTTGGTACATTTCCAATCATGAACGACTGAAAAATTTTCGATTGGCGTTGTTACAACTGCCGTAGCACGTCGGTACATTTGCGCCTGTTTAATCATGCCCTCATGGGCGTACCTCGTATTGTCGAGAATAAGTATTTATTTATTTAACTTTTGCGCTTCTATGCTCCGTTTTATTTCCGCTTACATTGGACCTGTTCCTCTCATTGCAACATATTGCTCAATTCTCTGGTGGCAAGCCTCCTCTTTTCTGACTTCTTACCATCTTCGGAGACCTTATTTATACAATAACATGGTCCTGTTCAATTTTGTTGGTAGTTTGCTCGGTCCGTTTTTCTTCTCACCCTTGTTCTACAGGATAACATCACCTGCACCGAACACCGCTGAAGACGTACCTGCGACGCTCCCATGGACACGGATTCAATAAAGATCAAAGAAAAACCCGCACTGCATAATCATGACACACTAAAGAACCTAGGAAACTGATCAATTCAATACAAGTCGCCTGAGTCGTCCGACTTCAACAGCTCCAACCACTTGTAATGGACTCCGAAGGCGACTACACAGCCATAGGAAACAAATTGGCGTTGCGTGACTGCGAATATCCGCGAAGGTAATCGGTCAGGTACCATCTTGCCAATGTATATCAACAGCCGGCAGTGTTCCAGGACGTGGTGGGTCTTCGTCTGGCAAGCGTTTTCCCTACAAAAAGCCACAAATGTCTGTTTAACACTGCGACGTGGCGGATGTGACTCGCCACTCAATAAAGTCACCGCCCCTAACACATTGGCAAGTTGATTGACACCACATTTACAAGTTCTGTGCATATATCGGCTCTCGCACGAACACGCCTACATACCTGACTAGTGACATACCACTATTCTTAAGTATTTTCCACCGGTTTCCTCATACTTCACTCACTGACCTACATTGCTTACGGGACCTCATCGGACTAGTTCCTCATCAACATACCATATAAGTGATCTTATCACTATTTTTACCTCTCGCATTCTGTGTACATAGACTACATACAACCTTTGGGCTTTATGGGCCCACTCTATTGTCTCCAACTTTACTACGCCCACTGTTGGTGCTGCTTATTCCGCTATCATGTACAATAATGCAATATGCTGATCATGCCCAAAAGGCGTGTCTCGCTTTGTCGAGAATAAAATATTCAGTTATTTATTTATTTATTTAGCGCTCAATGCACGTCAAACCCAGGCATCCAATCAACCCACCATGAGAGGCTTGTTGGCTTTATTCGCGCTTTGCCATTGGAGGCTTCTTCGACTAGAACCTATTCTTGCCACGTGTTCAGTATACATTCTACCTGTAATCGGATTGAAGCGAGAAGTAGGATCGGTACGCTTTAGAACCAATACGCGAATATAAGACCAACCTCCGATGAGTGGAGAAAACCAAAAGTAACGCTAGGAAAAATGATTAAGTGGGGCGAAACGCTATCTAGTGCTAAAAATAAGGCACCGGAAGATAGCTAGCTAGGGGAAAGGTGTGGTCACGTGCGCGGAGAGCAAAGATGGCCGCGGAGCCGATGAGCGTCGCGCCGTTCGAAGGCGGATGCTATGTTGACTCAAACAAACGCGAGCAACGTTCAAACAGGCGAGCGGCTAATTTGCTAGGTACATCGAGAAAATATAATTTTGTGATTTTGTAATATTTTACGCAGCATGCGGCAGCCAAACAGGGGAATCTCCAGGTCACTACAAAGCCCCCTCTTAGAAGGGAAACGTAGGTGACCCTTCGATCTACGTGAGGACTGTTCGTCGCCGGCCAGCCTTCTGCGAGACCAGGCGGTGAAACCTGATGCAGCTGCTGGGGGAGAACCAATGCGATCGGACGCTAGGGGCTCCCACCCGTGTCCTCCCTACAGGTGCCAAAACACAAAATGGGGATATGTTCTTAGCGTCCGAGTGCGTAGTGTCACCGCACATGATGTTTGAGCACGTAGTGTCCGAAAACGTAACTTTCGATTGTCGTTGAATGTCCGCGTGTCGAGGATATGAATAAGAAGCGGAAACGTGGAGTGTCAAACAGGTGCGAGCGA
This sequence comes from Dicrocoelium dendriticum, assembly GCA_944474145.2. NCBI lineage: Eukaryota > Metazoa > Platyhelminthes > Trematoda > Plagiorchiida > Dicrocoeliidae > Dicrocoelium > Dicrocoelium dendriticum. The sequence goes on from OX104069.1 coordinate 105,393,718, forward strand.
CAGAGCTAACAAAAGGCGATAGCACTTACCGAGTGCGATAAGCGAATAAAGCGTGAAACATTTTGTGTTTTCAAAACGATTTTCTTCTTTTTTAGGTTTTTAAAAGGTTTTGTTGAGCGGGTTAGGCCACACGCAGAAAGGAAGCGGGTAAGGAAGAATGAAAAGGAGACTAATCCTTTAATCGCGCTGGCCAATGAACCCGCCTACCTGACCTAGTCGATTTCAGACGTTCGGTCGGAGGCGTTGTCGATCCAGCAGTTTTGTCGGATGAGGAACCATTCGGCACGATAGAATCGGAAGGAACTGAGTCCGAAGGGTTAGTCGGAGAATGAGTCGTAGCATCGGAAGTAGACGTGTCGTCGATCATTGGCTGCGTTGGCTCGTCCGAAGGTGGACGGGAGTCATCGTCGATCTCAGGTTCCACATGGGCAACCTTGAGACGGTCGATAGAGACAGTTGCACGATTACCGTGGCGGTCGATAACGAATACGCGGTCCTTAGGTTTAGGAACCTTAAATGGACCTTCGTAGGGTCGTTCGAGTGGTCTGCGTAGACCATCGACTCGAGGGAAAACGTAAGCGCAATGCAGTTGATCTTGTGGAACGAACGATTTACGTCGTTGTTCTCTCACGTCGGTTACTTTGATTTGGCGCATGCTCGTGGCTAACTGCCGGGCGTAATTCGCGTCGTAGCGGGGTGTTCTGGGGTTTTCAGAAAGGAAGTCCCCAGGTAGTCGAAGAGGGTGTCCATATACCAGTTCGGCGCTGGACGTGTGCAAATCAGCTTTAAGAGCTGATCGGATACCAAGTAGTATCATAGGCAGTGCTTCGGTCCAGCTTAGTGCATTAGCGGCACTAAGTGAGGCCTTCAGCTGTCGGTTGAAACGTTCCATCATGCCGTTGGATTGCGGGTAATAGGCGGCAATCCGGATGCGTTGACATCCGAGAACTTTGAGAGGATCGTTGAAGGTCGATGATTCGAACTGCGGACCGCGGTCGGTAGTCACGGGGGCTGGACAGCCATGTGAAGCGACCCAGCGCTCAACGAAAGCGTGCGTTACGGTGTCCACGGATACGTCGGGCATAGGTAGGGCCTCGGGCCAACGGGTGTATCGGTCGATCATGGCCAGAATGTAGGCCATTCCTCTGAATGGTGCCAAGGGTCCAACTGTGTCGTGATGGACATGGGCGAGGCGAGCTGAGACTTGCGGATAACGAACAAGCGGAGCGGACACGTGCCGCTGTATCTTGACCTGCTGACACGTTAGACAACCGTGTGCCCAGCGCTTAAGATCGCGTTGCATTCCGAGCCAAACGGATCTCTCGGATATGAGCTTGATCGTGGCTCGGATGCCTGGATGTGCGATGTTATGAAGTGTGTCGAAAACTAGACGTCGAAATGTTTCTGGAACGACGGGTCGAGGTCGTCCAGCAGAAGTATCGCACAAGCTTGTGCCATCAGATGATGGCAGTGGATGCGATGTGAGTCTCAGCGCAGAATCTTGTTTGACGTTCTGACAGTCAGTGTCGGTTAGTTGCGCGGTAGCCATGGCAGATAATTCGATTGTCTGACCAGCGGTGTGGATTGCGGAGACGCGCGAAAGAGCGTCAGCAACGACGTTATCCTGACTTGAAATGTATCGGAGGTCAGTAGAAAATTGAGCCAGGAAATCCAGCTGACGAACCTCACGTGGTGAGTGTCGAGCTGGTTGCTTTCGAAAGGCGTAAATAAGCGGCTTATGGTCGGTGAAGATAACGAACGAATTACATTCTATGACGTGCCTGAAATGTCGGACTATAGAATAAACTGCCAGCAGTTTGCGGCTGAACGTGCTGTACTTGACTTCTGCTGGTTGTAAGCGTCGGGAGTAGAAAGCGAGTTGTTTCCAGCATCCCTCAGTGAATTGCTGCAGGACGGCGCCAATGGCGGTGTCCGATGCATCGACTGCAACGCTGAGTGGAGCATTAGGGTCGAAATGGTGAAGCATAACGGCTTCAGCCAAAGCCTCTTTGCAGGCCTTGAAGGCTTCGGTTGCAGCGGGCGCCAACTCGACGTCGCCGTTCTTGCGTCCACGAAGTAAGTCGGTCAATGGACTGAGCAAGTCGGCACAACGTGACAGAAATCGACGGTAGTAGTTGATCATCCCACTAAAACGGCGGATGACGGCCAAAGTAGTCGGGACGGGAAAGTCCTTAATAGCACTGACTCGGTCTTCGAGCGGCCGTATGCCATGCTGGTTAATTCGATGACAAAGAAATTCGATAGATGGTTGCTGAAATATGCATTTGTCAGCGTTGACAGTAATGCTATTAGAGGCTAACCTCTCGAAAAGCATCTTATGGTGCTCCGCGTGCTGTTCTCCGGAAGAACTAGCTACTAAGATGTCGTCTATATAAGGATAAACAAAGTCGAGACCTCTCGTGACAGAGTCTATGAAGCGTTGAAAAGTCTGAGCTGCGTTGCGAAGACAGAAGGGCATTCGCAAGAATTCGAAAAGTCCAAAAGGCTTGATGACTGCGGTTTTCGCAATGTCATCCTCGGCTACAGGGATCTGGTTGGTAAGCGCGAACCAGATCGATGTTCGAGAACACACGGGCACCACGTAGGCTAGCCGTGATGTCCTGAATGTGCGGAATGGGATAACGGTCGGGGACGGTAGCGTTATTGAGAGCGCGATAGTCGCCACATGGGGGCCAGTCTCCTGACTTTTTAGGCACCATGTGTAGAGGCGACCCCCACGGGCTCTTAGACGGGCGAATAATGCCTAAGTCTAGCATGTGCTCGAATTCGGAGCGTGCAATTTTGAGCTTGTCGGGGGTCATGCGCCTGGCTTTTGCGAACACAGGCGGACCTTTCGTAACGATGTGATGTGTCGCGGCGTCGGTTGCGGAAGGCAACGGGACGGCAGGACGGAAGGCCTGCGGAAAACTATCGAGCAGTGTTTGCCCGACGGGTGAACTAAGTTGAGTCGCCTACACGGGACTGATTGACGCGGTGTCGGGCAAAGTCCCACTGACTGCGAGATTCTTAAGGCGGTCGACTAGACGGTGTCGCTTAACGTCGACGAGTAGGTCGTAATGACGTAAGAAGTCGAGACCAATGATAGGCGTTTGAACATCCGCAACGAGGAATATCCATTTAAAAGCGCGTCGGAGGCTGAGATTCAGCGTGCTCGAGCGTTGACCATATACGCGGATAATGGTCCCGTTAGCTGCGCGCAATGAGCTAGTCACCTTTTCGGTCGGGTCGTTTGGATCACGCAGGAGAACGCTGACTTCTGCGCCAGTATCGACGAGATAGCGAACTCCGGTTCTACGATCGGTGACGAAGAAAAGGCGACTGCGTTGACCAGCTACATCCGTCGCCCCTACGTGCTGGTCCGCCAGTTTCCCTGCTGCTGTCGTTTGAAGGAACGGGGCGGGCGACATGATTTAGCTTGCCGGCCGAATCGTTCATGGTACCAGCAGTACTCAGAGAACAATTTACTCACCTGGAATAATATATGTACATGGATCCCCCGTTCCACAACCGAAGACAAACAACTCTGGCGTGATTACCGTCACTGCCTCAAACATTCCTATTCGCCAGTCACCTGGAGCTATTCTGACGTCATTTCACGGACAGCGTTGCGCACTTATACGTGGCTATTCCGATGGTCTTCCATGTACTTTTCACTTGGCTATGGAAACAGTTACACTTACTTACATCTGCAGGAATCCAAAATCCAATTTGCAGAGAATAGCGTTTTTACCTATTAAGGACATATTCAGCCGCAAGAAACAACTTCACTCACCGACCTCCTGACAAGTCCAGCGTGGATAGCTGGACACGGTTTGCGAGCCGAGCAAGAATATAATAAGAGAGCCGGCCTCTATTAATAATGTGTTTACTCACCTGCATCAATATCATTCGACTCTTCGAATCTTGCATCATTGACCGGCCCCAACGACTGCTGCCGTATCAGTACTAAGCCATTCGGCCAACCAACGAAGAATTCTGGCTGTCAACCGAATGCGAATAATAGAATGCAAAATCGGTCTATACGATGCATAACCGACTTGCACTACTGTTCAACGAAAGCTACGGCAGTGTTCCAGGACGTGGTGGGTTTTCGCCTGGCAAACGTTCTCCCTATAAAAAGCCACAAATGTCCGCTTAACAACACTGCAACGTGGCGGATGTGACTCGCCAAAAAATAAAGTCACAGCTAAGCATTTCACACTGACACAGTCTTCAGCCTTCTACATCGAACCTGTGCCACTAATTCTGCTATGAAGAATGCTTTGTTGGAGCACAGATCATCCCTATCTCGTAATGGTTATTGGTTGCAACAAAACCTTGTTTAGGTTCCTGTGCTCACGGATCACTACCTGGCGAAATTACCCCCAACTTGTGTTTTGACGGATTTTTGCGCGCCACAGCGCCATAATGTCCCTGGGTCTGGCTATTACCTGACAGTATGCTCACTCATACGGACAACATCATTTCTTTTATACCTTACATTAAAACGAAATGTTTTAACATTCCACAGAAGCTATGCTTGTATGCATATTTGATCACGCCTTTACAGGAGTGTCTCCTTTTACCGAGAATATACTATTTATTTATTTATTTATTTATTCGGTGATCGCGAAGGAGAGTTCGAACGTTAACGCGAACGTCTCCTAGAGCATTTACAGCGGTTATGTCCGGAGGCCGAAAAGTCTGCGTATTGTCGCGTCAATGTTGCCATCTGGGATTTAAGCGTGGCAATATCGTCGTCCGGTTTCGTCTGGACCTGCGAAACCTGGCCGTACGACTCCCAAATTCGGTCGGCTGTATCGGCCAGTTTGGATAAAGGTGCATCATCACTAGCGCAGAGGATGTGTAGCATCTCGCGCGAAAGTCGTTGCAACCATATTTCCGGAAGAAAAGAATCATCTATCGAAGTGGGTTTACCTAGGCTCTGCAATTTTCGAAGCAGCTGAGACGGCCCAAGATCGCCGAGATCGGTTTCGTTGAGGAGTTTCGTAACTCGTTGTCGATCGGATGAGCCTGTTCTTCTCAGAACAGCTGTCTTGACTGCATCGTAAGTCTTTTGGTCGTCAGGAAGATCTAGAATGTCATCAATGTCATCGATGACATTTAGCGGAAGCGCGGAAAGGACAAGGTGGAACTTGGTCTTTTCGGACCCAATACCACGCAAAGGAAATTGCGACTCTAGCTGACCAAACCAATACTTAGGATTAGTCTCGCGAAAAGGTGCGATAGGAAGCGTAACTTTGCCGATCTGAACGTCAGAATCTACGCGACAAGTTTCCATAGCGAGCAACATAGCGAGCCAGCGAGATTAAACCGGAAAATGAAAAGTGAAAATCAGACGGGTTAGCGAAAAAATGTGGCCAAATCTGAAAAGAAAGGTTAGCGAAAACTCACCGGATAATGACCAAACGTCGAGGTCACCAATAAAGCGAGAAGCAGGATCGGTACGCTTTAGAACCAATACGCGAATATAAGACCAACCTCCGATGAGTGGAGAAAACCAAAAGTAACGCTAGGAAAAATTATTAAGTGGGGCGAAACGCTATCTAGTGCTAAAAGTAGGGCACCGGAAGATAGCTAGCTAGCGGAAAGGTGTGGTCACGTGCGCGGAGAGCAAAGATGGCCGCGGAGCTGATGAGCGTCGCGCCTTTCGAAGGCGGATGCTATGTTGACTCAAACAAACGCGAGCAACGTTCAAACAGGCGAGCGGCTAATTTGCTAGGTACATCGAGAAAATATAATTTTGTGATTTTGTAATATTTTACGCAGCATGCGGCAGCCAAACAGGGGAATCTCCAGGTCACTACAGGACGACTTAATCTCAACGTGCCGAACGGCGGTGGCCTCCTCTTTCCTACTGCAGGGTGCTTCCAGCCTAATATGATCTGAGCGCTATATCGTCGTCAGAGCCAGCACATAGGACAGATGATATTAACCCAAAGATTTTTACGAAGTCGCAAGAGTTCTTTTTGGCCCAGGGACATGTGTGTTTCGTTGTGTGTTATATTTCTCTAAGTTGCGTCGCATACAGTAGCATTTCGGAGCCCCTTTTGTGTTACTTTAAAGTAACACATTGCTACTACGAATAGGCGAGTTCCGTTTTTGGACTTATGTCCCACACATGTTCCACTGTCTTTTAGCATGTCCACCCCTTTTATTTTGTTCCCTATATACCCGGGGGTTTCATCTATTTTCTATCTATTAGTTACAACCTGGTTGGCAAAAGTCGCCTGCTTCCCATAACTGTCAAGAAGCCGGGGTAAACATCAGCACCTTCGACAGTCAAGTTTAGTCCATTCCAGACACTGGAGTGCAAAAGGCATAATTTTGGATCCAATAGCCGATGATTTGCATAAGGTTTCTGCTCTCGAAACTCAAGTGAACGAGCTGAAAGGTCAAAATGTCTATTACGGAGACCCATGAGAATTTCACAATTCTCGCTCATTTAACCAAATACCAAACTTTAGAACATTTGTCTGGTACATTGGCAACTGGTGGTTTACTGAGCAACAGTACGCACGAAAGCAGTAAACACAGGCACCGCGCAGACAACGCTGTGGAACCCAATGTACGAGACTGTAGTGCCCTAAAAGATAACTACTATCTTTCATGTTCAAGTTAGTTTTAATCCTACTTACAATCGGCTCGACACTCAATAGCCTTGTAAGTTCCCGCGCTCACGCATCCGCTCTCGCCTCGCTTCATCTGTCCGCTTCTTATTGTAGCCCAACGAATACAATCCACTGTGTCCGACTCCCATTGCCTTCTGATATCCGCGCGTACTTTCGCGCACCGTCCCGGACTAGTATTAATTAGTCCTACAAGAGCAATTGCCTCTCAATGAAGTGCAACCTACACCTTTAGATGCTTGCCAAGTGCAACCTGGTCGAGGAGCATCCACACGTTGACTTACGGTCCCTGGCCGGTCATGACCTAGCGTGAGCCAGTTTTGCAACCACGACTTTACTAAAAGGTTTATTGACGTCAGGTTTCTTTTAAGACGGTTGCCTTATCTCGGGCCAATGCTGATACAATCGGACAGAACACCACTGCAGGGGTCTATACTATCTGTAGCAGTCTGGAGATTCCCCGGTTTGCCTGTGTAAAATTCTAACCAAAATTCTTTAATTGTACACCTAGGCAACCGGTGTGGTTTGTTGAACGGATTGCTGAGTTCGAATGTTTGACTTGCTCATCGCCATTTTTGCTTGGCGCTCGTTTCGGTTGCAACGTGCAACTGCCCTGTGTGCTGTGCTTGATCCGTTCCCCTAGCTAGAGTGTCCACGGTGTCGTTCTTTTATAGCTAGATAACAGGGAATCTTTTACTGTACAAATAAAAGTTTCCCTGCAACTCGATCCGTCTTCTCGAATCGCTCTCTGGGCTCCCGGGACAGGCAACCCTCTAAATTGGTGACCCCGAATCCGGATCAACCTCAGCGCCGGATATTTGGAACTTTTCTCTGGTGAGCTCGTTCCATTTATTTTTCATATTTTCCGGTTTTATTTTTGCATACGGTAGCCTATTTTTGCGTCATTTTTTAAGCCATGGAATCTGTAGACCTTAAGGTAGAGTCTCTGCTTAGCGTTGTATCTCTCTCTGTGCCAACTTTTTGGGACATGGATCCTCTTTTGTGGTTCGCTCATCTTGAGGCTGAGTTTTAAAACCACAGAATCACTTCCGACTACGCGAAGTATTGCAAGCTCCTGTCCTATCTCCCCAAGGAGATATCAATGCAGGTTCGTGACGTTATCATTTCTCAGACCGAAAACCGCTATGAGGCTCTCAAGAGGCCACGATTAAGCGTGTTATGCCCTCTGAGAAAGTTCGCCTGCAACAGCTTTTCAAGGATCTGCAGCTGGGCGACAAACTGCCCTCAACCCTGCTACGAGAGATGCAGCAACTCCTTGGTTCCTCAACCATGGACGAGACTTTGCTTCGCGAACTATGGCTACAGCGGCTACCGGAAAACACGCAAGCGATTCTCGCTACAGTGAGCTCCGTTCCGCTCACTCAACTAGCAGAATTAGCGGATCGAGTCATTGAACGATCACAGCCGCAGACCAACGCCAGCAAGATCAATGCCGTCGCGTCCCAGGGCACTTCTATCACTGGCTTACAGTCAACTATAGAAGCCCTCCAAACACAAGTTACGACACTTAGTCGCCAGGTGCAACAGCTTACTATGAACCGTCGTCGTCATAGCCGATCAAAATCGCCCTGCAAACGTTCAAACTCCAGCAACAGGCAGGCTAGCTGTTGGCACCACCAGTGTTTTGGTACCGCAGCTCGTAAATGTGTAAAGCTTGCAACTTCGCCGAGAAGCAGGGAAAACCTCTTGGCCGATCCGTAACGGCGACGGACGCGACCGGCCAACACCAAAGTCGCCTCATCCGCGTTAGGGATTTAACTTCCGGCACCGAGTTTCTAGTCGACACTGGTGCCGAAGTTAGCGTTATACCCCGTAGCTCAGATGAGGTCGTCTCACCATCGCCGACCAAGCTGCGTGCCGCCAATGGCACACCAATCGCAACTTTCGGCGAAAAGCTGCTAACGCTCAATTTAGGCCTCCGGCGAACCTTTCGCTGGCCTTTCATAATCGCTGCCGTGCCTTTCGCCATCATAGGCATAGACTTTCTTCAACGCTTCGACCTCATCGTCGACGCTAAAAGGAAGAAGCTTATCGATTCCAGGACACAGCTCAGTATTATCGGGACCAGCGCCAACGTGGCTGCTATCACTCCCATTCGTGTCCTACCTCAAGCTTCACAGCCTTTTCTAGAACTTTTCAGCAAGCACCCTAAACTCGTTCGCGTCCTGAACGACTTGCCTCCTGTGACGTCAAACGTCATGCATTACATTTGCACTAAGGGCCCACCTGTTTCGGCCCGCCCTCGCCGACTAGCCCCGGACAAGCTCAAAGCTGCTAAGGCGGAATTCGAGCAAATGCTCGAACTGGGAATCATCCGCCCGTCCAAAAGTCCATGGGCATCACCATTACACATGGTGCCGAAGAAATCCGGTGACTGGCGCCCTTGTGGTGACTACAGGGCACTTAACAAAGTTACCGTCCCGGATAAATACCCTATTCCGCACATGCACGACTTGACCTCAGCTCTAGCTGGCAAGTCTATCTTCAGCAAAGTCGACTTAGTTCGAGCCTACCACCAGATACCTGTCGCGCCAGATGACATTGCTAAAACAGCAGTCATCACGCCATTCGGCCTATTCGAGTACCTCAGAATGCCTTTCGGCCTCAGCAACGCTGCCCAAACTTTTCAGCGTTTCATTCATGAGGTAACGCGAGGACTCGAAGGCGTTTATCCTTATCTAGATGACATTCTTATCGCCAGCTCTTCTAATGACGAACATCTTCGTCACCTCGACGCCCTCTTTCAGCGCTTAACACAACATGGGGTTACCGTCAACCCCGATAAATGCGAGCTTGGCCAAAGCTCCATCGACTTTCTTGGCCACCGCATATCTGCCTCTGGTATCGAAGCTCTGCCAGACAAAATCCAGGCACTGAAGGACTATCCTGCTCCCAGTTCCTTCCAACAGTTACGCCGATTCCTTGGCCTGGTTAACTATTATCGACGCTTTATCCCTAACTGCGCGAGCATTGTCCAACCAATGACTGACTTGCTCCGCGGTAAACAACGGTCTTTTCATTTTCCAGACGACGCTAGACTGTCTTTTGAGAAGCTCAAAGACGCTATCTCCAACATAGCGCTTCTCGCCCATCCAGACACGTCTGCATCACTCTCCCTGACAACTGACGCATCAGACACTGCCGTCGGTGCAGTTCTTCAACAACTCATCGACCGTCGATGGATACCTCTAGGTTTCTTCTCGAAACGCTTACAACCTGCCGAATCGCGTTACAGCACCTTCGGTAGGGAACTGTTAGCTATCTACCTAGGTATCCGACATTTCCGTCACTATCTCGAAGGTCGACATTTCACAGTCTTCACCGACCACAAGCCATTGATCTACGCAATCAATGGCGCAACAGACAAGTATTCTCCGCGGGAAACTAGACACCTAGACTGCGTTTCTCAATTTACGACAGACGTACGACATGTCTCAGGTGCTCTCAATCCCGTCGCGGATGCGCTTTCACGCATTCAACAGATCAGCTTATCGCCTGGCACCAATATTGACCTAGCCGCTATGGCTGCTGCCCAACAAGCTGATCCCGACATAAGCAAGCTACGACGCAACACCACTGAGACGATCACCATCGATCGACTCAAGCCAGCATTCCTCGACAAGTCTGACTCTCCGGTGCAACAAGCACCTTCACAGCCTACGCCATCACAGCTGGCACCGCAACCTCAGACGAGTCCGTCCGCTCCAGCAGAACCGACAACCACCACCGACAGCACTCCTACTCGCCTTACTCTCAATCGACGCGGTAGGAAGCTCAAGCCTCCAGTTCGTTTTTCGGACTTTGTTAGCACTCACTATTTTACGTAGAACGTGCCTTAGAAATTTTCTGCTCTTACCAAACGTTTTTGAAAATCCAAAAAAAGACCAAAACGTTTTGAAATTACCAAAATAGAGCAAAATCTTTTGAAAACCCAAAAACAGCTTTACACGTTTTTCGCTTTACACTCTTTTGTGTATGGCTATGCACTTACGCTGGTTTTCATTTTACTTTCCATATACACCGCCGGTTGGTTGCATCTCGGTTTCACTTTCGCTGGATCTCCGCACGTCAACTGCTAGTGGAACGAACTTCCTGTTCAACCGCCCACGTGAACTTTACTAACTGTCCCCCCCTCACAAACAGTTTTTTTTACCGTTTCGACACCGTCGGGTGGACACGGGTGGGAGCCCGCTAGGGTCCGATTGCATGGTTCTCCCCTAGCAGCTGCATCAGGTTTCACAACCTGGTCTCGCAGAAGGCTGGCCCGCGACGGACAGTCCTCACGTAGATCGAAGGTCTGCTTACACAGTCCCTTCTGGGAGAGGGCTATGTAGCAGTCTGGAGATTCCCCGGTTTGCCTGTGTAAAATTCTAACCAAAATTCTTTAATTGTACACCTAGGCAACCGGTGTGGTTTGTTGAACGGATTGCTGAGTTCGAATGTTTGACTTGCTCATCGCCATTTTTGCTTGGCGCTCGTTTCGGTTGCAACGCGCAAGTGCCCTGTGTGCTGTGCTTGATCCGTTCCCCTAGCTAGAGTGTCCACGGTGTCGTTCTTTTATAGCTAGATAACAGGGAATCTTTTACTGTACAAATAAAAGTTTCCCTGCAACTCGATGCGTCTTCTCGAATCGCTTTCTGGGCTCCCGGGACAGGCAAACCTCTAAATATCTAATACAAAATTAACAAAGCGAACAAAGCAAACAACACCACCTTCCAGAGCTCAACTGTCTAATACTCATCTGGCTGCAATGCCTATTGCCTGAGCTTTAATGGTTTATAATGTAACTCTGGATATAAAAATGAGCGACAAGTAGGCTCTGCCGTAACAAAGCCCTCTGGGTATGAAGGACGCCTAAAGAACCTCGAAGCCAAGACTGTTTCAAAGACAGTAACAACCAAAGCCGCCGTGGACACAACAAATCGCCAGCGTTTATTTAACCTGTCTGACATCTGTGACACGGAAGCAGAACTTGAGAGCATTGACTTCCTGTCCTTTTACCCTCCCCTTGCCAATGTCATACAAGACTCCACGCAATCTCCCACTGGTCCGACTTTAACGTCTAGCAGCCCACACCGACTCTAGTTGATTGCTAAGACTTCTCAGGTTCCACAAAAGCCACAACAATACAACAAGAGTACAACACACATACGTCCCAACATTGCCAAGACAACCCCGCTGTGGTTAACGAATAGGCAAGACACCCCGTCTGTTCACACGGATATATCTGCACTCCCATTCCCTATTATGCGCGGAAGCCTACTGATGCTGCCACCTAACTGGAACAGCCTAGTCGCCGGAAGTATCTACGCAAGACCCCAAGCTCCTTTCTACGTATGCCAGTTGCGTACAAGTCGAGTTTCGCTGCCACACAGGCAACGACCACATAGATAACGCCATGCGTGTCACAAATACATCAACCCCCGGTCTTATGAACCCAGTGAATCACTAACTCAGCTACCACATGCGATTACTCCGCGAATCGCCCAGACTTCTCTCGTGTCCCCTTGCTATAGGACGATGCAAATGGCGGACCCCCAATCCAAGCGGGCCCATATCCAGATATTGCGCTATATTACCTAACGCGACTACCAGACAAGATGCAACTGACGTCTTCCAGTCTGCTCCAGCCGTTGTGGCGACGTCTTTTACCCCCTATACTACGCCTACCATGGACCTGAACAATCAACTCAAATTTATGCACAATCGAATCCATCTGACCCTCATCTTCAACCTACATTCCCTGACTTCAGCCAGCCGCTTACCTTAGCTTCCGTAGGTCCACCGATTATGCACTTTAAAGCATACTTACAAACAACCCTCTCACCTCAGCGGCTTTCGCCGGGTGCGCTGTTGGCCGACCCCCGCATCCAGACCAATCTGCTCGACTCGTATACAATCCTCCTCTTCAGTGCGCGATCTGTCAAATATGAAATGCGCCTCTTTGCCCTCTCATCCTTCGGTGCAGCCTGCATGTTGTGCTGCTAACTGAGACGTGGCAAACAGCTGATACGTCGGCTGCACCGCTTCACATTTTTGAGCACACGACGTTTTGTAGTGGACGAGTCAAGCAACGTGGCAGCGGTTGGCTAATATACGTTAGTAACGAATTCCACGCTTCATCTTTCCAAACCATACCACTGACAATCCCAAAGGTGTGGTCTGGATTCAGGCCATAGGAGGCCAATTAGAGCTGTTGATAGGCTACATCTACAACCCACCGCATTCGACTAATACTGAAGCTTATCAATTGGCTAAGCTCTTTCACGAACTTTCATTCCTTTCCACCCGACATAAAATAGTCGGCAGATCCTTCAAAATGTCCCACATCTCCTGGCTTAGTCACTCAGCACCGACCAGGCGTGGGCGAGAACAAAATATTTATTTATTTATTTATACAGCTTTCGTAGATAATATCTTCACACTTGACTGGGCTCAGTATGTGCGAGCACCCACAGGCCACTCCAACTCCCTGGACCTAATATTCACCAACGGCATCCCGAATACAGGTGCCACCGGGTTAGATAACATTCCAGGGAAGTGATCACATTGCTGGGAGGCTATCATTCAAGGTTCCCAAATTCCGTCAGCATGTTAGCCCCGCCTACACGGCTTTTAAGCCTCTCCAGCAAGTGAATTGGGAGGCTTTCTCTTCACTCCTCTGAGCAAGTGCTTAAGATGCTTTACTCCTGTCAACTAGGACGGATGCTGCCACCTGTGGACTGTACAATAACTTCAGGATTTGCCGCGATATCCTGCCCCCAATTCGAAGCTCGATCTGGAGCCCTAAAACTCCCGATTACGTCCCCACGCGTAAAATTACCACTAAGCTTAGGAAAATGCGCTCTCACTACAAGCATACTAATGACTTTCCCCTCATATTTCGTCTGAATGAAATAATAGTGAAATGGAGCAACTCGCGATGCCGTGTACATACTTTACCTGAGAGCATGACGCTGTGATGTGTAAACAAGGTCAATCCACTTGTAAACTTATGAAGCATCGCAGTGGCCGCAACGACTTGCCGTTTAACTCACGCGTGTTTCCTGATAATAGGGTTATTACTGCCGCAGCAGATTTGTGCGAGTTCATTAACGCACACTTCTGTGATGCCTTCATCAGCACTAATGTGGTACTGCCAACTACGATTTCAAAGTTTAATGACGATAGCATACACACTATTGACTTCAAGCTGAACGAAATCAAACGAGCTCTACGCTCAAGGAAGCTGTCAAACAATCCCGACCCTGACGGTGTCCCATGCACCTTCCTATAACCCGGAGGCCTGGATAAACCAATCCTTCTTCTCCACATTTTCACCCTCTCCATGACGAGCGAAAAGTACCCAAATATATTGAAACACTCGATAGTAGTTTTGCGTCACAAACGAGGCTGTCTCCAAAATAACGACAACTACCTTCCTATAGGCCACGCACCATTTGCGTCCTGAATTATGGAAAGGATAGTCAAGGTGGAGGTGCTTCCCTTCCTACTTGCAGCGCAACCTCATCGATGGGTCCCAACACGGATTTCTGCCTACTAACGCTTTCCAAACATGTCAGTGTGAAGCCTTGAACTGTGTCATACTTCATTGACTGGGGCAAGCGATAGGCATTATATTCTTAGCCATGAAAAAAGCGTTTGACCGGTTTCCACAAAATGGACTGTTGACGAAACAAGCTGGATTCGGTGTAACTGGCTATCTGCTTTCTTGCTTTTCTTATTACTTCTTCAAGCGAACGTAGTCAGTAAAACTAAGCTATAATCTCCCAAAAGGCCCTCGTAACTAGCGATGTATTTCAAGGTAGTGCAGTTGACCCCTGCTCTTTCTGTTATACTTTGATGGCGCCTTTCATGTCCTTAAGTACAGCACCCCATACGTATTTGCCGATGATTTCAAAGTTGCATGTTCATTCGAGCCTAGCTGCATGCAACATGGCTTCTCAAACCTTCCGAACGATCCTCCCGCTCTCAAATATTGGTGCGATAATCGAAGAGTAGAATTCTTACCAATGAAGTGCAACCTTCTCTCCTACCGTCGCAATATACTACACCACAACCCATCGCTCAATAGCACTTGCTTAGGTAACAGCTCCACCGTGCGCGACCTCGGTATGCATAACTTTAGCTCGTTAATTTTTTCAGAACAAGCAAGCTATAGCGCTGACAAAGCCAGAAATTATATTGTGTGTATACTGGATTCAGTAAGTCGGGTTGAGCCACGGCTCAAACAATACAAAGAACGAGCCTGACCGATTTTAGAGTAGTGCAAGCTATTTAGTCCCAATGCACTTAAGATTGTGTTCGTTCCTTTTTCAATCGGACGGCCAGTTTTACTATCCTGCCGTGATACACTTGCACTTGACTTGTCTATTTCTCTCTACCTACTCCTCGTAACTAAGCCTTCTGCGGTAAAAGTTCTGCAGACTCAGCTCTACGTTTCCCTTACCTCTAGGGCCTGCCAGACTTGTTCATGCTTTATTGCTTTAGCCTTTTTCTTACCTTTATTTTATGTCCCTATCCCAAAGGGTTGATAAATTCATTCTCGCTTGGTCGGCCTCCTGCACTTCGAATTCACTTAGACTTATGCTTCGTTACCCACCCTGATTCGGCGGTCTTAATGGACTGTTTACTTCCTCGAAAGGCTCGTTCACTAGAAGCTTTTCTCATCCCTACTTTATCCTTATTTATTTCGGTCCCTGCTTGCTTTCCAACTGAATGGCCATCACTGTGCTTTGCCATGATCTATTCACATCTGCCCGTATTTGTGCTTTCCGACTCCATCCATACTACTGAGGTATATATGCGTTGCGCTGCATATCCAAAGCCTTGTACCCCCGAGAAGTTTGCTGGACTTGCTCCCGCTTTATTAGCGTATCGACTTTCCTTCCTAACCTTGACCCACACCATTCGTCTGCTCAGCTTATTTAAACGACTTAGTCTCAATCCACCGGCTTATCCAATCTGCTTGGATCCGCCACTCACTCACCGAATTCGGGCTGTCTACTGAGAAGTCACTGTCCACGGTACGGCTAAACTAACCTGTTTATGGAACCCGTGTACTTGAGCTATTAATTTATACTATTAAATATCACGTGAGGTTTATTAGTGAAAGCACTTACTCGACTGATCTTTTTCTCTGAGTTCCGGATGCATCGTTGTTGTGTGGTTGGTTGGCTACCTTTGTTCGTTGTGTTTTCCCCGAGTTTCACAGAATCGGTGGCCAGCAACCGAACATACGTCAAATGCATTAACGTCAACAATTCGGCGAAGCACACTATTCCTTTAGCTGGAAATGAATGGATACTTATTACGCTGTCGTTTTACTTACCTGATGGACAAATCACTTATTCGTTATCAAGCATGAATGCCACTATATTGAGGCCTGTACAACTGGGTTCAGCTCCTCTCTTCTTCACACAATTTTTACCCGGAGTTCGCGCGCTGACACTTATTGTCAGCCAAATAAATAAATAAATATTTTATTAATGGTGGATGTTTGTGAGTCGTGTAAAGTTCGAAGAAAGTAGAAGCCACGATTAAAATTCACGCACAATAATATGCCTCGACGGGGAGTCGAACCCCGGTCCACGAATTTCCGGTCCGCTGCTCTACCACCTGAGCTACCGAGGGCTGACGATTAGGTGCGCAAATTTTAATACATGTCTTCTGCTTTGTGCGCAACGTATTGCCAATAAGCTCACAGTACCTGTCCTGATTTTGCAGATTGGCTCACTCACCCGTCACTTCCCAATAGACCGAAGTTCCTGTCCTTCAGACGTCCAATGGGCGATGGTAGATTAATGGTGGATGTTTGTGAGTCGTGTAAAGTTCGAAGAAAGTAGAAGCCACGATTAAAATTCGAACTTGACACGACTCACAAACATCCACCATTAATCTACCATCGCCCATTGGACGTCTGAAGGACAGGAACTTCGGTCTATTGGGAAGTGACGGTGAGTGAGCCAATCTGAAACATCAGGACAGGTACTGTGAGCTTATTGGCAACACGTCGCGCACCAAGCAGAAGACATGTGTTAAAATTTGCGCACCTAATCGTCAGCCCTCGGTAGCTCAGGTGGTAGAGCAGCGGACCGGAAATTCTTGGACCGGGGTTCGACTCCCCGTCGAGGCATATTATTGTGCGTGAATTTTAATCGTGGCTTCTACTTTCTTCGAAATATTTTATTCTCGACAAAGCTGACCGGAGGGCGAATTTTCGTGCCTATACTACGCCCCTCATTTGGAAATATCCTGAGCCAATATTACCTTTCACTATGGCGAGAACAACTGGGTACGGCCATTTGCCTTACCGAACTGCTTTTTACTTACCCCAGCTGGATCAGTCCACACTACTTTTCTTGTCCACTTGGAAGTGGATACCAGTGTACCCAATCAAAGCAACTTACCCAGGGGGATTTTCGGTTCGTTATTCCGGACAATCTGCAGTTTTATCTGGCCTGAACAACTGCGTTTGACCATTTTCCTTCCTCTAATAATTTGTCCAACGTCATATTACTGGATGCCACTCGGAGACATTACTCGGTTCCATCGACGACAAATACAAAACATTTCAAAATGTGCATTTATAGTTTACTTACCTTTCGGGCCGTACCATCCCGTCACTACGTGACAGGACCCATGGATGACACAGTCCCGCGCCCATCGTGCATCAGCGAGCGGAAATTATGGATGTATCTTGACAGCTACTAACAGAACCAATAATCGGTCCATAAGAATCATTGCCATTTGCTGCTTGTCGTTCGAATGCATCGATGGTAGAGTTCCAGAACGTGGTGAATTTCCACCTGGAAAGCGTTCTTCTTATAAAAGCCACAAAATTCCGTTTAACAACACCACGACGTGGCGGAGGTGCCTCGCCAATGAGTAAAGTCACAGCCAATTACTTCACACCGGCAAGCTGACCAGGAGCACATAATACCATGCTTGCTACGCCCCGACACTTTCTTATTTGCATATTACATTGTCACGCCTTTTCCCGTGCATTCACTGTTGATCATTACGCTAAAGTCACATGGACACATAGACTCGTGAAAGCACGACTGAGCGTGTTCTTTACCAGTTCTTTTCAGATGATCAGTTCTAGTTCCTGTTCTATTCGTGACTGAATGCTTACTGCACTTTATGGCAGGCCGACATTGCTAACACAAACGTGCCCGAACTCACGGCAACGGGATTTCTTCCTTTTTACTTCGGTCTTATTTGTACAGTTTTAAGTAGGAACGCCTGAGTGCTCTCCGATTGTCACTGTTACGATTACCACGACCTGTCTGTATAAGTGCACTTAGTTGATCATGTCCTCGCGGGCTGGTCTCACGTAGCCGAGAATAAATGTTTATTTCTTTATTTAGTTGGGAAGTCCAGCGGGCTTTCCCTAAGCGCCTTTATGGCTCATCTATGCGCAAACTTCAAGGACGCTGCAAACTGCTGGGTCTGGCGCACCTCTGGCTGCGTATGCTTAACGTCAACCGCGTATTCTTCAATAAACTTCTCCAAACCTCTGACGCAAGCATAGGCGCATTCTTTCAGCGGATGTGCGATGCACGTTATTTCATACGTAAATGCACTCCTCTCTCCCTACGACACGTCGCAATATTAGTTTAATCTTCTTTCTCTATAGATATGTGCATGTATTGAACAAATTACCAGAGTCAGAGTGTCAGCAACTGCACTGGAATTCTTCTCGACCATAAAAGATTACAAATTGTCCCATTGATTTATTTATTTACAATTGGAGAAACTTCCAAAAAGCTGAATTGTCGAAGAAGAGCACAGCCAACAAGGCCCTGATCCTGTAAAAGATGTAGCCAATCTACCGCCTCATTCTATACCTCCTAACCTTAGAGCAACAGCGATTTTAGCCCACAAGTTGCATTCACTAGATGTATCCGTACATGGATCGTCAGACCCAACGGTCTGTTCACCTCACCTCGATAATATCGCTGGTTATTTCACTTCTACTCAACAAAGCCTTTCATTCCTTACCGTATGTTTTCCTTTTCGTGCTCCCTCTTTGCAGTCCTTTCTCAATTAGACGGATAACTCTTAGAACCTGCTCTAATCTAGCCACGTCTGATCAGTCTCCTGCTTTCTGACTGCTTCCAGAAACCTGCGACGTTAAGGACCAGGGATTGATAGTTCCAACACTCTGTTCCCTCCCTCCCGAAAGCTTTGTTCGACGTTCTAACTACATTTCTCAACTAATCACGTTCGTCCCAGACTGCTTCTTTTCTGATGACAATCCTTAATTTTATTTCCATCTTAATTTGACGGCCTAGCTTTACTTTGCTGACTTATCCAGTTTTGACTGGAAGGTGTAGCAGTCTGGAGATTCCCCGGTTTGCTTGTGTAAAATTCTAACCAAAATTCCATAACTGTACACTTAGGCACCCGGTGTGGCTTGTCGAACTGATTGCTGAGTTCGAATGCTTTACTTGCTCATCGCCATTTTTGCTTGGCGCTAGCTTCGGTTGCAACGCGCGAATGCTCTGTGTGCTGTGTTTGCTCTGTTTCCCTAGCTAGAGCGTCCACGGTGTCGTTCGTTTATAGCTAGCTAACAGGGAATCTTTTGCTGAACCAATAAAATTTTCCCTGCAACTCGATCTGTCTTCTGAAATCGCTCTCTGGGCTCCCGGAATAGGCAACCCTCTAAATTGGTGACCCCGGATCCGGAACAATCTCAACGCCGGATATTTCGAACTTTTCTCCGGTGAGCTCGTTCCATTTATTTTTCATATTTTCCGGTTTTATTTTTGCATACGGTAGCCTATTTTTTCGAGTCATTTTTTTCAAAACCATGGATCTGTAGACCATAAGGTAGAGTCTATGCTTAGCGTTGTATCTCTCTCAGTTCCACCTTTTTGGGACATGGATTCTCTTTTGTGGTTCGCTCCTCTTGAGGATGAGTTTTATAACCACAGAATCACTTCCGACTACGCGAAGTATTGCAAGCTCCTGTCCTATCTCCCCAAGGAGATATCAATGCAGGTTCGTGACGTTATCATTTCTCAGACCGATAATCGCTATGAGGCTCTGAAGGAGGCCACGATTAAGCGTGTTATGCCCTCTGAGAAAGTTCGCCTGCAGCAGCTTTTCAGGGATCTGCAGCTGGGCGACAAACTGCCCTCAACCCTGCTACGAGAGATGCAGCAACTCCTTGGTTCCTCAACCATGGACGAGACTTTGCTTCGCGAACTATGGCTACAGCGTCTACCGGAAAACACGCAAGCGATTCTCGCTACAGTGAGCTCCGTTTCGCCCACTCAACTAGCAGATTTAGCGGATCGAGTTATTGAACGATCACAGCCGCAAGCCAACGCCAGCAAGATCAATGCCGTCGCGTCCCAGGGCACTTCTATCACTGGCTTACAGTCAACCATAGAAGCCCTGCAAACACAAGTTGCGACACTTAGTCGCCAGGTGCAACAGCTTACTATGAACCCTCGTCGTCATAGCCGATCAAAATCGCCCTGCAAACGTTCTAAGTCTAGAAACAGGCAAGCTAGTTGTTGGTACCATCAGCGTTTTGGTACCGCAGCTCGTAAATGTGTAAAGCTTGCAACTACGCCGAGCAGCAGGGAAACTGCTCGGCCGGTCGTTAACGGCGACGGACGCGACCGGCCAGCACCAAAGTCGCCTCATCAGTGTTAGGGATTTAACTTCCGGCATCGAGTTTCTAGTCGACACTGGTGCCGAATTTAGCGTTATACCCCGTAGCCCAGTTGAGGTCGTCTCGCCATCGCCGACCAAGCTGCTTGCCGCCAATGGCACACCAATCGCAACTTTCAGCGAAAAGTTGCTAACACTCAATTTAGGCCTCCGGCGAACCTTTCGCTGGCCTTTCATAATCGCTGCTGTGCCTTTCGCCATCATAGGCATAGACTTTCTTCAACGCTTCGACCTCATCGTCTACGCCAAAAGGAAGAAGCCTATCGATTCCAGGACACAGCTCAGTATTATCGGGACCAGCGCCAACGTGGCTGCTATCACTCCCATTCGTGTCCTACCTCAAGCTTCACAGCCTTTTCTAGAACTTTTCAGCAAGCACCCTAAACTCGTTCGCGTCCTGAACGACTTGCCTTCTGTGACGTCAAACGTCAAGCATCACATCTGCACTAAGGGCCCACCTGTTTCGGCCCGCCCTCGCCGACTAGCCCCGGACAAGCTCAAAGCTGCTAAGGAGGAATTAGAGCAAATGCTCGAACTGGGAATCATCCGCCCGTCCAAAAGTCCATGGGCATCACCATTACACATGGTGCCGAAGAAATCCGGTGACTGGCGCCCTTGTGGTGACTACAGGGCACTTAACAAATTTACCGTCCCGGATAAATACCCTATCACGCACATGCACGACTTGACCTCAGCTCTAGCTGGCAAGTCTATCTTCAGCAAAGTCGACCTAGTTCGCGCCTATCATCAGATACCTGTGGCACCAAATGACAATGCTAAAACAGCAGTCATCCCGCCATTCGGCCTATTCGAGTACCTCAGAATGCCTTTCGGCCTCAGCAACGCTGCCCAAACTTTTCAGTGTTTCATTCATGAGGTAACACGAGGACTCGAAGGCATTTATCCTTATCTAGATGACATTCTCATCGCCAGCACTTCTGACGCTGAACATCTTTACCACATCGACGCACTCTTCCAACGCTTAACCCAACATGGAGTTACGGTCAACCCCGATAAATGCGCGCTTGGCCAAAGCTCCATTGACTTTCTTGGCCACCGCATATCTGCCTCTGGTATCGAAGCTCTGCCAGACAAAATCCAGGCACTGAAGGACTATCCTGCTCCTAGTTCCTTCAAACAGTCACACCGATTCCTTGGCCTGGTTAACTATTATAGACGTTTTATTCCTAACTGCGCGAGCATTGTTCAACCAATGACTGACTTGCTCCGCGGTAACCAACGGTCTTTTCATTTTACAGATGACGCTAGACTGTCTTTCGAGAAGCTTAAAGACGCTATCTCCAACATAGCGCTTCTCGCCCATCCAGACACGTCTGCATCACTCTCTCTGACAACTGACGCATCAGACACTGCCGTCGGTGCAGTTCTTCAACAACCGTCGATGGATACCTCTAGGTTTCTTCTCGAAACGCTTACAACCTGCCGAATCGCGTTACAGCACCTTCGGTAGGGAACTGTTAGCTATCTACCTAGGTATCCGACATTTCCGTCACTATCTCGAAGGTCGACATTTCACAGTCTTCACCGACCACAAGCCATTGATCTACGCAATCAATGGCGCAACAGACAAATATTCTCCGCGGGAAACTAGACACCTAGACTACGTTTCTCAGTTTACGACAGACGTACGTCATGTCTCAGGTGCTCTCAATCCCGTCGCGGATGCGCTTTCACGCATTCAACAGATCAGCTTATCGCCTAGCACCAACATCGATCTAGCCGCTATGGCTGCTGCCCAACAAGCTGATCCCGACATCGACAAGCTACGACGCAACATCTCGTTAAAACTACGTGAAGTCCCACTAGCTTCATCTGTGGGGACCATTCTTTGTGACGTTTCACAAACTTCTCCCCGACCCGTAGTTCCTACCTCAATGCGTCGACTAGTTTTCAATGCTTTACACAACCTGTCTCATCCCGGCATACGTGCTTCGCAGAACCTCGTAACGGGACGCTTCATAT
Organism: Dicrocoelium dendriticum; assembly: GCA_944474145.2. NCBI lineage: Eukaryota > Metazoa > Platyhelminthes > Trematoda > Plagiorchiida > Dicrocoeliidae > Dicrocoelium > Dicrocoelium dendriticum. The sequence continues at coordinate 105,416,061 of OX104069.1, forward strand.
GGCCCAACGTCAATCGCGATGTCCGCCTTTGGGCACGCGCATGCATAGAGTGTCAGCGCGCCAAAGTCTACAGACACACCAAAAGCCCACTTGGCGTCTTTCCCGCTCCTGATCCTCGTTTTGCACACGTCAATGTTGACCTGGTCTGACCTTTGCCTCCATGCAAAGGCTACGTGTACCTACTCACCTGTGTCGACCGATTCACTCGTTGGCCAGAGGCGATTCCGTTAGTCAACTGCTCATCTGAGACAGTTGCACAAGCTTTCTTAGAACGCTGGGTAGCTCAGTTCGGTTGCCCAAGCGTAGTCATCACTGACAGAGGATCACACTTTGACGGATCCTTCAGCAAATTGCTCAACGTTCTTGGTTGTCAACATAACCGAACCACCGCATACCATCCCGCAGCTAATGGGATGGTAGAAAGGTTCCACCGGCAACTCAAAGCCTCACTCTGTGCCCAATCTAGCACATCCTGGCACGAAGCACTTCCGCTCGTTCTCTTAGGCATAAGAAACACGATTAAAGCGGATTTGCAAGCCACTCCATCGTCGCTAGTCTTTGGATGCACACAACGCTTACCTGGTGAACTCGTCTCACCAAAAGCGCCAACAATGAACAATGAACAATGATTTATCACGGGACAAAAGCAAGTGCTTGACACGTCCCGTAGGATGGTTGAGGTGAATATGATAAAATTAAAATATGTCTGGGTCATCTATCGAACGTCTGCCGATATGAATAGTTTGATAAGCAACATCAGTGTGAAATTAAAATAAATTATCGGGCGGAAACATGCAGAAAGATACTGGGGTGCAGTGATCATTGAGGTAAAGAGTGAGAAAAGTAAAATATGGTCGCTCACTTAGGTCCATTTGATACATAAAGCCTGTAGAAATGCATCGTTGGCGTAATCCACAGTAGGGGAATTTAGGTAACAAAACGTTGGGAGCTAAGAGCGACATCTAATCGTTTTTTGAAAACATCCAGGATAGGAGAGGATACAACTGAGTATGCGAGTGCGTTCCAGGGTTTGCAAACCCGGAGGGAAAAATAATTCCGTCGACACTCTAGACGGCTGTATTGTTCCTTCAACTTTAAGCAGTTACCCCTGAGCTGCGTGTTGTGGCTAAGTTTCAGCAAATGGCTGCATACGTGGTTGGGGTCACTCAATATTTGATACGCTAATATGAGATCACCGCGCAGTCTTCGATAGCGCCCGCTGAAAATTCCCAGCAACTTCAGCCTTCGGTGATAAGAGTGGTAGCCCAGGCCCTTTACATTCTTTGTTGCTCTCCGTTGTGGTGCCTCTATCGCTTCTAGGTCGCGCTTCAACCAAGGTTGCCAAGCTTGGATAGCGTATTCAACATGCGGGCGCACGTAGGAATTGTGCATCATTGGGAAGATTGATGGGTCAAATCTCCCGAATGCTCTTCGCAGCATGCCGACATGCTGGTTGCCTCTTTTCGCAGCTACCTCAGCCTGTTTTGAACAGTTGAGGTCGCTCTGTACGATCACACCCAGGTCACGTTCCTGGGAGCTATTCTGCAGTCCGTTGGTCCCAAGTGAATAGGTGTAGTTATGACTATGGCGTAATTGTACGACGCGACATTTGTCTACATTGAACGGTAGGGCGTTTTGAAGTGACCAGTTCGACACTGTGTTAAGATCGCACTGGAGCCGTTCATTGTCTTCCGGTCCTCTGATCCTTCGCCATATCTTGATATCATCAGCGAAAAATAGGAAATCGGAAGTAATTGATCTCGCCAAATCGTTAATGAACACCAAGAATAGACGAGGTCCAAGAACCGAGCCTTGTGGTACTCCGCACGCCACATCGATTGCATCAGACAATGATTCTCGGACTCTCACCACTAGCCGTCGTTCTTGTAGAAAATTGTCAATCCAACTCAGGATTGGGTCGCCAATGCCGTAATTCCGAAGCTTGTAAAGGAGAATGCGATGGCTTAAGCGATCAAATGCTTTTGAAAAGTCCAGGCAGATGACATCGACCCCTACTCCATCATCAACAGCTTCAGTCCAGCTATTACGTGCAATTAATAGGTTAGTATTACACGAATGCTTTTGACGAAAGCCATGTTGCTCTGGGGCTATTAAATTGTGGCTTTCCATGTATTCCATCAGCGCATCTGCGATGATTGATTCCATCACTTTGGATAGTACTGGAAGTAGTGTTATTGGACGGTAGTTGGCAGGATCAGTGCGGCTACCTCCTTTATGAATAGGAGTGATGACCCCTCGCTTCCATACTGGTGGAATACGGTTCTGCTCTAGACATCGCTGATAGAAAATAGCCAGTGGTGCTGCTAGATCACTAGCTACTGCCTGTAGAGCCTTTGGTCGGATGTTGTCAGCTCCGGGAGAACTGTGGATACGCAAGGATAACAACTTCTTCAACACAGCTTCCGCAGTGAAGGTGATGTTTTCTAAACCAGATAGTGGAGTAGTAGAAATGATGAGAATGTGCTCGTTACCTGCTGGAAACTTGAAGAGTAATGAAGCCGTAGGAGATCAGCTGCTTCCATTGCTGATCGCGTGCACCCATCAGCCGTGACTAGTGCTTGAACCCCTCGCTTTACCTTTCGAAGGCCGTTAACGTGCCTGTACAGGAGTTTGCGGTTCGTACAGAATCGCTTCATTAACTTCTGCTGATGAGTGACCTTGTCTTCGCGGATCAGTTTCACACAGAAGTTACGATGTGTCACGTATGCAGTCCAGGTTTCGGCATTCGGGCAGTCCTGGTGATCTCGCCATGCCAAATCCCTCCGGGACATACATTTACGTGTCCTGCTCCTCAGAAATGAATTACGCTTGTTTTTAGGTTGGAAGGACTTCTGCTCTGATGCGTGCGCTACCAGTGTACTAAACGTCCTTGTAAATGTTTCCCAGGCAACATCTGGGGGGCATTCGGTTAAGAAAGTCCAAGATGTATCCTTAACAAGCTTAGACAACACATTGTAGTGTGTGACAGTATGCACTTTATCCTCCTCCTTTTCAGGGTACTCCGCATAGCAAATATAGTCAAAGAGTAGAGTAACATGATCACTACGACCCAGTGGTGTGCTTGTAACTATCCCGTCAACCATGAGTTCTTCGTTAGTGAGCACAAGATCCAGTATCGACGGCTTGTTAGCAGTTCGAAATCTGGTGGGAGAGGTTACGTGGTTGTAAAGAGGGTGGCTAGCAATAAGCTCTTGCAAGCAGGCTTTAAACTGCATACCGTCGGTTGCCGGCGTTTCTATGTCATGCACGTTAAAGTCTCCAGCGATAAGAATGTGGGTGTAGGACTTGTTTCAAAGCAAACTGGAAAACGTGGTTCAGTTTGGAGTCCATTTCCGAAGTTGAGTTTGGTGGGCGATAAATCACGGCTAGTAGACATGTGTCCTTGTTTCGCAACCATAGGCGGCACCAAAGCGAATCGGGAGCTCGGATTTCCGGGTGGTCGATAACTTCACATCGGAGGTTTGTATTATAATAAAGAATCACACCGCCACCCCTTCCGGTTCTATCGGTCCGAAGCAGTGACATACCGGGTAAATTGATCTCAGAATCGGTTATCTCAGGGTTTAACCATGTCTCTGTAATCATGACGAGGTCCCGCGGTTGTGAGGCATGGAGTTCTCTAAGTTCTGCCAACTTGCTTAGAAGGCCTTGGCGTTTGTATACATGCAAGATAGGGCTTTTGTTGTTAGGAGTTCATTGATAGATGTCAAGTTTGTGTTCGCTTTTAAGCCGGCCGTTAGGTGGCCGGCAATTAATCGTTTTTTGGTTTATGTATTTCAGTCGTGTTGCATGGCATTATTAAGCGTTCCTGAACAGAAGTTTCACTGGTGCTGTGCTCGGTCCTCCTGTGTGCCGTGGGCGCTGTTGTGTCGGTCTCTCCGCAGGACTGTGCAGATAAGGAATTGGTTGCGTTTGCAAGTTCCGTTGAATTGCTTCCGACTTTTGGTCGTTCGCCTGCTGCTTTTAGCCGGATCTCTGTTGGCAGCCTAGATCGAAACTTTAACCAGCTATCTAACAGAACTTGCGTCATTCCCTCGGAGTGTAGTGTTACTTTAATTAGCCTTGGACCGCAGCCCTTGTAGTTAGGATGATGACGGCACTCTTGTCAGGGATTTGGCAATAACATTGTCTACAGAGAGTGCTTCACGGATGTAGCACCACTGCTCTCGGTCATGAGTTTGTGCATCGTGATCAGAAGAATGCAGAAGCTCGGGAACACCATGAACAAATATGGTTCTCTTGCTATCTCTATTAGCAATATCGTGTTGCTCCACTGCTTCCTTTGCGCGATCTTTCCAAGGTAGATCAGGCAATATGCGTACTCCGCTCGGTGAGTTGCGAAGACGAACTGCTGAGAGCAGGACAGGCCTCTGTCTCATCTGCTGAGTTTAGTGTTACTCGAAGAATTCGAGGTTCACCAGAGTGCACTGAGGTCGGGTGACGCGCTACGCGTTGCAGCATTGCAGGCTCAACCCGAATGTTAATTGCCTCGCAGATGAAACTCCACTGGTTGCGATCGTCTTGCAATTTACCTTTTATTGTTCCAGATTTGGATTCGGGAACATTGGTGCACACGAGGGTTAACGCAGCGTGGTTTTGTCTAGTAAGTGTTGGCTTTATACTTTTTGCTGGCAATTCGCGTTGTTTAGAGGACACCATTGGAGTTGGCGGTGAAAGCTGCTTTGCGCCAAGCGTGCTCGGTACTGAAAATGGACCTATATGTGTCCCTCCCGGTGTGTTTGTCGAGGCAATCGATGCGTACGTTACCTGCTTGTTATCTGCACCGGATTTCCTACGGCCCTGAGCTATCGGCGTCATGGATGCATCTCCAAGCGAAGCTTCTATGGTTGGAGAAGTGGAAACAGGTATGTTTGAGGCTTGCCCACTTATGGGAGTGAGGTGACCCAGTGGATTTAGAGTCACAGACGCTGCAGTGCGGTTGGAGCGTCTAGCTCTTTTCTTCGGTTTAGACTCAGAGCTTACTTTGGCCGAGTGAGATATTATCGTGGCCGTATTTACCTCCGGGGGAGGGATCTTAGTATTTACAAATTGCGCGATTATTTCAGTCATCCTATCGCATTTTTTCATGAGCAAAGATAAGCAGTTGACCACTGGAATGACTTGACATGTTGGGCAAAACTAAATTGTGTCAGCAACTTGGTTTGTCTGTCTCACTTCTTGGACAGATTTACCTACACATTGCGGACAGTACGATCTAATGCAGCTAGAACAGGTGACACTGATCTTAAGCAGCTTACTGCAGTTGTCTGCACAACATTGGCGACGTTGAACCATTGGAATGCTACTAGTCCTCCTGTTGTTTACAGCAAAGCCGATCTAAGCGCTCACCTTGGTAAGTGTACTTTGCGCTAAGGGTGACGTAGGAACAGGTGAGAACACGCACACGAAGTGTGGGTTGTTCAACCGCACCAAGGTCAGTGCGGGAGGCAGATGGAGGTCGTAACGCGCAGACTGTCGGATTCAGCAATCAATCGACTTGCAGTGGTATACACACACCCACACAAAGCGGCAGCGTGTGTTAATCGGTCTGCCTTAAGCGACGATGCAGGTGGAGCGCTGATAAGCGTCCCTAGAGCTGCTCAGTTGACGAGCGGAGCAAAACGGCTGTAAGATTGTTATGCTGCAACTTGCAGGGATGGTTTCCGCGTAGTTGGGGAGTCCACAACTTCTTCTTCCGAATGAGACCAAAATCTTTTCCGGAAGACCGGTTTGACGTAGGTACACAAGTGGAATACGGCAAAGATTATGCCGAAAACTGGGAACTGGAGCAATAGTGTAATCCACGCAGGTTAGATCCAGGAGATGGAAAGCACTGAGTAGAGCTCGTCGAACAACTTTCGACTATGGCGACTACGCAGCTCGCCTATCTCATCACATGCGACAGCTTCAGCCTGTGCAACCCAGAACACAGAGCTTGCGTACCAACGTGGACGAACGTTTAACTGCTTGCACGCACGTGTTCGTTCGCACTGACAGCGTACGCCGACCACTTCAACCTCCTTATTCTGGTCCGTACCGTGTTGTACGCAGAAGCGACAAGACGTTTACCGTTGACTACAATGGTAAGGCTGAAACGATCAACGTCGATCGACTCAAGCCAGCATTCCTCGACAAGTCTGACTCGCCGGTGCAACACGCACCTTCACAGCCCGTGCCATCACAGCCGGCACCGCAAACGCAGACGAGTCAGCCCGCTCCAGCAGAACCGACAAACACAACCGACAGCACTCCTACCCACCCTACCCTCAATCGACGCGGTAGGAAACTCAAGCCTCCAGTTCGTTTTTCAGACTTTGTTAGCACTTATTATTTTACGTAGGACGTGCCTTTAAAATTTTCTGCTCTTACTAAACGTTTTTGAAAATCCAAAAAAAGACCAAAACGTTTTGAAATTACCAAAATAGAGCAAAATCTTTTGAAAACCCAAAAACAGCTTTGCACGTTTTTCGCTTTATACTCTTTTGTGTATGGCTATGCACTTATGCTGCTTTCTCATTTTGCTTTCCATATACACCGTCGGTTGGTTGCACCTCGCTTTCTCCTTCCGCTGGATCCCCGCACGTCAACTGCAAGTGAAACGAACTTCCTGCTCAACCGCACACGTGGACTTTACTAACTGTCCCCCCCCCCACAAACAGTTTTTTTACCATTTCGACACCGTAGGGAGGACACGGGTGGGAGCCCGCTAGGGTCCGATTGCATGGTTCTCCCCCAGCAGCTGCATCGGGTTTGACAACCTGGTCTCGCAGAAGGCTGGCCCGCGACGGACAGTCCTCACGTAGATCGAAGGTCTGCTTACACAGTCCCTTCTGGGAGAGGGCTACGTGGCAGTCTGGAGATTCCCCGGTTTGCTTGTGTAAAATTCTAACCAAAATTCTATAATTGTACACTCAGGCACCCGGTGTGGCTTGTTGAACTGATTGCTGAGTTCGAATGCTTTACTTGCTCATCGCCATTTTTGCTTGGCGCTCGCTTCGGTTGCAACGCGCGACTGCTCTGTGTGCTGTGTTTGCTCCGTTTCCCTAGCTAGAGCGTCCATGGTGTCGTTCGTTTATAGCTAGCTAACAGGGAATCTTTTGCTGAACCAATAAAATTTTCCCTGCAACTCGATCTGTCTTCTGAAATCGCTCTCTGGGCTCCCGGAATAGGCAACCCTCTAAAAAGGTCTCCTGCTTTTTGACCCCTCGCGGACATCTGTAATCTAACTACACTAGGCACTACCGACGTAACGCTCTGGAACTCTCACCTCAAGAACATTGCTGGTCCTGCTTTATCTTTATTATTATATTCCCCTTCCATGCCTAACACTTCCTTTCTGTCGGCGCTCTCCGTTAACTTTTCGACATTAATAATACTGCTTCCTCTCTATGAGCGGGCTTTCTAGCTTGGGCTCAATAGTCTCTGCTTTCCGACTAGTGAGCCCTTACCACTGAATTACCGCCAGATCCAAAGGTCTGTTCACAACGCCTCGAGATCTTTGTACGCTTTTCCAGTTCTCCTCAATAGGGTCTCTTCCATCCCGAACCGATGCGTTCCCCTTCGCGCTCTCTCTTGGCATTCCTTACTTAATTTACCGGATAAAGCTTCTGGCATAGCTCTAATCTAGCTCTGTCTGAACAGTATCCGGTTTTCTGCTCCCTCTCGGACTTTGCTGGTCTAACTGATCTAGGCTCTGCCGACGTACCGCGCTGCAACACACACTTCAACAGCATTGCTGGCCACGATTCATCCTTAATATTATGTTCTCCTTTCATGCTTAACTGGCTTTGCAGCCGAAGCCGGCTCTTAGCAGTCCGACTTTTCTACTATCGCTTTTTCTCTAAGAGCCAATTTTATTTGCTCAGCTTAATTATCTCCTAACTTCCGACTACTGTGACTCTAATGCGCAAAGATGGGCAGGCTCAACTGTCTGTTCACATCACATCGATAAGGTCATTGGCTTTTCCACTGCACCTCAATAAAGCCTTTTCTTCCTGACCTAAAGCTTTCCTTTTCGCGCTCACGGTTTGCATTTCTTTCTCAAGTTGACGGATAACTTTTCCCACCTAGCTGTAATCTAGCCTCTTTTGGCCAGTCTCCTGCTTTCTGACTACTTTCAGACCACCAAGACGCTAACCAGCTATGCTTTGCAGTCCCGACCATTTACTCCACTCAGCCTGCGATGTTTGCTTGACAGGATTACTGCCTTTGTATAAACCCCTTTTGTCCTAGGCTGCTTAGTTTCTGGTGCCACCCATTACTTTTATCCCCACCTTACTTTGGCGGTCTAGATCCACCTTGTTCACTTGTCCCGTTTTGTTTGAACCTTCTCCTGGTTTCTGGCCCCTAGCGGACTTCTGAAATCCAAACGATCAAGGCTCTGCGGACGCAAAGTTCTGTATCTCTCACCTAAAGATGACGACTGGTCATGATTTATCCATTTCATTATATCCTTATTTCTTCCTTAATATGACTATTCTGCCGACGCTCTCTGTTAGCGTTCCGACGTTATTAATACTGCGTTCTTTATATGCGCTGATATTATAGTCTCGGCTTAATGATCTCCTACTATGTCCCTAATGATCAGAAAACAGCGGACCTAAAGGTATATTCACATCACGTCGATAACATCGTACGCTATTCCACTTCTACTCAACGAAGCCTTTCCTTCCTCACCGTATGCTTCCCTTTTCGCGCTCTCTGTTTGAAGACCTTTCTCAATTAGACGGATACACCTTCGATCCTGCTCTAATCAAGCCAGGTCTGAACAGGCTCCTGTTTTGTGCCTGCTTCCAGAAATCGGAGAGGTTAACGACCAAGGATTGGTAGTCCCAACACCCTGTTCCCTACATTCTGAGAGCTTCCCTTGTCATGCTAACTGTATTTTTCAAATATGCACGCTCATCCAAGACCGCTTCTTTTCTGATGCCACTGCTTAATTTTATTCCCAACATAATTTGGCGGCCTAGCTTTATAGTTCTGCTTTATACGATTTTGCCTGAACGGTCTCCTGCTTTCTAGCGGTCCCCTCTGCACATGCACCACCTACCTACGATGTATCAACTACCTTCATTTCACACGGTAGCTCCGCACGTTTGTACGCAGGACCGTAAGTATCTGGCGATGATGTTTGCCTATCAGTTGCCTCGTCTTACTTCTTCACTTACTCTCTTTGGCGCTGGCGTCCCTCTCCCCTATGGAACAACACGTACTTACTTGGTTCCAAAAATTACCGTCCACACAGTAGCTCCGCACTTTTTGCGTACGGCCTCAAGCATTTATATTTCCTTGGACACCGTCGTCCTTCTCCTTAGGCTAAAATTGATATCACTAATAGTTGCTCCTATATATTCAACCATAATCACACAGCAGCGTCCCGCTGCACCTTGCTTCATACCCCTATCTCGTCCCATTTCTCCACTTATCTCTTTTTCTCGGGATTTCCTTTCCACGTATACGGTACCAATCTCCAACTTTCCACCAACTAATCCTTGACGTAGTAGTTTCGCGTTTTATGCTTTGGATTTCAAGCCTCTGGCTATGTTGCCAACCTTTATACTTACCCACCAGCTGACAATAAAAGCACTGTTAAGTTCTCCTATATGTTCCTATAACGACATTGCATAGTCCATCTTCACCTCGCTTCGTATTCCTTGGCTCATACCACTCCTCCACTTATATGTTTGGCGTTGGCTTTACTTTCCACTTATGGAGCGACGAACTCAAATGCTCCACCGACTATTATCTACCCTGTAGCACCGCATTTTGTGCGTAGGACCCCAAGTATCAGGCTTTGTTGCTCACTTGTATTTTATTGTCAAGCTGACATCGTTATCTCTTATAATTGTTATCCTGTGAATCACAACAACTTTGAATATGCTCATTTTATCTCGCTATCATTTAGCGCCTATTAATACTACATTTCTTACCTGTTTGGTTCTGGCTTTCTTCTGTTATACGCACCAGCTACCTAAGGTGCTCCAACGACAACTTTTAAACTGTATCTGTGCTTTTGTGCCTAGGCTCCCAAGTAGCTAACTATGCTGCCTGCTCTATTCCTTGTCGCATCCTATATCTGCACATATATCGGTAACGTTCATTTCCTCTTACGCATCACCAACCTCCGATTCTACGCCGACTCATATGTGACATGGCAGCTTCACACTCTGCTGAGTACGAACTCATTAGTTCGCTACTTTACTGTTTATGTACTTAATCTTAAGCTGATATCAACATCACCGATAATGTTTCCTAAATATACTATAAAGTACTCTTAATAGTCCATCTATGTCTTGCTTCCTATCCTTTGTCTTGTCCTACTCCTTTACTTATCTCTTTGGCTCTGGTTTTCCACCTACCTTCCACGCTCCAACGACCTACCTGCCACACTGTGGCTCCGCACTCCTGTCCGTAAGACCTTTAGTCTTTTGATTTTCTTGCACCCCGTTATTTTTAGCAGCTGGCGGACATTGATATCAACAATATTTGTTCCTATTTTTAACCATAACAACGCTGCAGCTGTCTACTTTACCTTGCTTCGCGTCATTGTCTTGTACTACTTCCAATTATCTCTGGCGCTGGCTGTTATTCAGCACCTACCTCCGAATCTCCTCCTACTTATCTTTGTCATTCGTACACCGTACTTTTGTATGTAGGGCCTCAGGGCTTTGGCTAGCTTACTTGCGTATATCCTTAATCTTAAGCCGTCATCATCTTCTCTAAATATTGTTCTTTGTAGCTCCGCGGTATTGACTTATATACTTCGCAATATAGCGCACATATGCCTGTCCTTCCATGCGGACGTCATGAAGCATTTCTAGTAATCCTTTGTTGAACCACAACAACGATGCATAAAGTGTCTATACCTTGCTTTCCCTTAATCACGAGCGGATGCTACTTCACAGCCAATTAGGCTTTAAGCCTCACAGCCCACTGCGTCCAACCGCCTTAATTGGGACACCGTAACTCTACTGTGGAATGGCTCATTTGAAGTGCCGTTTTTCCACAAATGTAGGTTCATATGCTTGCTGGCAAGGCAACTCCATCTTCATTGAAACAACGGCATTTCGCCCTATCACTAACGCACCTCCTTTTTACTGAATGCTCGGCCGCCTTTGGCATTTAGTCTCTCGACCACGGGAGTCCTCTGCTACGAAGCTAAACCAACTCTTACCCTCACTGCCCCCTGCGACCAAATGAACTACGGGAGACACCGTAGGACTCCAGCTTCACGTGGTTCACTTAATCCGTTGAAGTTCCGTTGGACCACGTCCTTCAACAACGGCTGCTTTCAATCCCAGCTTGTTATGCAACCCCAAGTACCACAACCTCGGAATATTTCCTATCAATTAACGCCATTCGCCTGAGTCCGTGGCTCTTTCATCACCCTACTCCCGCTTACGGCGTCTTAGCTTTGCTCCACTGTTTCACGTATTCTGCTACCTAGTTCCTGTATACGGATATTCCTTTCGCAAATCTAATAGAAGGCACCCACATACACATGAAGTCGTTGGGTGTATATAAACAAAACGAGATAATGTGTGTGTTACGGCTCTCCGGTGCCAGATTTGCTCACTTCCTTCTTTCCGTTTGGAATTGTTCCTCTCGCTGACATTTTCTTCCCCAACCCTCCGCAAGGCCTACATAGGAGGGAAAATACACTTACCCTATAAAAAGCCATGTACGTCGGTTTAACGGCATTGCAATGAGTCGGAATTGGCTCGCTTCTACCTAAAGCCACTGCCCCACGATAACCCAACCAACCAACCACCCACCATAGACGTCACCCAACCCTTCGCACAATAGCCACAGGATCACTCGCAAATTCCAGTAGCACACATTCAAATTCGTACAAAAGCTAGACACATACACTCCCATCTACATGTATGAACCCACAGATCCAAACTTCATGGCTAACTTGCACCATCTTTTACATCTTTCCCGATATGTAGTTGTACATTTAACATATGCTTGTCTCATATTGTATGAGCATAAAGAATTTATTTATCTCCTTGCTCGTCGTAGCGCCGTATGCCCTTGAAGAAAGTCTTCGTAGATCCCAAGGCATAGGTAGATAGCCCGGACTATCATCGCGGACACACTATCCCAGTGTACAGCGGTTTGAACAATTGGGTACAAAGCCTTAACACCATCGGAACAGCGCACCGAAGCATTATCCTCCGACATTTGTTCATCTTAGTTGCGAGCCCATTGTGTTATGTTCCGTCCACCTCGCTAATACATTACTTACCTTGCAATATCCCAAACTTTAACTACTTGACACTGCTATACTGTGGATACCTTAGTCACCTAGCCAATGTGGTCTGCCGATGACCTTATGCCTCTTAGGTAGGACTATTACCAGGATATTACTTTGGTCAATCCGAAAACTACCGCAAGCACTTGATCGGTGTTTTCTACTGGCCTAAGCAATTGGTAGTAAAACCACTTCATGTATGCAACACCTCATAAAAAGCTTTAGCTCCCTGAAAGTGTTCTACTTACCTACAATAGTACTTCCTCTTGCAGGTGTCTGCGAACCCACCCCTCCCGGCCCGTGGGTTATTTGCTTGGATTTTTATTATACTACGTGTAAAATAAACGACCCTCATTACTCTAAGGCTCTTGCTGTCCTACCAAACTACATCTTACGTTACGTAATCGTATTCTGTCCAGTACTGCCGGTACAAACCGTTAAGGGTGTATTATGACTAAGTCTCGCTCAGCCCATGGAAAAACGGGTGCGCCATGACCACGATTAGTCTTGCGGAAAACCGCTCGTAACGTTGCATTGCCAATGGCGTATTACTATTCCACTTTGGTCAACGGCCGTGTTTCTGGACGTGGTGGGTTTTCATCTGCAAGCGGTCTCCCTTTAAAAAGCCAAACATGTCTGCGTAAAGTCACTGCGACATGGCGGACGTGACCCGCCACCAAAAATTTTAGCTGCCTACTGCTAAACAATGACATGATCCCAATAACTGAAATCCGTGAACGCCATGGCATATGAAACAAACATCATCCCTATGTCAAGCAGTGTTTATCCATCATTCTGTCGGGTTCAGAAGCAAGCCTAATAATTGAGATCAATCTCCTGAACTATTCGAAACCCCAACCAGTATCTCTGTAACGGAAACAAGTATAGATTTTATGTTGCTTTAGCGTCACACATCTACTTGACTCTAATGGGAATATCTATTACTCTTCCAAGTTTATTTATGACAAGTACTTACCACATATTCAATCGTGTATTTTGAGAACACTTAACTAGCTCGTAAGGTGAATATAAGCTCAGTTGTTTGCCGTGGCTCTGACAAACACTGGATCATGCCTGTATCGGTGTGTCTCATTTTAGCGAGAATAGAGCTTTCTCTTTGCTTAAAAGAGCTCGGCTCTGACGACGCAACACTCTGGTATCTTTACCTCAAAAGCATTTCTGGTCAAGCTTCTTTCTTATTATTATATTCCTCTTTCATGCTTAGCAAGTGCATACTGCCGATGCTCACCGTTAGTCTTCTGACAATAACAACTGGGCTTCCTCGCTATGAGCCGACATTCTAGTCTGGTCTCCATGTTCTCCTACTTTTTGACTACTGAGCCCGTACCGATGGACTATCGACCGATCCAAAGGGCCATTCACAACAACTGGAGGTCTTTGTAGACTGTTGTACTACTGCGTAATAAAACCTTTCCATTTCCGATCCAAGCTTTCCTTTTGGCCCCATCTTTTTGCATTTCTTTATCAATTGGACGTAGAACTCTTTGGGCTTGGCTCTAATCTAGCCCCGTCTGACCAGCCTTCGGGTTCCGACTGCGTCTAGACATCCGAGGCTTTAGGGATCTAGGCACTACAGTCAAAATACTCTGTTCCGCTTAGATTGAAAGCTTTGCTCGGCTTGTTAACCGCCTTTGCATGCGGCCACTTTCGTCCCAGACTGCTACTTTTCTGATGACACTTCTTAATTTTATTCCACCTTAATTCGGCGTCCTAGCATCAGCTTGCTGAATGCTGTGGTTTGTCTGAACGGTTTCCTGCTTTTTGGCCTCACTCAGACTTCTGAGATCTAGATCATCTGAGCTCTGCCGACGCAACGTTCTGGTAACCTTAGCTCAAGAGCATTGCTGGTCCTAATTCAGCCTTATTATTATATTCCCCTTTCAAGCCTAACAATTCCTTTCTGCGGACACTTGATGTTAGTGTTTCGACATTACTAATACAGCTTTCTCTCTATGACCGGGCTTTCTAGTCTGGGCTCAACTGGCTTCTGCCTTCCGATTAGTGAGCTCCAACCGCTGAACTATCGCCAGACTCAAAGGTCTGTTCACAACACCTCGAGATATTTGTAGGCTTTTCCACTTAGCCTTAATAGAGTCTATTCGCCCCCACACGAAGCTTTATTTTGCGCGCTCTTTTTGCATTTTTCTTTGTAATTGGACCGATACTTCTTCTGGCCTAGCTCTAACCTAGCCGCCTTTAAAACTTACTGCTCGGGCAAATGATTCAGTTGCTTGTAAGGATACAATTGTGATATGGAAGCAAATGTTGGCAGCTCAGGTTGTTCAGTTGGTAGTCTGAGTTTTCGCTGAGCCCTGCAGGTGGACTGCAAACATTTCGACACCACTCGAGGTGGCATCGTCAGTGCGCGTATAATTAGCGGAGTGGCGCATACGAAGCGGCAGTGAGTGAGAGTGATCGACCTCCTAGTTGCTACTCTGAGTTTGGATTGTTCGACAAGCACATGACCATTGAACTCGATCTCTGCTGCACACCTCGTAATGTACGCGCGCGTGACTCTTCGGTTGTCGACCTTTGATGTAGTAGTCGGGCGTTCCGTTTTGTTAGATATATTCTACTAATTCGAAGATCTTGCATCCGTAGTGCTATATATATGGCACCTAAATCAAGATGTCGGTTTGTTGAATTGTCGGTAGAACACCATGCTTCCAAGAATTCTCTAGCTTGCCTCGAATTTCCACGGGCTAGGATCTTAATTTTCTGTTGATCGAAGTGGTGACAATGTTTGCCCAACGTTGAGCCTGCTGAAGCGTCGTACGCCTGAATAGCTGCTATATATGAAAGCGAATGTTGGTATGAAATTTCACAAATGACAACAAACCTAACTACGTTATTGCGATGGGACCCCAAATTCTTGCGGAGCTTTATTCCGCGAGTTAACGTGGGGTAAGCAACACTAGAAGCCAGCGTAACTTAGCACTGAATATCAAGTTGAAACAGCTTACGAGAAAGTCTGACCATGCCAACAGTGAAGGATGGAGCAAAATATTGTCTAGCCGTCAACTCAGCACAACGGAGGTGAAAGTACTAATCAAAGGACTAAACATTAAGGTCATGATGCGTTATATAAGGATTACTTGGCTACTCTGGAACAGGTTTCGAACACAAACGTACTGTCAGAAGAATCGCGGCAGCAAAGTAGACAAACAGTTTTCTCTGCGAAAACGCGCAACAACTTCATACATACTCTTGTATAAGAAGAACGAGAAGCACTCAGAAGGCTAGAAGAGAAAATGGTAATCCTACCAGCGGAAAAGGGACGCAGGGCAGTGATAATACGTAAACGAGATTATTTTGCACAAGCCAAACAACTCCTTTGCGCCGCGACCACCTGTCGCCCCACCGATCAGGACCCCAGTAAAACTGAGTACTGAAATCAACGCACCGTTGAAGAAACTACAAGAACCGAGTAAGGTAACTAAGCAGGAGCTTTGGAAGATGAAAGCTGAGGATACAAACATTGCAATTTTCTATTGACTGCCAAAAGTCCACAAACCCGGCGTCCC
This sequence comes from Dicrocoelium dendriticum, assembly GCA_944474145.2. NCBI lineage: Eukaryota > Metazoa > Platyhelminthes > Trematoda > Plagiorchiida > Dicrocoeliidae > Dicrocoelium > Dicrocoelium dendriticum. The sequence continues at coordinate 105,431,883 of OX104069.1, forward strand.
ATTGTGTCGAACCGTCACGTTGACATGAACCCCAACGTAAAATTTGGCAAAGTGCAGGTGCAAGTAATTAAACCATCTAATTGCCGGATTGGAACAAAGCATTCTCAATGCTGAACAATTCATCAACAAACTGAAGTGTGTCACAACAGAGGAAGATGAAATCATGCTGTCGTTTGATGTCACTGCCCTCTTCACGTCGATCAATCATGAACTTGCAAAAGAAACCATGATGGAATTACTTCGAAATCAACCAAACACAATAGGAAACCTCAAGCTGGATAGCATACGGAACTCTGAATGATTACTTATTTTTACTTTGACGGGCAATTATACCAACAACTGAAAGGAACGCGCATGGGATCGCCCATTAAAGGACTTATTGCAGAAGCTGTGGTGCAAAAGCTGGAGAGTAGCAAAATACCATTAATCAAACCAAACTTATGGATCCGGTACGTGGACGACACATTTGTCATCATCAAACGAGTTTCCATACAGCATACCCAGGAGTTACTTGACAACACATTCCAGGATCTCAAGTTTACAATTGAACGCGTAAAAGACAACCAGTTAGCATCCTTAGATCTACTGATCCAAGCAACACTGACGGAACATTGCTAACGTTTATATTGAAAGAACACTCACACAGACCAACTATTAAACACCAAAGCAACTATCCACTGAATCACAAGGGAAGCTGCATTCAAAGCCTTTACAATAGTGCCAAAACTCACTGCAGCACAACAGATTTGAGGAAGAAGAAAGAGAACCATCTATACCGGGTATCGCAAAACAACCGGTATCCAAGAAACTTCACCAAAAGAAGCTTAAGGAAGGAGGTGCAGCAACAATAGCAGGAAAACATAGATAAACGGGTAGCGCCTCCTTAAATCAAGCACGTATCTGAACTAACGCTAAGGTTGCTACGACCATATAGAATGTTGGTGGCCCACGAACTAACTGGCACCATGCGAAGATTGCTTTCAAGGCCGAAAGACAAAGTTAAACAAGGCGGTCAGAACGATGTCCCCTGCAAACTTAACTGCAAAGAGTACGACAAAAATTATATCTGGCAAACCGGAAGGAAACTGTCAGTACGGATCAACGAACACAGGATGACCATACGGAGACATAACCCGCATTTACTGGTTTCCATGGATGGATACCAAGAAGGCCACCACTTCGACGTAGAGAACGTTAAGATCCTAGCCCGTGGAGATTCGAGGCAAGCTAGAGAATTCTTGGAAGCATGGTGTTCTACCGACAATTCAATAAATCGACATCTTGATATAGGTGCTATATATATAGCACTACGGATGCAAGATCTCCGAATTAGTAGAATATATCTAACAAAACGGAACGCCCGACTACTACATCAAACGACGACAACCGAAGATTCACGCGCGCGTACACTACGAGGTGTGCAGCAGAGATCGAGTTCAATGGTCATGTGCTTGTCGAACAATCCAAACTCAGAGTAGCAACTAGGAGGTCGATCACTCTCACTCACTGCCGCTTCGTATGCGCCACTCCGCTAATTATACGCGCACTGACGATGCCACCTCGAGTGGTGTCGAAATGTTTGCAGTCCTTCTGCAGGGCTCAGCGAAAATTCAGACCACCAAGGATAAAATTTTCCCAACTCCTGAGCAATTGAAATTCAATTTGCCAAACAACATCTCTTTCAACTACTTATTACTGGAACTCTCCTGTGGACTACGGAAGGTCCATGCCTCGGTCGATGCCAGCCCAAACAATTGGGTTTGGCCATTTTTCGATACTGGATACTTTAGTAGCTTGCCACTTATCCGGAACCCTTTACCTAACTTTGTCTGTTCTATTGATCCTGGATACCTACAGTTTATCCCATTTTATAAATTATCACGGGAGGGCCACCGCTTTGTTTTTCCGAGCATATATCCCATCTTTTAAGGCTTTAACGACCCTTCAAACTATTGCACTGGGTATCCCGTGGTGATTTTCCGTTGTTCAGCAGACGATCAATAACTTATAGTAAAAATATGCAATGCATGACCAAACCATCTGGCCTAGACATTCGGTCAGGACAAAACAGGACCTAAGAAAGGAAGAGCCGCTGGCCTAAAGCATCAGCCAACCGAAAAATGGGACGCACCTTGTCTGCAAGTAACCCAGCAATTAAATGCTCAACCAGAAGCATAGCCAGTTACAACTTGCCGTTCAAACGACAGTCGGCAGTGTTTCAGAACGTGGCGGGTTTTCGCTTGGCAAGCGTTCTCCCCATAAAAGCCACAAATGCCTGGTTAATAATACTGCAATTTGGCAAATGGGAGGTGCCACCGAATAAAGTCACAGCCTTCAATCACACTGGCAGGTCAACAAGTGTCAACGTCCTACATAAGTTCGTTACGATGCAACATCTACATTTGCATATACTGCCGTCTATTCTTTCTATGATTCCACGCATAAACTGTCGTCGTTTTACTTTCCTCGATAGCAATATCCATCTTTGCGTTACCTACGCACGAACTCATTATATTGTCATGTTTCATTCGATTTTGCTATTTAATTATCTTTTACTTGCTCATTCAGGAGGCTTAAGTTATTATTAGCTGAGATAGGACTGCAATATATGGCACGCCGATTAGGTCCTCAAAAACGAGTCACGATCTTAAGGCAGCTTAATTATTATTTCACATTTCCACCATTGTACAGTACCAAGCATGAAGGTCTGAACCACTTTCTACCATAGCCGTTACGAGTTCCATAAAATGTCTGTACGGTTGCACCTACCTGATCATGCCTCCATGGGTGTGCCACGCATATTCTAAAATAATATACGTACTTACTTATCGCTTCGTACCTGCTCCATTAGCAAGAACGGGTAGGATGCTATAGTCTGCCCGATGTTTAAATGGGCGACAAGCACATCCCTGCTACGTATAGACCGGTAAGTTTAACCAGCGTGATTGTCAAGGTATTGGAGTAGTTGGTCAGGGTTGTGTTATAAAACCACGTGGGGGAGGTTGCTACTCATGGGTCACTGCTGTATGACTAATTTGCTCGTTTCACCCAAAGGTTTGGGCGCGCCTTGGATCGGGGACATGCGGTAGATGTACGGTTTATTGATTACCCCAAGGCGTTTGACACGGTACCATATTATTGTCTCTCTTTGAAGCATCAGTCCTATGGAATTGCAGGACTTGCGCTACAATGGTGTACCACCTTCCTGGAAGGAAGAAAAAAGTGTTAGTGTGGGGTCTACTCTGTTTCCGTTAGTCAGTCTGCAGCCGGTTCCCGCAGGGTTTGGGGCTTGGCCCATTGTCTTTTTCTCTGTTTGTCAGTGAGCTGCGCGAACTGATTGGTGTATCATCTCTCATGTTTGCAGTGTCCGACCTTGATGGATCCAAGGCTCTGTAACGGGCCCTCGATAAACTTTGAAACTGGGATGTCCTGTGGCGGTTGCCTATAAAGTATGCGCCGTATTCCTCGTTATGAGTAGAACCAAATGGGCTCCAAACGCGTTACCGACTTGGTGGGAACGAACTACAGCATGTTTCCTAACTGGTAGACCTAGGGATCACATTGTCCTGAGAACTTAAATCCAGTAAGAACTGGAGGAATTCTATGTGCTTGGGTTACAGAATGTTGTGGATAACCTGCAGGGCATTCGGGGCCATCACCGACGATATGGTTGATACGCTATGGTCAGCCTTTGTCAGGCCACACTTAGCATACTGCAAGCAGACTTGTCCACATTGCACAGTCAGGGCAGGATGTCAGTGAAGAGCTTGTTAAGAGTTGGAACTAAAGTGCTACAGTGACTGCGGAACCCTTCTCACCCAGAAATCCTATTTGAGCTGTGAACTTTCTCAACGCATCATCATGGCCATCGAGTCGATCTGATCTGGACATATGGCATACTTACCGCTAAAAGCGGACCAGGTTTAGCTGGACGGTTCTAACTGGCTGGGCTTCCATCTCTTCGAAGTCACTCGTGAAGCCACACAAATCTCGATTGGATAGAGTTCCGGCGGTATTTCTTGTATCACACCGAGTGCTGGATTGCTGAAAAACACTGCCTACCAACGCGGTACTTTCCCTAAGGATGAAAGGGTTCGAAAACTGGCTTAACGCTAGTGGCCTTCAGTTCTTACCTTCCCCTTAACGACTTAGCCTATGATTTATTTGAACTAATCGACTTATTACTGTTGGTTTTTACGGCACATATTACCCCAACAGTTCTGCTTTTTATCTCATGCGACCGGTGAGCGGGGACTGCCTTTGGAGGTTGCGTGCGTATTAAACTGTTTACCGGGTTTTCGTTCGCGCGTGCTCGCTTGACTCTTCTAGATTCCAGTTATCGCGGACGGATAATACTCCGGATAAATGACGCGCCAGGGAAGAACCATTCACGGGAAGTTATCCTGCGGTTCCCGTCCCACTTATCTTGAACTTAAAAGCTATAATCGTCATACCCTACATACATATTCTGTTCATCCATCATGTGCTCATCATATATGTTCTATAACATTAGCGGGTATTTCTCTCGAAAGATAAATTGTGGATCTGCATCCACCATCTTAGGTTTCCTCACATTAGGGCTGCGCATTCCCAAAGTACCGCTAAGATCCAGGTTTCTGAACTGGTTGCTCTCTGAATCTCGGTTTACTGCTTCGTAACTATCTAGCTTCGGCGCACACTTAACCTCCTACCATCAGATACATATTAGTGCTACAAACTACGCAAATATACAGCATTTTTCGCTCAGCCACTCTCTTGGTTTTTCCAACTAAAACCTTATGCACTGTCTGTCAGCTAGCGGGAGTTTACTTATATACGATAGACGTACAACTCTCTGATTGTTCTTTCAAGCGTGTCTTTTGAATTGGTCGTTGCTACTTCCCCAAAACAGGGCTTTTGCGCTATCTACTGCAAACGGATCAATTTTGTAGGCTTGTTTTGACGGATTCTTTGTCTGAACTATTTGTAGATCACTGAAACCGCTCAGCTTCACACGTCTTTTTAAAGGATAACCAAAAATGGGTATAGCACTCAGTTTGCTGCCTTTATCTAAATAAAGTGCTTGACTTTGACGTTCGCGTGGTATTCTGAAATCGGACCTTTGCTAATAACGAGATATATAAAAAACAACGGTGAAACTAAGTGTTTGAACAAACAATAACGAAATAACCCGAGGTTTTAAGGTTTTAAGGTTTTAAGGTTTTAAGGTTTTCACCAACGTACCGTTAGTTGAGACCATAAAATACATCTGTGAGTATGTTGATGTAAACCACATTAATGTTGGCATACCCACGGTTATCCTAAAGGAACTGTTGCTCAGATGCACTTTCAATGTTCAGTTTCTGTTCAATGGCGAATTATACCGGCAGTGCGATGGGGTAGCGATGGGTTCCCCATTGGGTCCGTTCCTAGCCGACGTCTTCATGGGCATGCTGGAACAGGGAAAGCTAAAACCCACGATCTCAAGTCTCGGTTTATATTGCCGTTACGTGGACGATATTTTTGTCTTGCTTCAGTCGTCTCGAAGTATCGAGGAACTCACAGACACGTTCAACCAAGGCCATCCAGCAATAAAGTTCACCAGCGAAGTGGAGGAAAGCAGTCGCTTTCATTTCCTCGATGTCGCTATGAAAAGACTGGATGGGGGTGCGCTACAGCGCTGCGTCTACAGGAAAAGTACGTGGAATGGGCAGTACACAAACTTCTACAGCTTCGTGCCACTTAGGTTTAAACGGAACTTGATTAAGACCCTAGTGAGCCGAGCTGAACGTATCTGCTCGAATGACACGCTTGCGGAAGAATTAAAGTGCATTCGCTTAGTGCTAAGGGAGAACGGATATCCGGAAAGCTTCATCAGAGCCAACATGGAACATAAGAAGAAAAAGCCTGTAGTTTTGACGGTAGAACGTAAGCCAATCTTTCTACAACTGCCATACAAAGGCGAGGTTGCGACGGAACTACTAACTCGTCGTCTTTCGTTTGCACTCAGACGCACCTATCCAGCAGCGCAGATGCAAATCCAGTTCACTAGCATTCCGATGGTGAGACTAAACTCAAAGGATAAGAGGCCTGTCCACACCAACTCAATGTGTGTCTACTCATTTTCATGCTCCTGTGGAGCGGAATACATTGGTCGTACGACACGGCGTCTATCTGAGAGAATGAAGGAACACCACCCGGTCGGGCTTAGAACTGGAAGTAGAAATACAGCGAACTCATCAATAGCTGCACATCTAGCTGATACAGGGCACGCCACAAAGTTCACTGATTCATTCAAACTTATTTATCAGGCCCCAAAGCACCGCTCGAACTACGTCCGTAAGCGACTACTAGAAGCCGCTGAAGCAATCGCGATCAGACTGTATGAACCGGAGCTATGTATTCAGAAGAAGCTAACTAAAGGCTTGGGACTGCCCTGGCCCAAACGGCTGGTGACCTCCGACCCACGAGGTCACACGAGGTCGACTGTCGTGGCTTAACATACAGCGCTGTCAGCATCCAATTAACTCGCTCCAGTAGTAACGACTTGTAATGTCTGTCTGTACATTTTGATTTGCATATAATTGTATAAGCCTGAAGATGAATTATCGAAAACATATGTTCGCTTACCCTGACTTCTGATCATACAACCCGAGGTTTGTCAAATGGTTCATAAAAGTGAAATACAACCGAAAGCCCCTAAGCCATGATCAAGCGAAGTCTCCGGATCGGCCTGCAGAAGAACTGTAGCGTTACGAGTCACTGTCTTGTGCCCACTGTCGTCTCAGCGCTGACACCACCGACAGTTAGGCAATGCTCATAGAGCCAGATGACACCCGATAACCCTGCGGCTATTACACAAGTAAACTTGGTTAATTGCTTGGCGCTTTTTGCCGAGCCACAGTCGGATTCATTAGATAAAGTTAAAATGTGAGTAACGACACCAATCTCGTTGCCACTATAGTGTCCGTCGCCTTTACTGTTGACTGCAAGGCAACCCCTCAAGACCATCTCATAGACGCGCACCCAAAAGTCCAAAACCTGGAAAATGTGCCAAACTAGCTGAAGGCAGAACTGCAACATTTCCCTTAATTGTTGGTAAAAAATATACCACTAGCGCACCTATCGGATCTATATAAATCTGACAAAGTGGAAGATCGTAACGCAGTGGTTGGACCGCTCGTCACGCTTGCCGACGAGGTAAACGAAGGGGTCATCCGCGCACAAAATGTATTAATATTCTATATATTTGACTACATACCACTTGAATACTGTATACTGAATACTGGTTCGAAGCAGCGAGTAGAGCTTTCTCTGTGTAACTGCATCCTTCGTCGCTGTTGGACCTATACTCCTTATTTATCGTTCCGCTCTCTATAATTTGACTCTGCAAATTGGTTGTCTAGGAGCTTCTTAAATTCCGACACTGAGTTCGTCTCTACTATGTGCTGCGGCAGGTCGTTCCAGACATACACGACTCTGCTTTAGAAACAGAGTTGATGAGCGACCCTTTCCACTTCGATACGATAAGTGTATACCGGTGTCCTCTCGTGCAGCTTGGTGTGCGCAGATGTAGCAGTTGTCTCAAGATGGGTAATCACTCAGATGTAATATCCGGTGCGTCATGGTGAGGTCAACTCTCAGCTGACGATAAGCTAGGATGTACAGTCCTAGTTTTTTACATCGGTCTTCGTATGGCATACCTCGTAAGTTGGGAATAGCCTGGTGGCTACATGCTGCATCCGTTCAAGCTTTTCTACCTCGCACAGGGTGATGGAGCAATACCCGGGAGAGCCGTACTCTAGCATTGGTCGTATTACTGAGACGAAGTGGCGAGTAGCAATCTCTTCGGACCAAGTGCTGAAGCTGCGCTAGGGCGCCCAAAGCATCCGAAGGCTGTTTTGGTACAGCGTATTTGCGTTGTCGATGGACTTTAGGTCGCAGCGTGAGAGCACACCGAGGTCGCACACGAAAGTCGCGGGATGCAACGGTTGACCAGCCACTGTGTACGTTCGGTTGTGCTCACACTTACCCAACCTCATAAATTGCGACTTTGCGGGGTTGATCGGAAGCTTAACCTCTGCAGACCATGTCGAGAGGCGGTGGAGGTCCTGCTGAAGCAAATCACAAGCAGTGAGCGTGCGAATTACCTTCCACGTCTTCAAGTTATCTGCGAACAACGCACAAGGTGATTGGAGCAGCTGAGACACATCGGTTACGTGGTTCAGAAACAATATCGGCCCCATTACAGTGCCCTGGGGTACGACGCTGTTCGATGGATACCAGTCGGTTAAATGGTTGTCCATCTGGACCGTCCACTTCGAGCAATCATGAAATTCCTGATCCATTTGTGCAGCGAACCACCAACACCGCACATCCTCAGCCTGTCAAAGTGCACTGCATGGTTAACCTTGTCAAAAGCATTACTGAAGTCAATATGAATGACGTCGACCGCTTGGCCTTGGTTCAGCGCTTGTAGCCATTAGTGCCTCGTCAACCGTAGGTTGGTACTGCACGAGCGACATTTCATGAAACCATGCTGTGCGGTGGTCAACAGGTTTTTCGACTCGAGAAGCTGCAGAAGGCTTCTCTTCACGATATTCTCGAGCGTCTTTGCCAAAACAGCGGTCAGGCAGATCGGCCACGCTCCATTCTAAGAGTATGCAAAATGAGCCGGGATTGCTGCACATGTAGCCACCTCCGAAAAACGAAAAAGTCGCTTCTGCCCCTTTGTTCAGTAGCCCGGGCCATGCCACATGCTTTCCAGACCACGAGTCCATTATAAGACAGCAAGCGAATCTCGGGCCAATACTGATCAAACAAGACATGAAGCCACGGAAAAGAGCGCTAACGTCAAATGGGCAAATCTCAAACAAGCAGAATCTGCGCAATTCCCTACATATGAAAACCTCTCCTGTCATTCCAACCACTATGTCTAACTACAACATAAATTTGCTCCGGTACCCTCTCAAACAGCCACTCAGACGCACCGTCGCTGGTCTAGAGTAACAGCTGCGACGACCTTTCCAATGCAATTACCAATTGTGCTACTCCTGCCACAACGATATATGGCGTGCAAGTAACTAGTATACACATGAACGCAACTCCCACAGCAGGCTCATCAATAAACGTTGCAGTTGTGACTTGCTGGTCGGAAAATTTTCGTTGCTCCTGACTTTTCAAGTTTTCGGATTCAAATTTTTTCGCACATCGGCCTGGGTACACTCATTCAATCGGGCTCGATCAGGTCTACCCATTGCGCAAACTTTCTCTAGGCTACTATTAACGGATCAACGTCTAACGCCGGTTTTCAATTCTGGCTGTGTTTCAGCGTTGTCGTTCGCCTACGAGTGCACCACTTTTCTACCTTCATCAAGGTTTTTGGAATTATCGGAAAGCTTATTGCTAGGTCTACTTCAGGAGACCTAAACCAACCCTGTCGGTAGCTGAATAAGGCGACTAGAAGCAATTCCATCTTCGTACACTGCCTTGGTTGACCAAGAGCTCTCACGCCGCATTGTGAATCGCGTTCTATCGAACGCACACAAATCTCTTTGTTTGGCCGGATTTGTGCGTGTGCGCCTGTTGGAACTTGCGGCATAACGTGACACACGGAGTTGACCTCAGGGATACCTGTGCACGGAGCGGTCGATCACTGCAGGACAGTCTACCCTTGGCGGAATTTGGACAACTGAGCACTCTTACATCCGGTTGGTTTGTATCATTGGTTGCATCTGAAACAGTGGCCTGTTTGTTGACTTGAATAGGTAAATCACTGGACCTTAGCGACCTTTGTTACTCCAGAATTCACGCTTGGCTATAGCATATACTATAGATAGCTTTTATCTTCTCATTTAAAAGATTGATGACTGCCATTAACACTCGTGCAATGAGGAAAAAGCGTGTGGAAAACCGAATAATCACGGTAAATAACGTTGCCGTCACGAGTGTCGAGGAACCTGTGCCCTGTTGCACACATTCCGAGCTGCCTGGGATACAAGAGCAGGTAAATAAGTCCAAAGAACAAATCACAGAAAGTTCAGTTAGTGTTGTCGACCTTATATCTCCACTGTCAGCCAAAATAAAGACGTTGGAGAAACAGTTAGAGGAACAAAATGAGAAACTAAAGTTGTTTGACTCATTCGGAGATCTCCTAATGTCAGTTTCATACATAATTCAGTCTCCGGCTAATCCAGCGCAAAAGCACAAAATTGGAGCCTTAAACTTCCTAAATGCAATCGCCTCTGAGGTTACTCAAAGATGCAGAAGGGGAAAAAACGTCATCGCCCTCAACATAGCCGACAATATCGCGATTGACAACATTAGGCGCTCTGTTTCGAGGGCGTGCAACATCGCTGAAACCGATATTAGTTGTAGAAGACTGAGGAAAAAATCTTTACGTTTTCCTTGTCCGACTCTGTTCAGCTTTCGTAGCGAAAGTCTCGCAAGTTCGTTTATCAAAAGTCAAAATACTTTAAGATCTGTCCCGAAATTTTGCAAAGTTATTCTATTCGTAGACAGGTCACCTTTGCAACGTGAGCTTCAACGCATGAGTGCAACTAATGTCTCGCCTGAGCCGAAGCAGAGTCATCCTCCCTGCGCGCTTCCTGGATTGCAAAGAAGGAGATCATTCAACAGTGTTTGGTTCTCCCCTTCTAAAAAGGCAGATAATGTTAGCAAGGCCACTCTCCACACGAGCGATGCTAAGGCTGGCGACAAGGTAGCGGAAATTGAAATGCTCACGCCTCCACACCACATTAGTCTTGTGGACATAGGAAATAGTGTAGCTTCACTCGATGCACCACGTTCTGACAAACCAGTAGGGATTGGGATCAATCCCCACACCACTATTGAAACAGATACAAGTCCAAAAACATCAAATGGGACTGTCGATAGCTCCAGTGAAGGTACGTTACGGCCCATTGACATTATGACTACACATAGCAGCAGTGGTCATGGTTCGCGCCCTAAGCGTCTTAGGTCAAACTGGGGCCTTTTTGCTGGAAAGGTGACTCCCCGTGTCCCAATGACAGTCGTGAATAATAATGCAGCTGCACAGAGTGGCAAGCCACAATTCCCCATTGTTCCCTCAATGTGCCAAGGCTGTTCTGCTGGCAGGCCTGTACATGGCTATGCTGAAACGCAGACCACTTATTTATGCCCCTATCCATACTCTCTTCCGCCTCCTCCTCTCACAATGCCTTCTGTGAGCCCTTCGGCAACAACACCCTATCCAATTAAACTCCATCGCCCCAAATTACCACAGCATTCTTTTTGCATTCCCCCACCCATTCCCCCACCCCTTCTAATCCCGATTGGACTGGCGAATCTCACGGTAAGGGATTTGCTGCGGAAGGCTCTAGAACTAATGTGATTGCAAGAATAAATACTGGCCGGAGTGGTGAACAACGCCAGGAGTTTTTAAAACTGATGATAATTAATATCCGTTCTCTGTTGAATAAACTTCATTTACTCCGCACTTTCATATCTCTGAATAAACCTGATATGATTTTACTCACTGAAACCTGGTGTCATGGTTCTATGCCCAGCCAGCTGCTTTCTACCGAAGATTATAAGCTTATTAGAAGTGATCGAAAACAAGACAGAGGAGGTGGTTGCATAAGTTACTACTCACAGAACCTCCTTGTCTCTGGATTCACACTTCCACTTATATGCCTCACTATTGATTCCGCTTGGTTACTCTTGTCTTTCGGTACTAAGCGAACTCTTGCAGGCTGTATAGACCGCTCACCCGGGGCCAGCTTCAGTGATGAGAACCAGTTGGTTGACATCTTCAATTACACATCGGAACGGAGTTTTTTTGATGAAATCGTAGGTGGAGATTTCAACCTACCAGATATCTGTTGGTCCAACTTAGTAACAAACGCGAAACAGGCAGAGTTCATAACCTCGGTCATCACTGGTGGTTGGGAGCAACATGTTCTCGTGGCTACCAGGGGAAAAATATATTAGACCTACTCTTTACCTCAGGCACCTCCCAGATAGCTACTGATGTGATTGACGGTCTCCCTGGATGTGATCACAAAATAGTCAGATGTAAACTTATAGCTGAGTCGTCGCATGTGAGGTTTGCGATGGTCCCACACTTCCCGCGAAATGTTAATTGGGTAGATTTCTCCGCCTTGCCTAGGGTCCAAAATTGGGATCATTTCTTTCTTTCGTCTGATATTATGGGAGCCTCTGATATCTTCTATGACAGTGTGGCTATGTGCTTAAGCATACTTGCCTCCTGTGGTAATACCAGAGCCTCTTCTAAATACGCTAACAACGCAAAGGACAAGCGGAAAATACGAGGGCTAACTGGAACATTTGAACGTACTCACGACTTTAGTGTCTTATTGAGACTCCAACGCCTTATAATTGAGACGGACATGAAACATCGAACTCGTCTCATGCAGGAAGAACAACGAGCTGTAAATAGTAGCAATACAAGTCAACTGGTGACTGCATTACTGAGGAAAATGAGAGGTGGCAAAACTGACCTACCCTCCCACATCGTCATGCCTGGAGGTGAATGCATTGATTCCCCAATTGCCATGGCGGAAGCCTTTAACTCATAATTTGCTAGATCCTTTAATGTCGAAAAAGAAACCCTGGAATTTTCAACCTCGTTTCACTTCTCTGAACAAGTCCCGACGATCGAGCTCAGTGTTGCTACGATAAAACGTATGATTACCTGTCTATGACTATCCTACAGACCTGGCCCCGATGGGATCTCTTCTGTTTTAATCAAACACGGTGGAAATGAAATCCCTGTTATAGTATTAAGTATCTTCTCTTTGTCTCTCCAGTCTGGTCAATACCCCGAATGTTGGAAAACGGCTACGGTTATACCGTGACATAAGTCCGGGTCGAAAACTGACATCCGGATCTACCGCCCCATTAGTCACACAGCCATTCTCTCACACATGCTAGAGAGAATTGTTAAGGAACATTTGGTTTCGTTCCGAATTTCGCACAAACTTCTCTCACCTTCACAGCATGGCTTTCTGAAGTCTTGCTCGTGTGTTACCTGTCAAGATGACTTTCTTAACTAACTGAAGCAATTGACTCAGGTCTTCAATGCATTGTCATCTTCCTCGAAATGTAAAAGGCTTTTGACAGAGTCCCACACAAAAAACTGTTATGTAAATTAAGTAAGTACGGTATTACAAATCCGCTTAACTCTTGGATCCAATCTTACCTAGTAGGACGGTCACAAGTTGTGGATCTCAATTGTTACATCTCTTCACCTCGTCCGGTTACCAGTGGAGTGGTACAGGGCAGTGTCTTAGGCCCATTACTCTTCCTACTGTATATAAATAACTTCATTTCTGTTATACAATTTGGGAAGTCTTATTTGTTTACTGATGATTTAAAGGTGGTTTACACGTTCGCAGATTCAAAGCGTACCGCTGAAGTCAACAATATCCAAAGCGACTTGAAAGCCATTGAGAGATGGGCTGATATGTGGCAGATGACATTTGCAACATCGAAGTGTAGTATTCTATCGTATGGATGTCAGATAGCAGCAGAAGTGTTCAGGCTTCATGATGAAGTCATTCCCATCAGGCAGTCTGTTCGTGACTTAGGTTTAAGATATTCTAGTTTGTTAAACTTTAGCAAACATACAAATCATATCGTGAAAAAGGCTAAGCAGTCGGTCGGGCTCATATGCCACCTGCTAACCTTGAAAGAAACCAGACTAATTACTTTCAAATTCAATATCTGGCCTTTGCTTGAATATTGCTGTGCTGTGTTCAGTAACTTGCGAAAGGCTGACTTGAGAGCCATTGAAAACGTCCAACGCGCCTTTACGAAGCGCATTTTTGGCTTTTCAACCACTCTTTCATACCGAGATAGGTGCAAGCAGTTGAATCTTTAACCTCTGTGGTTACGAAGAATGCAATTAAATCTGTGCTTCCTCCACAAACTCGCGTGTCTGAAAGCATATACTGGAACTTATCAATTGCACTTTCGAGAAAGCACCATTTATGAACTGCGAGATAATGAATGCATATTCTACTTACCTAAATTCAAGAGCAGCCGAAGAAGAAATTTCTATCTTCTTAGGTATGGCTACATTTGGAATAACCTGCCTAAAGAGATTAGATGTGTTGAACATTTCTGCATGTTCAAGAAAATGATAAAGGCTTATCTGTCAACGGACAGAGCGAAATGGATCTTAAAAATGCAAGTTGATAATGAAAAGCTGTATGAGGAAGGGCCGGACCATGTATGATACCGGAGGACATCGACTCAAATGCACCAGAGGAAACATGACCAGCTAGGATGAGCTGCTACGAACCGCTTCTTATGGTATTCCTTAACGCTACATCCTATGCGGTTTTACTCCTTTCAAACCTAATTCATACCAACTGTCTTCTGTTTAAAACCGAGAACAAAATTATTTACTGGTGTGACGTCAGGAAGTATTTTCGTAACTTTCACCACAAATTGATTAATTGGTAATATTGTTCTGCGATCCCTTTCGCTACATTTGTTCTCCAGTGCTAATTATTTCCCCTTCTGTTCTGAAGTTAACAGCCCAGAAATATATATTTGAATTCAGTGATGGCAATAACTGATTCCCCATGCGACTTTTGTCTATGGATAACTCGTACAGTCACCTGTCTCCGTCTGTCACGCTACACAATTTATCGTATGATCGGCTCGATCCATTTTTACGCTGATGTAAAAAAATACTTGCCTATTTTTTACACTAACGATATAGTTTTCACATAATTCTTCTTTTCTATATTCTTCCTTATTTCATAGTTGGCCACGACTGGGCTGATCTCCTGTGGTGACGGATTATAGCTTCCAGATTATAAAAGACTTTACCTATGCAAGGCAAATTACCACCAACTGACTGGCGTATAAAAGTGTCATAATAGAATGATCCGCATGACGGAATGGGCTGAGGCTTCATGGCCCATAATACATGTACAAAAGCAGCTCTAAAAAGAACAGAACATATGATAAACAGGTGATGGCTCATATGCTACTATGCCACACCGGCACACGGCCAGTTATTGCATGGAAGTGCGGGCGAAACCTTTCGAGGGAATACCTTGCATGGAAGCAGGTCCCCTGGGGATGGTTCCACGAGTGGCCGTATTAGTTTAACTGGACATCTGTTTAAATCTGCATAAGTTATTGTTCCTGGTTTTTAATTTCTTTAATGCCTTAATCCTGCCAATTAGTTTAGTACCTGTTTTGGATCCATCGTAAAAAGCGTGAACAAATTGATTATTTTTTTGCGATCCTGTTGTACACATTGATCAGACCACATAGTTGGACTGCACCTCGAATCACCGAAGAATATACCATTTATTTATTTATTTTCTTTATTTACTAGCCAAAGTGATGGAATTAATCTTCGCAGACGCGCTGATGCAGTATCTGGAATGCCACAACTTAATAGCCCTAGAGCAACATGACTTTCACCAAAAACATTGGTGTAATACTAACCTTTTAATTGTACGTAATAGCTCGACTGAAGCTGTTGATGATGGAGTAGGGGTTGGTGTCATCTACCTGGACTGTTCAAAAGCGTTTGATCGCTTAAACCATCGAATTCTCCTTTAGAAGCTTCGGAACTACGGCATTGGCGACCCGATCCTGAGTTGAATTAACAATGTTCTATACGAATTACGGCTAGAGGTGAGAGTTCTAGAATCATTGTCTGATGCAATCGATGTGGTGTGGGGAGTGCCACAAGGCTCAGTTATTGGCCGTCGTCTATTCTTGGTGTTCATTAACGATTTGCCGAGATCAATTGTTTCCGATTTCCTATTTTTCGCTGATGATATCAAGATATGGTGAAGGATCAGAGGACCGGACGACCACGAACGACTCCAGTGCGATCTTAACACGGTGTCAAACTGGTGAGTTCCAAACGCCCTACCATTCAACGTGGACAAATGTCGCGTTGTACAATTACGCCATAGACATAAGTACACCTGTTTACTTGGGACAAACGGATCGCAGACCAGCTCCCAGGAACGTGACCTTGGTGTGCTCGTACAGAGTGACCTCAACTGTTTAAAACAGTCTGAGGCAGCTGCGAAAAGACGCAACCAGCACGTCGGCAAGCTGCGAAGGGCATTCGGGAGCTTTGCCCCATCAAGCTTCCCACTGATGCACCATTCCTACGTGCGCCCGCATGTTGAATACGCTATCCAAGCTTGGCAACCTTGGTTGAAGCGCGACCCAGAAGCGTTAGAGGCAACATAATGTAGATCAACAAAGAACGTAAAGGGCCTGCGGTATCACTCTTATCACCGAAGGCTGAAGGTGCTGAGAATTTTCAGCGGACGCTATCGAAGACAGCGAGGCGATCCCATATTAGCGTGCAAAATATTGAGTGACCCCAATCATGCATGTCGCCATTTGCTGAAACCTAGCCACAACACGCAGCTCAGGGGTAACTGCTTAAAATTGAAGGAACAATATAGCCGTGTAGAGTGTCGACGTAATTACTTTTCCCTTCGGGTTTGCCAACCCTGGAACGCACTCCCAAACTCAATTGTATCCTTCCGAACCTTGGACGTTTTACCAAAACGATTAGATGTTGCTCTACGCTCCCAAGCTTTTGTTACCTAAACTCCTCTATTGTGGATTAAGCCAAGCATACCTTTCTATAGGATTTGTGTACCAAATGTACCAAAATGAGCGACCATATTCTACATTTCTCATGCTTTAAATCAAAGATTAATGTACCACAGGGTCTTTCTGAACGTTTATGCCCCATGTTTTACTTAAAAGTTACAGTGATGTAAGTTATCGAATTATTCATCTAGACAGACGTTCGGTAGAGGACCCAGATATATTGTGATTTCGTCAAATTTACCACAACCAACCTACGGGACATGTCAAGCACCTGCTTTTATCCCGTGATAAATCATTGTTCGTTGTTCAATCTCGGTCAAACAAGTTAAAGTGCTCCAGGAAATCCAGGCCAAGAACGGGCGTCTGAACTTCTGTGCGAGGAAAAACCATTTAAAAGAACGTCTTAGGCTTAAATTAAACGTGCGTGAGCGTCGACCGTACACGGGAATGGTCGTTCTGTAGTCTGCTCGTAATGAACTAATTCCCTTCTCCTTAGGCATCTTTTTATCAAGAGAAAGGATGCTAACTTCGGCGCCAGTGTCCACTAAGTAGCGAACACCCGCTACTCGATCGTTGACGAAGAAAAGGCGATTGTGGCGACCGACAATGTCCGTCACCCCCACGCGCTGGTCGTTCCCTTTCCGTATGACGTGCGGGAGAAGGAGCAGCGTGGGCGACAGGACTTGGCATTCTCACCAAATCGTCTATGGTACGAGCAATGGGTAAGTGTCTTAGACAGGAATCATAAAATAGAGTTGGAACATCACGAGCGGAATCGAATCCTAGAGGGGTTCTTCCTGCATTATCTCAAGCTACTATTTCGTCGAGTCCTTTGCTTAACGTAGCACCGGTTGATGATAATTACGGGACGTCATCTTACGGTGTTGACTGGATATGCGCGAATCGGCCGTTAGCTTCCCAGATATGGTCAGCCGTGTCGGCTAGCTGAGGTAGAGACATGTGTGTATTGGCGTAAACGACGTTACACATCTCGCGTAGAAGGCTGCTAAGCCATATCTCTTTGAGAAACGAAGTTACAACGTTGACTGGTTTGGCTAAACTCTGCAACTTTTGCAGGAGTTGAGATGGTATCAAGACACCTAGCTCTGTTCCGCTAATAAACTTCGTGATGCAGTGACGGTCAGAAATACCAATTCATGTTAAAACGGCAGCTTTCATCTCAGCGTTTGACTTCAGTGCTTCTGGTTGGTCTAGAATGTCATCGAGATGATCGACTACCTGTAGAGGAAGTGCGGCGACGAAGTGGTGAAATTTGACGTTCTCAGATCTGATAGGACGCAACGAAAAGACGGACTCGAATTGAGCCAGCCAGGTTTTCTGGCGCGCGCCCCTCGAGGATTTTGCATGCCGGAAATGCTTCCACAAGGCAGACCGCTCTACTTCCTCTATGAATGCTTGAGCAACGAAGAATTCGATCCTCGCCGCGTGTCGACTATGGACCACCGAATGAACCATCCCACTAACGCGTATCGCGATGCGCAAACAAATTGCGCGAGACGCGCAAGCTCGGAAAGGGATCTGGCACGATAATGTTGCGATCTCAGAGGCTATCCCAACACCGTATCCGGAAGACGGTGCATCATCGTGAGAAACCGGAAGCAGACGAACCCGATGGTTTGCAAACAATTGGGCAACAACTGACTAAACAAGTACAGCTCGCAATAGAGCGCAGAGCTTCGCCAGAAGTTGGCCTCAAGGACAAGAAGTACCTCGATGAATATCATCAACGGTGTGGTTGCGGAGTCTTTGACTGCCATCACTGCAACTCTCTCACATGTAGACCGATACGGGAACACACTAAAGACCTCATCAAAGGAGGCCTAGAATTATAGCAACGAAATGGACGTCGGAGCAAGCACGCGGGTATTCGTCTGGCTAACGAGGTTGGAAAGCCTCTTCGCATATTCAAACGGACTAGACGACGAAAACTCAGAAAACAACTCAGTGACTCATTCGTCCCGCAGCGACTGGAACGCAATCTAAAGCACTTGCAAACCCACTATCGCGGGTAACATCGAGAAAGAGAAAGAAATGATAAGATATAGAAAAATGCTCTGAAGCCGGACAAATTCATGTTGATCCTGCACTCACCGATGATAAGGGATACGAATTACAGTAATTAGAAACAGAGGATACTCGAATTACACCAGAGGACAGCGAAGCAGAGCTCCGAGAAAAACGATAACTACAAGCTTTACCAGTGCAATGCAGGACGAAGAACCCCAACAGTGTCCGCAACTTGAGCAGACAAAAAGTAAACAGAAGTGTTGGCAAAGCTCAGCACGGGAGAGAAGAGCGAGAATATCGGAGAGAGGAAACGAAGAGAGAGAAATCAGGGCTCGCGACATGGTACGATTGGATACACAATTCTATGAAGCGCGAGACTACCTAATAGTGCACACAGTAGATGTGGAGCACAAATGCGCAACATGGTGTCACTCCTCCAGCAACGCCCCACACCGACTGTCGGCAAACGAACTCTCGCGGAAACGCGCTATATGCAAGCGAAGTATAACGGGGGAGGGGGATACTCGGCAAGCAACTTGTATAAACGAATGCGCTAACGATTCTAGTGACGAAGCTCATAGAACCTGACGGATAGTACACGATGAAAAAAACCCATGGTTGAGTCCGTCGGATGACCACCCATATTCAATGTTTCCGTTCAGCGTTTACAGCTGAGACCCAAAGACCTCGCTAGGATCGCAGAAACGTGTATGGATCATAACGCTCGCAGGGAAAGGATTTGGAACGTGCTGGCGTACCAGAATGCGTATGCGAGAATTGTATTTCAGACTGATGTACCTCTTAAGCTTACTTTGCGTTCACCGAGAGAAAAATTGATATAAGAATGACTAGTGAGACGTGCGCCGATGCGCTATCGACCGCCATAGTCGGACTCTCATCTGCAGAGTTGTCAGATGTAATAAAAATTTGAAGAGGATTACTATGTCCTGATTAATCCTGTTGAAATGATTGGTTCGCGTACATGCGATGATCGTTATGTGGCTACTCAAGAGTGAGAGTCAAAAGCCTATCGGTTGAAGAGCAGTTACCACTGCTTAACGTACGCTATTGGACGAAGTACAATTTATCATGGAATGGGAGAACCGCAGAGAACGGAAGAACATGAACTTCCGTTTTCTTGGATTGGGGTTGGTAGCCGGAACAATTGGACGGCGAGTTGGCGATAACATCAGTTTCCCGTAAAATGCGCGCACAGCGAGTCCGGGGTTGCAATTCTAACTGAGCAGCACACCCTAGGATGGGTGCACAGAAAATAATTACCTGTAGATGCGGACACTGTTCCATTGCATAGCTCAACTCACGTGCAGTATGACTGAAAAGCGAACGAGCAGAAAGCGAAACCCCATATGTTCAAGTACGTGTTCAGAT
Organism: Dicrocoelium dendriticum; assembly: GCA_944474145.2. NCBI lineage: Eukaryota > Metazoa > Platyhelminthes > Trematoda > Plagiorchiida > Dicrocoeliidae > Dicrocoelium > Dicrocoelium dendriticum. The sequence goes on from OX104069.1 coordinate 105,451,893, forward strand.
CGCAACGGATGTATCCGTCGCAGTTTCCTCCCAAAGATGCTTAAACCGTGTTGTAACACCTTCCGAAACTTGACCTTGATCGTCAGGCTATGGCGAAACATATAGCTCATGACGTGTACAATAAGGAACTTATCTGAAGAAATGACGCCAGATTGTTTTTTCAAACCGTCATTCATGTCGCCATGGATGTGTCCCACAAGCCAACCATCAATCCCTGGCAGAAATACATATAGATACATAGAGAGAATCTAATAAAAGGTGAATTTAGCGGGATCCGCTACTAGAAAACGCCTACGCGAAGACTAGAATAAGATAAAATTTGTAGGGCTCTAAACTGTGTTTGAAACTGTGAAAGAGTTGTGTGTACAGATTGATGAGAGAGAGCTAAAAGAACAGAGAACAGAGAGCATGTGTATGCCACAGGGAATACAGATGAAAAGCTCTCTAGACCGCAACAGGGAGGTAGTGATCCTCAGATAAAGAAAACGACATTACGACGACCTCACAAGATGGGTTTGACAGTAATCCGAGCATGTGGGAGTGGAACGAGCGAGACACAAGCTCTTCGACCTGGAAAGAAGGAAGAGATCTTGACGAAACACAAAAAGGGAGGGGAGAGTACTCGACGGATGGTTCTCAACCGCGAACTCAAACACATCTCACTCGCGAATATCACAGACAGTGATCTACAATGCATATCACATCAAACCGCTGACGACCAAGATAAGAGACGGTCGTAAGAGGGTCAAAAACCGTTGTTCGAAAGAACCTAGCGCCAACACTGATACTAAACAGCGTGGCAATATGAGCCGGATGCTCAGCTCGCAATATCTCTCAACCTCGTCCGCACGCCGCATCGCCTCCCTCAGAGTTTTGGCAGCCCAATGCCGAGCGCAAAAATCCCAAACACGTTGCAGTCAAACTACATTTCCGTCACTGTACAATGGACGGATGATGCTTCGCGCGACGCTCTATCGCTGGACTAGCATGATGAGTGTTCACATGAGCACGAGAGTAGGACAATTACTAAGTCCGTAGTGCTTATATCTAAGGGGGACGGCCGTAGATGTGTTCGTAGTGCACAGTAAGACCGATGTTGAGTATGGGTTTGCACCGCTTCGCCTCACACAGCTCTCGTATTGTCTGCACGGGTGAGCTATCCGTGTACGCATCACAGACGCAATACGTAAAAGTGCATGTACCTCACCTCAGAGAGATGGCTCTCGGCAGAGTACGGCGTGACAAATGTGCGAGTGAGAAGAACTCCGGTGCGAGAGTATAAAGAGATATACCACGATCAGAAATTATAGTAAAATGACAGGGCGTCTGAGCTCTTCAGATTGCTAGAAGTGGGTAGTGACGTAGAGTGCCTAACTCCGCTAACTAGTGGAGGACTTCGGCTAGTTCGTGCTCTTGTGGGCAACTTGTTAGAGCTGTGAACCTGGTTGCGTATGAGTGTAGTAATGGGTGCTCGTGCCATGCTTTTAAAACACATGTGGCGCTGCGGAGAGTGTCCGATCTGGAGAACCCTCTGTAGCTGGTCAACCATGGACATAAACTGACCACATAACCATACGTTACAGATGGCGTGATTCCATCCTGAGTTGCTGCCTGTACTGTACTACCTGCGTCGACTCTGCTCATGCCCTGGTACGCCGTCGTTTCTCCATGATCTTACCGTGGAAGCGCACTAGGCGTTCTTTCTGCTTGGCAACTGCGAAATTGTCAGCCGTCAGTCAGGTAAGCATATCAAGACGCACTGCATACCGAACTTCCGCTGTCTAGTTCTAATGACGCACTTGACATCAAGTGAGACATAAGCTCATCGGCCTGCCTAGATGACGACGGGCGCCTCGGATTCATCTGCTCTGCTGCGCGCTTGAGCTCTCTATCCTGTCGACACTCGCACCGCGTCACCTGGAGCTTTATCCAAAGAGTTCGGTGAAACCTGTTGGTATCTAGAAGAACACTCACCCGTCGTTTGGCTCTCGTGAATATGTCGATCCAGACGGCGACGAGTTTAGGTAAAAAGTTAGCCAAAAGGGAAGACAGCCAAGGGAAGCCAACGCGAAAGGCTTTAGCTAGGGAAATGAAAGGAGAGACGTTCCGGTAACGTAAGAGATTAACTCCGGCGGCGGACTTCCGTAAGTGTGTTTATAGAAACAAAATTGGTCAACAAGCGACGTACACACCGCTCAGTTTCCATGGGCACAAATATGACTATAGTTTGGTAATATTTACAAAAAATACGGAGAAATCGTCAGATCACTACAATTCCGCAAATGCCGGACAATTGTACCACAGAAGAAGCTAGCGTCAAGTACCATGAAATGCTTACTTACCTACACCATTCATCACCCGACTCCACGAAACCTTTTCATCTTCGACCCACTTCAAGGACTAATGATGGATTCTGAAGAAGCCATACACCCTACCGTAATCATCATTATGCACGTTAATTAGAGGTGCAAAACACCTCAAATACTGTGTCGCCATAAGTAAAGGAAAACAGCGGGGTAAATGTAACAAGTGCAAGCCAGTTGAGCTGCCAGCAACGGATGGGCATGGTTCCGGAAAGCTACCAGCCGAATACTAGGAGACAAGAAAAATTATGATGTAAAATGTTTCGAAAAACTGGTAGCTCGGCATGATAATTCAGTTGTTCATTCGTTCGCCAAGCTGGGAAATTTGTTCGCAAAAGTTTCACCGCCATGCGAGGCGGCATCGTCAGTGTAATCTCGCTGATTGAATTGTCGATCCGTGCTCGGCTTACAGGTGACTTTTCGAAAGTGACGGCTTCGATCTGTGTTCTGTGATCTCTACCCATTTCACCGTGGTGAAGGTCGTCGCTCGGGTTATTCCTATTCAAGCGGCGTCTAGTACTTTCTCCAAGTTCTCTCCGTCAGAGGGGTTGGTAAACTGGATCCAGCTTGATATGCATGTTGATTGAGTTTTGGTGAGAACCACGATTGCAGGAACTCCCTTTCTCTTCTTGTTTCACCTCATGCCAGGACTTCTGTTTTGGCCCAATCAAAGCTGTGTTCCTTTTCGTCCACGTGTGCTGCGACTAGCAATGAGGCATAATGTCTTTTGCATGCTCTTTTGTGCTCTTGTAATCGAGTTGCTAATTTTCTACCTGTTTGGCCAACGTAGTTCTTTTCGCAATTTCCACAATTTAGTCTATATACATCACTATGTTGCTCATGAGCTTCCAGTTTCTCTTTCGGTTTTGACAGAATTTTCTTCAATGTGGCAGTTGGTTTGTGTGCTACGATGTGGTGATGTTGTTTGAATAGTCCTGCTGCCATTTCGGATATGTTCTACTATATGTCTACTAGCCGTGATTTACCGCCCGCCAAACTCAACTTCGGAAATGGACTCCAAACTGAACCACGTTTTCCAGTTTGTTTTGAACAAGTCCTACACCCACATTCTTATCGCTGGAGACTTTAACGTGCATGACATAGAAACGCCGGCAACCGATGGTATGCAGTTTAAAGCCCGCTTGCAAGAGCTTATTGCTAGCCACCCTCTTTACAACCACGTAACCTCTCCCACTAGATTTCGAACTGCTAACAAGCCGTCGATACTGGATCTTGTGCTCACTAACGAAGAACTCATGGTTGACGGGATAGTTACAAGCACACCACTGGGTCGTAGTGATCATGTTACTCTACTCTTTGACTATATTTGCTATGCGGAGTACCCTGAAAAGGAGGAGGATAAAGTGCATACTGTCACACACTACAATGTGTTGTCTAAGCTTGTTAGGGATACATCCTGGACTTTCTTAACCGAATGCCCCCCAGATGTTGCCTGGGAAACATTTACAAGGACGTTTAGTACACTGGTAGCGCACGCATCAGAGGAGAAGTCCTTCGAACCTAAAAACAAGCGGAATTCATTTCTGAGGAGCAGGACACGTAAATATATGTCCCGGAGGGATTTGGCATGGCGCGATCACCAGGACTGCCCGAATACCGAAACGTGGACTGCATACGTGACCCATCGTAACTTCTGTGTGAAACTGATCCGCGAAGACAAGGTCACTCATCAGCAGAAGTTAATGAAGCGCTTCTGTACGAACCGCAAACTCCTGTACAGGCACGTTAACGGCCTTCGAAAGGTAAAGCGGGGGATCACAGCACTAGTCACGGCTGATGGGTGCACGCGATCAGCAATGGAAGCAGCTGATCTCCTACGGCTTCACTACTCCAAAACTTTCCAGGAGGTAACGAGCACGAACATTCTCCTCATTCCTACTACTCCTTCATCTGGTTTAGAAAACATCACCTTCACTGAGGAAGCAGTGTTGAAGAAGTTGTTTTCCTTGCGTATCCACAGTTCTCCCGGAGCTGACAATATCCGACCAAAGGCTCTACAGGCAGTAGCTAGTGATCTAGCAGCACCACTGGCTATTTTCTATCAGCGATGTCTAGAGAAGAACCGTATTCCACCAGTATGGAAGGAAGGGGTCATCACTCCTATTCATAAAGGAGGTAGCCGCACTGATCCTGCAAACTACCGTCCAATAACACTACTTCCAGTACTATCCAAAGTGAGGGAATCAATCATCGCAGACGCGCTGATGGAATACATGGAAAGCCACAACTTAATAGCCCCAGAGCAACATGGCTTTCGTCAAAAGCATTCGTGTATTACCAACCTATTAATTGCACGTAATAGCTGGACTGCAGCTGTTGATGATGGAGTAGGGGTCGATGTCATCTACTTGGACTTTTCAAAAGCATTTGATCGCTTAAACCATCGCATTCTCCTTTACAAGCTTCGTAATTACGGCATTGGCGACCCAATCCTGAGTTGGATTGATAATTTTCTGCAAGAACGACGGCTAGTGGTGAGAGTCCGAGAATCATTGTCTGATGCAATCGATGTGGCGTGCGGAGTACCACAAGGCTCGGTTCTTGGACCTCGTCTATTCTTGGTGTTCATTAACGATTTGGCGAGATCAATTACTTCCGATTTCTTATTTTTCGCTGACGATATCAAGATATGGCGAAGGATCAGAGGGCCGGAAGACAATGAACGACTCCAGTGCGATCTTAACACAGTGTCGAACTGGTCACTTCAAAACGCCCTACCGTTCAATGTAGACAAATGTCGCGTCGTACAATTACGCCATTGTCACAACTACACCTATTCACTTGGGACCAACGGACTGCAGAATAGCTCCCAGGAACGTGACCTGGGTGTGATCGTACAGAGCGACCTCAACTGTTCAAAACAGGCTGAGGTAGCTGCAAAAAGAGGCAACCAGCATGTCGGCATGATGCGAAGAGCATTCGGGAGATTTGACCCATCAATCTTCCCAATGATGCACAATTCCTACGTGCGCCCGCATGTTGAATACGCTATCCAAGCTTGGCAACCTTGGTTGAAGCGTGACCTAGAAGCGATAGAGGCACCGCAACGGAGAGCAACAAAGAATGTGCAGGGTCTGCGCTACCACTCTTATCACCGAAGGCTGAAGTTGTTGGGAATTTTCAGCGGGCGCTATCGAAGGCTGCGCGGTGATCTCATATTAGCCTATCAAATATTGAGTGACCCTAATCACGTATGCAGCCAGTTGCTGAAACGTAGCCACAACACGCAGCTCAGGGGTAACTGCCTAAAGTTGAAGGAACAATACAGCCGTCTAGAGTGTCGACGGAATTACTTTTCCCTCCGGGTTTGCAAACCTTGGAACGCACTTCCTGACTCAGTTGTATCCTCTCCTACCCTGGATGTTTTCAAAAAACGATTAGATGTCGCTCTTAGCTCCCAACATTTTGTTACCTAAATTCCCCTACTGTGGATTACGCCAAGGACGCATTTCTACAGGCTTTATGTATCAAATGGACCTAAGTGAGCGACCATATTTTACTTTTCTCACTCTTTACCTCAATGATCACTGCACCCCAGTGTCTTTCTGCATGTTTCCGCCCGATAATTTATTTTAAATTTTACACTGATGTTGCTTATCAAACTATTCATATCGGCAGACGTTCGATAGATGACCCAGACATATTTTGATTTTATCATATTCACCTCAACCATCCTACGGGACTTGTCAAGCGCTTGCTTTTATCCCGTGATAAATCATTGTTCATTGTTCATTGTTCATATAAGGCAAAACAACGCGCCTCTCGGTCGTTGGTGTAGACTGTCTGTTTGGTTAGTTGTGGTTCAGACACCTTCGGATAGAGCTTCGCAGGTATCCGTTGAGTTGGAAACATGTAAACAGATGCTTCTCTTCCTGTTACTTTGCCTCTGCGGTACTGCAGTGTGTTTGCACCCTACCGAATAATATCCGAAACAAAAAAACAACGAGAAGAGAAGCATCTGTTTACATGTCTCCAACTCAACGGATACCTGCGAAGCTCTATCCGAAGGTGTCTGAACCACAACTAACCAAACAGACAGTCTACACCAACGACTGAAAGGCGCGTTGTTTTGCCTTATTTGAAGAACATATCCCAAATGGCCGCAGGACTATTCAAACAACATCACCACATCGTAGCACACAAACCAACTGCCACATTGAAGAAAATTCTGTCAAATCCGAAAGAGAAACTGGAAGGTCATGAGCAACATACTGATGTATATAGACTAAATTGTAGAAATTGCGAAAAGAACTATGTCGGCCAAACAGGTAGAAAAGTAGCAACTCGATTACAAGAGCACAAAAGAGCTTGTAGAAGACATTATGGATCATCGCTAGTCTCAGCACACGTGGACAAAAAGGAACGCAGCTTCGATTGGGCCAAAACAAAACTCCTGGCACGAGGTGAAACAAGAAGAGAAAGGGAGTCCCTGCAATCGTGGTTCTCAACAAAACTCAATCAACATGCATATCAGTATTGACACAGTTTACCACCCCCTCCGACGGAGAGAACTTAGAGAAAATAGGAGATGCCGCTTGAATAGGAGTAACCCGAGCGACGACGTCCACCACGGTGAAATGCGTAGAGATCACGGAACACAGATCGAAGCCGTCACTTTCGAAAAGTCACCTGTAAGCCGAGCACAGATTGGCAATTCAATCAGCGAGATTACACTGACGATGCCGCCTCGCATGGCGGTGAAACGTTTTCGGACATATTTTCCAGCTCGGCAAACGGAGGAACAACCAAAATTATAATGTAGGCTTATATTATGCGACGAAATGAGGCCGTCATTGGGAGGAGGCTAAAAAGTGTGGGGAGGGACAAAGAAATTCACAGCAGGAACGTCACTGATTTCTGCTCCAAGCCTTGTCAACAAGTGTATCCAGCTAAACGTGTTCACCGTCATTTGGACCCCAACCAGGGAGCAGGGAAGCCCCAACCGAGGCCAGCTTCGATGTGAGGGCCTTCATTCCTCTCGACCAAGTCATCGTTTGGGCCCCCTCCTCTTCTTCTATCCACACCCCCGGTGAGCAAACAGCGCACTTCGCGTGAGTCAGTGGGCTGGCGTGCACAACCCGTGGCCGAGCCATCAGAGCCTGCTGCATGAAATGACAGTGCTGAGCCGTTCAGTTTATTTTCCTGTGACAGAAACAAGGCATCCAGCACGCTCGTTGCTCACGCGGTGTTTCCACCAGATGTGAGCTAAACTGCGAAGGCACCGATAGTCGAACTAACTAGCTTCTTTATGTCTGCTGATCTAAGGGGCCAGGTTTCGCAACCGTACCGGCGGGTCGAAAGTACCGCTGCATCGTACACTCTGCACTTCAAGGCGGGAGTAATGCCGCGACGCAGCCATACGTGGCGAAGACTAGCAAAAGCACTTCGAGCTTTGCAATACGCTTCATGCTCTCGTCTTCCATCCCAAAGGCGCTGATACAACTTCCCAGATAGTTGAATTTCTGAACGAATTCTAGCTGACCCCCAACAAGGGTCAGCGAAGGAGGCGAATCCTGCCAATCTTGGAGAAAAGCTTTGCACTTTGATGGTGCAAAGCGAAGCCTGAGTCGGCTAATAAGCAGTGCTAATCTGTCCAGTGCAGCTTGACACGTTTGTGAGCTGCCACAGATGAGGGCAATGTTGTCTGCATACTCTAATTCAAGAAGTCGTTCTCTTGGGAGTAGCTCCACACCTTCTATGTCCTGTCCTGTAAATGCAATCTCCATGACTTCGTCAATAGCGAAGTTGAAGAGGAAAGGTGACAGCGGGCATCCTTGTCTCACACCGCTGGAGATATTAAAGGACGATGACGGCCTGCCGTAACCCCTCAATCCGCTCGATCTATGCGCATACGATACTCGGAAAATTTTTACTTATTTCGCAGGCAAACCTTTCCAGCGTAGACCGTCCCAATGGGCACATCGATCAAACGAATCAAAGTCACCTTTGATGTGGAGGAACACGACTACAGTCGGCCGCCGATATGTGTGACGGTGCTGTAACAACTGACGCAAAGTGAAGTTGTGTTCAATGCAGCCACCACCTCGACGAAACCCGAGTTGTTTCTCACAAATCTGGCTTTCACGAACGCCAGTCAGTCTGTGAAGGGTTACAGAGGCAAGTAATTTGGTGGCGATGGGGATCAGACTGATTCCTCTATGGTTGTTGCATTCCGGAGGTGAGCATCCTCTGAAGATCGGAACTGTAACGGATCGGCTCCAGTCGGTTGGGACGATTCCCTGCTCCCACATTTTGACTGTTAATTCGTGTTTATCATAAACAAGAGCAGGGCGCCCAACTTTGAATAGGGTTGGGTGTAGGTCCTCTGGTCCAGTGGACTTGTTCAACTTCAACAGTCCAATCTCATGTTCGACTTCTGAGCGTGACGGCGGATAAAACGGGACAGTCCAGGGAGCAGGGCGATCACTGGCTGGCGAAGAATCGAACAATTCCGGTGGATTAAATTGCTTTTACAAATGCTTAGCTGAACGTTCCAAACGTTTTGACAAGTCATGGATAGGCTATCCACTCTCGTCACGTATAGTTTCATTAACACAAGGTCTCCTGCTGCCCGTTTCCCGTTTTAGACGGAATAACTTTCGATGGTTACCAAGTGCAGATGACATTTCCATCGCTGATACACGATATGACCACCAGGATCCGCGGTCTCTCTTCAGGCTAGCACGGAATTTTGACCGGAGATCTTTGCGTATTTCATCGTGTTTTCCAGCTGGAATATGCCGGCGAGCACCGATAAGTTCCAGAGATCGCCAAAAGACCAAAAGTCCATGCTGGCTATTAGACTTACCACGTGAGTATTTTTCAGCTGTTAGTAAGGTCTGGTGAACATACGAGCAGTGACCTGCAATTGTCTCCAGTGAGCGCTTACACAACTCGAATGTCAGCGTAGTTTGATAGGCATTCAAAACAGCTGGCTTCGCCAGTTGATTAGTCTCAATGCGCTCACAACGTCGTCGTGGACGTCCACCAAAACCATCCGCCTGTCCGCACATAAAAATTCATGGTCCGTGTCCACACATATGCTCCAAGTCGAACGATAGGTCCGGACGCAGCTTCTCCATCGGTAACTGATTGCAATGTGCTCGATTTGCGCCCAAAGCTGGTTTGAGGCTTGTGGGCGCCAAGTCACCCTCCTGCGGGTGCTGTGTCGGAAATTAGTGCTGGAAAAAAGTAAGCAGGCATCTTCACACAAATGATCGCTCACCGTTATCGTTACGCGATCCTTCACCGTGTTGGCGGCCCAGATGTAGCTCATCAATGCATAATTTTACAACTTGAGGGTTCAGATCCCCAGTCAGCACAACAGTGTCCGTGCTTTTTCGGTGGCGAAGGAGCCCGGTAAGTTGGCGGTAGAAGTCGTTTTTTGCCGAATCATCACTAAGTCTGTGGACGCGTAGGCAGCGATGTTGACTAGACACTTATTAGTCCCCCGCTACTTCGAAGCTTTGAACGAGTCAGAAAATCAGGCGGCACACATCCAGCTACTAACGGAGGAGATCTAATCTACCAGAGCAGCTCCAGCCCGAGGACTCAGGGCAATGCCGACACCGGCTTGGCCAGTGCCTGCTGCTGCATCTTCACCGAATAGGTGCAATAAGAAAATAGTGCTGGTGTCACCTGAAGGGGATTGCAGAGTGAGCACAGAGCTCGAATCTTGCAGGTGGGTCTCCGATAAGCAGCAGATATCGATGGAGAGAGTCCCCAAATTTTGGGCAAGTGCTACCTGTTGTCCGACCTGTATCAAGGTCCGTACATTGAGGTATGCCAAGCTGAAGGAGGATCGAGGGCTCTAAATGGAAGACGATGAACTGGGGTGGACCACTTGGTTGGACTTGGGCTTGTCTACGAGGAAGAAGTGACGCTGCGCATTAGCACGTGAGTTGAAACTTGAAGATAAACTTCTAGCAAAGCATGTTGGGTGAGGGTCAAGAGAAGAGTATTGGATACTGGGGGATAAAGTTGAACTTGGAACAGGAACCTAAGGGAGAATATGTATAAGAGGATGAATAGGAATGCGGGAAGACTTCAGGAGGAGCATCTAAATCCGTAGCCACCCTGCTCGATGGAGCGACGGCCAGAGCATCAAGAAACTGTTTGAGGAGAAATTCATTGCATTGCATGGGCAGGATACTGTCAGCTTGCCCAGGCCCAGCCAGAAGGACGATTAGTGTTCTCAACCAAAGCGTTTGGTTCAAAAACCTGACCGCAACGTAGCGGGTTTTGTGTTGGGTTGCAAGGAGACCCTTTTTTAAAGGAATAAGGGGTCGCCATCATTCCGACCCCCAACCTGGAGGACCAGGAGACTGAGTTTGTCCGGCGTCTAACCATTAATCAACTCTGTATGAGTGGCTCTAAAAGTGTAAAAATGCACCACCCAGTATAGCTCAAGGGATCACTGAGGCACACATACCATCGCACCACGGTAAGGTCCAACTTCATTGCGATACCGTCAATCGACTGCGAATAACCGGGTAAAAATGCGGTTAGTACTATGCATTGCCACCTTAGATTAATTAACAAAATAGCCCACGCTTTTTCCTTGGCAAACGGATAGCGACCACATGTGAGTTGCGTTCCTTCTGATTTACTTTCTGGAGTTACTAGACTTGGCGCGGTAGTTCCTGAAGAATGCATCAATGTTTACACTAGTTGTGTTCCCGGATGGCTATAGTATCCATGTGCTCGACCTGTGATAAAGGTGTCTCGTCCCGTTCAAAGGCTGTACAGCGTTCCCTTTGTGGTGGGTGAATACACATTGCTTGCTGTAACATTTGCCCACATCTGTATGCACTAGATCAGCTGACTATCACGGCAGTTCTAGTATTCGCCAGTGAAAACTGCCGTACCTTGGTAAACGCCCGGTGGTTTCTCCTTGGGTTCCCTTCACTCAATCCTGGTTCCGCTTTTCCCAATGGGGAGGTACAAATCTGCTGATTTGGTGCTGTCTTCATGGTCTCTGCCCACAACCTCATACAACCTAGTCGCACCTATGGGTAAAGGTGGTTGAGCTTCGTCTTCCGCGTTTCTGTAGCCACTGCCGCCTGTCCACTGTGATGAACCCATGAATAGAACGTATGCTACGTTAGTGACGGCAAACGCTACACTTGCATCTAGTAAAACGAGACCAGTAGTACATAAAGCTAAGTAAAGCACTTCAACAGAAGGGGAGCCAAAACAGAGACCGAAAGCCTTGTCATCGCAATCCCCAATGTATACAGTTCTCAGAAGAGTCGACCAACTCGAAAAGCTGATAATAACCGCCCCGGCTCTCCGTAGTTCGCAGACTACTGAGAGCAAGAAACCACCATTCCAGCGACCGCTGCTTCAACCTTGCGAGTGCGGCTGAGAATTTTGGGGATCAGTTGTTTCTTCAACTAATGGTTTCCTTACCGTTCGATAAGAGTGAGCAAGCTATAAACATTGCCTTCCGTCTCGGTAGAAAACAATAGAAATCCTCCAATATTCGTTCCCACAAGATTATATGTCAGGAGGAAGATGAATGTAGACCATCCTCAACTGCACCGCGCGTCCCAAAGGTGAATATTTATACCTTCTGCGTGATCTCTCTTCAGCGGCTTGGGTAAAAATGAGGACAGCTGTTGATGAACTTCGAACTCGACGGACGAATGGCGAAGCTGACCTCCACAGTGTGGATTTTCGTATAGTCCGGAAGACCCAGCGGTCTCGATGGCAACCGGTACTCATCATGCCCGGACAGTAGTGTCGAAAGATGGACAGCGCGTACTCTTTTCCAGTGTGTGCAGTCTACGAAATAAACTGGATGAGGTTCAACTTCTTGCTTCTGAGAATAGCCTGGAGTTGGTGGCTTTTGTGGGGAGCTGGTTATCGTCCGACGTTCTGGACTCGGAAGTGCTTATCCCAAAGTACCACCCCTCCAGACTTCAGCGACATGGAATGAGATTGGGTGGCGACGTGATCCTCCATTGGAAGATGAGCATCAAGATTCACTTGGTTACAGCTCTCTGTGGTGCGAATGCAAACTCTTAAGCTCCCTTATATCGTATTCATGATGGTTGCAGAGCTTGCATGATTAGTGTCGCCTACAGACCCAATATGGGGTCTGGAGCTAGGCTCTTAGAATCGATTAGAAAGCACGGAAGATGTACAGATGGCATAATCATGGGGGTTTCAGTGCCTCTGATATTGCTTCCGACCTGCTCCATTGTGACCTCCCTACATTCTCCTTTCCTGCTGCTCACCTCGCAGCCGTTCTCGACTGCAACCTTTTTCAACATGTCATGATGCCTACCAGAACAATTACTGGCCGGACGCCCCATGTCCTTGATCTCCTTTTCTCCCCTTACAGTCAGATATGGTGAATCTCTGTTCTTCAACCTATCGGCAAAGGCAACAATTGTACCCTCTCATTCCGTTGGTCTCGACGCCTAAGTGTTATGACCAACGCGGTCACCGTCGGAATTGCTGGCTTGCGGATTCGCACAATCTGACTACTGGTGCAAGCGCTGCTAACTAGAGTAGCCCTAATGGCTTAAACCTGGGTGCAGCTTGAAAACTTTTGTACAACAAAATGATGCCACGGATCGATGTGGTTGTTCCAGTCATAAAAGGAAGAGCTTCCACCAGAGGTCTGCCCCTGATTGATCGGAAATTGAAGCCCCTGATGAACAAGAGATGGAGGTTATGGGATCGTCTCAAGATTACCCAATCGGAGTGTGAATACTCGAGCTAAAAAGCACTTAGTAGCCTCTGTATCACAAAAAGCGCAAGCAACCGCAACCTTAGAAACCTCGTTAGATGTCCGGTTCAAAGCAACTTCTAAGGTGCTATTCTCCTACCTCAAGAAAACCTGAGTTGGTAATGGTATTCCCGACCTGTATTCTACTGACCAAATTGTCTTAATCCACGAAGACACTGCGAAAGCCAGTCTCCTAGCCAAGCGTTGTTCATCTGTCTACTTGCTCGAGACACCGTTCTCCAATGATGTCGTACCCACGTTGCCCTCACTTCTGTAGTATGAAGATATCAGCGTCCATGTTGTCGATAAGCGCCTTCTTCAGCTATACCCCAGTTCTTCTCCACATCCAGATCAGTTGCACCCCTTGTTCATCAAAACTGTGGCTGGTCACATTGCTGCACTTGTCTGCTGAATACTTCAGCGCCCAATGGAAGTTGGACGCCTCCCGATTGCTTGAAAATTAGGAATGAGCAAACCGATATCCGAAGGAGGAGATCATCAAGATCCTGAGAGTTATCGACCCACCAGTTTAACATCAGTAAAATGCAAGGTTATGGAGCGGGTTCACAAGGAAGCTCTCCAGCTTCACCTAGACGCTCTGGACGTTAAGTCTGCGCTTAGTATGGGTTTCGGAGAGCGCGATCGTATATCTCAAACTTGCTTTTTGCCAGAGAAACTTATTAGATGTCAGCAAGCGCCTCAATGAATTTTTACTGACTTCAGCCAAGCGTTTGACAAGATTCCGCACAAACGGATCCTTCGTAAATTTCAAGGAATAGGTATATCTGGGAACGTTTTCTCTTGGATCTCCGTTTTACTAGATGGTCGTGCCATACAGGTGATGGCGAATAATTTATGTTCCGCCCCAGTGTTTGTGACACAGTCTGCCACGTATCAGCTGGCTGAAAACAACTCCTTTAGCAGCTCTCCAGCCGTAAGCCAGGGTTGGATGTCTTGCTTACGCTAAGAACGGCATTCACGCATGCTTGTTTACAGACGCCGGTCCTGGCAACTGCATTGACTCAGTCTCCGTTTCCGCTCAATCAATCATCGTAATTGTATCCTCAGCTGCGTCTATAACCCACCAAATGCCAATACAGTGGCTTTGCACAAATTACTTAATATAATCCTTTGCATTATTTAATATCATACACACTGAAAAATCATTGATAGTGGTTTTAAAAATCCAAATGTCACCTGGCATAACCCCAAGTTAGCTAAAATGTACGCAGCTTCGCCTCATCCATTCCTTCTGATGGATGGACCCAATACATTCGGTCCCCAACTCGAGAAAACCATACAAAATATCTACTTTACTCACAGGATGTTCTTGGTATGGCAGCCAAGGTAATTGGCAATTTTCCCGGTAACGATAACCAACTGATCGTGTTTGCATGTAGTCCACCAGCGTCAAAGCCTATTAGAACGACCAACTTCTTTGCCTAATATGGTGCATATCCACTCGCCGACTGAGGAGAATGCACATCCTTCTTAAATTCATCCTTATGGGACGATTTCTTTTTAGCTGTTGATCCCCAGTTCGCTGCTGATAATTTCTACAGAAAGATCAAAACCTGTATTGATATCGTTTGCCTACTAAAACGTAGCTGTTATATCCTACGTAGCAAAGGAGACTGTCTGCCTCCTGAAATTGCCCGTATAGTCAAAACCTTAAGCAAACAGAATAGTAGCAGCAACCACTTCTTGTTCGCCCTGTACCAGCGATGGGTTTTGTCTAACTATTGCTCCCAAAGCCATTCTAAACAATTAGCAGAAATGCAGCGTGCGCTCTCTAGCAGTAACAAGTATCAAAAGCTGTCTAGACTGATAAAGCACCGGACTTCTGCCATGCAAGAACCACCTTTATCACTCTCTCCAGTGGTTCGATTGCTCATGCCCCGGCCTCCAGTTCCGGGGCTATGAACAGCCATGTTTGTTCATCTTTCAAAGCGATCAGTGACTCTAACTTACCTGACCTACTCACAATAACTTCTGTACAGCTGTCTGTGATTGGCTTTTCACCCTTGGATGTAGGAAAGTAAATGATGACTGTGAAGAAGTCTACCTACGCAGGTGTTGACCCTCTTGCTTTGAATGTACTGATGTTTGGAAGTCCAGCTCTCGCCCTATCCTGCCCAACATCTTATGTCTCAAGATGAGAGTTGGTAAAGGATCTACAGAGTGGTTAACTGCTACTGCAGTACCGTGACCTAATGAAGGGTCTAGTCTCAACATCAGAACTACTGACCCATCAGCAATAACACTTTTATCTGCAGAATGATGGAGCCATTTATTGTCTCAGGCGTGATACAGTTCCTACCTGTAAGCCGCATCATCAGTCACTCACTACACGAATTCCTGAAAGCGCGAGTCTGTGTGACATGCCATCTAGCCTTTTCAACTAACTGACCATTTTCTTTATACCTTAAATCAGATATGGTTACATGTTTGACACGCCGAATGAGTGTGATCGAGTAGGGCACGAGAAATTAATGGGTAATGTGGCTTCTGTTAGGATCTGGTACCCAGTGTTGACGCGGCTCAGTCGTACCTTGCTAACCGAACCCTAGTGGTCAGGATAAATGGGCAAATTATCCATCCTTGAGCAGCATTGAGTGGTCTTTTTCAAGGTAGCATTATCAGACGGTGAGTATTTTGCTGTAAATACATTAGTTATTCGACGCAATACGCTATGGTGCCCCATATCACTGTGCAGACGACTTGATAATAGCTAAGCTTTTCGTCGCTGCTGATATCCGCCGCACCAGTGAAGCAGTTATGTCCGACTTGCACGCACTATAAGTGTAGCGCAATCTTTGGAACATGTGATTTTCCGCCAAAATCTGTAACGCCCTTCCGTTTCGTTACGAAATAGCGCTAAGGAACCTGGTTCACTGTGTATTACTTCAGAGATTCTCGTTTGCTCAAATACCTCTTTTCAGCTTTTAGGAACTACTACTCCCATAACCACCGACCCAATTTCCTTCGCGCATCGCTATCTAATTTCCGCGTTGTTAACCATTTACTATGATAATTCTTATGCCACTCTATTCAGTACCCTATTCTTTTGGCTTTCTCTAGCTACGTGATAGGTCCTAGATCACAGAAGCTACTGCTTCGGCGGGTTTCTTTCGGAGTGATACCACTTGTTATCCACTATGCTTAAGCTTTCTTCTTCCGATCTAACCACAGCCGATAATCCTTGCCTCATTTTAACTATACAGACTTTTCTCTGCTAAACCTTCATCCTTCCAGTCATTACTTCCTCGTGTTGGGCCACTCCTTACTCTACGCGTGTCAGAAACCAAGTCATGTCACACCCGTCCCTTGTCACTGGCGTGTCACGAAATTTGTTGCACCTGCTTCGGATGGCCTCTATTGCACAGGCACTACTTTGTCACCAAACATTGACAGGTTTTTGCTTCCACCCCCTCAACAAGACTGGTGTTTCACCTTTACCTTACGGGCACATGTTAGCATGCTTAATTGGACAATCTTTGTGCCCTGCTAGGCAGAACCCCAGTCAAGTGTGACGTGCAACTGGCTTCCTAGCAGAACTCTTTTCGTCTTCCCCTATTACCATAGTCGAAGCACAATTCCTATTTTCCAATCGGCAAGCTTTTTCTGCTTCTTACATGGAATGATAATTTATTTCTTTTAAAACAAGATTTCTCCTTTATAATTCCAAACAGGGAAAGCAGAAGACGTAGATTGTGAGATGACGTCGTCATTTCGTGCATTCTTATCAATCACAAAAGCATGCAGCAATGATAGGTAAATGAACAACCAACATTGTCAAAAAGGTCATATATAGCTCCGGATTTGCGCTAACAGGATAGGCTTAAAGTCAAAATCAGCTATTTTTGAATGCACAGCGGCGGTCGCTCGCGATCGATCACGATGGCCTCCAATAGTCTAAGCATGTGGGGTTGCCTTTCGCACAGTAGGGCAGTGAAGGTCTGGTTAGGATTTACTCGGTGACCGGTGGTAAGCAAGTGCTTTGAGACTATTCAAGTAGCTCGGTCTCCTGATTCAACCGATTTCGCCGTTACAGACACTATTCGGCTGATTAACCACTTAGGGATGTGTTCCTTGACTCTGATACCTGAACTTCGGATAGTACGCAAGAGGTAGCTAGCTCCGCAGCTACAAGTAAATTTATATAGGCAGTGGGACTTGCATTGCCTTGTCGTTGGTGTCAATCGGCCACATAAGCATAGGTCTTGTTGATACGAGCATCCGCCGTTCCGCAGCATTTTACGCTTTTGAGTGAAGCCCTGATCCATTTCTTGGTGACCTTAATAATATGGCCACTGTTGCAACGTAGCTCGATGAAGATCGGCTTCTTCAAAAATATTGGCACCTGATCGTGCATGGTTTGCTTCACTGACACACTTAGTAAATTGCAACGGGTAACCGTGGGACTTTAACGTGTGAAAAACTATGTCCCTTTCTGCTTCTATAGCGTCAGGTTTGCAGATAATTTGCGCCTGATAGAAGTGTCCGGAGGAGAGATAGTTAGTGTTGAATAGGGGAGAAACTCTTAAAATGCAGATGCTGACCAGTCCAGGTTGGCTTTCTGTACACCGACCTTCTGATGGAACCGTCTGGTCGCCGTGTAATCAGTATATCTAAATACGGAAGACAATTATTTTGCACATTAGCATGTGTCACTGTAAAGTTCGGATGCAATTTGTTGAGTATCTTGGTCGCATGTTTAGTGTCCACCTCGGAATCCATAAGTAGCAGTATGTCATCAACATAACGCTCATACAGAGTCACCGATTTTATTACGTTATCTGCTTCTTCTTCATTCCTACCCATGAATACGTCTGCCGATATAGGACCTAATGGGCTGCCCATGGCCACACCAACTATTTGCCGGTACGCTTTCCCTTGAAAGTAAAACCATGTTTTGCGTGCATAAAAGAAACACGTTCTTCAACAATTCCGTGGGGAGCCGAACTCGAACACCATGGTTTAAGATAAACTCGTATGGCTAGTCAACAGTGTTGTTCAAAGGTATGTTAGTGTAGAGGGATTGAGCCCCAAGGGAGCACATTTGCGTTCCGGCCAAATTAATACGCTTCAAGTAGAGAAGTAGTTCGAATGTGTTTGATAAGGTATGCTTTACCATGGATCCTGGAAAACGTTGCTCGTGAGGGCCAGTCGATCGAAGGGGAGGGTTGGGGCATGTAGAGACGAGAAAACAGCACATGCCAAAAAGAACAAACGAATGCTCTGTGTATTGTATTGCAACACAATAACTGAGTTGTTTTTCACCTACAGCTAACGTGTATAATGCTAATGATGATGTGGTACAAAAGTGTACGTATGTTTTTAGATTTATGGATCATATTTAAATAAAGCAGTTGGATGTTTTTTTGCATTTTTTCAAAACGTTAACCAAAAGCTGGGAAAATATATACAATATCTACAAACCTAAACGTATTTACAATGTTCATAATCGGAAAAGCAAAGAGGCTTACGAAAATCCCGACCCACGGCGTTTGGTTGTGGGAGGCAACAGGCTAGGTTCCGAAGATGTCGCGACGGTTGATACTTGCAGACCGGGATCGTGGTCTGGTTGGACGACATTAATGTGCTGAAACCCGGTGCGGTTAGTTGTAACGGCTTAGGAAGCATTACTAGACGATGGAGGCGAGGTAGTTTCCTCCATAAAGTCTGGCTTCAAACGGACGATGGCAACAATTTCGCGTCGGCCACCGCAGTACATCGTGCATGTTTCATCCGTACGGTGTAGCACTGTGAAAGGTCCCATGTACGACGATTGAAAAGTCTGTCGAACACGATCGTCGCGAAGAAGAACGTGTGAACAGATAGACAGCTTCTCGGGTATGTACACTGGTGTCTTCTGCGATCGAGGAGCCGGTGGACAAAGCTAACGAATCTTGTGAGCCAAAGAATCCATGTAACTTCCGTGGTCAAAAGAGGAAGTAGACGAGACTGGTGCTACCAGCTGACTGGGAAACCGCAAAAGGCAGCCCTAGATTAAGTCGGTTGGTGTTGCGTCGAAATCGGTTTTAACCGTGATCCTTAAGGCTAGGAGGGCGAGAGGAAATGTTTCAGACCATGAAGGATCTGCATGTGCACCTAGCGCTTCTTTCAACTGGCTGTGAAAAAGCTCCACCATGCCGTTAGCCGCCGAATGATACGCCGTCGCCTGAACGTGGCCACAGTCTAAATCCTTTAGCAACGTGGCAAATGTGGAAGAGAAACGTGACACTCGATTGGTGGTCACGATGGCAGGACAGCCGTACTGAGCTACTCAGCGCTCCAAACATGCCTTTTCTACTGTTTCCGAAGGGCAGTTCGGAAACAAAATAGCTTCTGACCAACTGGTGAAGTGGTGGATGCAAGTTACTAGGTATACCGAGCCTTTCGTAGGAGACAGAGGATCTACGAAGTCGACCTGCACGTGGTGGGAACGTGCGTCTGGCATCGGAAGTGTGTCTAATGGGCTTCTCGTGTGCTTATGCACCTTCGCTCCTTGACACGGCAGATAAGCAGCTGCCCAAGTACGAACGTCCCGATTGATATTGCGTCAGATGAATATTCTGGTTACCATTTTCACCGATGCACGAACACCTGGGTGAGATAAGTCGTACAACGTGTCGAACACGGTCTGCTGTAACTCGTGTGGGATGACTTGGCCCGGCATACGCAGTGATAAATCGCAAAGTGTAGGTCCGTCCGATGATGTCAGCGGAACGGATCGTATGTCCAGTGTGGGAGATCTGTGTAGTAGATCAATCTCAGGATCTTTAAGTTGCGCCTCGGCCGTGGCTGCCAAGTAGATAGCAGTACCGGCGTCAGAAGAGACGGCTTGAATTCGGGAAATTGCATCGTCGACCACGTTGTGAACACCCGAGACATGTCCTAGATTGGTCCTAAACTGAGCGATATAGTCTAGGTGGCGGGATTCCCTAGGGGAGTATCGGTCGGCTGTCGAACCGAGCACGTAGTTAGTAGCTTATGACCAGTGAAAGCGGCAAACGAATGCCTTCTAATACGTCTTGCAAGTGATGTTTCGCTAGGTATATGGATAGTAGTTCACAAGCTGACGAGCTGTAGCGAGATTTGGTAGGTTTTAGACGCCTGAAGATAATCCCTAAGGGCTGCCACGTGTCACCTACTCGTTACTGCAAAACAGCTCTCACTACCAAGTCGGAGAACTTGGTACTGAGGAGCAGTGGGGCTGCCGGATCGTAAAGAGTTATAGAAGATATGTTGGCGATAGCCAGTTTTAGCGGTTTAAAAGCAGCGCGTGCTGTGGCAAGTTCTAAATATTGTGTTTTCTTCGGAGAAGGTACGTGATGGGTTGCATCACCGACGCACATATTGGTATAAACTGTCGGTAAAAATTTAACAAGACCATCAAAGCGTCTTAGTTGTTTGAAGAAGTGCTGGTCAGGATGGTCACTGCTTGCCCTAATTTTCTCCTGTAACGATGCGGCGCCTGCAGGGAAGATATGGTGGCCGAGAAAACTGGCGAAATTCATATCCAAGTGAGCGACCATGTTTTACTTTCCTCACGCCATATATCAAAGATCAATGCACCCAGTGTCCTTCTGAACGTTTACGCTCGCTTTTATTTTAAATTTTACACTGATGTAATTTAACGAATTATTCATTTAGACAGACGTTCGGTAGATGACTCAGATATATTTTGATTTCATCATATTCACCCCAACCATCCTACGGGACTTGTCTAGCACTTACTTTTATCCCGTGACAAATCATTGTTCATGGTTCCAAAGAGCACTTCTCTGCGTTGAGCATTGCCCCGTGCTGAGATAAACGATCAAAAAGTGTTCGCACGTTGCGCAAGTGCTCCTCGCGTAAGGAGCTCGCGATTAGAATGGCGTCGAGATAAACGTAGGCGTAGTCGAAACCACGACAAACGATCATTGAAACATTGAAAGCTTATACAGCATTCTTCAGATCAAATTGCATGAGCAGGAATTCGAACAAAGCAAATGGAGTTGTCATGGCCGTTTTAGCAACGTCCGCGTCTGCTATGGGAATTTGCTTGCTTGCACGTACCAAGTCGAGTTTGCTAAAAAAGATTTTGCCTGCCAGACTGGCGATGAGATCCACGATGTGTGTGATCGGATAGGGATTTGGCGTGGTAATCGTATTCAACGTTAGAGAGTCGCTGCAAGGACGCCAGTCCCCCAATATCTTAGTTGGGAACATGTGCAGAGGCGACACTGTTGGACGGTCTGACGATACCGTACTGAAGCATGTGGTCCAATTCAGCTCCTGCGGCACGTAGTTTGTCAGGAGCAAGCCGTCTTGGTAGTGCGCTAACTGGCTGACCACGCGTGACTATGTGATGTGAGACCTCTGTCGTGACTGTAGAATGCTCTGCAGCCGGTCTCAGCAGTCGCAGCTATTTGGACATGTGGATATAGTAGTCTGCGATCCGAAAAACGGGGCTAGTTATCAGGACATTTGAAAGGGCGCCAGCAACACCTAGTTTTGTGTGATCATCTAACATTCTGTGGCGACATGAGTCAACAAGAAATCCGAAATGTCGAAGAACATCAATGTCGATAATCGCGAAAGGTACTGACGGAATCGTGAAAAACAAGTGAAAATCTATGCGGTGATTTAAATCTAGATTCATGCGCTGACCATATGAAGCCATCGGTGAGCAGTTGACTGACCGTAAATTGTACGTGGGTTTCGAATGCTTGTCTTGTGCGTTGGCGGGGATGACGCTCATTTCGACTCCTGTGCGGATAGGGAAGACGACGCGGGAGCGCCTATCAGTGATGTAAATCAGACGTCCTGTATTGTCGCTGACGGACGCGTGGGCCGCATTCACTTGCCGGGATAACAGTTTCCTGTGCAACTAAACCAAGCTTGACCCAAGTTGAACGGTAACGTCAATAGTTGTCACCGTGACTGGCGGCAACTGGTTTCGGATTCGCCGTTCACTGTGGCCAGCCACAGGACGCCTGCGCCTAAAAACGGACCACTGGTGTCTTGCGCTGCATCACGCACAACTCTCTACACACTCCGCATATCCAGTGTAAACCCGGAGGAAAAAGACTGGGATGTATATGAAGGGGAGTCAGGTTCCATCAACGGAGCCGGTCCACACTCCTTCACATGCAAACATAAGCACGCTGTATGTGGGAATCAAGTGCGCACAAGTCGGTGGCAAGGCAGTAGTCCGCTCTAGGTTGAGTGCATTAAACAACTTTTCGGGCATAGCACGGCCACAAGGACCGTGCCCGCCGTCCCCTCCAGCAACGACCAACTGTCTCCTGGAACCAGTATGGACGTGGTGGTGGGTAATGGACAGGTGGGCACCTAGTCAACATGCACACCAAGCAAAGCCAACCAGAGGATAGCAAGCAACAGCCAAGCACATGAAAAGCCAATATGAAACAAAATAAGTCGTATACTGCATACATACGCCGATATAGCTCTACGATAAATAGGTATATCAAATAAATTGGTTGCCAAAAATCTGCCTTAGGTTCAAGATGTAAAAAAATATAAGGGAATGCCAAAAACGCGAAAATGTTATCAAAATTAACTACAGGTAACTTGTGTGACGCGTGCAAGTTAATAGAAGATAGTACACGTAGACTTTAATGAGACAATGTAGCAACCAACCACCTGAAACAAAGAGACCCAGCAGACAGACAAGTGCTTGTTGAATCGAATGTAGCGTACCTACAAACGCTGCACCGGCTCAGCCTACGTTAACTGCAGGAACCGTCGTCGCTTCGGTAGTGGTCCAGAGTGGCCTTGCTTATGGCTCACTAAGCCTGCCTGATTCATGCACGCTCAATCGCATGTGCTATAGCACTGTGCAAACGATGTCGATGGCGTACAACCCATCGGCGCCCGTCGCTTCAGCACTTACCGCTTCTTCTCCGCATGCATGAGGTCTTTCTCCTGCACCTCGGCAACTGCCTTCGTGTTCGGATCGCGCCATGCAAGCCGATCAAACACCTTCGATTCCCATGACCTGCAATCAAAATCAGAATATGTGAGGCTCATTTTGTTCGTGTCCTGGTAACGTAACTTTGGTTTCCCCACATGTCACTTCCCAACACTCAGCTGGCCATATAAAAGCTGCTTCGGTATCCGCGGCGAATGCATACGGCTTAAATGACCGAGCCATCTCAGTCGTCTCCGCAAAAGCATGCCGCCCGCTGCATAACTTCCACTTCGACGCAACACCTCCGTGTCTGCCACTCTGTCGCACCAACCGATGCGCAGAATCCATCGCAAACCCTGTTGATGGAACCGCTCGAAATATCGCACATTCCGCGGGTACATCGTCCACGTTTCACTGCCGTATAGAAGAACGGACAGCACCACGGTTTTGTACACCATCAGCTTCCTGCCAGTGGTAAGCTGATGGTTGTTCCACACTAGGTACTTTAGCTTCCAGAATACCGCCCCTGCCTTCGAGGCGCGGATATGCAGTTCACTGTGAAGCTGCTGGTCAGTCGACATAACACTCCCAAGATAGCAGAAGCGGGGGTGGTTTCCAATATGTCATCATCAAACCTGATTCGTGGCACCATTTGAGATTGCACATCCGGTGTAGGCTGGAAGGGACAGACAGTTTTGCTTGTGTTTATGGTGAGCCCGAATTTGGCCGCTGTCGAAGCCAGGGCAACTCATCCGTGCTGTGTGCAAACAACGCACAGTCGTCAGCAAACAGCAACATACGGAGAGTTGTCTCATAGACTAGAGTTGTCGCGCCGAAACGACGGATGTTTAGCAAACCACCATCAATACGGTGCACCACACGGACACCGTAAGCACAAGCGGCATCAAAAGCATAAGGCATCATTGAATGAAGATATATATTAAACAGGACAGGAGCTAAGACACAGACATGATTCACACCAGTGGCAACTGCAAAGTCATCCGTGGTCTCTCCACTCAGCTGCACCCTCGCTTGCATACCACTGGGCAGACATTCAACTAAAATTACAAAGTTAAGCGGGCAACAATACTTACCCAACACCAGCCACAATGCCTCGCGGTTCAACGTATCAAATTCTTTGGTGAAATCAACAAAAAGCGAGTACAACGGCTAATGTCGTTCCTGGCACTTCTCCTGCAACTGATGAGCCTCAAACACCATATCTATAGTGCTGCGATCCGAACGGAATCCACATTGTCTTTCCGCCATGTCCGGTTCCACAACCTGACTGACGAGGCGGTTGAGTAGCATTCGGGCAATCACCTTGCCTAAACAAATCAGCAAGTTGATGCCAAGATTATTCGTGCAACATCGCTTACTACCTTTGCCCTTGTACAGTGGTAGCACAAGGGCAGCCTTCAGCTCAGGAGCACCTTCTTCACAATTCAAACGCGTCGCATCAAGTGGTTCAGCACAGTTACCAACGCAGGTCCGCCGTGTCTCAATACTTCAGGCGGGATCCCGTCGGCACGCGCCCACTTGCCGTTTCGCAGCTGAGCAAGTGCTGTCTGCTTTTCATCCGGTGTTTTCGTGTCCGCCGGACTCGTCTTCACATCGTGCTGCTTGAGGCCGTTCAATGTAGGCCAGTCGATTTCTGAACGATTGTTCAAGAGACATTCAAAGTGTTTTTGACGGACCTGCATTATGTCTGCAGTCTGGGTGCAGGCAGCGGCTGAACTGCCATCGATCAGCGTCCTCGTAGGCCCCAACCTCGGTCCATTCATCGCCTTCACGGAGTTGAAAAAGTTCTTGTGTTGTCGGCGTTCGCAGTAGCATTTCGTCTACTTCGCCTTCTCGGCCCACCATGCATTTTTAATACGACGGTGCTCTCGGGTCAGTCGTAGTCGAAATCGCCCAAACTTTCTCTTCTTCCCCAAGTTACTGGGGTCTGCGACATGTGCAGCAAATGCTGCATCCTTCACCGACACCAACGCGCCAATCGTCGATTGTTCTCAACAAACCAGTCAGGCCACTTACGGTTTGCGCCCGCCGGTCTCTTCGGCACCAGCTGTCACTTAGTAGCGACTGTGGTGTCAAAGGTCGCCCACTGTGGCTATGCAGTCCACATCACACAGTCGTACAGCTATCATCTTCTCCAGCTCAATACGTTTCTCCACAATACCGAAGGATAGAACGTTACAGTTACGCCGATTCACGGCGAGAGTGCAATACATAGATTTACGAAAAGGTATGTACAATTTGGTTCGCATGAATTTGTGATCAGTGCCCCACTCTGCTCCACGCAGCACACGTGTCATGCGCACTTCACGCATATCATGCTGACGTACGATGACGTAGTCGTGCAGGTGAGCGTGACCACGCCGTGGGTGCGTCCAAGTTGCTATATCACTCGCACTCAGTGCAAACCGAGTGTTCGTGATTGTCAGGCCGTGAGTGACACACAGTGAGAGCAGCCTGTCACCGTTCGCATTCGCTGAACCAATGCCATGAGGACCAATTACATCTGTCCACACCGATGCATCATGCCCAACGCGCGCGTTGAAATCCCCAGCAGATTTAGTCGGTCGCTCCTCTGCACAGACCGTACCACGGAGGATAGCTGAGTGTAGGATTGATCACTCGTGTCATCATGATAACACATGGTCGGACCGTGCGTGCTAATAATAGTGGCAAATTTACCTCTCCCGAGTCGTGGGCGAACAGTCATCAGTCGTGCGCAGATGCCTGTTGATTCACCCACGAGCTCGCTATGGAGACGATGGGTTTTTGCAAATTCGACCCATGTTCATGTGGTGCTATGGGGGCGTTACCCACCCAATAGTACGTGTATCCAACACCTGCTTCATGCAATTTACCTTGATCAACAAACCGGGTCTCATTCAGTGCCGCAACCTCGATGTCGTAGCTTTCCAGTTCCATGGTGACCAGTGCAATGCGTCGGTCAAGGCGCTCACTCGAGTTCCGATCCAGTAGCGTGCGCAGGTTCCAGCATGCGATGCTGAGTGCTTTGTGCGCAGACATACGAGTGTATTGATGGGCAATCGCACGCAAGGTGGCGATTGTGTTTCGGAGGTTTGCTTGAGGCACTCCACCCGGAGCCTTTGGCTTAATAGCCTGACCCACAAGGCAGTGAAGAGCAGATCTAGCTAGAGAATGTGATTACAGAAACAGAGTGGTATCCGCTTGAAGTCTGTCACAAGCAGGCTTTGCTGTACCATAACGATCCATATGTGTTTTGCGACCGTAGTAGGATGCGCACCTGCGACCGTGACCAGACGCAGAAAGGTTTCGGGGGGTTTGCACCAATTTGACCGGAGGCTGCGTGGCTTGAGGCAGGCAGTAGGAAACCATTGAGCAGCAGGAGGTGCTGTCCCACCATCAAAGAAGATACGTAGTGATCGTGCTCTACGCTAATCGAACTGTGAGGTTATGACCCATAAACCTGTTGTCTCCCATGGCTAGGTTTTACGGAAAGACGGCCATCGACCACTTCCTAACCTCCAAAGAGGATGGACTAAGATACTGGCATGGCGCCTACTCCTGACAGGAGAACGACTCGGGTCCTCAGCCAAAGCTTTCTATTAAATGTACACCCGAAAAGCAGCGAGTCTAGCGCATGGTCTGTTCACTGAATCATGTGGACTGGTGTCCTGGATCTTAGTAGCGAGAAGGGCGAAACCCAACTCCCACCCAGCGGTCGCCACAAAGAGGCGTCCAGGACACGAGCCCATGGCACAACAGTAGCTGCAGTGGGTAGACCATCTGTCAGGATCTAGCCACCACCAGCTTCAGGGAACCACACGTTTTCCTGCCGGTGGTCATCATACTGGCGATGGTGTCAACGCAGATAGTTCATGGAATTGGCGTTTTGGGCTCGGCTGCGAGAGGCTGATGGACTGCGTCTGCGCTGGGACCTGGATCTGTACAGTGGAGGTCGGGACTGACTGGCGCCGTGAAGCATGGCGGCTATTTCGTTGTCGGCGTGCGTGTGGCGCAGCCGTAATACGCTGAAAACTAGCCGTGTCCTCATTCCGTGCATGCGCCAGGTCTAACTACGTTGGAGCGACAGACATGTATATCTTCGAGCTCACCCTTTTCAGTATTCAGTATTCACTGAACAATAATGCGATAAGCGTCAAACGGCTCAGAACCCTTGAGCAAACTCGTTTCCACCGGAAACCCCAAAACGAAGCCGGCACTGAAGTACGGTATTATTTACAAACAACTAGAAGCATAAACATACCAAATCTCAATAAAATGTGCTTCCAACACAGTTGTTCCAAATCAAAAACTTTCTGTTTGCACAAAATAGCCATCAAGTATGTTTTCAATTAAAGGCTTCTTACTATGCCACACTTTTAAAAATGCGGAGTTGATAATCAAAATGGATGTGCCCTGATCCTTGAGCCTTGAAAACCTGCGTGTTACCTAAACAGTGATGACACTGTTAGTATTTCAGTAGTACATTGGAAGAAAAAAGAAAGCAAGGTCACACGACCGAAGTAGTCTCAATCTGCGTGGCCTCCAATCATTTAAACATGGCAAGCTTGTGAGGTCACTAGTTTAATGCGAGATAACGTGAGTCGCAATGGAACAACATAGT
The DNA here is from genome assembly GCA_944474145.2 of Dicrocoelium dendriticum. Lineage (NCBI taxonomy): Eukaryota > Metazoa > Platyhelminthes > Trematoda > Plagiorchiida > Dicrocoeliidae > Dicrocoelium > Dicrocoelium dendriticum. The sequence goes on from OX104069.1 coordinate 105,479,564, forward strand.
TTAAACAACAGGGTACAGATAGCGAAAGGGATAGAGATTGAACGATTCTAGAACACTGATATCACATCGGGAATTACTATGTGAATATATAAGGCAATTGGTCAGGGCGATCACTTCGACCGTAGACGAAACAGATATGAATTGTGTGTTGCTCAGACGAAAACCCTAAACAACCACGGCTCGTTTCGATATGCTTTTAGCTCCTCAGGTGTAGATAGCAGGTCTTGAACTAGCGACCATTGAAATAATATCGAAAACCTCTACCCCTTTGGCTACTGGGTCATGATAGGCAACGCTTGGCACAACGTTTAATGACGGATTGGAGGGCCATTTTGTAGTGCATGTTGTGTGATTGGTTTGTAAAGCGCAATCTCAATTCATACCGCGATTCACATTGAAGTGAACCTTGGCCAACGCGATCAGTGGGACCGTAGTCGAAGCAGATGGAAATTGGACGTTGCGCGACCGAAAACACTGCGCACGACGATGCGTTTCGATCTCATTTGATCACACCAGTTGGATATGGCAGTGATCGCACTGACTAAGGTTTGTTTCAATGTGAATGCGGTCTGCACTGAGATGGCGCGTCACAATCCAACCATACAACGCGTACTCCAAAATGGCCCTCCAATCAGATAAGGAAATTTGCAGTGATTTGAGCATCTTCAAGATGTGCGCGATTTAACGTGATGTGGCTAACGGCCAAGGTGCAAAATGAACCCGGGTTTAAGTAACCATCCTATTACAATATCTGGCTGAGGGCAAGAACTCACGAAATTTCAGTTTGGATAAGGACAAAGTATGGATACATGTTTCTAGGAATCACAGCCATGGATTATTGAGCGGGAAGGACATGTAGTGGCGCGGATGGCAACGATCACGTAGGAGATTGAAAAGCCACGAGAACGAAAGAGGACCGAAACAGGCGCAGACATCATGGACGAGATCGGACAGCATAACCCCAGCCCAACAATAGGAGCAGAGAGAGGAACGCGAGCAACGAACAAGAACGTGTCTGATCTCCAGAGTACTGAAAAGGGATGGGTCGATAGGTCAATAAATCAGACAGAAACACTTTTATCAATGCACCCTGGAGTAACCCGAAGCCGAGTAACGCAACCGAGATCAAGCAAATCAAGAGCTTTAGAAAACATCCAGACTGGTTGGAATGCGAGCTGCGGAAGCAAAGCTACGGGGTCAGACAGGTAACCAGGGTCACGAAATATTCCGACTGAAGCGGCACGAACGTGACATGTTGTGGTTCCCCATGCATATTGTGTTGTGGGATGGAACAATGGTCAATAAATGCGCGCCTGCGCGCAGCTTGTGAAAATTCGTGATCGCGTGAGATAAAGATTGTGCTACCTTGCCTCTTCGTTCTTGTTACTGTATCACAGGAATAGACATTCAGGACGCTTCTACATCTATTTTGTGCTTCTTCATATTTGATGTTTTCGTTGATATACAGAAGGTGAACAGTGTTTTGGCGAGAGCAGCTGCGGCTACGACACTTGGAAACCTGAACAAGCTTCAGCTTCACTCCGATTGTTAATCATATATTAGGATGGGAATGGAGAAACCGCTAAAACCTGACTTAGTTCGGTCGTAGACCTAGAGTAAACGTTTATAGGAATCCATAAAACAGTATTTTAAATAACCTCATCCCAACGTGTCAGTTATCAATTCTTGATCTACAAACAACACTTTAGTTGTTTCTCGGATACTAAGGTATTGTTATAAAGGCGATACCATAGTGCCAGTGTTCCAGCGGCATAATTCACAGCGCAATAAGAAACATTCCAACCTACTGTTTGTGAATAAAGTACCAGTCAGAAGTCTGCAGCTGTGCTATCTTAGTCGTCTAATCGTTCTATGGAAAAGGTGTAAAAGGCTGACAGAAGAAGTTGAGCAACTGGTGAATGCCAGGGATAGAAATGTGGAAGTACACGAAACTGGGCTTGCATCACAACGGACCCTACTCCATTCCTCATTCAGGCCTAAGAAGAGGGCCAGGAGTCCCAACCTCATCCAAGCTTATGTGTCTCTAAATGTCCCCACCGACTTCACTCTCATAAGTGGACAAGTGTCAACAGCATGACTGCTTCCATTTCCTCCAAGAGTATAGCAATCAGTAATTCAGTTGCCATAGTTTAGAGCAAAAACGACAGCCAATCCACCGTAAACGACAAGTAGATGTCATACGCTTCGGTTGTTTCGAGGAAAACGCCAGCCAATACAGCCATGACTACACTTACATGACTTCGCGAAACAGAGATATGGCAGTATGGTTTGTTGTCATCAGAAGGCAATGGGACCTAGTACTCTTCAACCGAAAACAACCAGGCGTAGCCATAGTGCCTTAAACCGTGTGCGCACTAACCTACCCGAATCCAGGTCCAATACCATCAGGAGTAAACTTTTAGATGACCATAATCAATGGGACCCAATCCGTAATGCCATCGGTGTCCTTGCTAACCCCACTGAAAGGAAACGCATCACGCGTTGTCCAAACTCATTGCTCCACGGTGTGTTTCGATTACTGCGAGTAACACTAAATTCCGCGGATGAGATGGAGGCCATGTTGCTGTCTGTGAATAGACTGCACAGTGCACTAAACGGTGTGCGCATTTTACCGGTCATTCCGTGGTAGTAAAGTTCGAGAAGGTTAAAAACAGAAGCATTTCTGAGTAACGTATAAGTGAATGAATCCTGATATCAGTGAGCGGTATATTTTAGACGAACCGATTCGCAGAACAGATCGGCTAGCTACTCCCAATGGTATCTAGCAAGCCATCTGTACGAAAGTCAGTTCCATCATCTGAATTTTCCCGGACGTCCAAAGAGATGAACCAAAGAAGAATGTTATCCAGCCTACGTTAAGTATTGAATGGGACACCGAAACTGACCAAATTTTGTTTAGACCCCTCTCCCGGAGGGGACTGTTAACCCGATGTGGCGTTGTGTTTTCCGTGTCCTCCGTAGTCAATTCCTTCGGTCTAATGTCTCCTTTGCTTCTATCAGTAAAGAATTTTACAGTGGCTATGTAAAGCACAACAGTGCTGCGACGACCCTATAGGCTTATCAGAAGCAAAGGTTTGGCAACACTGGGTCGACAGCATGAATGGCGTCTGTATGCTGTAAGCGTCTGTGGGAAGCCCAGTGGATGGATTTCGCCACACTGACGCAATTGCACCATCACCCGATTGCTCACTCTATCGCGACTTTCCGACATGCTGTTGGTGATGAAACATGGCGTTTGCTGGAGACAATCAACTTGGGCGGCGAAGATCAGGAGGTCAGATTCAGCGATGTGCTCCAAACTTCTGATGAATTATGTGAAGGCAGGACTAATGTTATCAACGCTACTTGTTTTTGGTTGAAATTGTTTTCCAAGTGAACAAATAAATGAATAAATAATTGCCTTATTCCCGACAGTGCGAGGCACGCCTGTGAAGGCATCATCATAATAAGAAAAACAGGTATGGTCTGTAGTTGTATAAATATAGCAAGTTAGGCAGTAACTTACTGAATTTAGGTATATATATATATATATATATATATATAAGTTTAGTATTGGTGGGCATGGTGAGTGAACACTTGAAGTGAGTTTTTTTTGCTGTTTTCACTATAGTATGAAGGGATCAAAGGAACTCTTCGAACTGGATGACCTTCGTGAAGTGCAAATCCTCCGAAAGTGGAAGAGACAGTGACTTTATTTAGTGGCGAGTCACGTCCGCCACGTCACACTGTTGTTAAACGGACCTTTGTGGCTTTTTATAGGGAAAACGCTTGCCATGCGAAAATCTACCGCGTACTGGAATACTGCCGCCGAACTATTCGCTGGAACGGGATTAACCAGAACCACCCAGCTGGCACTACGTGGAGGTGGTTCGGCTAGTCAGCACCAACTACGTAAAAATGCTGAAATCGCTAGCAAGTGCATGCAATTTTTACGGGTATCTACGCGATTCGCTGGCGAGAGATCGAATTGTGCTGGGTATTCGGGATGAGAACACTCCGCGAAAGTTATTGCAATAGAGGAACCTAACGCTAGACCAATGCATCGACATTTGTAACGGGGAAACAGCAACGGCGTTCGAATTAGATGCTAATTCACAGCCCAAGTGTGCGATGTCGCAGACTGCTCGACACATGAACCAATCTGCAAGTACTGTGGTCGCATTGATAAGGAAAGTTGTCACTCATTGGGAAAGACCTGCATAAATACTAGCAGAGGAATCACTTCGCGAGATATTGCTCAGAAAAAAGCTGAATTCAGATGACTGCGTGGATGAGTCAGCTACCCAGAAACTTGCCATACATAACATGGAATGTCGAAGAGATAAAAGAAACGCATATGCAACACTGATGATTGAAAAACTTCCCCTACGTTTGCAATTGGATGCTGGGACCACGGTCAACATTTCACCTGGAGAAACACTATTGTGGAGTACAGTGTGACAAAAAACAATCTTGTCTTAAGATGTGGAACGCTACAAAATTCCATCCAAAGAGCATTGTCACGCTGAATGTCAGCAATCCGAAGGACAGGACCAGTCACCCGCTTACTTTTGTCATCATACAGGGAGAGTTTCTGTCCATCCTGGGTGCTGATTACCGTCAACAATTTGGTTTCGTTTTTCTTTTGTTAACCTACTCATGTTTTCATGTCAGTTAGGCATGGATATGGTTCACAGTTGCTTGAAAGTATTTGACGAAAGACTGGGGAAGTTTGACTACTAAATGAGTCCGCTGTACCGGCAGCATTGCTTGCTAGAAAGGTATCGGTATTGCTGCGCGTAAGATTAGCCCAGGAGTTGAAGCGTCTAACTGCACTCGGCCTTATAACCAAGTTTGACGAACCCACAGATTGGCTCAGCCACGTGGCAGATGTTATGAAGAAGTCCGGTGTTTTACGGTTGTGCATGGATCGAAAACCGTTTAACGCCACCCTTAAAAGCGAGCATTACAGCCTACAAACATTAGACTATATATAGCCACTTCTGTCAATAGCAAGCCTCTTCACATTGGTTGATCTGGCTTTCAAATTTTGAAGTGGTGTTGGATGATGAATCGAGCTATATGACGGTGTTCTGTACTCCATTCGGGTGAAAAAGGTAGCTACGGTTTGAAAATCGCCAGTGAAACATTCCGAACACATCTAGTACAAGTTCTAAAAGATTCGCCAGGAAACATTTTTGTGGTTGACGCCGTACTCCACTGTAGAAGAGTATGACCGCAATACCGACCGGTTTCTCTGAGATGCTCCGACAAAAACATTAAATTGAAACGTGACAAAGTTGAACTACTGAAATCACAGATAGTATTCTGTGGACATGTTTTGAGCTCCGGCAGATTAAATCCTGATCTAGGAAAGTTCAGGGCAATAAAAGGAAGGCTGCCCCTTACGGACGTGAAAGTAGTCATTCGGTTGAACTATGTGAGTCGCTTTTCCAAGGCTTGCACAAATAATGACGTCTATAGGCAGACTGACGCAAGAAACTGGTACTGATGCAACGAACTAGAGAAAGTACACAATCGATGAAAATATCTGCTCGCGGCTGCTCCAATGATCGCTTACTTTGCTCCATCTCTGCCTCTCAAGATACAATGCGATACTAGTCAGGATGGAATTGGAGCAAGATTAATGCAAAACAGGATTTTCAAAGTCGGAGTTTAACACTAACTGAACGCCGTTAGGCACAAATCGAGAAGGAGATGCTCGCAATCACGCATGCGTGCATAACGTCTCAACAACTATACTTTAAGCGAAAGACTACTGTATATACGGATCACAAACCATTGGTGACAATCGTCAAAAAGTCACTACATGTTGGGCCGTATCGTCCCCGATGATTCTTATCCGGCTTTTCGAATACCATTTGGAGATCGTGTACCAGCCTGGACACAATTGTAGATCGCAGACCCTCTGTCGAGTGTTCAGCTTTCGGATGCAGATGTGATGCAAGAGGACCTCGACAAAGTGCGCGCCACATAACAACTCGCTTTCATCGGAGAGCTTTTATAACACTTGAGACGTTGCACGGAGAAAGACACCGTTTGCGTAAGTTTCTCAAGTACGATAGTTGATGAATGGGCAGAAGATAAGAGGAGATTGCCGGCAAAACTGCCACTGTTTTCAATCACGATTAGGGGAGTAACTTGTTGTAGAAGATGTTTTGATTTTCGTGTGTTAGTCCCGAAGGCAATACAGTGCACCATACTGGAGGTAATTTATCGTACACACCTGGAAGTAAATACTTACGTCGCACCTACCAGGGATCTGACTACGTGTTGAACTACCTAGTCTGCAGTGCACATGACATTAGGCAAACGAAAGAACCAAATGCGCTTTGAGACGTTCCTTGATGGCCAAGGCAGAAGGTACCATTTGGCCCGTTAACGCACCACAGATTGGATTACCTAATCACGGTAGTTTACTTCAGTGACTATTTTGAGGTTTATGTAACGCCCTCGATCCGCGTTCACGCGGTGATAAGCAAGCTGCGCGGTCATTTTGCTCTACGTGGAATCTCTGAGGAAGCAGTATTAGACAGGGGGCAGAAGTTTACTGCGCACGACTTCCGACCTTTCAGGAAGAAGTCAAGATTTAATCATGGCCTCACCAGCCTTTTTCTCAGCTAGTGGCACGGAAAGGCTGAAGCAGTGGTAAAGGCTTCAAAGAGAATACCATTTAAAGCTAAACAAATGAACGCGGACCACCATATTGTGCTTCTAGGACGAAGAATCACTCTGTCTCCGGAAACTGAGGTGAGATCTGTTCAATGTTCCCGCGGCCAAAATTCTACTTCGAAAGGAAGCGCCATGCATAATGAGGATGCAAGACCGTTTAGAAAAACAAATTCTGTAGCAGAAACGGTATTCGGGTCGCGGATCTAAAGAGTTACCACTATTTCGGGTCGGCAAGGAAGTATGGATAGCAATGGCTTCTGGAACAGTAGAATAGTGGAGGTGAGGGGTGGAAAAATGTAGGTCGGAGAAAGAAGCTATGTAGTCAAGGTGGGATTAAATTCGAAACGACTTAACCGCATTCTAGTTAGACAACATTCGCCAAGGATTGTGTTGCCGAATGAGCGACAAAACCTAACTGGAAAACAGTGGTGACGGAGGTGACAGGAAGAATACACGGAGCGGAAGAGAGTACGGAAGTTTAACACTGAAGGAGTTCAGACTGAAAATACTGGAAGATGGTATGAGCATGGTAATGATCGCTGTTGTTATTCGTCTAGGCATACATAACGGACAAGCAAGAGGCCACTCGATCGATTGTCCGCCTCCAGTCGAGCAGCAATTCCTAGACGCGTGAACTAGAATCGCCTTGTAAGCCCGCAGGACCCACTGGCTCGATCGATGCTAATTTTCCGTCACGTGCAGGCAATCAAGGAAGGAAAAGTCGACATCGTTCAACAGGGCATAGGTTACTCTATAACTAATAAGTTGCATTCTGATCTGAACAGATTCTGATTGCAGCCCAGTCTCAGATGGCGCTGCACGACATGTGCGATAGTACAAGAGGAACTTGCCTGCGCACGTTAGGCCTAGAAGGCATCCACAAATGCTAACCAACATTTTGGCCCTTTGCGGAGTGCATTCAGGCATTTTGACCTTTTAATATGTTTTGATTTTCAATGCCTTTGTTAGGCCTCATTCGGAATACGCTATTCGTGCTTGGCGGCCATGGCAAAAACAGGACCTCTCCGCACTTGAACTGCCACAACGAAGGGCAACGAAGAAGGTTGATGGTCTGTTTCTAGTACCTTGGCATTTCAGACTGAAAATTCTTGGGGTCTACAGTGGACACTACTGACGCCTGCGTGATGCCATTTGTTTCAAACCATGGCTCCGGTCACCTTCTGAAGTTGAATCAGAATACGACACTGAAAGTACAACAGCCGAAGCTGATCACGCAGCCCAGCTAGTTGGAATGTCTCCGAACTTTCTTTTCACTTCTTGTGGGTCAAGCATGGTCAGCCCTCCCCAATTAAGTTGGTTCTTCCTTCAAACTAATGGTGTTTAAAAGCCGTCTCAGTTATATTCGCATAGAATTATTTTACGCCATATAACTCTCCGTCCGGGCTCCAACCTAGCACTAAAAATCAACGTGCTTAGTTTCGCTTCCTGCGCATCGAATCTTAAACGTTGCTACCGTGGAAAATAAATTTACGCATCCCATCAGTTCACGGAAGCGACACACGAATGGGCGTTGTAATATTCAGTTTTTTATTTTTGCTAACCGAATAAGTGAAATATAACTGATCCCCATATTGCTTTAGTGTGCATCTTCCATTTCCATTCCAAACTACCATTATACAGCAGTGCTGTTAAATCGGTACACGGTTAAGCTGACGATTCAGTTATCCTGTTTTCTTTGTAGTTTTCACTACAACCAGCCTACGGAACTTGTCAAGCATTTGCTGTCTGCACGTGATAAAACATTGTTCATTGTACGTTTGTGCCTATCTGTAGTTGTTGTGTCGTGTTGTGCTTTGGCAACAGTTGAATTCATGACTAAATTGGTGTGCATTCTAATGACGCCATCAGTGTGGCCGGCCCGAATGAAATCTAAGAGCATCGTCACGTCAAGTAAAGTCAAGAATTCATTTTTGTGCACTCATGAAAGGTGAATCTGTAGCTGTAACACACAATCGATCAAAACGATAAAGCGATATCAATGTTAAGTTACAAAGTGCTCCTAGCATTATGATTCCCTTTAGTGGCGAAAGCAGCCTAATGCAAGCTTGCGGGTTTGTTGGAAGTCAGTCACGTGGTGATAACAGCTTTCGTGGCGATAGCAATACGGTCCCCATCGACCGGTCATCAAGTATGGCCAGGCTGTTTTCCTCAATTGATAGCACAGCGACCCAATAACCAGTTAGCAGGGAACCTTTTGCTGGCTTTCTCACCTGTGTGAACGTCGACTACTGATGAATCTTTCAGTGCGGCTGCGGTGTTTGCTAACGTCCAGTTCCCACAGCCTAGCAGCGTGCGTTCCCTTGGTCTTGCCCTGCGCTCGAGGCATGATGCATTTATTGCTGCTGTGGCGTCTGGCTAACGTTCGGTCCTCTAAGACAAACGGCTCGGTGGGTCCTGCGATCATAGACGCACATGTCGTGCCTCTGCGCTCCATCTCACCTATGCCGGCGAGGCAATTTGCGTTATTGGACAGTTAACGATTCAGAGTACCGGGGTACGTCAGCACCTGTGTGTAGCCGCTCCCAGCTCCGGAACCGATAATTAAAACACTTTGTATAAGATAGAGTACCACAACCTTGTTTCGAGGAATGCGCAGCTTTTGGACAGTTTCCAGATGGAAGGTGTACTTCTCCGCGAAATTTAACTATTATTTGTCGCTGAAAGAACCCAGGCCAGCATCTCAGTACTAAGTGACCTGCCACCGGCAGCAAGTACAGATCTAACGGACCACGTCATCGAATGGCACTAGCCAGTTGTCGAAGCCAGCGCACTTACCTTGCTTAGTACAGGCGCATTCAGCGACATCTGTGGCCAACGAGTCGTCAGCAAGCGATGCCTTATCCTCACAAATAGCCTAGATAATCTAACACTAGACCATAAGCGCAGCGTCCACTCTATATCATCCCCAGGTCACACGAAACATTACGCTCCAGACTACTGCGTTTGCCGCTTTTGTTTCAGTAATAAAGCCCCTAATTGCAAACAACCATGCAGCTACTCCGTTGCAGGCGACATCCCGAGAAGGCTGCTAATGTCGACTAACGATGCCGGCAATAAACGAAGTCTTCTCATGCATGTGAGGGATTGTGATTCCAAAACTTAGTACTTAGTTTATACCATGGCGAAGTGCAGCGTCATCTCCCTTGTTCCGGCGGAGTCGAGCGCTCTTTATGAACAAGCCTAAGTGTCTCCAATTACTCGCCGGAAGCCACCCACGGTCACCCGCCGTTTACACTGGAAGTAATCTTCGGCACACATTCTGCTGGGTAATCGTCGTAGCCGTAGTCCGTTTTTCTATCATCCGCATAGGTTTTCTCTGACGTTTCAAACACTTGGTCGACGTGAAACGCCGGATGACAGTAGAAACTGCAACGAAACTCAGTGTGTGTGTGTGGCATCGACACAGAACACACCTAGGATCCCATAAATCGTCTTTCTCTAGACTTCGCCAAGCTACGCCCATCTTGTCACTCAGTACCACAGGCTTATTAAGCCAAGGAACGAGGCTCCGCTCGTGGCATCGATAGGCACACTACACATTCGGGCGCATGGCCCGTTCGGCCCATCATGTCCACGCCGATTTCCACCGGAGAAACTTAAGGTTATCAGGATGGAGTTTGAGCACATGCTTCTGCACTTCAGACGGACCTTGGTCCTATTCATTGCAATTGATTCCTGAAAACTCGAATGACTGGTGTTCTTGGGGTGACTACTGTGCACTGAATAAGCTCAGCTTTCCAGACATTCCCCCCTCCCACATACGCAGGACCACATCGCATGCCCCACATGTAAGATGGTTTTCAGTAAGATAAATCTGTTTCAAGTATATCACCAGACACCGGTAGAGGAAAAAGCTGTTTCTAAATGGGCCGCCATCACTCCTTTCCGATTGTATGCATTTTGAATCATGCTTTCGAATTGTGCAACGATGCGCAAACGTTCTAATTCTTCATCCGCGATGTTGCTCTTGGTCTAGACTTCGCCTGTTTCTACCTCGATGAGACAATAGTAGACATTGCTTTGGAAGAAGAGCACCTCGATCATCTCCATTCAGTCTTCCGGCGCTTAAATCAATACAGTGTCACAGTTACTCCGACTATGTGTGAACTCAGTAAGTCAACGGTCGAATTCCTAAGCCATTTTGTTTCAATGTTGAGTTTCGAAGTTTTTCGTGATAAGAGCTACGTACTTAAAAGCTTTCAAATTCCGACCCCATTCAAGCACCTTAGACGATTTTGTGGCCTATTCAACTACAGTCGACGTTTCGTTCGGCGTTGTGTTCCGCTCACGCAGTCTTTGACTGACCGCCTCCGAGTAAAAGAATGTAAGTTCTTTCTCCCGGACACAGTGCCCACATCCTATACCGAGCCCAACGATTTTTATCTCCAACATAGCTCTTCTGGCTCATTCCGAAGTGATTGCACCTCTCTAGATCACTATTGATGCGTTAGACGTCGCAGCAGCACCTTTCCTCCAACAGTAGGCAGGTGGGCAATGGCAACCTCTTGGTTGCTTCTCCAAATAGCTGTAGCCAGTGGAATTTCGCTATTTCACAATTAGCACAGAACTGCTTGCCTTCTACCTGGTCATTCGCCACTTCTGTCAAATACTCGATGGTTTTGCTTTTAGGTTTTACACTGACCCCATGCCCCTCATATTTGCCCTCAACTCAGCCTCTGACAAATACGCATCACGGGAAACTGGACACTAGAATTTGTTATGCATCTCACGGTTGACATACGTCCGGTGTGGACAAACCCGTCGCTCAAGCTCTCTCACACGTCAACCTCACCTCTCAGTCTTAGCCCATCGTCGACCTTACCGCCATGGCATTGGCTCAGGCTCAACTTGAAAACCTCCAACACATCCACAGTCCACTTCACTGCATGTGTAACCCGTTACTCTCCAAACCAAGGACGAAACTATTCTCTGTAACACTACCACAGGTTGTCTTAGACAGATCGTACCTATCTTTTTCTGAGTCACCGTTTTTGTGGCGCACCACTCAGTATTATATCTCGTTATCCGTGCATCTTTGCGACTAACCAGCGAAAGTTTCGTTTGGCTACGGGTAAACGAAAACCGTTCGTACCTGGGCTCATGCCTGCCCTCTTTATCAGCGCTCCAAATGAACAACGAACAATGAATTTATAAGGGTTAAGAAGCACTGCTTTACAAGTCCCGTTGGGTAGTTATGCAGGGTTATTTATCTAAAGATAAAAAGCATTGGGTTATTTACGTTTACAGGAGGGACTTATCGTTTATTTCGCTGTAGTCCTGCAATCTCATCGCAATGAGGCTGGAACTTACAGTGGTGAGTTGGTTTGTGTGCTTTAGCCATCCGTTGAACTATTCTGGTGGTGCTGTTTTGCACCTTCATAGCCACTCATACCAGATTGGTTAATGGTTAGAGACCAGACAAACTCAGTCTCCTGTTCCTCCAGGTTGGGGGTTGGGATGCGGTGGATCCTTATTCCTCATAAGGGTCTCTTTGCAGCCCGGCGCCAAACCCGCTGCCTTGCGGTCAGGTTTTTGAACCAAAGCCTTTGGTTGAGAACCCTAATCGTCTACAGTCTAGGCCTTGGAAACCAGACAGTATCCTGCCCACGCAATACAATGAATCACACTTCAAACAAATTTCTGAATGCTCTGGCTGTCACAGAGGATAATAAGCTCATCCCTATTAGCTGCATCGAGCAGGGTGTACAGGGGTTTAGATGTTAGTGCTCAAGCCTTCCCATCTTCTCATGTCCCTTCTTACGCTTTTTCACCCTTATCGTCCCCTTTCCAACTTCACATCTATCCCTCCTGTTTTAAACCCCCAATTCTTGGCCCTCTTCTTTGCTTTGCTAGGGTTTTTTCTTCTAGTTTCAACTCACATGCTACCGCGGAGCGTCATTCCTGTCCCGTAGACAAGTCCATGTCCAAACAAGCGGTTAAGCACAGTACATCGACTTCCATTTGGAGCCCTCGATGCTCCTTCAGATTGGCATGCCTCAATGTACGCACACTGTTACAAGTCGGTCAACAGGCAGCACTTGCCCGAACGTTAGAGACCCTCTCCATCGATATCTGCTGATTTTGGGAGACCCGCCTACAAGACTCGAGCTCTGTGCTCACTCTGCGATTCGCTTCAGGTGACACTAGCAGCACTTTCTCATTGCGCCTATCCGGTGACGATGCAGCTTCGAGCACCGGCCAAGCCGGTGTTGGCATTGCCCTGAGTACCTGGACTAAAGCTGCTCTGGTTGACTGAATTCCAATCAGTAACCGGATGTGTACGGTCCGATTGGCTGGCTCGTTCAAAGCTTCAAAGTCGTGCGGGACCAACAGGTGTCTATTCGTTATCGCTACCTACGTACCCACAAACTCTATCACTAATTCGAAAGAGGACTTCTATCGCCAATTGAACGAGCTCCTTCTCCACAGAAGAAGCGCGGACACTGTTGTGCTGGCTGGAGATCTAAAAGCTCAAGTTGGAAAATTATCCACTGATGAACTGCATCTGGGCGGGCAACATGATGTAGACTACCGTAATGATGACGGTGAGCGGTTACTTCATTTGTGTTAAGATATACGCCTATTTCTCGCGAGCACTGATTTCAGACACAGCACCTACCGGCAGGGTGATTTGGCGCCCACCAGCCTCGAACTAGCTATGGACGCAAATCGATCACATTGCGATAAGTTGCCTATGGAGAGGCTGCGTCCAGAACTGTCGCGCGAATTGGAAGACAGGTGTTGACACCGACCATGCACTTGTTTGTGCTGACATGCCTATGCGTTTTGGCGGACGCCCACGACGACTTTGTGAGCGCATTGGCACCAGCCAACTGGCGAAGCCAGCTGTGCTCAATGTCTATCAAAGTACGCTGACATGCGAGTTGAGTAAGCGCTGACTGGAGACAATTGAAGGTCAGTGGTCTCATATTCACCAGTCCTTACTAGCAGCAAGCAAATGTTCATGTGATATGTCTAATAGCCAACGTGGATATTGGGTCTCTTCGCGGTCTGTGGAACTTATCGACACTCGCCGGTACATCCCGGCTGGAAGCGAACACAATGAAACTCGCAAAGAGCTCCGGGCAAAACTCCGTGCTAGCCTGAAGAGAGACCGCGAATAATGGTAGTCTCATGGTTCATACGCGATGGAAGTGGTCGCTGCGCGTTCTAAGCATCGTAAGTAATTCCGTCTGATACGGGAAACGGGCAGCAGGAGACCTGGTGTTAGTGAAAATATACGTGATGAGAGTGGACAGCCTGTCTATAACTTGCCAAAACGCTTGCAGCGTTGGCATTTTAATTAAGTGGAATTGTTAGATTTCTCGCCGGCCACTGACCGCTTCACTCCCCAGGATATCCCTTGGGATCCATCCTCAGGATCGGAATGTGGCAATTATAGAGGAATCAGTCTGATCTCCATCGCCTCTAAATTCCCTGCCTTTGTCATCCCTCACAGACTGACTGGCAAGCGTGAAGGCCAGATTCGTGAAGAGCGAACCGGGTATATTCGGGGTCGTGGTTGCATTGACCACATCTTCACTTTGCATCAGTTGTTGGAGCACCGTCACATATATTAGCGGCCCACGCTTGTCGTGTTCCTAGATATCAAAAGTGCCTTCGATTTGGTGGACAGACGTGCACTTTAAAACTCTCTAGTCAGTAAATGTGTACCTGAGAAATATGTAAGTAATATCCGAGCATTACGTGCGCGTGGCTCAAGCAGAGTGAGGAATTACGGCAGGCTGTCGTAGCACTTTAATATCTGCAGCTGTGTGAGACAAGGATGCCCGATGTCACCTCTCCTCCTAAACTTCGACATTGACGTAGTCATGGAAATCGACTTTACAGGACACGACTTAGAGGATGTAGATCTGCTCCCAGGAGAACGACCTCTTGACTTGGAGTATGCTGATGATATTGCCCCAGACGTGCTCCCAGACGTACCAAGCTGCACTGGACAGATTAGCACTAGCTGTCCGTCACTTCGGGCTTTGCTTTGCACCCTAGAAGTGCAAAGCGTTCCTCCAAGATTGGTCTGGACCGCCTCCTACCCTGACCGTTGGTGGGGATCAGCTAGAAGTCGTTCAAAAATCAACTAGATAGAAGTTGTATCAGCTCCCGTGGGATTGAAAATGAGGTCACGAATCGTATAGCAAAAGCTGGGGGCGCTTTTGCTAACCTTCGCCACTTATGGTGCCGGCGCGACATCACTCTTGCCCTGAAGGGTAGAGTGTACAATGCAGCAGTAATTTCGACGCTACTGTACGGTTGTGAAACCTGGCCGCTTAAAGCAGCGGAACTGAAGAGGCTAGTTACGTTCGACCACCGGTGCCTTCGTAATTTAGCTCACATCTGGTAGGAACACCGCGTGAGCAACGAGCGTGTTCGACGCCGTGTTTATGGCATAGGAAAAGGAACTGAACCGCTCAGCACCGTTATTTCACGCATCAGGCTCCGACGGCTCGGTCACGTGTTACGCATGCCAGCCCACCGACTCCCGCGACCTGTGTTGCTTGTGCTCCGAGGTGTGGATGGAAGAAGAGGAGGGGTGGCCAAGCGTTGACTTGGTGAAGAGGAATGAAGGCCCTCACTTCGGAGCTAGCCTAGGTTGGAACATCTCGGCTCCCTGGTTGGGGTCCGCAAGACGATGAACACGTTTGGCTGGATACACTTGCTGATATGGCTAGGAGCCGACCTCAGTGGCGTTCGTGCTGTGAGTTTCTTTGTCCCACCCCATCCCTCTTAGCATCCCCACTAACCACGATCTCACTATTTAGCCTTTTATAATTTTGCATAGTAAATTATTTCTGCTGCATAGTAGCCGGCAGGTAGCTTACCGGAACGATGTCCATCCGTTACCGGTAGCTCAGCTGGCTTGCACCTTTTGCATTTTATTCCCTTTTTCCTTTTAGGTATTGCGGCACAGTAGCTTAGGTGTTCCCCACCTCTAACTAACGTGTATAGTGTGCAGTGTGTGAGTCCTGCAATACGTGTAATTTCACAGCACAAAAGCGTAACAACAAATAAATCCAAAGTGTATTCCAGGAGTGGGATGTATTTGTAGTACTAAGTAACCGGTTGTAGGTGAGTCATCCAAATGTCATTTAAATATGGATAGTGATGGTGCACGACTGATCGATTCTGGAAGAACATTCCATGGGTGACACACGGGGATGTAAAAGAAATTCCTGCGGCAATCCAGGCAGCCGTACTGTTTCCCTAGTTTTAGTGAGTGACCTCTCAATTTGGTATTATTGGTGAGTTGTAATAAAGAGCGGCACACATGAGGTGGATTGTGCAGAATTAAGTAAACCAATATCAGCTCACTTCGTAACCGGCGGTATCGACCGCTGAATACCTCCAATCGTTTCAACCTCTCCTCGTATGGAAGATGGTGCATTCCAATAACATACTTTTATGCTCGACTTCGCGTCTGCTCCAATGCACTAAGGTCATGATTTAGCCATGGGCGCCAGGTATGGGAACGACATGAGGACAAACAAACGCATCAAACATCTGCCGGAAATAGAGCGATCTATTTGCCCGAACGCCCATCGTAACAGGTCCACATGTTGGTTACCAGATTTTGAGGCTTTCGCGGATTGCGTGGAAGAACCCAGGTCATCCTGAACCAGTAAGTCCAAATCAGGCTCGGAGGCAGCTCACAGCAACACATGCATTCAGAGCCTGTAACAGTGGTTGCTCTGGTGCCGTATGGAGAGCATCTTGCATGTCCTCATATTGAATTGCAGTGAGGTTTGGATGGCCGACTGATGTACCGTGTCTAGAACACTCTGAAGCAGTTGCAGTCAGTACTTCTCTGAATCTGGCGTCGAATCATGACGTCATCTTCAAACAGCAGGAAGTTAGCTGTAATTTCTTGTGTGAGATCATTGATGAATACCAAAAACATTCTAGGACCTAGCATAGAGCCTTAGGACACACCACATTCAACTTGCATAGGGTCATAGAAGGAGCTCCACACACTGTCCACCAATTGCAGCTGAAGGAGATATTTGGCGATCTAACTTAGAAGAGGGTTACCAATACGTTAACGCTATAACTTGGAATGGAGTATGCGATGATCTAGACGGTCGAATGCTTTCGTGAAATCCAGGTAGATCACAACGACATCCTCTGTAGCGTCAGCTGACTGGGTCTAGCTACTCCGTGCAAATTCATTGTAAAAGATCGATTTCAACGAAAGCAGTTCTGCTCAGGAATAATAATGTTCGAGTTTTTCAAATAGCCCACCAGCGCACAGACCATGATGGATTACATCACCTTAGACAAGATAGGGGAAGGGAAACTGGGTGGTATTTGGAAGCCTCGGTGCTGATTCTAACTTTGTGAATGGAGGTTGTTATTCCAAGCTTCCACATAGCATGAACTTGGTTCTGGTCTAAACATATCGGGAAGAACTGAGCCAGTGGCTCTGTCAGTTGACTTGCTGCTGCTCCCAGTACCTCTGGGCGAATAGTATCGACATTCGGGGCTTCGTGCTTGCGAAGAGTGATCAGGTTCTGTGAGACAGCTTCGGTGCTAAAGGAGATGTGAGTGAGTCCCGGACGGGAGGCGATAAAAGCTGGAAGATTTCCTGTCGCTAATACCCTCTGGATGGTGGGGGCCTATTGCATCCGCAGCGTGTTTGCTGCTTCCGTAGCCGTTCGTGTTGGGCCATCAGCCGTCATGATTGGCGGAACTTCTTGCCACATGTTTCGTAGACCATTGACAGGCTTATGCAGCAGCATGTGAGTGAAGCTGAAGGATTTTTCTATCTCCTTCTGATGCGTGGCTTTGTCCTCTCTGCGCATTTAAGTGCAGTGGTTTTGTTGGACTGGGTAGTTACCCCAGCTTCCTGATATAAGGGATAAGCTGTACTCTCGATACGCTGCGTTGCATACTGCCAGCAATTTTCGAGTACTGCTCCTTACGTAAGTAAGTGTTTTGTTTCAGACCGTTTGCAAATTTTTGTCTCTGAAGCATCCGTAACCAGCCGATTGAATTTGTTTAGCAACTCGAGTCAGGCGACATTCGGGGGGTCTTCGGCTAGGAACGACCAGGTTGTGGCACGGACGAGGTAGGCTAATCGATCTTAGCACGTGATGGTTCACGTCGTCTCATAGTTCGCATCTCAGTTTTCTGCATAGCAGATAACGTTGAAACTAATAACTGCATAATGACTGCTAACCAAGGGGCAACCTAAAACCAACGCATCTAGCACATGTTCTTCGTTGGTAAGCACAAGATCAAGCACAGATTACCTTTTACCTGTTCTGAACCGAGTGGGTGAAGTGGCATGATTATCGAGCGGAACACTGGTTACAAGCTCCTGCAGATCGGCTTTAAATTGTTCTCCACACGTGGCAGGGGTTTCTACACAGTGCACATTGAATTCACCCATAGTCAAGATGTGAGTGTATCTTCATTTTAGAATTCGCCGTAGAGCAGTCGCAAGTTGGTAGTCCGTTTCAGATGTAGAGTTGGGAAATGGTACACCAAGGCTTTAAGGCGTGTCTACGCCTCTTAACTGCGGACGACACCCATAAGAATCAGGAATCAACGAATCTGAATTCTCCATAACCTAGCCCTGTAAGTCGCTTCGCGAATACAAAATTACGCCTCCACCTTTTGTCATCCTGTCGTTCCTAATAAGTGATATGCGAGGTAGCGAAATTTCAACGTCCGTCATTTCAGTGTGCAACCACGACTCCATGATGCCGATGGTCTCATATTTCTGGGAAACTTGGCGATCTCTCAGTTCGGCTAGCATATTGAATAGGCCCTGAGTCTTTGTGTACAAACAAACTAATTTATCGGTCTCTAGTAGACCATAGACGGTCAAGAAGTCAGGCGTGTGCCAGTGCCGAACCATAGTCTTGTGGTTTCACTCCCTCCTCTAGGCTCTTTTACTCACATATACACTTAGACATCACGCAGCGTGTAATAAAGCTTCCAGGGTACGGATTTCATTGAAACATACTAAATAGGTGGTCTTCCTCCGCCTTCCTTAGTTGTGGCGTGCTACAGTGTGTCTACGCCGTTTGAAAGGCGTCCTTACGCAACTTCGCTTGTATATGGTCGGATGGTTACTGCACTAGTTTAAGATCTGATCGGTGTGGGTCGCTTTCCGATAAACTGTTGTTTCCAGTGAAGCAGAAGCATGTCTACTAACGAGCACGTTCAAGAATGGCAACTAATCATTGTTCTCTTCTTCTTTGGTGAAATAGATGTCGTAAAAAGGTTATTGATTAGTTGATGTGTTTCTTGCAGTCTGGAGAGTTTGAGGATGACAAAAGTATCGTCTACGTAACGCACGCAAAGTTTGAGCTCCACTATTGGCAATGCCTTCTGTTCCAAGGTTTGCATCACTGCCTCTGCTACCAGTCCAGAGATTGGCGATCCCATTGGCGTACCCGTTATCTGTTTGTACATTTGCCATTGAAAGTGAAATGTGTGGTGAGACAGAAGTCAAGCAACTCCATCATTTGTGTGGCTTCAATTCGGTTGCTGGTATTTACGGTTCCGTGTTGTTCAAGCAGAGTCCTCATTGTTTGCCTCGCCAGCGTCGTGTCAATTGATATGAACAAAGCTGTAACGTCAAAGGAGACCATTACCTCGTCTCTTTCTATTGTTATTCCCTTAACTTTTTCAAGGAATCGTTCTGCCGACTGGTTTGAGTGCTCTGAGCCTACGACTAGGTCTTTCAACCGTTTCTAAAGTGCTTTAGATAGCTTGTAAGTTGCTGCCCCGGGTAATGACACGATAGGGTGAAGCGGTGCCCGGTTTTTGTGTACTTTAGGTTGGCCGTGGAACTGCGATGTGGTGGGAGGAAAAACACCTCTCAGGCGCTCCGGTGGGCCTACAGCAGAATAAATGTCCTGTAAGCCATTTTCTGGACTAGCTAGATGTTACAGCCCGAGGAGCCCGCCCCGACGGTCCACCGATGATGCACTCCAGTTTATACGCAAATCTTAAATATTAAATTACAAAGAAGAATGGACCCAGCGAACTCTGAGACACCAATTTTTGGAATCCCGAGTTCCATCCCATGTTACTAATCGCACCCAGCCTCACTGTACTCCCACTTAACAGGTTTACATTAGGCTTCAACTGCTCATCCTTCTATTGGGAGGTCTTTGTAGTGAACCTGCAAACAGACAATCTTTCAGTATTTCATAACATTGGATTTTAGTGCTGTCCACTGGTTTTCCTGCAGGTATAACTGCTTTCACTTTTACTCCCATAAGTTGCACGTTGCACGTTCTTTGCCGTTGCTAATTTGCTCTACATTCTTTGTAGCCTGTTCGATATCCGCTGGATCCAGCTGCCTCAATCTTCGCTACTGTTTCGTATTTGGTACATATTTTACATGTCAGCGCTACCGAGGTGTACCCAACATGTCTTTTCTCTAACCCACGGATTACCAAAGCTTTCTCACTACGGATAACAAACGAAATGACGACTGCGGGCCGGATTAGATTTCTGCACAATGCTCGCTGGCCGAAACGTAACCTCTGAACAAAAAATGAATAAACTCAGTTCAGAGTTCCATGTTAAACATGGGTGAATGGTGTACAATGTACAAAAAACAAGAACAATCAACACATTTATTAAATATTATCTATCGAAGTTGGAGACAAACGCAAAAGCTAGTTTTCACAGATGTCAATAACAAGGAAGCAAAAGAATCAGGGAGATTTGTGAAATTAAACCTTGCCATTTAAAATATCCTCCATGTTTCGTCGCAACTGCATGCATTCAAGCAAGGGAAGTGCTTTCAGATACACATCATTCAGTCTCATTGGATGAATTGACTTCCCATACTTAAGGTCTTAGAGCGTTTGCTCACTGGTAGTTATTCCATACACTGATGCCATCCCGATGGACAAGGTCTTCAACTCCTTTACACTGCTACACAGGGTCCTAGTATCAATTCCTACAAATTTATTTTTGATAATATAAGTTTAGCTCATCCGTTGTCGATATTGGAAAGTGCTGCAAATGTACCCATCTGGAGACATAAATCTTTCTTTTACTTGACTTGGAAATGCAATATCAAGTAAACAGCAGTAAAATCTAGGAAGATTTCCTACCTTGTGCCTCTGTTTTAACAAGTCATTCGCTGGCAAATCCACTGAAGTTTAAATGGAACCTCATCAAGATTGCATTCAAACACATGTGAGTACGTATTTCTGCTCACAATTTGGTCAAGAGCTGAAAATCCGTAAAAGACGCGTCTTGGAAACATGAATAGTTGTCCTCGGAAAACCAAGAGAAACATCCTAGGTGACCGTAACGAAAACACTTTGAAACAATAACAATAAGCAAACATTTCTCCTTCCATTTTTGATTCAAACAATATCAACTTTCTCAGAAATCCGCTGATGATTTTGTAGAGATCACAAATGAATTTTGTCTTTCCCCTGCAGCTTCGAGCTCGGCTCGGCCCTAATCGCCAATTTTGACAGCCAGATTGGATCAGACATGTGTTGGTCAGTTCTATCATTTCAGTGAGAAAACCAGCTATTTCGTGCTGGATCTAGTAAAAACAAAACAGGAGCCAGCTCAGTGAAGCGTGGTAACGCAAACCACAGAATTCAGACTCAATATTTCGGGTAAAGGCCTAGACTGACGGTGATTGAGAGCATGTCCCCAAATGAAGTTAACATTAGGAACGACCAGTTTTAATACACTAGAAATATCTACGTTTTGCCCGCTGGATGTGTGTTGATGTAGGACGCACTATACGAGCAGAGCAAGCGGAAGTTGTAGATCCTCAAACTGAGTCCTTACCTACCCTACCAGTCCCTCCGTCACTCCAGCCATGCTTCTCCTCCATCAATTAAAGCACCTCGAAGCAGATACCACAGAAGTCTTGAAAATATTGCGGATGTCAAGCGAACGTTCAGGATAAGGGAGCGCCAAACGCTACCGAGCTCACTATGCGAGTGCAGCATATCGGTGTAAGTGGTCCCGGTGGATGAGTAACACGCTGGGCATCGCTCAAATTGTCAAACTGATAAACCACATGACAAGACCAAACATGGCTGGACTGCGGCGGTGATGTTGCTTGAACGCAATAAACGATAGTGGGGTCATGCAACGAGATGATGGTGAGTTTATTCTTGCGGTGTCTATAGACACAGAGCTAGGATAAACATGTGGATTATTATGGTACCCAAATTCGGATGCTGTTGGTGGATCGGATGAACTACCGCCGCGGGCCGGATCCGCTGTGCTGAAATTGGAAAGCGACAAACTTTGTGCAAAGTAACAGGGACCGTCTCAGAAGGCCTACCAGTATTGTTCGACGGAAATTCTCCTCTTCAATCAGTTGACATGTGTATTCAAATCTCCCGAACAAAGGGACAACAGTACATAAGAACTGCCGGTCTACTGAAGAACCCAAACCACATTTGCCGTCCGCTGCTGGAATTGAACCACAACACTAAACTAAGAGGCCACCCTCTGAAACTGACAATTCATTATAGCCGGCTTGAATGCCGTAGAAATTTCTTTTCTCTCCGCGTATGTGAGCCTTGGAACGCTCTCCCTAATTATGTCATCTCTGCTCCCAATCCGGCTATGTTTAAAAAACGTGTTGACGATGCATTGTCTCACTTACATTTCATTTTATGACTTGTTAGTTAGGGGCTACAAAACGCAATTAAACGGTGTCTTGCCAAACGCCTACCCAATGGGTGTATGGATTTATATCTTTAGTACGTGAACATCTCCGCTATTCCACATAAGTCTACGGTGAGTCCACCACAACGCTTTTCACTTTATTATGCAATTGACTTTCGCAATAATTGTCATCCCACGGGACTTGTTAAGCGATGCTTTTTTACCCGTAATAAACCATTGTGCCACTGTGCTATTAACCTTGTCGGCCCAAGTCTCCTATTAATACAAAATGTCCTAGACGACATGCATACTGGAGTGCTACCTCAAAGTTGTCACTGTCGTCGACACTTTCTGCCACTTTGGTATACATTTGATAAGATCCTGCAGGTATATTTTCATCATACTTGTAATGTGACAAGTGGAACAATGCCTATGCAGACAATGGCTCCAACCTTTTCGTAAATAAGTACACCCACACATATATGTGACTCAACATGAATTATGATTCTGTGCCATCATGGCATCCTGAGTGTCCATTAGATACGCTGGCATTCTGCACTTTAAAACCTTTAACTTTGTACAGCATCCTGCTTTCACGTAGTTGCGACCGAAACAGGGATCGTATATCTATCTTGGTCCCATTAACAAAACACCATTTCGGCGGTGCCGTAGATAACCGTGTAGAAGCCGAGGAACTTTGGACAATTTTCCATGTCTGTACTGGGGGGTT
Source organism: Dicrocoelium dendriticum (assembly GCA_944474145.2). Classification (NCBI taxonomy): domain Eukaryota; kingdom Metazoa; phylum Platyhelminthes; class Trematoda; order Plagiorchiida; family Dicrocoeliidae; genus Dicrocoelium; species Dicrocoelium dendriticum. Next base: position 105,502,641 of record OX104069.1, read on the forward strand.
CGGCTTATACAAAGGTTAAGTGTCATTTGAAAAAGCACATGGAATATTTACCCAGAAGTTTACTACACACCTATGCCCCTACCTTGCCTTAGCATCACTCGCTAGTGACAGACGGTATCCCAGGCGGGGATTTGAAGTGCCTAAAGGTAGACACATAATTTTGTGTCAAAAATTCTCGGTATTTTGCACATTTGACTTTCGCGTTTCCACGGCTTTGGAAGAGCGCACGAAATATGAGCACATTACCTTTCAGCTGGATCCTAAGACATCACCTTAGCGCTATTTTTATTAGCTAGTTATAGCGCTTATACAATACGTTATGCTACTCAATCTGGTGCATTTAAAGCACAAGATTGTCCCATGCCACTGATCGTGAACTTCCCTCTCTTTGGTTGCTCCACAACGATTCAGATGCATGAGATCCCCGACAATGCGAGGCAGTGTATGACATACACTTTCATCTTAGCCCAGATTGTCAGCTGTCTTACCTGTTTCGTGTGACTGGATATCTAATCAATACACTACACAGGGAGATTAAAATATTTGTTCTGACGGCTCTAAACCCCATTAACTGCGATCAAAATACAGTAGGTCACCAGAACTGACCAAAAGTAGAACAGCTTCGCTTGAGCACACTCAAGTAAGAGCAGGTAGTGGTGGAGTAAAAAGCTTAAGAAACAATTTCGGTTTGCTTTTTCTGCTGTTTTGTGAGATCGGCTAATATACGGACTTATGATGTTGGAAAAATTTTACCTTGCAAAGTCATACGGTTGGCTTATACACGGTAATATACGGTAATCGGTATGCGTTGTGTTCGATGTTATTTACTGGCTAAAGGAAGTTCATCTGTTGCGCCAGGTATGACCTTGGTTGTTGTTAGGTAAGTTCCGCGTGGTTCAACTTTCAAGCAGAAATAATACGGCATCGTTTCAGAAAAGCTTGGTTTGTTCAACCTCTCGAACGGGATGCCTTCGTCTTATTAGACACTCTAACTCCTTTGGCAAAATTCGATGGAATAGATTTTAAAGAGTTTACGGAACTGAATGAGGACTTGGTAACTTGCCATAAACCAGACCCGGATGCTATTTTCCAAGGGACACTGACTACGGTAGTCCTCTTCAGAAACAAAGAACAAACAGCTGGTGATGCTGATGGAGAAGAAGAAAGACTGAGTGACGATGATTGGGAAGACACAGAATCTCCAAAAGAAAATGACGTTAAATGTCTTTTAACGCAACTGAAAGTATTTGCTGTGGAACAGCGTGACATGTGTTTAGAGCGCTTTTTCATTTACAGAACCAGACGGTTCCTGAGCTTTTCTTCAAAAAATGATTTAACTTGCGAAATGCACAGTGCGTTTTGATTTCTTATAACACTGTATGCTTGCGCTACGTTTGTCATTACGTGAGACCTTGTCTGATGTATTTGAAACGCGCTTGTGTGAAAATAAATTCCATACTATACTACTCACAACGGGAAAGTAGCTTATGCCAAGCTTTGCATATAACCGGTATGCTACTATATACTGAAATATGGGTGTGACCGAATAAGCATGAGGTGAAAAATGAATGACGGAAGTTCCACCCCTATGTCCACGGCAGACTTAAGCTGATAACTAACTGCTTTTGAACACACAGGGCCGGCTTCATCCGGCTTATCGCAACGGCCTCGGCGAAACGGAGGAAGCGGAGATTAGGGTGACGTAATGCAAGTGGGAACGCTGATCCGAGCTCTATCCGGTGACACGTAGTCAGTAGGCGTTTATATATTGAGGAAGCTGGCGGCTTGCGCAAGCACGGAACTTCAGTGGGACAGGGATGCTGGTCAATTTCACGTTGAACCCACCTTGGCACGTGTTCCTTTATTCGGGAAGTCAAGGACCGATTGGTTCTGCCTACGTAACTGTCTCCGCAGTCGCATACGAATTTGTATATGCAGTGTGAGTTGGCCCCTATCGGTTGAGCTAGGGGGACAACACGAAATGCATGCATCAACCACTTTTCGTCTTCTTACCGTGCTTTTCAAATTTCTGAAGGGAACTAACTGATTTAACTTTGCATCAAATCTCCGTATATTGAGTAACTCACTATGCTGACTAATTTGGTCCAGTTCCTTGAGTGTCGAGTCGGATCAGTTGGCACCAAAGGGGCCCAAATTAGTTAAGCCCAACGATCCGGCGCCTTAAAATTACTATGCCGTTGCGCGGCTCTGGCCGTGAACTACACTCTCACCCACTGCTCTATTGTGCCTCATGTGTATGAGGTAACGCACCGTACGAACCGGCATGTCTGACACGTCCGCTTACCCCCTATAGTCGGCTGCCTTATCTGTGTGATATGAGGTGACGTTTGCTCAATAGACTGTCTGGTTCAGTGAATTCTTTTTCTGACTGCTCTTCGCTCCATCAACCGCGGTTATAATAGTGATCATTCACAGCTAACCCATTTATTTCAATAACAGTCAGATTATATCAAGTGACGGCGGGTTATGCTTCAACAATAACCGAGACATTGTCGTTCCAAGCGCTTACCGAGGAACTGTCATCACTAAAGTTAGCATCCACCACAATGAAAACCAGTCCATTTTAGCTGGAGCGCTGTCAATCCTAATGCCCGATTTTTAGTATGATAAAGAGAACGGCATCACGCTTGCAACCTGGTACACGTGGTAAAAAGATATATTTCTGGTTCCGGATGCTCAGCAGAAACGAACACAACCAGTACTGTAACTTCATTATACCGAAACATTCCCGCGACTGAAATTTCCATGAAACTGTCGATATCCTCACTTCCATTTTCGGTGAAAGGTTCTCAAGTTTCGACATCCGTTACCAGTATTATAGCCGACTCAGAATCAAACCAAGGATTATGTTGCTTACATGGATAGATAAAACCATCCGTGTGTATGTTTCATGCTTAAACAATTTACAGACCTTTAGTTTGAGTCATACAATATTTGTACCAGGCTTAAGTTCTGCAGCTGACGTAGAAATTAGAACAAGTCTGTTGTCGAAACAGAACTGATCTCCAGTTCACCATTCAGGACCTCACGGCAGTATCAGTGTCTGGGCAAATTAAAAAGGTACAAAGGTTGCAGTCGAGGTAGCTGAACTCAGAGTTCGCGATGTCGGATGCAGTTACTCCACGAATATTGTTAGACGTGTATAACACTGCACGACAGAAACCTCCACCTCTTTGCCACAACTGTGGTAAGTTGTGTTTTGCCAGACATTTTCTGCGCTTAGAGACTACCCATTCACCAGTCACAAGCGCACTGTCTGCTAAAATAAGCGATGATGGATTGTTTGAGGAAGGACGGGGTCAGATCTGAAACAAAAAATATTCGTCGAATATTATTAGTTGTATTTCCACCATCACACGAAATCTGCTCTAGCTTTGTTACATTCTGTGCGTATCTGCACATCACTTACCACTTATTCACGTGTCCACTGAGCGATCGTCAACGGATATTTTCCATGCGATCGATTGCCTGGAATTAGTAAACAAACTCCCCTCCAATTATGACGGCTTTAATTGGTCCTCTTTTGCGATGAAGCAGCCAAAACCACAGGGATACTATAAACTGTATTTGGATTATCTTTACTGGTCATTATTCTTTATAAAACATTAACCGGAGTGCAACAATTCTTTTTCCTGAAATCTCTATCTCCATAGCAGAAGATCAGATGGTTGGCGTTAGCCTCAAACAGTCACGGGTTCGATCCCCAATCGGGGACGGATGCACGCGCACCACTGACAAGCCCCGATAGGGCGAAACGCTCGTCTGATGCTTTTCCGGATTGGCAGCGTACCTATGCGGCTTGGAATCTAATTGCGATGAACCAACTTGAAATGCACTATTTGTTGCGATCTGTTTGTACACGTTGATCAGATCACTCAGTTGGACTGTAGCTAGCACCGTTGAGAAATAAACCATTTATTTATCTATGAAGAAACACGTTACTGATCGACCACATGGTTTCCTTATCGTGGTAACCAGTCATAGCTATCTAAACAACGCGAAATAAAGTGGGAATCAGACGTCGTTTATGCGACTGCACAGGAAGGATTTCTTTCACCTGGTAACTTCATCACTATCAGCATTGATGGTCATACAGTACGCCTGCATCTGGACACCGCATCTGATACTATCATTATCCTCAGTCCGAAATGGTCGGCTATCGGTAGACCAATACTAGGTGATGCAGAAAATAACGTAAGGAGTGTATCGGCTACATATAAAAATTTCCTGCGATTAAGTTTACACAAAACCGTAAGAGAAATGGAACAATGGAACAATGGTATATGACGGGTAAAAAAGCATACAGTTAACGAGTCCCGCAGGTTGGCAATAGAAATACTAACGAATTGACAAACCACATCAGTGGTTGAAGTAAGGAGCGTCAGTGAGATAAAAGGTAGAAGTATAACAGTTTTAGGGGGATAAAGTGGTACGACGCAAAACTGGCTAAGAAATTGTTATCGTTGGTGATGGTGGCAAATAAAAATGGAGTACTCACCGGTTCGCACAGATTTACGACCGTGAATTTGGGGTATAAATCCAAACAGGCTGGTCAGCCTAAATATATACAAGCGTTTTCGTTCATAAAACAAAGCGCAGGGCGCTCAGTGCGACGTCCAATCGTTTATTTATACGTATCTAATGTGGGGGCACAAACAACTGAGTTTGGAAGGGCGTTCCAGGGCCCGCAGACCCGGAGGGAGAAATAGCTTCTCCGACAGTCTAAACGACTGTACTGATGGCTCAGCTTTAAACTGTTGCCGCGAAGGTTAGTGTTCGGGCTGAGCTTCAAGAGGTGGCGGCATACGTGACTGGGATCGCTCAATATCTGGTACACTAGTATGAGGTCTCCACGAAGTCGCCGGTACCGTCCGCTGAACATTCCGAGTATCTCAAGTCGTTCCTGGGAAGGAGTGTGGCGCAAACCCTTGACGATTTTCGTTGCTCGACGCGGTGGGGTCTCAGGCGCTGCAAGGTCACGTTTTAGCCAGGGTTGCCAGGCCTGGATTGCATATTCGACGTGAGGACGCAAGTAGGCATTCAGCAACAAAGAGAAGATGGATGGATCCAAAATTCCGAATGCTCCTCGCAGGTGTCCAACGTGCTGGTTGCCCCTTTTAGAAGCGGAATCTGACTGTTTGGAACACCCGAGGTCTTCCTGTACCAGCACACCCAAGTCGCGTTCCTGAGTGGTGGTCTTCAGATCGTGTGCCCCAAGCTTGTAGACGTGGACTTGTCGATGGCGGATATGAACAACGCGACATTTGTTCACATTAAACGGCAGGGCGTTTCTCACCGACCAATTCCAGGCCTCATTCAAGTCACGCTGTAGGACTTCATGGTCGTCCGATCGTTTTATCGCCCGCCAAACTTTGAGGTCGTCCGCGAAGAGTAAGAATTTCGACGTAATAACTCTTACTAGCTCGTTAATGAAAAGCAGGAACAAACGAGGCCCAAGTAACGAACCCTGCGGTACGTCGCATCCCACTCGAATCGGATCGGAAAAGGATGATCGAACTCTAACTTCTAACTGCCGTTCAGAGAGAAAGTTACCGATCCATCCTAACAACGGGTCTCCGATACCGTACTGTTGGAGTTTAATGAGCAGGATTCGATGATCCAGGCGATCGGAGGCTTTCGAAAAGTCCAAGAATGCAACATCGACTCCTGTTCCCTCATCAACAGTCTCGGTCCAGTTGTCACGAGCTATCAGCAGATTCGTCGTACATGAACGATGTTGACGAAACCCATGCTGTTCTGGCGCAATTATGCCGTAGTTTTCCAAGTATCCCATTAACGCATCTGCTATCACCGCTTCCATGACTTTGGCGATCACAGGCAGAAGCGTTCCGGGGCGGTAATTGGCAGGATCCGATCGACTTCCTGCTTTGTATATGTGCGTTATTACACCTTGTTTTCACCTCGAAGGTACGATGTTCTCATCGAAACAGCGCTGAAAAATGCAGCTAGTGGTTCGGCCAAGTGGATGGCAGCTACCTGTAATGTTTTCGGGTGAATGTTATCGGCCCCGGGAGAGCTGTGTGGACGCAAGCATAGCAGCTTTTGCAGCACCATTTCTGCAGTGAACGTGAGGTTGGATAAAACGGACGGTGGGGCAACTAGTGGCGGAACATATGTCGAGGCTTGTACACCTTGGAAGATTGGGAAGTACTGGGCCCGTAATGCGTTGGCCGCCTCCTTCGCAGTATGTGTATACCCATTGGTCGTATTAAGTGGTGGGATTCCCCGTTGCACCTTGCGAAGTCCATTCACATGTTTGTAAAGAAGCTTTTTGTTCGAACAGAATCGTTTGGCTAGCTCCTGCTGATGCGTTCTCTTGTCGCGTTTCACATAATACGCGATTAACCATACTTGGAATCGATTGGAGCACCGAGTTGAATTTCAGAGCTTTTTTCTTGTATCCGTGTGCGATCCAACAGAAAAAGGCCAATGTTATCAGGCGAACATTTGCCTTCAATAACTCTTCCTAGGGCTTGCAGAAAAGAGACCAAAAGGTTTACATAGCTAAAGGACCGGTGAGACACGCAGTTTATAATCACTGATTACTGGCAATCACTGCCCACTAGGTCACGATGGTTGCACGTGCAAAATTTCTAGGTTGCCGAAAGCTAACCAACTCCTCCATAACCTTTCATCTAGCCGACGCAGACCATTCCCCCAACCTGGCGGAGTCGTTCAAGGTCATATATCAAGCAGTCGACGATCGGCCAAGGTGCGTCCGTAAACCTTTACTTGAGTCGGCTGCGAGTTTAGCGATCAGATTATACCAAGAAGAATGGTGTGTCCAGAAAAGATTCACTCACACGCTGACTTGACCCAGTCGAACTGCCCCGTCTGAAACCAAGAATGGTGCACGTGCCATAGCTTTGACCTAGTGAACAGTGATTGACAGTAACCACTGACTATAGACTATCTTCCCGGTATTTGTGCTGCGTCTACTTTCTGGTATATTTTTCTGCATATACTTGTACAAGCCTAAGGAAGACATACTGAAAACAAATGTTCACTTGGTAACACCGAGTTTCATCAATGAATGGGATTTATTCTGCTGCGAAGAATCTCAGTCAGGTCCGGGCATGTCATCACAATACGATAACAGCACAAAATTCTGCAATCGCCGACGATAAGCAAATGCATTTCCCAGAAGTGTACAAACACATAGTTGGTTTTTGCACCAACTTCACGCCATAATTTTATCTCTAGAACGATGCGAATCCTGTTTACCGCCCAACCAATCAGGTATTATATGTTTAGTTAAAGTCACTTGACAAGTAATTGGATCACATGGAGAAATCAGGGGTGAATTCTAAAATGGAATACCCAGACTGGGCTGCATCTACCGCAACAGTGCAAAATAAAAAAGGTACAACCCATAAATGTTCGAAACTTTAAACTTAATATACGCCAAACGCACACCAACTAAATGATGGCCTATTTGCCAGATTGTACCACTGTCTATAGAATTTCCAGCAAAGCGGCAAAAGGTTCAATAAATTCCAAACAAAATAAATAATAAATAAATAATAAATAATATAATAATATTAAATAATATGCAAAATTTTGCGAAGGTGTAAAATATTTAAATACCCTGTGCGATTCCCCAGCCGCTCGGAGCCAATCCTCTGAGCTCATGTGTGTTCTCATTGGCCGGGTGCTAGGGTTTGGCGCGCAAGTCATGAAATGAGCGCACTGCTTGTTGACTAGGTGAGACTTGTGAATGAACCTCGAGTTCATGGACATGTGCCGTGTGATTAATTAATATGCACCACCCCCGCCACCCACGCCTGAAGCGGTGGATCACAATTGATCTAAGAGCAATCATTGGCCGCAACATAAGCTCACGACTGAATGGATGTCTTTCATTCCAGCGTGGTCAACATGCCTTCTCGTGTTGCACAGTGTATCTCGTCAGACATTCGTAACCAAATTCTGGATGCTTTCGTCAACGGTGACGACTGGCAGCTCGTGGTAACCGTGAACAATGTGAGATATCAAACTGCCTACTCCTAGATTCGTCGCGCTCTTGATCCGAAGCCGGATACTACGCAGGCGCGCGGTCGTAAGCGCATTCTGTCGCAGTAAGAGATTAATGACATCCTGTAGTGGATCGCGAAGGACGCAACTAACACTACACGAAATGCAGGTCCGAGTAGGTGCCGATTTGGATAAGAAGATTTTTAAGTCTACAATCGCGAGACATTTGGATGGTTATCTGGTGACTATGAAGAACACCTATCCGACTCCAGAAGGAATGAATAATGATCGAACCAAAGCGATACGAAAGGAGTTTGTGCAAAATTTGCTCGAAGTTGAAAGGGAGGAAAAGTTTTTCATAGGGATCGACGAAACGAACTTCAACGTTTACTGCAAATGTACTCGTGGTCGGGCGCCCAGAGGAGTGAGGGTCTGTGTCAAAGTAGCCAAAAGTAGAGGCCCGAATTTGCCTATCATCGATGCGCTCACAATGGATGGAAACGTTTCGATGACTACACGGAGAGGCTCATTCACTGTCCCCTCCTATCTCTCGAATGGTTACGAGGCATTTTAGTCCAGCTAAGCGCGAAGTGCAGCTCCGGCAGATGGTCGTAGTGTGTGACAATGCACCATGTCACACACATTTGGAAGCACTTGCGCCAGTCCAAAGATACGAAGCAGTTAGCATTCTGAGACGGAGCCAATACTCCCCGTTCCTCAATTCCTTCGAAAATGTTTGGCAGGGGGTGAAGACCCGAGTGAAGAATAAAATGCGTATGTAGTACGATGAACTTCTGACTGGGGATCCCCAGAAACTCATGACGCAAATGGAACGGAGATTCAGTTTCTGGAACGCATTGTCAGAACAGCAACCAGGGGGATCAGTGTTGCAGGATGTGGTAATGTGATTCGACACATCCGTGAACATTTTTCATTATTGTGTGAAAAATATGACGTGCTTTGATATCATTTCTGACTCATCAACTTTGACATATGGTTGTAAAGCGCATACAACTAGGAGCGGGTGGACACGAGGAAATTCAAAGTACCGGCGAAATAAGTATGTGGGTACTATGTTTATACATTCGTACGGGACTTACGACGATATCTGATGTCCACCGTTCGGCAATGACATGGGACTATCTTCCAGTGAGACATGTGCGAGTGATATTTGTAGCATATCATCAACTTCGTACTGATGTGCATCGCGGGTTACTCGTTCATGACTAACTTTAGACAGTACAGATAGGGTTTCAGAATTCCGAAAACTTAGACGTCTGGAAAGTGAGTTGTCGAAATACTGAGAGTTATCGAAAGATATCAACAAATCCATAAGGGATTGATGCACCAAAATTAATTGAGTTTCAACTCCTTTCGCTGTCAGTAAGCCACCGGTAAGTAGACGAGTGTTATGCTCTCGTTATTGTGATGTCGGTTGGTATACGCCTTACAACCATATGTCTAAATTGATGAGTCAGAAATGTTATCAAAGCACGTCATATTTTTCACACAATAATGAAAAATGTTCACGGATGTGTCGAATCACATTACCACATCCCGCAACACTGATCCCCCTGGTTGCTGTTCTGACAATGCGTTCCAGAAACTGAATCTCCGTTCCATTTGCGTCATGAGTTTCTGGGGATCCCCAGTCAGAAGTTCATCGTACTACATACGCATTTTATTCTTCACTCGGGTCTTCACCCCCTGCCAAACATTTTCGAAGGAATTGAGAAACGGGGAGTATTGGCCCCGTCTCAGAATGCTAACTGCTTCGTATCATTGGACTGACGCAAGTGCTTCCAAATGTGTGTGACATGGTGCATTGTCACACACTACGACCATCTGCCGGAGCTGCACTTCGCGCTTCAGCTTGTCTAAAATGCCTCACAACCTTTAGAGAGATAGAGGGGGCAGTGAATGAGCCTCTCCGTGTAGTCATCGAAACGTTTCCATCCATTGTGAGCGCATCGATGATAGGCAAATTCGGGCCTCTACTTTTGGCTACTTTGACACAGACCCTCACTCCTCTGGGCGCCCGACCACGAGTACATTTGCAGTAAACGTTGAAGTTCGTTTCGTCGATCCCTATGAAAAACTTTTCCTCCCTTTCAACTTCGAGCAAATTTTGCACAAACTCCTTTCGTATCGCTTTGGTTCGATCATTATTCATTCCTTCTGGAGTCGGATAGGTGTTCTTCATAGTCACCAGATAACCATCCAAATGTCTCGCGATTGTAGACTTAAAAATCTTCTTATCCAAATCGGCACCTACTCGGACCTGCATTTCGTGTAGTGTTAGTTGCGTCCTTCGCGATCCATTCAAGGTGGTCATCAATCTCTTCCTTAGACAGAATGCGCTTACGACCGCGCGCCTGCGTATTATCCGGCTTCTAATCAAGAGCGCGACGAATCTAGGAGTAGGCAGTTTGATACCTCACGTTGTTCACGGTTACCACGAGCTGCCAGTCGTCACCGTTGACGAAAGCATCCAGAATTTGGTTACGAATGTCTGACGAGATACACTGTGCAACACGAGAAGGCATGTTGACCACGCTGGAATGAAAGACATCCATTCAGTCGTGAGCTTATGTGGCAGCCAATGATTGCTCTTAGATCAATTGTGATCCACCGCTTCAGGCGTGGGTGGCGGGGGTGGCGCATATTAATTAATCATACGGCACATGTCCATGAACTCGAGGTTCATTCACAAGTCTCACCTAGTCAACAAGCAGTGCGCTCATTTCATGACTTGCGCGCCAAACCCTAGCACCCGGCCAATGAGAACACACATGATGTCAGCGAATTGGCTCCGAGCGGCTGGCGAATCGCACAGGGTATTTAAATATTTTGCAATTTCTTTACAAATATTTGTGCATTCTTTGCAAAACTTTGTGTTTATGGGCAATTTTTGGATTTCTTAGCAACTTTTCAACTTTTTTGAGTAATTGTGGAAGTTGTGTAGATTTTTGCAGAGCTTGTTCTCTTTTATACCTTCCGGGTGTTTTGTATTTTGAAATGGTTTTAGGAATGGTTGCACTCAGCCGGTGGCGTACAACTGGTATGCTGAATTTTTAACTGTCCAATGGCGTAAATTGCTTTGCTAGCAGGGGTGAGATGGGACACAGACTGCACCTGGCTGCCTACGATCGCGGTGCATACCGAGACGTTCGGCTATGAGAAGTGAACTTTAGCCAGACACCACAGCCGCAAGGAATGCGTCATACCTCTAGCGCATGATAAAACCTATGAAAAGCACGCCGTTCAGCTGTGAGAACTGGACGTGAGCCGGACATCATATAGCCGTACTGAACGTGTCATGCATCGGTCGATCGGTAGGTGGCCTTCATGTAGGTGAAAAGCCAGCCTGCGAAGTGTGTCGCTGTGTTAGCAACTGAGAAAGCAGCCTGGCCGTATGTGGTGACCGGTCGATGGGCGCCGTATTGCTATCGCCACAAAAGCTGTTATCGCCTCATGACTGGCTTCCAACAAACCCGTATGTTTTAATTAGGCTGCTTTCACTGCTAAAAGGAATCATACAGCCAAGAGCACATTGTAAAGTTACGGTGTTGTTCTCTTTACTGTTTCGATCGCCTGTGTTACAGCTGAAAAGTCACCCTTCATGGGTTGATAAAAAAGAATTCTTGACAACGCTGTTAAATTTCAGTCTGCCACGACGTAATGATGACACCATTATGCAGCATACCAATTTAGTCATGAATTCAACTATTGCCCTCACAGTCAGACAATTGCTAGTTGTACAAATTGACCAGACCTGCGATGGTGTTTCTCATGTACATTCGAGAACATATATTTATTCAAAAATGCAGCTATTTCGATTCTTAGCATTCTCGTCCGTTTCCTAGGTTACGAAACTCCTATAAAGAAGTCTTGTCCAACTGCCGCATACAGCTTGGATATCGAGTATTCACCCCATCACCTAGGTTAGAGTTGACATAATCGCCGCAGGGTAACAGGGAAGATGAACCTCCTAGTCAAACAGGGAATTTAAGTTAACAACATTTCCGCGGCATAATCTCATAATTGTGACCGTTGCAGTCAAACATCCTTGGCTACGGAGGAATTGCCCAACAAAGTGAATTACTCCAATAAAGCTGTTTTTAGTAAGTTGTGATGTATCGCTTATTAGCCCGCTGCAGTCGATCTCGACTGTCTGACGCATGAGTTCGTTCGCATGCACGAAGAAATGCGTGCTATGGAGTTGAGTGTAGGCCGCTGGATCACCGCTTGGTCAGTGACAGGACAGCTGCGATCAGTCGTGTGCCCATGCCACTGGACTCAGTCGATGAGCTCCTTACGCTGAACATGTGGCTGGAGAAACGCGAAGACATAGAGAATTGGTAAGGACGGCATACCTATATCATTTTTCAGACGGTCTATTTCGGGCAACTGGGCGGAAAGTCCTTGCCAGAATTCGTTAGGAACTTACTGTTAGCAGTGATGAAGAACACACTTGCAAAAAGTGAACTGGCGAGGAGTTCACGCAAGCAACGAATTTCAAGCACTCCTTGGTTCGTGTTATTAACGGTAAGCTGTGAGGTTGCATAAACATCAGTTTCAGACGCTGTAATGCAGGAAAGTTGCGCCGAATGCACTGAAAGTATCATCGCGGATAAGATTCGCCGTTGGATACACCGGTGTAAAGAGCTAGAGGATTACAAACCGAACTCTCATGTGACACCCGGGCCCAGTACAAAAACTCTATACGACTGCTTTTTATTATGGTTTTCATAATCTTTTGGTATTCTCGTGTACAAAATTTATGGGGATATATGGCTTCGTTCTACAGTAACGTAAAACAGCTGCTAGCGAGCTTGAAAATTTGGTACAAGGAATGCACATAGCACCGCATTTGGGTTAAGGGCTAACTTTTACATCCCTCACGAACGTGTTCGTGCTACAGCAGAGCGTGCGTAATGCACGCTGAAGGATTAGGGGATTGCAGTCGATGGTGCAGTATGGGGTTCCTAAGCTCGATACTTTTATACATGATAATAATTTAGTGCGCTTAGGAGTGTGTACGTTAGCACCCCTGTACGGATCATGGAATTGCATTAAAAGCAATGGAAATTAGTTACTCATGAATTAGGGAAGGCTATTGCCATTTCTTGCTCAGCGCCCGAATTCAGTCTCAGTAGGGTCTAAATTCGGACACTCAGAAGGAATCGGATATTTCTGTATATAAGGTTAATTTAGAGCGCCGAAGAATGCGTTCGTATGCACAGCAGTAGTTTTAGTCCAAAAGTATTACAAATAAAGAAAAATTGTCAAAGGATGGGGGAGTGCTGGGGCGATCTTTTGCTGAGCGCCCGAATTTAGTCCCAAATGACGTGCAAGTGGTTGTGCGCATACACAACCACTCAGTGGTCCCAATAGCACGTTAAAAGTAATGGAAAATAGTTAACCATAAATGGGTGGTGACGGCTGCAATAATTTACTGAGCGCCTGAATTTAGACCCAATGGCGACTAAATTTGGGCGCTGAGCAAGTAATGGCAGCAACCTTCCCCATTTCATGGGTAACAAATTTCCATCGCTTTTAATGCAATTCCATGATCCGTACAGGGGTGCAAACTTACACACGCCTAGGCGAACTAAATTATTGTCATGTACACAAGTATCGAGCTCAGGAACCACATACTTCACCATCGACTGCAACTATGAGTGAAAATGGATGCAGCTACACAAAGCATGCTCTACTCGCTACTTCCAACCAGTAATCAGCAATCACAGCCGAAAGCCTCGGCATGCACTGCGACCATAGACACCCATCTGGAGTCTGTGTCCCACCTCACCTCTGCCGGCAAAGCAATTTACGCCATTGGACAGTTAGAAATTCAGCATACGGGTTGTACGTCATAATCTGATTGCAACCACTCCTATTCATTTGTTATTTGTTGTTAACTGTGGATGCTGTGAATCTAAGAGGATCGCAGGATTGCAGCGAAGCAAACGATAAGTCCTTATTTTCATATTTAAAGTATTAACTATTGTACTATCCTTATCATCATTATTGTTATGTTGATATCCCCTGCAAATATCCAACGGGACTTGTAAAGCAATGCTTCTTAACCCGTATAAATTCATTGTTCATTGTTCATCTCCGGACCAAATTAACAAATCACCTGGAATGTGTAATTGTTAGTCGATGATGAACTCGGTGCTTTTTTACTATTAGCGCTCACCATGGCCTGTATCATTGCAATTGGCCACCGTTTCAGATTAAACGCTATCCCTGTTTTCTTTCAACAACTGTTGGATACAATTTTGACGGACATATAGCCGGCTTTTGCACTCTTGGTTAAGGTCATCATCGCATCAGCAGACGGAACCTAGCATCCCTCTTATTTTTTCCAAGCTTTTAAACGCCTACGGGCACATATTTTGCCGCTGAAACTTCACGAATATCATTTGCTTTGTGTCAATTGAAACACTTTTGCTTTATTCTCGATAGTGAATAAGGGAGGTCTGGTATTGAAAAATTTTGTGTCAGGCAACTACCTGCACCGCAATGTGTACTCATCTTACAAGTGTTTCTGGACTTTATGAGTTATTACAGTGCATTTATCCCTGATATGCATCGGTTTCGAGGACCAAGGAATGTCTAACTAATTAAAAGTCTTCCCTGGCTATGGTCAGCTCGACGTTAGGAAACGTTAAGCTTATTAAAAATACTATTGTCGCTGGCTCAATGCTAGCCCATTATGACTCCAAAGCAGCCAACATTTTTTTGCAGTCGCATCTAGTTCTGGTGTTGGAGCGGATCTCCATCAGTGGTCCAAATCTATTACTATGAGATCGGTTGCCTACGACTCACGTGCTTCAGCGAATTCTGAAAGCAACTACCCCCAGATCGCGATACGGGCACCGGCTTGAACTTGACCTGTATAAAGGTTTCACCGTAAGTGGCAGGGTACAGTATTCGTATTGGAGACTGATTATAAACGATTAGCAGCCAGTTTCGGTTTAACGAAATGCGTACCTGCGCTGGCCTGCTGAACAACATCCTTGTGGTGCAACCTGAATGGTCCGGGATTATTTCGGTCCAGCGAATGGTTCGGCGGCAGTGTTCCAGAACGTGGTAGGTTTTTGCCTGCCAAGCGTCCTCCCTTCAAAAAGCCACATGTGTCCGTTTAACAACATTACGACGTAGCAGTTTTGACTGGCCACTAAATAAAGTCACTGCCGCTTGTTTCACCTTGGTGAAGCATTGTATCCCAGCACTTTGCTGCTGAAATCTTGGGGAAGATTGACCACTGTTTGGCTACTCAACAAAGGAAAGGCTTAAGAAATGAGACATCCGCTCCCAATGGTTATGAATCCCTGACTTCGCTCTGCTGTCTTACGTGTAGGCTATTGAGTCAAAGCTTCCGGGCGGAGCCTCTTAACATAACTCCGTACTTCGGCTTGGGCAACCGGGTAGGATCGTTCCTTCTGTAAAAACCATGCAGTTTGCAATTACTACTACGTCGCTTACTACTGCTGCTACTTTCCCTGCTACTCGTGCTTCTCTAGCATACGGTAACTTTTCTCTTGTTGATAACCTACAACCCATTGAATCTACTTCAAATGCCCGTCTCGCAGGTATCCAAATCATTCAGCCATCAGCTATCCTTCGACTCCGTAATTCATTCCGTTTGGCAGCTTTCAATGTTCGGACCCTCCTACAGATTGGACAACAGACTGCCCTGGCGCGCACTTTAGAGTCCCTCGTCATTGATATTTGTTGTTTTTCAGGTACTCTATTGCAGAATCCCAGCACCGTCGTTAACTTGTCTTCCCCAGCTGCCCTTAAAACCACATATTACCTACGTCTGTCTAGTGACATGGAGGCAGCAGCAACTGGTTTAGCTCGTGTCGGTATCGAATTGAGTAACAACGCGGAGGCTGCATTACTCGACTGGTTTCCAGTAGACAGCCGGCTGTGTGCGGTGCGGCTTCAATGCTCATGTAGAATCAACAGATATCGCGAAGAGAGGTGAAGTTTTTGTCGTTTCTGCCTACACTCAAAGCGACTGCATCTGTGCATCGGTTAAGGATAACTTTTATCATGAACTCCACAACCTTTTGAACACGGTCGAAAAGTCAGATGTCATAGTCCTTGCCGGAGATCTCAATGCACGTGTAGGTCGCCTGCTTCCATGCGAACGTCATTTTGTTGGCAGTCACGCGCTTGATGAGAGCAGTTCTGAAAACAGTGATAGACTTCTTACACCATGCGAAAACCACGGTCTTTCACTCAAGTACGAATTTTAGGCATACCGGAAGACATGCAGCCACCTGGCGTCCTACTCAGCAACGGAGGCGTGATCACAAATAGAGCACATTGTAATCAGCTCTAGATGGTGAGGCAGCGCCTACGTACCTGGATCCAGATTATGCTTTGGTCTGCGCGTACATGCGCATGCGCTTCGGCGGCTCCGCAAAAAGAAAGCGCTATGTACGTTCTAGACCAAAGAGTTAGCTGACCTCTCTACTCGATCAACTTATCAAGCTTCCTTATCGCATGCATTGATTAGTGCTCCACCACCAGACATCGAAGATCATTGGAATTTCCTGCGTGAAACGATGCTAACTTCCAGTCATTCAGTCTGCGGAATCACAAAGTGATCTCTGAGGGGAGTGGATTTCCGCACACTCACTGGAATTGTTTGATGGTTGTAGAGCCACCTTGGCCCATTCAAATAGCAGTGCTTTGCATTGCATTCTCAGCCAACAACTTAAGCAAAGCCTGCGTGCGAATCGCGAAACTTGATGGTCCCAGCGCACCTCAGAGATAGAAAAGGCAGCCCTCTCTGGTAACTCCGCAAGCTCATCCAGGTCATTCTAGCCACCGGTCACAAAAGACCTGGTGTCAGTGAGGTCATTTGCGAGATTGACGGAACGTCGATAAGCAACTTACACAGGCGCATGGAAGGCTGGGCTGAACACTTCCGCATTCAATTCAGCTGTCATCCTCCGCCGGCGCGCCTAATGATTACACCTAGTTGCTCGCTTTGAAACGTCTCATTTGAACTACCTACTGAAGCTAAGGTCTGCCTTGAGCTCCGCCACTTGGTGCGATTCAAGTCTGCTGGCCCAGGCGGACTTCCGCCTGAGCTGTACACGTTCGTGGGCGAAGTAATTGTCAACCAGCTAACAGCTCCGTTCTCTACCATCCGGTGTGAAGAAACAGTTCCATCTGCTTGGGGTTAGTCAATTTTCTTCCCAATCTTCAAGAAAGGTGCTTGGACCCTATGCGCTAACCAACGAAGAATCAGTCTACTGTCCGTTGTCTCCAAGCTGTTAACATGCATTCTACTCTGCAGACTAACTTGATTCGAGAATTGCGCTCCCTTGAAGTACAGGCTGGTTTCCGCCCCTTTCGTGAGTGTATGTACCACTTATTTCGCCCTGCCAACTCCTTGAAACGCCTCATCTTTACTGCCAGCCCAGTAACGTTGTATTACTAAACATACCAGCCGCTTTCGACTCAGTCGATCGGCCAGCTTTATGGTATTGCATACAAAGGAATGGAGTACCCGAAAAGTTTATCGCCATTCCTCGAGCATTATATTGCAATGTCTCCGGTAAAGTGAGGGCTTATAGTAAGCTTTCTTCACCTTTTGTGGTCACTAGCAGTGTACGAAATGGTTGCCCCAAGTCCCCGTTTCAATTTTGAGACTGAGGATGTGCTTTTAAACACTCTGGAAGGCTTTCAGGATTCTGGTGTAGAGCTTCATTCTGGCAATCGCGTGACCGATTTAGATTTCACTGGTGATATTGCCTCGTTTGGTGATGACACACGGAGCACGCAGGCCACTCGAAACCGCTTGGCGAATGAAGCGGCAAAATATGGAATGACATTTGTCCCCACAAAATGCAAAGTCCTAGTCCTCGATTGGCATCCATCTGCCTCAGTGCTCGTTCTTCGAGATAAGCAGCTTGAACAAGTGGACAACTTTGTTTGCCTGGGAAGCTGTTTCTGCTAATGGTAGCATTGGAAAAGAGATTTCCCTCCACATTGCCAAAGCCTGTTCGGCATTCGCCAACTTGACGCATCTGTGGCGGCGCCTTGGCGTTTCACTATTGGTAAAGAGCAGGGCCTACAATGCCTGTGTTCTTGCGATGCTGCTGCATGGGACTGAGTCCTGGCCGATTCGTGTGAACGACTTGCATCTGCTTTCGGCCTTTGACAAAGGATGTCTGTGGAAAATAATTCGAGAGTAGCGGATGAACCACGTCCGCAACGATTGTGTTAGACGTTGGGACTTGGGTAACACCGGACTTCCACTTGACAAACTTGTACCGCTGCGCCAACTGAGATGGCTGGGACACGTTTAATACATGCAATGCGAAAGGATGCCCCGAAGCGCCCTCTCCGCCTGCACAGCACCAAGCTGGAAGAAATCGCGCGGTGGTCAGCCTATCACGTGGTGACAAAAAATTAAAGCGCTGTCTTCCAGTTAGGGTGTCGTAAGTCCCGCGCGTCTTGCGGTCTGGGGAATCAACGATGAAGAACACCGCTGGCTGGAAACTCCTTCGAAGATGGCGCCGAAGGGGGCCAATGGGAAATGTGTACAAACATTTGATTTGATTTCATTGACTTGCATGGTAAACAATAAAGAGAAAAAAGATAAAACGGCGCAAGAAAGAAAACGAAAACAACAAGGTGCAAACACAAAGAAGCATTTGGGTAATATTCATTCTTTTCGTTGGGGTCTCAGCAGTTATTACCTAGGTTTCATGGTTTTCGCTGGCTCCATGTCTATCTTATATATATGGTTAGTGGCATCCGGTTTCGGATTTGCTTGTCACTGTGGCCAGCCACCGGACACCTGCGCCTACAGAGGGACCATGGGTGGCTTGCGTTGTCCACATCCTTTCACACACCCCATACCCAGTGTAAACCAGTAGGCATGAGACCGAGAGGCATGTGGATGGGAGCCAAGTTTCATCAACGGAGCCGGCCAACACGCCTTCACAGGCAAACACAAGCAAGCTGTATGTGGGAATCAAGCGCACACAAGGTGGTGGCTGGAAAGTAGATCGCTCCATACTGACTGCATGGAACCACTCTTTGAGCTTAACAAGGCCACGAGGTCTGTGCACCCCGTCCCGTCGAGCAACGACCAACTGTTTCCTGGAGCCAGTATGGACGAGATAGTGGGTAATAGACAGGTAGGCACCTTGTCAACATGCACATGAAGCGCAGCCACACCGGGGATATCATGCAAAAGCCAATCACTTGAGAGAAAGTTAACAAAGAAAATAACTCGATTAATGCATAAAGAAACCGTGACAAAAATCTTAAATTAATGAGCATTTGAAATAAGTTGTTAACAAAGGATCCGAGATAAATTCAGGGGGTCAGAACGGATATTTTACGGAAATGACACAAAAGCGAAAATATTATCGAAATTAACTACAATTGGCTTAAGCGCGTTGTACAGATGTGTAAAAGAGCATACAGGTAGACATTTATTTGATAAAGAAAAGCATTAGGACAAAATTGAAAACCCACCACCTGAAATAAAGATACTTAGCATGCAAGCACGCGGGTAGTAAATCGAATGCAGCGCACCTACAAACGCTGCGCTGGTTCTGCTTACGTTCTCTGCAGGACCCGTCGTCGCTTCGGTAGTGGTCCCGAGTGGCCTCGCACATCGCTCACTAAGCCTGCCTGGCTAAGGCACCCACGACCGCATGTGCATCTTTTATATATATATATATATATATATATATATATATATATATATATATATATATATATATATATATATATATATCCACTATCGGCTTGATGTCTAAATGGAACTTGCCCAAATTGCAAGCTCTGCTAACATCTGTTCTTGTCTCGATACATGTGTACTTGACAGGTGGATCTTATTGCATTTCT
Organism: Dicrocoelium dendriticum; assembly: GCA_944474145.2. Taxonomy (NCBI): domain Eukaryota; kingdom Metazoa; phylum Platyhelminthes; class Trematoda; order Plagiorchiida; family Dicrocoeliidae; genus Dicrocoelium; species Dicrocoelium dendriticum. Next base: position 105,522,555 of record OX104069.1, read on the forward strand.
TCTCGTGTGACACCGTGAATTATTGTTAGTTGCAATTTGAGGTCAATGTATCCCATCTTAAGTGTCTTTATACGCCTCCTTTTACTGCTGCCGCATTCAGGTAAACTCACTGAGATTCAGACAAGTCATCTAGTTTGATTTCAGGAATAGCGGTAATACTTTGTGACATCCAACTCGAAATGCTTGGGCATGGGCAGTATTCTAGACACTGATGGTTTGGTCGATATATGCTAGCGGTCAGAATCAATGACCAGGGGGAAATAAATAATAACAAACGACGGACTGCCTGGTGGATCTACATCCCTGTTGATTCTCGCTCACCTGGGACAAGAGACGATCATAACCGGCTCTGGTTTGACCTTACGACACGGATAGCCTGTAGTGGACGTAATCGCACTATTTCCATGCTAACTTGCAAATTTGCTTACTCCATCTACGTCATTTCCTTTGTGTCATCCATATTCTACATCCCACATGGAAGTGGCATTTGGATACAGGTTCATTCTATAATGATTAACTACTGACTTAGTGCAATGTGGTATCCTTATTGCACATGCCTAGAACAGATGAGCCACAGGTAACCTAACTATTTTAGGCTTATCTAACTCGGTTGGATTTCGCGATGACTTCACATGTTACCCATTACGATATTGTACTCATCATGACCTATACTATGCTCTTCTTGCTACCTTCTCAAGCGGAGTCTTGTGTGGTTACATACCGAGACAGTGAGCTACGGCATCTTCCTCTTCGTATTATTATTATTTGGCCGCGATTCACATCACTATGTAAGCTCCATCGTATTACTCACCATAATCGTAGCTTGACCAACTGCTCAATGCTAACTAGCATGACGCTTAGAGAGCCGGTGCATCGCAGAATAATGGTCCAGTCCATCCATGAGCTCAATCGTAATTGACGTGCGCGCGGTGTTTCCGAGCAGTTTGTGTACTTGATACGGATCAATGCTAGGGTGGCAAATTAGTTTCCAGTTTAATGAATACGTTTGAATCAAAAAGTTATCATCGCTTGACCGCTTACAGTACCCATAAAGTGTCAAATTGACATTTGGAACACAATACTCAACGAGTGTCCCTTGTGTGACCACATTGGATTACGCATTCGAAGAGAAATTCCCCTGGAAATTCTGTGTCAAGTGAACGATCGCGACAATTAACCGGCTAGAGATTGCCACGATGTCGACATTTCATATTCCACTCCGCAGGCTAGGGATGAGAGTGAGCATAGTTATATTTCCAGTTGTCCCTCAGCAATACTGAATTTACCGGGGCTTATGAAAACACACGTACTAACCAGATGGAAGGCAGACGTGCAGAGACATCTACCAGAAGCTGCATTGCACATGGTCAAACTTTTGGATGGACTAAGTGAAAGGTAAAACCCAACGGGAATGGTATGTCAGTGTTTTGGTATATTACTTCGGGATGGAATCGGTGTATAGCGGCAATCGTTTTATGAGCACCGAATGGCTGCACCCGAGACCTACGATACAGATTAGTATCACATAGCTTATGGCCACAACAGAGTACACATCGGTATGTACAAACGGTTGAGTACTTGGACATTTGTAAAACAATGCGAACATTATTTGGAAATTCGCATGTTTGACAGTGGGCAGTGGCACCTAGTTGATGTCACTTGTCAATATCAAAGGTTGCTCATCACTCCTTCTTTGAAAATATGCACATACCTCGGGCAGCAGATGACCAAACCGATGGGCCACACGGAGAGCCAGAAGTGGACCCTCCATCAAATTCGCATGCTGTGCGACCTCCCTTATTAGCTAGGCAAAACAGACTGTACATATAGATGTAAACACCTAAGTGCGCACTATTTGAGTGTAACAGTAGTTTAGTTTAGTTATCCTTCCACCTAGCAGTTGCTTCACTATTGCTACATCGGGTTCCTTCAAATATGGATGCCCAAGATTTAAGGCTGTTACGTCTAAATGTTGAAGAAAAAATCAACCGTACGTTCTGAGGACTTATTTTCATGCCTGCGAAAGTGGCTGTTAGCCTGAACTCCCAACGAAACCCATACACGGTTGTAGTACCTTTGATCAGGATGTCTAATGTGTCTCTACCCAGGTTTTGACAGATCACACTTAAGTTTGGATAAACGCATGTGCAAATGTTGTATTCGAACTGCCATTGGACACCGATGACCCCAATGCATGTATATATGTACACCTAATGAATCGGACGAGGATACTCATACCGCTTTTGTACGACCAACTTAATGCAGGGAAACGGCTCTCGGGCAAACCGAAAATAACATTATCAGAACATGAAGAAGGTGAGTTTATGATGAACTTGTGTTGATTTCAGGTGTTACAAATCCAACGCAAATTTGGTCGATACGAATTCCGTGAACTAATTAACGGGTGTTTGATCAAGTGCAGGTGAAGGCATTATTGCTAGTGGAACAGAAGCCCCATGAGTACGCTCCCATTCGATTTAATAATCCAAGGCAATACGTTGGCGTATGTGGTACGTTCGCCTGCGTGCTGAGTAATCTTGCATCTCAGAAGTAGATGTTGTTTGAGCTCCCTGGTGCGGCTGCGACTGATGTGCATGCTGATAAAGTGCGTACCTGTCTATTACCCACTACTTCGTCCATACTAGCTCCAGGGGTCAGTTGGTCGTTGCTGGAGAGGACACGGTGCACCGTCCTCATGACGGTGCTAGGCTCAAAGAGTGGTTCCATTCTGTGTGGAACGGGCTACGGTTCGGCCAACGCCATTTGTACGTCTGCTGTTCATGGTTTCTCAGGTAGGCCGGAATGCTTCTGTTCTGCTTGTTGAAAGAGTGTGGGCCGGCTCCGCTGATGAAAAGTGGCCCCCATCCAAATGCCTCCCGATTTTATTCCTTATCCTTTACACTTAATATGGGGTGTGTGGATGGAGCTGTGGGTGGTGCAGCGCAAGCCACCCATGGTCCCCTTTGTCACCGCAGGCGTCCTGTGGCTGACCACAGTGACTGGCAAATCCGGATACGGATGCCCCCATACTATATATATGTATATATATATGTATGTATGTATATATATACACACATATATATATATATATATATATATATATATATATATATATATATATATATATATATATATATATATATATATATATATATATATATATATATATATATATATATATATATATATATATATATATATATATATATATATATATATATATATATATATATATATATATATATATATATATATATGGACAACTCTATCCGTGACTGTGTTGCAACATGTAGGGATTGTAAGATCGCAGCGAAAATTCCAATCAAATGCTTCCAACTCTGGATGCCAGCTTCCAAGCCTTGGGAAAGACTTCACATCAAATTCGCTGATCTAGTGCAAATGCAGTATCTTTTATTGGTGTGTGGTGCGTATATAAATTGGCCAGACGTATACATGACGAACACAACCATGACAGCGTCCCCAGTACGAAAACAATGACATTCATTTGCCCAGTTTGGTTCGCCAAACACCTTGGTTTCCGATATCAACTCTGTGAGTACTACGCGGTAACTCGATTTTTTGGCGTGCCATACTGATCGAGCTTTTCAGCTGAAATAACGTGGAAGACAGTGTTTGAATAAACACTTGAAACGAAATTTGACTATTGTCAAATTTTCTCTGATCCAAGAAATCTTGGATCGATTAAATTGGTACTGGCCCAAGCGTCTTTGACGCTTACTGGTAATTTTTCCGGTTGTTCCCAGTTTTAATCCCGTTTTACACCCTGTTTTTGCCTTTTTATTGCGGTCGTTTTCCTATTGTATACGTGTTGTTATTCTAATCTGTTTTCCACATAAACATGGCTGTCTCGCTAAACACCGAGACCGATGGACCTATGGGGTCCTCGTTTGATGAGTCTACTGCAGCTTACGGAAAGGTTAACTGTTCAGAGCCAGTAACAGATGCATCTGGTGGTATGCAGTGTGACGTCTGCTGCCGCTGGTATCACGAAAGCTGTACCGGCCTACAAGCTGACCAGTACCAAATGCTATCATCAAGCGTCCACTTTCTTTTCAGCTGCGCTGAATGCTGCGCTAAAAGATCGACGCGCCCGGCTGTCACCGGTGCTAAACTTTCAGCGTTGGCTTCAAGGTTGGCAGATGTTGAGTTGGCGATAGCTAAACTCGCCTCTATTGCGTCGCTCGATATGAAAATGGGTTTAATTTTAAAATCCCTAAATATTTCGTTTGAAGACACAGCAATAGCCGGCAACATTGCTGACGATCCATCCACTGGAGTCTGTCACTCGATCATAAAGTCGCACATCCTACCGGCCAATCCAGGTAGCATTGCTGGCGGTCCTCATGATCCGATCAAAGTGAAGAAAAATAGGGTGCGGAAATACCAAAAGCCCTCTGCTAAACCCAGAGAAATAGTTGCCACGGCATCGAACGAGATGCCGTCTTTGACAGTCGTAAAGTCGTCTGAAGATTGCACACAGAACTTTCCACAGACGCTGACTGTCTCGGCCGCCAGTGAACCAGCCTGTTCTGACGAAATGCTGGTAACTGCCCAATGCGATACAAAGTCAACGGCCCCTGCTCCAGTGAGCCAAAAGAAGAAGCGGACAAGATCTGCTCGTAAAACTTCGAAGGGGCTTGAAGACCCTGGAACCAGTAAGACGCCGGCAATAGAGCGGAAAACCTACGCTACCGTTGCTTCGACGTCGTTTGGGAAGCCAGCGACAGTCCCACCGCCAGTGGTGAAAACAGCTGGTATAGGTGTCGAATCAAAGGCACGTGGGGTAAACACTCCCCGTCGTGCCGACTCTTTCACGGATAGTAGCGTTATATTCCGTAACGTTACTGAATCTGAGGCTGTTCTCCCAAGGGAACGCATCTTGGATGACATCAAGTGGCTGAAACTGTGTGTCAGCAAGCTGCTTCCACCTGGTTTCCCTGGTGTCACTGTCAGAAAGCTGACCAGATTGGGGAACGTTCCTATCGCTACGCCAAATCCACGACCCCGACTACTTCGCGTAGTCCTTTCTACCCCGGAGGAACGCAAATCGTTACTGCGATTTGCATTCAAACTTAAGGGTAGTGGTGTCAGCGTTCAGCCGGACCTCCCACTGGCAGATAGGTTGAAGTTAAAGGAGGCTATCAAAGACCTCAAAACTAGACGGGCGGCTGGTGAACAAGGCCTCCGTCTGGTGGGTTTTCAGGTGGTCAGCCGGAAATTACTTTCCGCCCTATCAGAACCAATCCTGATGGCGCACGACCCAGGGATGGTCGTGCCGACTTCCTTGAGGTAGTACTTAGCAACGTGCGTAGCCTAAGGAACAAGGTGCACGAGTTGGGTCTACTTGTAGACAAATCTCGTCCCGACATACTTGCTTTCACTGAGACGTGGTTGTCTCCGGATATCACGGACGGTGAGGTATATTTACCTGGCTACGCGCTGCTTAGAACTGATCGCTCCGTTGGTCGCCAAGGCGGAGGCGTTGTACTGTATGTGAGCTGTAACTTAGATGTGTTGAGGACTTGCACATTCCAGTCGTCGGATCAGACTGTTGAAGCCCTATCGGCTGTTTTGTGCACTTCCTCTACCCAGTTTACAGTTATAGTGGTATACAGAAGTCCTGGAAGTTCCTCCAGGGGGATACTTGACTTTATTCGCTCTCAGTCTGCGAATAAGTGTTTAGTTCTAGGGGATTTCAACCTCCCGGAAGACTGTTGGGCCGATCTTTCTTGCAATTCGGCATTAGGAACATTCGGTGCAGACTTCCTTGAACTGACTCTCCAAGTGCCTTTGCACCAGTTCGTTGACTTTCCCACTAGGTATATGGAAAACCAAATACCATCTACTTTGGATTTGGTTTTCGCTAAGTCCCTGGACTTCGTGACTGACGTTTCATGCGGTGCACCTCTAGGGTCCAGCGATCACGCATGCATATCCTTTCGATGTGCTCTTTCAAGGCACCAAGAGACCGCTGTTGAATTACTTCCGAATATTTGGCGGGCGGACTTTAGTGCAATGCGAACTAAGGCTTCAGTTCTGAACTGTGAGATTTCGATGGCTGACTCTGTCCAGTTAGCCTGGGATAAATTTAAGGCATACCTTACGGAGGTTTCCGCACCCTATATTCCACTCATTAGGAAAAGAGGGTTAAGGGCACAGCCTCCATGGATAGATACCACAGGCAAGTACCTACTCAAGAAACGGTCTAGATGCTGGCGAACCTACCAAGCAGCTCCATCAGCCAGTACCTATGGTAGTTATCGAGAGAATAGAAATAAATATAAGCAACATCTCAGAACTGCTCGTCTCCAATACGAGCAGGGTTTAGCGGACTCGGCCGCAGCTAATCCCAAGAAGTTTTTTGCTTACGTTAAAAGACGCAGCGGGGCAAAATTGTCTATACCAGCTTTATTGCGAGCAGACGGGACCCCTGCGTAAACTGACTATGACAAGGCTTGTATACTGAGTGATCAGTATACTGCGGTCTTTGCTCGGGAGACTTCTTTACCGCAGGTTGAATTGGTTTCAAGAGTTCCAGAGGATTCTTGCTTAGCTGAATTTAGCATAACGGAGACTCAGGTCTTCGAGCTACTGCAAGGCATTAATCCCTCTAAAGCTTCCGGTCCTGATTCAATTCATCCGAAGCTGTTGCATGAACTGGCCACTGAGCTGAGTGGTCCGCTCACGTGCGTATTTTCAATATCGCTGGACAGCTGCAGCCTACCTTCGAAATGGAAGGAGGCAATCATCTCTCCGATTTTTAAGGGCGGTGACAGCGCTCTACCCGCGAACTACTGGCCTGTCAGTTTGACAAGCGTAGTAGTCAAGTTGTTCGAGACGCTGATAAGGGATTCAGTGGAGAACCAGCTGAATAGATTCAACCTTCTCGGTGTTGCACAACATGGATTCCCCAAAGGATTTTCATGTCAGACTAATTTACTTGTAACTCGTGAAAGCTGGGCCGAAGCGGTAGACAGTGGCCACGCCGTAGACGTGCTATTCGTAGATTTTTCGAAAGCTTTTGACACTGTTCCACATCTTCGGCTCTCACTAAAGTTGAGATCTTACGGGATATCTGGTCGCGCCCTTCAATGGGTGTCTGCCTTCCTTGAGGGGAGGGAACAGTGCGTACGGGTGGGGCGTAGCCTTTCGCTCAGGCAAGCTGTCCTTAGTGGCGTTCCGCAGGGCTCGGTATTGGGGCCATTGTTGTTCGCGATCTATGTAAATGACTTGCCGGGAGAGCTAGGGGTGTCATCATTAATGTTTGCTGACGACCTTAAGCTCTGGAATATTGTGGATATCCCGGGGGTCCTGAGGCAATTCAGCGTGCCTTGGATAGACTCTGGGAATGGTCTATCTTATGGTTGATGCCCATAAATAGGGCCAAGTGCTCTGTTCTCCGAATCGGAGCTGCAAATCCTCCCACCCGATATGTCCTCTGCGGTGGTGAACTCCCTGTTGTCACTCAGCAGGTTGATTTAGGAGTCGTACACGCATCAGCACTTCATTCTGGAGACAACTGGAAGAAGGCTGTTTGTCGAGGGTTTCGTATGATGTGGTTTATCCGCCGCTCTTTCGGAATCTTAAAGGCCAAGTTGTTTGTGAAGCTATTTTCGGCATTCGTCCGACCCCACCTGGAATATTGTATTCAGGCTTGTCCACCATGTCTTAACCGTGACGAACTGGACTTGGAGAGGGTGTTACGAGTGGACACTCGGTTAGTGCAGGGTCTACGGGGACAGACGTATCCTGAACGCTTGCTCAGTTTGGGGATGTACTCCATGCACTACCGAAGGATAAGAGGGGACCTGATTCTCACTTATCGTATTTTGACGGGTAAGATTGGCCCGGACTTGTCAGGGCTTTTTAGTCCCGCTACGTTACCTATTCTCCGCGGTCACCCACTGAAACTGCATAAACCACGGTCTGATAGGATAAGGACGGAAACTCGTCTATGGCGCCGAGTTATAGATCGCTGGAATTCTCTTCCAGATCACGTGGTTAGGGAACCTACGGTTAAGGGTTTTGCGCGCCAGCTCGATGCTCTTGGGTGGCAACAGCAAACCTTTCCTTTTCCTAGCTGACTCACCTTCATTTTTCAGTTCTTTTTTTATTGACTCAAATATCTTGGTATTCCACTTGCTTAGCTCTTACCACTTTCTCTTTTGCCTCCTGCGTTTACTTTTTTCTCTTTTTTACTTCACGTAACCGACCCAGCAGGGACTGCTAGGGCAGGATACGTGGGCATTAATTGGTTGGACAGGGTGTGATGCGGTCTTTGTTTTAGGTCCATCAGTATTTCGAAGTTCGCTAACTCCTGGTTCAACGACCCGCCGAAGAAGGAACACTCACGGGATCTATCCTATCGTTCCAGTCCCGCTTGGACTTGAACTTGAACTTAAATCATATCCGCTGAATTTGAAGCTTTCTGTCAGTGTAATGGCATCATGCACTGCCGGTCGTCTCGGGAGAATCCCCAGTCTAGCGAGCAAGCAGAAAGATTGGTGGATACCGTACGCTGAAACCGCGAGAGGGAAAGACCTACAAATGAGTTTATGTAGCTGATCCTGTTAAGTTATCCGGTTACACCTAACTCCAATCCACCACGCGGCAGATTCCCAGTGGAAACTATGTTCCGGGGGTGAAATAACCTACCAATAGATGCGATGTGCCAGAAGATTACTCAAGGGCCACTGGCGTCAGACGTGAGCAGCAGTTAACTTCCGTAGGAGCCGGTGTATGCGTTGGATACATGACCGTACTCACAAACCAGGTAACATGCAGTTGTAGATGAAAGGAAAGACGCCGTGCTGTATGAGGTTTCTATCGGACCGCTGTCATTTGTGCAAACCAGTAATCAGTTACGCAAACGACGGATCAAACAAACATTCTCCTACAATTTCCAGTTGCCGTTGGATGTACTACCCATCATGTATGAACTAACAAAAGCTGTGAACCACCGTGAGCAGACAGAAGCGTGTACCGAGCCATGCTACGGAGTCGTTCGCAGATCCATGAGGACAGCTCAACCAATCCGACACTGACAGATGAAGCCCGCGCTTCTTTTCTCTGAGCCAGGAGAACGGCGCGTTCCGAAGGGGGAACCTTAGGCCCAGGGATCCGGTGACTCAAAATTACGTCATGAACGTGCGGATCCGGCTATGAACTTCACTCTCACCTACTACTCTACTGTGATTCATGTGTTTGAGATCGCCCTTCATGTGAGGCGGCCTGCTGACGCACATTTCCCTTACCATGTATTGTCAGCTGTCTCCTCTGTCTTGTTTTGTCTGTGACCGAACATTTGTTTAATAGATTATCCGGTGTGGCAAATTATTCGTTCTGAATGTGCTACGTCCCAAAAATCGCAGTTAGAATAAACTGCCCTTCAAGGAGTAGCCGCCGAGGGATGGTTATTTTTCACCTGTATGGAGTTTACCCTTAAATGCAGCATCAACGTTTGTGGGTCTGATTCCTCATGATGGATAAAATGCTACGTCACGGACCGCTTCATGATTTAGCGTGTTCCGAGGTAGGTATATTTTAGTTTGCACTTTGATAGACGCATCAATTCCTGAATCCAACGGCTTAATTGAACTCGGTAAGGCCAGAACTGTGCTTCGTAAAATCGTCCATCTCGTTAGCTTCTTGAGGATTTGGAATTCTCTACGGAATGGGATAGGTTCAACCGATCGTTGCTGCCAACTTATAGTAACCGTAAAATGTTACCTAACAATGAGCAACATAAGCGGTTTGTTGCAGCATTAAACTACCACTGACGGCTAGATAAAATCATCTAAGCGAATAGATAAAGAGAATAACGGCGGAACTTTCATGCTGAGTAGCTCAGAACGCTGCCGTTCTTTATTATTTCGTCCGGATCATAGAATGATGAGTTCACGACGTTGTCAGCGAATCGGGAGCTGATCGATAACGTCACATCGGAGGTTTGTATTATAGTAATGAATCACACCGCCACCCTTTCCGGTTCTATCGGTCCGAAGCAGCGACATACCGGGTAAGTTGATCTCAGAACCGGTTACCTCAGGGTTTAACCGTGTCTCTGTAAGCATGACGAGGTCCCGCGGTTGTGAGGCATGTATTTCACTAGGTTCGACCAACTTGCTTAGAAGGCCTTGGGCGTTTGTGTACATGCAATATAAGGCTTTTGTTATCAGGAGTGCGTTGACGGATGTCAACTTTGTGTTAGTTTTTAAGCCGGCCGTTAGGTGGCCGGCCATTAATCGTTTTTGGGGTTATGTATTTTAGTCAAGTTACATGGCATTGTTGAGCATTTCTGAACAGACGTTTCACTCGCGTTGTGCGCTGTCCTGTTGTGTGCTGTGGGCGCTGTTGTGTCAGTCTCTCCGCAGGACTGTGCAAATAAAGAATTTGTTACGTTTGCAAGTTCCATTGAATTGCTTCCGACTTTTGGTCGTTCGACTGCTGCTTTTAGCCGGATCTCTGTTGACAGCCTAGCTCGAAACTTTAACCAGCTATCCAACAGAACTTGCGTCATTCCCTCGGAGTGTAGTATTACTTTCATTAGCCTTGGACCGCAACCCTGGTAGTTAGGTGATGACGGAACTCTTGCCAGGGATTTTGCAATAATATTGTCAACAGAGAGTGCTTCGCGGATGTAGCACCATTGCTCTCGGTCATGTGTCTGCGCATCGTGATCAGAAGAATGCTGAAGCTCGGGAACACTATGAACAAATGTTGTATTCTTGCTATCCCTATTAGGAATGCCGCGTTGCTCAACTACTTCTTTTGGGCGATCTTTCCAAGGTAGAGCAGGTAATATGCGCACTCCGCTCGGTGAGTTGCGAAGACGAACTGCTGAGGGCAGGAAAGCCTCTGTCTCATCTGCTGAGCTAGTGTTACTCGAAGAATTCGAGGTTCACCAGAGTGCACTTAGGTCGGGTGACGCGCTACGCGTTGCAGCATTGCAGGCTCAACCCGAATACCAATCGCCTCGCAGATGGAACTCCACTGGTTGCGATGGTCTTGCAACTTGCATTTTATTGTGCCAGATTTGGATTCGGGAACATTGGTGCATACGAGAGTTAACGCAGCGTGGTTTTGTCGAGCGAGTTTTGGCTTTATACCTTTTGCTGGCAATTCGGGTTGTTTAGAAGGCACCACTGGAGTTGACGGTGAAAGCTGCTTTGCGCCACGCGTGCTCCGTACTGAAGATGGACCTATGTGTGTCGTCCCTGTGTGTTTGTGGACGCAATCGATGATTACGTTACCTGCTTGTTATCTGTACCGGATTTCCTTCGGCTTTGAGCTGTCAGTGTCATGGCTGAATCTCCAAACGAAGCATCTATGTTTAGGGAAGTGGAAGCAGGCATGTTTGAGGCTTGTCCACTTATGGGAGGGAGGTGACCCAGTGGATTTAGAGTCACAGATGCTGCAGTGCGGTTGGAGCGTCTAGCTCTCTTCTTCGGCTTAGATTCGGAGCTTACTTTGGCTGGGTGAGGTATTATGAAGGACATATTTACCTCCGTGGGATCGAGCTTAGTATTTACAAATTGCGCGATTATCTCAGTTATCCTATCGCACTTTTTCATGAGCAAAGATAAACAGTTGACAACTGGAATGACTTGACATGTTGAGCAAAACCAAATTGTGTCAGCAACCTTGTTTGTCTGTCTCACTTCTTGGACGGATTTGCCGACACATTGCGGACAGTACGATCTAATGCAGGTACAACAGGTAATACTGATCTTAAGGACTTTACTCCAATTGTCTGCGCAACATGGGCGATGTTGAACCATTGGAATGCTAGTCGTCCTCTTATTATTTACAGCAAGGCTTATCTAACCGCTCACCTTGATGAGTGTTCTTTTCTCTAGGGGTGACGCACGAATAGGTCAGAACACGCACACGAATTGAGAGTTGTTCAACCGCACCAAGGTCAGGCGGTAGAGCCAGATGGAGGTCGTAACGCGTAGACCGCCGGGTTCAGCGATCAATCGACTCGCAGTTGAACACACACACCCACAGAATGCAGCAGCGTGTGTTAATCGGCCTGCGACGATGCAGGCGGAGCGCTGATAAGAGTCCCTAGCGCTGTTCAGTTGATGAGCGGAGCAAAAAGGCTGTAACTTGGTTCTGCTGTAACTTGCAGGGATGGTTACCGCTTAGTTTGGGAGGCCTCAGCCTCTTCTACCGAATGAGACCAAAATCTTTTCCGAAAAACCGGTTTGATGTAGTTACACAAGTGGAATTCGGCAAAGAATATGCCGAAAACTGGGAATTGGAGCAAGAGTATACTTCACACAGGTTAGATCCAAGAGATGGGAAGCACAGAGTAGAGCTCCTCGAACTGGTTCGAACGAGCGCACGCACAATATTGTGTGGGGAGAATTAGAGTGGCCACAGAGGGCAAACCGAGAGCCCAGTTAAAATGCGGCCGCACGAGAACTTGTCTCCTCAGAATACCGACGGCTACGCGGGGATCTTGTCTTCACATACCGGATACTTACTGAAAGCGAGCACACATGTGCATCACCAATAACCCTAACCCCTTACGAAAAATGTCGACGCCATCGACTGAAACGAGTAACGCAACACTCTCGTTTATATTATAGGAAGTATTTTTACTCTCCTCGAATCTAGTCCCACTTGAATGCACTACCAACACATGTGGTTAACACACCAGACCTCGCGAGATTCGAGAGACGGGTAGGCTTTCATGTTAGCGCTAAACGCTACACAACAGTGTGATAATGTGCGACGTCTTTACTACTGATGATTCAGGTTCCACGTTGGAACAATTTTGATTTAAAATTGCTTGGGTATTTGTTATCCTGTAAGTCCTGTAAAGTTATACATTTTATCCCATCATACACTATTGAGCTCATAAAGAGTTACTGTTATCATCACATTTCCAAGAACATGATAGCTCCCAAACATGCCAAGCAGCACTTTGTGTTAACCGAAGAAAGTTTACTGTACCACATTACCTCGGATGTAAGTCACTTTTCTGCTCACTCCCACTAGTATGCAAATAAAGAGGATCGTCATATTCGATCATCGCTGCCTTCGCAGCATAGCTCATGTCTGGTGGGAGCATTGTTTGGGCGTTGTGGGTGCGGTTGGAAGATGAGAGGAGGCCAAGCGATGACTTGGTCGAGAGAGATGAAAACCCTCACTTCGAATTTGGCATCAGTTGGTGCATCACGATTGCCTGGCTGGGGTCCTAAGGACGGTGAACACGTTTGGTTGGACACGCTTGCTTATATGGCTTGGAGCCGGCCCCAATTGCGTTTGTGTTATGAGTTCCTTTGTCCATCCCTCTCCAATCACGATCTCTCTCATTAGACATAATATGACTCCCTTTTTACGGCACGATAGCCAGCTGTTAGCTCTCCGGAACGATGTCGATCGGTTACCGGGAACTCAGCGGGGGTGCCACTGTTTGTTTTCCTTTTCTTGTCTTTTGTATTGCGGCACAATAGCTGAGGTGTTTTTCACCTGCAGCTAATGTGTATAATGATGATGATGAGGAACATTGGTTTTAGTAGATTAGATCGGATTAGCCGTCAACACCTGAGCAGCGATACACATTGACTCTTAAGACTGAATTAGCATTCCAATCCAAGGCTGCTTGGCCTGCAGGACTTTACTCAAGCAATCAAGTTACCCTAGGTACTCAGTAGTTCATTCAATTACAGCATTCCCGCTCCCTTTAATATACTTTCGCACTGCAACCCGCGTCACACGTATCACATTTTATCTGCTTAATCTTCGTAGCAAATAGTCAAAATCACACTTTGGCCTGTTTTCGATGGGCACCTTAGTCGAAATGGAGCTCAACGCCAAGTGGTAGATGCATCCTGCTTCTTCCTGTTAATCTACTATTGATCGAATTCTTCTCGTGGAACATCGCATATACAACACAGTTACAGTGACCGTAAAGAATCCTGTAACTACTTGAGGTTCCACTCTATCGATCCATCTTCACCCCAAATCCACTTGACTGCCGTTTCATATTACGTGTTGGCGTAATCTGTCTCAGAGAGTGTCAGTAACTGTCTGAAAATCTCCGACAGTAGCTAAGACCGAAAGCAAAAGCAGAACCTACATTATAATTAGTTGTACTCTCATCCTTCTATCTGGTTGTTTACTTTTGAGATGCCTCTGCATCTTGGATATAATACATGCAACCAGGCAGTGGTGATCACACTACAGTTTCCAAGATAAGTTATTCAAACTCCTGCACGTTTCTGGAATTGACCAAGCATCCTATTGTATGTACCGTTAGCTCAACGTTTTGCCATAGCTTAAGCTGATGGTATTCTTGAAGACTGATGGTTCAGCCTCGTGTAAGCTCCGCTAAACGACCAGCCTCTGTTCCATCTTCTTAATTAGTGTCATAGACAAATTTCAAGATTTTGTACTTTCCACTTGATAACTGCTGACATTTTCAAGGGTCCTAAAACCCTAAGCGCTGAAAGTTACTATTTCGCTTAGTAACCAGTAGCGGTGGATAAAAAAAGAAATATTAGTTTATACTTGGTTCATCTCTGCCGAGACGCTAATTTCATGGTTAATGTTCGCTTTGGTTTGTGTTCGTTTGTGTGTCAAGGCGGCTTCGTCCAACCGGACCTACTAAGTTATTCGAAAGAGAACTGATTTGCCTCTCTCGTATACATGACAGGTTGCAACGTAAAAGATGCGAGGGTGTGGAGGCATACATGTTATATGCACAAGAAATATTTCAAATAATCTGATTGTTGAAATACATGCAGTGGTGTGACGAAGCAATTTCTGCAGTTACAAAAATTAGAGAAAAATATGGTCGAATCTGTAGCATCAAAACAGTTTATTCCTAAGCCAGATTATGTGTGGTGGTAACATAGAGTCGACTTGAAAGCACATTGTATTTTTCTCATTCCCTGCGATAGACCAAATGATGTGGACTGCCTCTTCGACAAAAGTGCGTCATCGCTCATCCTGTCTGTTAGCTACCGTTCCTAGACGGCTGAGCGATTACCTCAATCATGTCCATCAGAACCGTAAGCGCATGCGAGAAACCTGTGGTAAGCTCCTTAATGGTTTTCGCCTCTGATGGAACATCAGAACTCGTCATTTCGCTCCAATGAGTGAAATCAATCAACCGGACAACCACTTCAGTAGATTTCTTCGCGGCTTCATGACCCAACAAGAGAGAGGTTCGACAGAACAACAATGAATCGATTCCGTGGGTGACAAACCAGTTAGAGAGGCTTGATAACTTGGCAAGATACGCTTCAGCAAGGCGTGCTCGACGTTGTGGATCTGGCCCAAGAAAGACTGCAACTGAAGAGCGCACATACGACAATGCGATTAAGAAAGAAGAGTACCCACGACAAACAATGCATTTTCATTGTAAATATCTGCTCGATATCTGTAAGCAAACGAAATCAAATTCTCTAGCTACTGATGAACAACTTGTGTTGATAATTCCGAATAAAACCTGCACCTAATGATCCGCAGTTATTAGTTGGACCGTGTCTCCTGTTTCCGAGATACATTATTACCGTTATTAATATTCTTATCGATGAGTGTTTCCTTTGCAAATGTTTCGTGCGCAGTCATAAGTTAAGTTGATATTGTAAAAGCGGCTTTGAACAGCGTAGGCAGTTGGATACATAGCAGTGACCATTAAGATAGCGCATTTTCCCTTAGTATTTAAAGTGTTGTAGCTCAATATTGTAGCTCAATGTATCCCCAATTGTATTTAAATTCCAAAACGCTATATTTCGGACTTCCAAACCACTTCTAAATTCAAGAATTTTAGGAGCTTGACTAATAAGAATGTTACTTAATCCGGATCTGAGTCTTGAGTTCGTCTGTCGGGAAGTAACCATGCACTGGAATTCCATGGAACCGAAAGGTGAAGCAACGCACTAGAAGACAATGTAAGTTAATAGTTATTGTCTTCAGAAAACTGTGTGATAATACATTAGGAGAGATCGTTTGTAAAACCAACAGCACACACCAGCTCAGAATAGTCTTTCAATGGGAGCACGTTAACAAATTTTTAGTCGGGGAATTCAGTGGGCCCATATTTTTATGATATGTGTTATTAATGAGTTCCTTGCTCTGCTCTTCAGTTAGCCAACTTGTTGCTAGACATTCATAAATGCAGCCACTGGACGTCCAAGTGAACTGTTAGAAGGATGTTGGGGAATGCTGGACATTCTCGTAACAGCGTCAGAAGTGGATGCCTGTATAGAGTGGTAAACAATCTGGTAATGTACTAATTATTAGAGAACAGATTTTCCACCAAATGTTGCACGTCAATAAACCTTTGCTCTCCACTTTTTGGGAAATTTTGTGATCACTGAAAGAGCTAAGATACTTCAACTTGTAGGCAGTACAATGCCAATGCTTGTACGCTTTACAATTTACCACTTGTGGTCTGGGAGTATAGTCGTTAATGGAATAACTGCCTATAGTTTTCGCTCTCTGCAATCAATTCACTGATAGGATACCGTGATGATTTAACGAATTCGTTCCATGTGAATGCATTTAGTCGAGAAACGAGGGCGTACTGGTCACATGTATTCTCCGCGTTCAGTTTTTCGTGAGTGCTCCACACATACCACCAAGGTTGCGCATATTAGATGAGTGCAAAACTGTAAAATTTAACGCAGTATCATGGCCTCTTCGGTTTTCTGGTGTGAGCCATCTTCGGTGCGATCCGGTTGACATGCTTGAAACATTGTGAAACCACTTAAATTCTGCCGATGTAAAAGTACATTGGGTTTATTAACTGATAAGACACAGTCCTGTGGTACAAAGCATGCAGAGATATGCAGGAGTAGCAGGAAAAAGTACATTACTTGTATTTGGGATGAATGTTATTCAACTTTAATAATCGAGGGGTTATGTCTGGTAAAGGGGCCTTTGGTTTAAGTTTTCTCTTCTCGCATGCCTCTCCTAAGTGAATTCAACCAGTTCCCGCAGGAACACTTAAGAGTTCTCGAAACGGCTCCACTTTCTAGGCGAAGGATTTTAGCAATAGAGAACGAGAAGCTTTAGCAAACAGATTCAAATGACAATGTGTTTCTCCAGTATGTTTCCCTAGAACATGATCATTTTATTGGTAATTCCGTATTAATTCTATGCGATGGCGTTAAATTTCAGCATATCGCTGAGACACCGTGGACCACCCAATGCGAACCGTATGTCGAAAGAGCCACTGATACCATTAAGGATTAAATAGCAATTCTGATTACATTGTTCATAAGCAGTAGTTACTAAAAGCATTATTTTAAAATCAGGGCTTATTTTGAGTCATTCGGGAAAGACAGATGAACATAGTGTTTAGGTGTCATAGTAATTATGCACAATGGTCAAAAGTAGAACAATTATACTATATTTACTACCACAACTGGGTATGAAGCTAGGAATAATCACGTTAAGCCCAAAATGAAACGAAGGATTTGCTATACTATCGTTATTCTCAAAAGAACGTTAACAGAGCAGTAAGGTCCCAAAAATTAGTCTTAACAATGCCGCTTTCACTAAGTTGTGCTATCACAAGTGTCATTTTATTGCCATATTTTTAGCGTGTTCATTGGCCTTGCGGAGATGCGCGGAGATGCTAGTTTAGCCTTAAGCATGTTACAACCGTGGGAATCGAGTCTCTCGCTCAGATTTTGCTTTCTATTTCCTCAGTCTTAAATGCGCTCTGGAACGCGATATCTCACACCAACTCCATGTTCATTGCGCAGATCGGATATTTGAGCGAAGCGCAGTAGTTAGAACAAATAGAAGCGGTCAGTAAACTGGCATTTATCAGTTTGAACGATGCTACTCCATTCAGCCTCACTTCTGTCCATGGTTCAGAGAACAACACATTGCAGTGCCTCAATGCAAGTGAATAGATTAAACTGATCCGCGAAGATAAGGTCACGCATCAGCAGGAGCTAATGAAGCAATTCTGGACGAACCGCAAACTTCTGTACAGGCACGTTAACGGCCTTCGAAAGTTGAAGCGGGGGATCCCAGCAATAGTCTCAGCTGCTGGATGCACACGATCAGCAATGGAAGCAGCTGATCTCCTACGGCTTCATTACTCCCAGACTTTCCAGCAGGTAACGAGCCCAAACATTCTCCTCATTTCTAGTACTCTACCGTCGGGTTTAGATAACATCACCTCCAATGCGAAGGCTGTGTTGAAGAAGTTGTTATCCTTGTGTATCCACAGTTCTCCCAGAGCCGACAACATCCGACCTAAGTCTCTACAGGCGATTGCTAGTAATCTAGCAGAATCACTGGCTGTTTTCCATCAGCGATGTTTAGAAGAGAACCATATTCCACCAGTATGGAAGCGAGGGGTCATCACTCCCATCCATAAAGGAGGTAGCTGCACTGATCCTGCCAATTACCGTCCAATAACACTACTTCCCGTACTATCCAAAATGATGGAAGCAATCATCACAGATGCGCTGATGCAGCGTCTGAAAAGCCACAACTTAATAACCCCAGAGCAACATGACTTTCATCAAAAGCATTTGCGTAATACTAACCTATTAATTGCACGTAATAGCTGGACTGAAGCTGTCGACGATGGAGTAGGAGTCGATGTCATCTGCCTGGACTTTTAAAAGCGGTTGATCGCTTAGACCATCGCATTCTCCTTCAGAAGCTTCGAAACTACGGCATGGGTGACCGAATCCTGAGTTGGTTTAGCAATTTTCTGCACGGGCGACGGCTAGTGCTGTGAGTCCGAGGATCATTGTCTGATGCAATCGATGTGGCGTGTGGAGTGGCAAAAGGCTCGGTGCTTGGGCCTTGTCTATTCTTGGTGTTCATGCACGATTTGGCGAGATATACTGCTTCTGATTTGCTATTTTTCGCTGATGATATCAAGATATGGCGAAGGAGCAGAGGACCGGACGACCATGAACAACTCCAGTGCGATCTTAACACGGTGTCGAACTGGTCAGTTCACAACGCCGTACCGTTCAACGTAGACAAATGTCGCGTTGTACAATTAAGCCATAGAGATAATTAAACATATTTGCTATGGACAAACGGATTGCAGACCAGTTCCCAGGAACGTGACCATGGTGTGATCATACAGAGCGACCACAACTGTTCAAAACAGGCTGAGGTGGCTGCGAAAATAAGCAACCAGCACGTCGGCATGCTGCGAAGGGCATTCGGGAGATTTGACTCAACAACCTTCTCCATGATGCACAATTCCTACGGGCGCCTGCATGTTGAATACGCTATCCAAGCTTGACAACCTTGGTTGAAGCGCGAACTGGAAGCTTTAGAGGCACCATAACGAAGAACAACAAAAAATGTAAAGGGCCTGCGCTATTACTCTTACCACCGAAGGCTGAATTTGCTGGGACTTTTCAGCGTACGCTATCGAAGGCTGCGCAGCGATTTCATATTAGCGTATCAGATATGGAGTGACCCAAACTATTTATGCCGCCATATGTTGAAACTTAGCCACGACAAGCAGCTCAGTGGTAACTGCTTAAAATTGAAGGAACAATATAGCCGTCTAGAGTGTCGACGTAATTACTTTTCCCTTCGGGTTTGCAAACCCTGGAACGCACTCTCAGACTCAGTTGTATCCTCTCCTACCTTGGATGTTTTCAAAAAACGATTAGATGTTGCTCTTAGCTCCCAGCATTTTGTTACCTAAACTCCTCTATTGTGAATTACGCCAAGCATACTTTTCTACAGGAATTATGCATTACAAGGACCCAAGTGAACAACCATATTTTACTTTTCTCACTCCTTACGTCAACGATCACTGCATCCCAGTGTCTTTCTGAAAGTTTACGCCCGATGTTTTGCTTAAAAATTACAGTAATGTGATGTACCGAAGTATTCCTCTAGGCAGACGTTCAGTAGATGACTCAGATATCTTTTGATTTCATCTTATTCACCCCAACCATCCTACGGGACATGTCAAGCATTTGCTTTCGTCCCGTGATAAATCATTGTTCAATCATTGTTCATTGTTGCGAATGCGTTCCTAGGGGATACGTTATTGCTACAAAGTTGAATGGTTTTAAGTAGCAAATTACACATGCTGTCTTCAGCACGCTTCTTTTCGACTTTTATCAAGAAGTTTCTTTCCCCAGCACTTTGTTCAAATGCTAGGTACTACTGGGGAAAGTGATTGGATCCACAGTTAGAATGTAGACAGTTTCTTTCTTACATCTGTATTGGTTGTCGTGTAGTTATTAAGTATGCTTTTTTGAGGCTTCTATCACCGTTTCTGAGAAATTCTATCAATCTATCTGTCTATATATCTGGCTTCCCACCTTTCTGTTTATCCAACCACTAGCCTATTTTTTAACAATGTTGACGACACAGCGATAAAATCAGCCTCAGTAGCGCCCCAAAATTTGCTTCTTAGCTCTTAGGTACAAATATATCACTGATCGATTGTACACTACTTGCTGGTATTCTACTAACCCCTTCCCTGCGATAACCTTTGCTCGCAGCCGCCTCACCAGCCGTTCGCTCGGTGAGTCATGGCCCTGACTTCTGCTCCTGTTTGCCTCATCCGCCTCGAACATAGCTACTATGTTTGATATGATTTATGTTTTAGTATTGGTACGCCATTAGGAACGTTAATCAGGACGGGTTTTCACTAGTCCAGTAGTTCTCAACGCTTCTCAACAACATAATTGTTGTATGCAGATGCGACAGCAAAGTGAAGGTATTATGCCTCATTTTAGTTAGGCGCCGTTATATGGAATTCGGCGAGTAGATAAAGTGTTCATCGCATTGATTCACTTGGAGGGAAATTATGGGAATCAACTGGGATCCATATTCCGCTAATTGATTCAGGTGTCTTCTATGAACAGCTGTCTAGTAATATGTTATTTTAAATCGCTCGCCACGATCAAGCCTACTCACCGATCTTTGGTTGCCCTAAAAGAGCCCTACAAGTGTGCATATCTTGGCCCCTGGACCTCCATTGTGTGATCGTAGAGGCTGACAGTATAGCAAATTTAATGTTCGGAAATAATTTTTGAGCTTACGGTTTTCACGAACCAGCACTGGTGTAAGACTTCGGCAGTACGACTTTGTTGTTTGAGAATAAGCGTTTGTTGTGGGATTGTAAATCTGGCAACGAAAAATATAGGGAAAATTTGTTAGTGTATGCCGTTTGACAGGATTCAGGCAGGCAGCTGCTTTCTAACTTGTGCATACCACAACACAGTGAAAAGTAGTATAAGAATTTGTACCGTTCAAAAGCTGGGACTAGGTAAACATTCAATAACATTCTAAAATGAACTCGAAGTAGTATCTTTTATCCGCAGATATTTGCTTTCACGTATATGTTAACCAGTAAACGTACATTTACACAGAAAAAGCTAGGCTTCTGGACTGCGGCAGTTGACGGTAGCCGACATACTTGTGTAACGATCTATAACATAGCGCGGCTCATTTACCAGTTGCTGCCTCATTGCCGCCTGTTATTGGACAGGATAGCGCACCCCTCAGCAACGGTCTGTCAGCCTTGAGTTACAAACTAACGTGTGATGTAGTATACAGTATTGGTTGCGTGCATTTTATGAATTACCAGTAAGTCACTTTACTGTGTCTGATTAGGATGTGTTCCGCATAGATAATAAAGGTGCAGGATGCTTTTCACAATACCATTGAGGTTACTAGTTACCGCGGCCTCGATGAATTTGTCTCATCATCTTGAATCGTTGTAGTTAGATGTGCATGAAAAGTGCTTAAAATCTACCGGTTTTTAGGTAAGCTAGCTCGGAACCAGTAAAGCATTTAGTGTGGAGTTGCATTCAAGCAACGCTCCATTCCGTGTCCACCGGGTGACGGATGCTTGAATGCAGTGGAAAGCTGATTGGATTGACTGAGCTAATGGTTACCTAATGAATAGTAAACCATAAGTATATAGGGGCAAATAAGTATTAATTTGCATTCCCCGTTATGTGGTCTGGTGTGGTTATCGAGAAACGTTAAGCAAACAGCGAATACTCCTACAGTCACAGGAGGATTTGCTGTTTTGACCTTGCAACCACCAGGCTCGCTTAACCGATGCGCGCCGCTCTTAAAGCTGGAAAAGTACAGAACGCTAACCAATCCACTGGGTCAGGTTCATCATTCTCATTATACATGTTAGCTAGAGGTGGGAAACACCTCAGCAATTATGCCGTAATAGACAGAAAAAAGGAGAAAATATGCAACAGGTGCAAGCCAACTGAGCCACCGGTAACGGATTGGCATGGTTTCGGAAAGATACCAGCTGGCTACTAGGCACAAAAATTATTATGTAAACTCATATTATGCTGAAAAGAGATCCTGATTGGAGGGGGAGGCTAAGAGGGATGGGGAGGGATAAAGAAACTCACAGTATGAACGCCACTAGGGCCGGCTCCCAGCCATGTCAGAAAGTGTAACTAACCAAACGGGTTTATCGTCTTTTGGACTCCAACCAGGGAGCCGTGACGCTCCAACCAAGGCCAGCTGCAAAGTGGGGGCCTTCATTCCTCTCGACCAAGTTATCGCTTGGCCACCCCACGTCTTCTTCCATCCACACCCCCGGTGCGCAAACGACACAAGTCGCGGGAGTCGGTGGGCTGGCATGCGCAACACGCAGTCGAGCCATCGGAGCATGGTGTGTGAAATAACCGTGCGGAGCGGTTCATTTCATTTTTCTGTGCCGTAAACAAGGCTTCCAAGACGGTCGTCGCTAACTCGGTGTTCCCACCAGACGTGAGGTAAATTACCAAGGCACCGGTGGTCAAACGTAACTAGCCTAGTTAGATCCGCTGATTTAGGGGGTCTGGTTTCACAACAGTACAATAGGGTCGAACGTACCACTTCATTGTACACTCTACCCTTCAGGGCGAGATCGATGTCGCGCCGGCGCCATAAGTAGCGTAGGTTAGCTAAAGCGCCTCAAGCTGTTGCTATACGGTTCGTGATCTCATTTTCGATCCCACGGGCGCTGATACAACTTCCCAGGTAGTTGAATTTTTGTACGACTTCTATCTGATCCCCAAAAAGGGCCAGCGAAGGAGGCGGTAGAGGCCAATCTCGGAGGAACGTTTTGCACTTCGAGCGTGCGAAGCAAACGCTGAAGGGACGGACAGCTAATATTAATCTGTCCTAGTCGCTTGGCACAGTCGTGAGCTGTCACAGATTAGGGATATATCGTCAGCATACTTCAAGTCAGGAAGTCGTTCTCCTGGGAGCAGATCCACATCTTCTAAGTCGTGTCCTGTGAAGGCGAGTTCAATGACTTCATCGATAGCGAAGTTAAAGAGGAAAGGTGAAAGCCTGCATCCTTGTCTCACACCGCTGGAGACATTAAAGGGCGACGACAGTCTGTCGGAAGCCCTCACTCCGCCCGAGCTACGCGCGTATAATGCTCAGGTAATATTTTCACATGTTTCTCAGGTACACCTTTCCTGAGTAGACAGTTCTAAAGTGCTCGTTTATCCATCGAATCAAAAGCACCTTTGATATCGAGGAACAAGACAACGGTAGGCTGCCAATATATTTGGCGGTGGTCCAACAGCTGATTTAAAGCGAAGATGTGGTCAATGCAGCCACGATCTCGACGAAACTTAGCTCGTTCCTCATGAATCTGGCTTTCAAGAGTGCCAGTTAGTCTTTGAAGGATGACAGAGGCAAGCAATTTGGAGACGATGGAGATCAAACTGATTCCTCTATATTTGCGCATTCAAAAAGTGAGCATCCCTTAGAAATTGTGACTATGACGGAGTGGCTCCAGTCTCTTGGGACAATTACCTGCTCCCACTGTTTCGCTAGTAACTTGTGTGAATCATCCAACAGGGCAGGTCCCCCGAATTTGAAGAGGGCTCGAGGAAGGGCATCTTGTCCCGCGGCTTTCTTTAACTTCAGCAGTACGATCTCACGTTCGACTTCTGAGTGAGAGGGTGGAACCAAATGGACAGACCGCGGAGCGGAGCGATCAGCGGTCGGTGAAGTTAACAATCTCGGCTGATTAAATTGTCTTTCATAGTGCTCAGCCCAACGGTCCAAGCGTTTTGACAAGTTGTGGATCGGCTGTCCACTTTTATCACAAACTGTTTCACTAACACCAAGTCTCTTGCTGCCCGTTTCCTGTATCATCCCGCACTAATTTGCGATGGTTGTCAAGGGCAGCGGCCACTTCCATCGCGGATGCACGATGAGACCAGCAAGATTCGCGGTCTTTATTCAGGCTAGCACGGATTTTTGACCGGAGCTCTGTGAGGGTTGCATTGTGTTCGCTTTCAGCCGGAATATGCCGGCGACCATCGATAAGTTTCAGAGACCGCGAAGAGACCCAATGTAAATGTTGGCGAGTAGACATACCACATGAGGATTTTCCTGCTGCTGGTAAGGTCTGCTGAACATAACACCAGTGACCTACAGTGGTAATTAGAATGAATCAAGGGAGGCAGAATCTGAGTAAAGAATGCTTTTCGGTTATTACCGAAAAGAATTTTTCGCTCTGATTCTGCCTCCCTTGATTCATTCTAATTAATGGGAATTTTTAGGTTGCTGAGGAGCAGCATTCCCCCTGCTTCAGTCAACCTTCAATTGTCGCCAATGAGCGCTTACTCAACCCTCACGTCAGCGTATTTCGATACGCATTCAGAATAGCTGGCTTTGTCAGTTGGCTGGTGTCAATGCGCTCACAGCGTCGTTGTGGGCGTCCGCCAAAACGCATCCGCTTATCAGCACATACAAGTGCATAGTCTGTTTTCACTCAGTGTCCCAAATCTAGCGACAGTTCTGGACACAGTCTTTTCAGCGGTAACTGATAGCAGTGTGATCGATTTGCGTCCATAGCTGGTTCGACGATAGTGGGCGCAAAGTCACCCTCCAGCGGGTGCTGTGTCTGAAATCAATGCTCGTAAGAAATAATCGGGCATCATCCCACAAATGAAGTAACCGCTCACGCTTATTATTACGGTAGCCTACACCGTGCTGACCGCCCAGATGCATTTCATCAGTGGACAACTTTCCAAATTGTGCGTTCAGATCCCCCGCCAACGCAACAGTGTCCGTGCTTCTTCTTTGGTGAAGGAGCTCGTTCAGTTGAGGATAGAAGTCGTCTTTCACGGAATCATCGATACAGTTTGCGGGAGCGTAGGCAACGACGACGAATAGGCATATGTTAGTCCCGCGCGACTTCGAAGCTTTGAAAGAGCCAGCCAATCGGACGACACACATCCGGCTACTGAGTGGGATCCGATCAACCAGAGCAGCTTCAGCCCGGGGACTCAAGGCACTGCCAACACCAGCTTGCCCGGTGCTCGAAGCTGCATCGCCACCGGATAAGTACAATGAGGAAATACTGCTGGTGTCACCTGAAGGGGATTGCAGAGTGAGCACAGAGCACGAGTCTTGCAGGCGGGTCTCCGATAAGCAGCAGATATCGATGGAGAGTGTCTCTAATGTTCACGTGAGTACTGCCTGTTAACCGATTTGTAGCAATGTGTGTGCGTTGAGGCCAGTCAAACTGGAGGATCGAGGGATCCAAATGGAAGACTTTGAACCGGGGTGGAACGCTTGCTTTTGACATGGCCTCGTCGACAGGACAAAAGTGACCCTCTTCTTTTGCATGTGAGTTGACAACAAAAAAGGAAAGCCTAACAAAGCATGTTGGGAGAGGGCTAAGAATCGGGGTTTTAGAACTGGGAGTATAAAAGTAAAGTTTGAACAGGACGATAAGGGTGAGAAAGCGTAATATTAGGAAGAAAAAGATGGGAAGGCTTGTGCACTAGCATCCAAACTCCCATCCACCCAGCTGGATGCAGCAGATAAGGCATAGTTGATTATTCCCTCTGACAGTCAGAGCATCAAGAAATTGTTTGAGGAAAGATTCACTGTATTGCGTGAGCGGGATACTGTCAGGTTGCCCAGACCTAGACAGGAGAACAATTAGGGTTCTCAACCAAATCTCTTGGTTTAATAAGCTTGACCAGGAGGTACCGGGTTTGGCGGTGGGCTACAAAGAGACCGTTTTAAGGAATAAAAAGCCACCCTCATTCCAAACCCCGACCTGGATGATCAGCACGCTGAGTTTGTCTGGCCTCTAATCATTGAGCAATCTGATATGAGTGGCTCTGAAGGTGCAAAAGCACCATCCTGCATAGCTGAATGGATTACTGAGGCAGACAAACCATCGCACTACAGCAAGGTCCAGCCTCATTGCGATGGAATAGAGAGGAATAATCCAAATGACACGGAAGCGCGGGTCATGCTTTACAAGAAAACAGATAGTCGGTTAAAGTAATAGAATGCCTTTGAAATTTCAAAGTAGCTGAAGGCGGTTCCTGCCACCCCTCCTCGAGTTTTTCGGTCCGCTTATCGCATGTTACTTTTTGACGTAACCCATCCTGCTCCGGAACGATGATACTGTGGCTTTTCAAGCAATTCATCATTCGTCTGCGATGATCGCTTCCCTATACTTATAAAGCACAGAGGGGTGTTAGCGGGCAGTAAATGGAGGGTTCAAATCGGCTTCACTTCTTGTTGTTGAGTTGATAATAGCCAGTTTCCACTTTGACGGAACTGTGTTCTTATCTAGAGAGCGCCGTCGCCTAGCCTAAAATCACCAAGCTTGTCTGTAGTCTGATGGCGCGGGTTCGAAACTACAAAAGGGCAAGGAACCCCTCCCAGTATCCTAAGCCCGCGTGCGATCGGTGATGGTTGCGCGGCAGCGAAGAGTCGGTACTGCGTACTGGCGTACTACTAATGCCTGCCTAGACAACACTGAAAGAATCCGGAAAGTGTTTTCTCTAGGTTTATGACTGCTAATTTCAATGTTTTGGTGTGAATGTTATCCACTCCAGGAGGGCTACTTGTCTGCAAGCATAATAACATCGTCAATATGTTGCTGCAATGATTGTGACGTTGATTAAGTCTGGTGGCGGAGTGATAGAAACAGAAATATCTTTCGGACGTTGTATTCCTTGGAAGGTAGATAAGTGTTAGGCCTAGGCGTTGTCCATATCTCTCCCGGTATGTGTACATCCATCAATAGTCATGAATGGCTGGATTCCGCGCTGCACCTTAGGAAGTCCATTGACGTCTCCGTAAACAAGCTTGTGCTTCGAACAGATTCGCTTCACCAGCTCACGTTGGTGTGTTAAGTTGTGTTCCCGAAGCAAATGCATACGGTAATTAGGTTGGGATACGTACAC
Organism: Dicrocoelium dendriticum; assembly: GCA_944474145.2. Taxonomy (NCBI): domain Eukaryota; kingdom Metazoa; phylum Platyhelminthes; class Trematoda; order Plagiorchiida; family Dicrocoeliidae; genus Dicrocoelium; species Dicrocoelium dendriticum. The sequence continues at coordinate 105,549,749 of OX104069.1, forward strand.
TGTCAAATTGCTAAACTAGAAGTAGTGTTGTAAACGTGTCATGTCCGACCCCTCAAGGCCCTATGTTTTCGCGTTTTGCTTCCCAAAATGGACTTGAGGCTGAGGGTACGATGCAAAGCCTTGTGCTCTGATGCTTACACGACTAGTGAGCTAAAGGCATTTAAAAAGGTTTATAAGGCTATCTCTTTGGTTCACTCAGCCATGAAGGTCCAACCAGCGTTTTCAATGAATACTAAGTAAATGTGATAATGCGCAATGTGAAAAGCACGGAAAGAAGACGAAGGCTGGTAGATGCATGCATTTCGTATTGTCTCCTCAGTACCATTAACAATAACCGATAAGCATAGATATAGCTAACAGTGGGTGCAACCAGACAAGCTTAAGGTGCAAAATGAATGACGGAAGTTCACACCTACGTCCAAGGCAGCTTTAGGCTAACAAATAATTGTTTCTGAACACACAAGGCGGGCTTAATCCGGCTAATTGCGACAGCCTCGGCAAACCGAAGGAAACGGGGATTAGTGTGACGTAACACAACTTTAAACGCTGAGCCCAGCTCTAATTGGTGACCGGAGTCTAATAGGTGTTTGCCTATCGAGGAAGCCGGCGGTCTGCGCGAACATGGAATCTGACGAGGGTAGGCAATCTGAGCAACTTCACGTTGAACCCATCTTGGCACATGTTCCTTTATTCGGGAAGTCAGCGTTCTATTGGTTCTGCCTATGTAACTTTTTCCGCAGTCACATACAAATTGGTATACACAGTGTGAGTTGGCCCCAATAGGCTGAGCTTCCTTCGTTGGAGGTATGGGCAAATTTCGGGTTTGGTTGATAACGACAACTTGTGCAGCATAGTAACTTCCTTGTGTAGCCGAAATTATACGCTTAGTTGTCTTCAGCGTGGCTAAGTTACCTTTGAAAGGTAACTCGATATACACTTTCTTCTTGGCTGCCGTGTGCACCAAGTCCTTTGGTCCTCGCGGTTGGCTGTGTTTCTCGATAAATCTTCGAGGGTAGCCATTCGCCATTAGTGTTGCTGTAATAAACACCAGCTCATCGTCCAGACAGTCGGCCGAACAAATTCGTCTGGCACGACTAACTAGAGTCTTCACAAGTGTCCGTTTGTACCGCACTGGTGTGAAGCTGGTGAAGTGCAGGTACTGACCGGACCAAGTCGATTTTCGGTAAATGGACCTCTTAATCAATCCATCCTCCCTGCGAGTTATCAGTATGTCCAGATATGGTAGACAATTGTTTTGTTCTATTTCACATGTAACCCGTAAGTTAGCATGAGCACCATTGAGTCGTTCTACCAAATGTGTGAGCTGCTGCTCCGACGAACAGAAAGCCAAGATATCATCGACATATCTTTTGTAGTATGGCACCTGGGCTATTTCTGTAGAAATGCTTCTTTCTATCATCAACATGAAGAAATCAGCGAGCACAGGACCTAATGGGCTACCCATTGCTACGCTGTCAATCTGACGGTATGGTGTATACCGGAAGTGAAAATCCACATTCTCCGTGCACAATAGTAGAGATTCTCTTAGCAATTCAGTCGGAATTGGTAGCGAACAGCCACCGTTTTCAGCTAATTCGCACACGTAATCAACCGTCTGATGTAGCGGCACGTTGGTAAATAAGGATTCTACATCCAAGGAACATATAACTTTGTCTGACAGGGTGAGTTCATCCAGATCATCAATGAGTTGAAACGAGTCTTTAAGACTGTACGGATTGAACTGTTGTTTCAGCGGAGCTAGCAACTTCACTAACCAACGAGCGAGTTTGTGCTGGGGTGCGTTCATCATTGAAAGGATTGGCCTGAGTGGCACTTCACACTTATGTGTCTTTGGGGACCCATACAACTGTGGAATAGTGCTACCACTCGGCTTCAAACTATTAAATGTATCCAAGTCTATCACGCGGTGGAGGAGAAGTAATTCCAGGTGACGAATTATGCGCATTTCGACATTGGTTATGTCCCCCACTTTCGTGAGCCGTTCGAATTTACTCGCATCGTTGAGTATGGCGCACATCTTCTCATTGTATTCGGTTTTATTCATGATTACCACTCCTGAACCTTTATCTGGTTTCATTACGACTACGTCCTTAGCTCGTAGTTCACGTAAAGCCTGAAAATGTCGAGCTGTGATGGCACATTTTTCATTAATTGGTATGGTTTTTACCTCATGGGCGATATCAGTTAACTTGTTTCTGAACCAAATATGCTTATCAGGGCTGGTTGGTTGGAGCTCCTTAAACTGGTCAAAAAAGTTCTCAACTTGGGCTTCTATAAACAAGCCGTTCAACGTCTTAGGGAGGACTTTGTAATCAAGCCCAAGTGATAATGCTTCTAATTGCAACGCATCAAGTTGTACGTTCGATAAATTCATCACGTACTTACTGGGATCACGAGCAATTGGTTCCTCCTCCTGGTTGTTCATCAGCGAATTTTCTAAACAAGCGGAGCGATTTCGTCTCGTACGATCAAGAGTTGATTTACAAAAGTTAGTGAAAACAATCCGGCAACACAGAGAGAGATTCTCGACCACGGGTAGTAAGCGTGCATGAGTTTCTAGTAGTTCCGCAAGTCTGTGAGCTATATCTATGCTTACCGGTTATTGTTAATGGTACTGAGGAGACAATACGAAATGCATGCATCTACCAGCCTTCGTCTTCTTTCCGTGCCTTTCAAATTGTAGAAGGGAACTAACTGCTTTAAATGCGCAATGTATTACACGTTTTCTGGATCTGCATCGGGGTATTCGCCGTAGCAAAGGTAATGACACAGTAAGGTCATGTGATCGCCTCGACGCAAAGAACTGCATATATTTGGCACACCAACCATGGGTTCCTTGCTGGTGAACACTATGCTTAACATTGATGACTTATTCGCTGTTTTGAACAAGGTACGATCGAGGACGTGATTGTATGGGTTGTGTTATAGATTAGCTCTTGTACATAGGCCATGAACTGTCCCGCCTCGATTGCTGGAGTTTCCCAATCATGGGTTGAAACCTTATGTAATAAGGATATGGGTGAATTTCCGTTTTATCATAATGCGAAATGCAGATATTAGTCTGTGGTCCATAACGGGAGTGGATTTGGGTCGGTAAAAACTACGGACACGAAGCATGTATTGTCGTTCTTCGACCGTAGTTTGCACAAAAGGAGACCAGTGACACACATTTGGGGATCATCTGTTAGCTCAAAACGAAGTACTGTATTGTAATCTACGAGCGGTCTCCCTACCCTATCAATTCTGTCGTTCCGGAGAAGTGACATACTGGATAGAGCGATCTCTATGTCGGCAATTTCAGAGCTCAGCCACGTTCCGGAGGCTTTGAATCCTGACGATGACGAAGTTCGACCAACTTGCTTATAAGGCCTTGTGTATTGGTGTACCAAAAGGACAGTTACTCGATAACTAAAACTGAGTTAGTGTACTTTGAACTATGAATGGAGATTGCACCGACCGTTGGTGGGTAAGTCACTATTTGTTTTTCGGAGGAGCAGTTAACCCTCGAAATGCGCCTGAGTTATACAGTTGCTTGCGGCTGCCCGGTCCTTGATGATCGCTCTTATGTAAATGTGTTCTGTCTGATGCAGAGGTTGCCATTAGATTAGAAACTTCACAGTAATTTATGGTCATCCGCAGTGAGTCAGCAACCACCCATGCCCATGTACTCACGGCCTTTAACCGAATTTCTGTAGACGGTCTCTTGGGGAATTTAAGCCATTTTTCAACATGTACAATGTCATTAGCTCTGACTGGAGCATCGCCAATATCAGCTTGGAAATGTTGTCAACCGCATGGCAATGATATTGTCGTGGGGGTGTTCTTGACGGACACAACACTACTGATCCCGGTCATGTGCCTCCGAGAGCTCAGGAAAGGCAGTTTAAAGCACAGGAACTCCGTAAACACTAATCGTCTGTTTTTCGTCATATCTATTAACTTCCTCACGGTTGCCATTCACTTTCCGACGTTCTTTCCAAAGAATGTCCTTAAGTATGCACCCTTCATGTGATGAGTTGCGGTGCCGAATGTACGACAGCAGATCAGTCTCCGTGTTGTCAGCGGAACACAGCATAATTTGGAGGAGTCGAGATTCACTGTGATGCATTGAATTCTGGCGTCGTGTGAACCGCCCAGTGCCGTAGGCTAAATCGAAATGGCGATAGCACCACAAATGAACTACCACTGGTTACAGTCGTACATCTCTCTCCACTTTTGGCACTAGACTGCGATTCTGGCCCACCTGTGCACACAACAACAAAAGCACCATGAGTTATTAGTTTGGATGGCGATTTGTGGGTATAAATTAATGCATTTCTTAAAGATTTGATGAAGTATGGCAGTTACATCACCTCAATGTTGCTCTGTGCCCCTACAGTAGGCGTCAGATGTGTACGATGTCCAGCATTTCGCGATAGTCGCGTAGATCTGGCTCGGACCTGCCATACTCACCATCGACTTATTGTGGACTGCATTCCTGAAAGGAATGGAGGCAGACACGGTCGATGCATGTCCAGTTATGGGGGTGAGGTGAGTCCAAGGATTTGTAGACACGGACGCTACAGTGCGGTTGGAGTGTCTGGCTAACTTCTTCGGCCTAGAGGCGGAGTTCGCGCTGATTAGTTAAGATACTAGCGAGAACATTGTCACCTCTGAATGTTTGATCTTAGTATTCACTAAATACGCGATTGTCTCTGTCAAACTACCACACTCCTTCACGAGCACACATAAACGGTAGATAACCAGAAGGACTTGACATGTTGGACAAAAGTAAAACGCGTCAGCTACTTTGTTTCTCTGCTGCACTTCTTGGACCGACTTCCCTACACATTTAGGAGATAACTGTCAAGTGCACGTTTTCCACATCCTACGGATTTTGCTGCATTTCTCTTAATAGCAAACGTCGCTTAGCACCATACTTGGAATGCTGGCAGTACTTTGCTGGTAACGTGCAGATTGTGAGGGTCACTGTAACTTCTGTTGGCAGCACTGACATGTTACCCGTGCAGAAAAGAACTTTCGGCGGCATTCCAGGTGGCCGCATTGTGCTGCCAGTTACAAGGTTCGGCGTCCTAACTATGAGTAACTGCTGAGTTGAACAATGAAGAATGACTTGTCACGGGTAAAAATGTATGTGTTTGACAAGTCCCGTAGAATGGCTGGAGTAAAAAATAAAATTGGAAGGATCATCAAATAAGTAAATCGTTATTTTAAGCGCCTGCCGATTTAAATGCACCACTGTATAACGATAGTTTGAAGTGGGAACGGAATGTGCGCACACAAAACAGCATGGAGAGCCGTTATAGTTAAGTGAATGCGTGGGAAGGAAAAGTGGAAACGACAACGCTCACGGGCTTGTTGCTTCATTGGACAGATATGTTAATTGAGTTTAGATACATCCAGGCTAATCACATGGACACTTTGCATGTATCCGCACCGCCACGTAACGGAGAGGGCCTTAAGAATATGGTTAGGTTCGAGTTATTTCGCCTTCCGAATGGAATGGACTATATCAAGTAACGCAAGTTGGAAAGCGTTTCATCAAGGCGTTTTTTGAAAAGTGTTAATGTAGGGGCAAGGATAAGGTGAGTCAGAAGAGCATTCCAGGCATGACACACACGGAGGGAGAAAACGTTTCGTCGACAATCAAGTCTAATGTTGTGGGTAGCCAGTTTGAGCGGATGGGCTCCCAGACTGGTATTTTGGCTCAACTACGACAGATTGCTACATGGGTGAGTTTGATTCGTCAGCATTAAGTAAACCATGCTTAGGACTCCTAGCTGACGCCGATATTCACCACTGTACAATCTCAGGAATTGCCGTCTATGTTGGTAGGAGATATGAAACAATCTTCTAAAGAGTTTGATCGCTCTTCATTTTAGAGCTTCATGCAATGATGTCGCGCTTGTGCCAGGGACCCCATGCCTAGATCGCATATTCATTGTGGAGCCTCACATAAGCATTCAGCATTCGCGGAGAGATTGAGCGTTCAAAATTTCCGAAAGCCCTCAGTAAGAGTACAAGATGTTGACTGGCTCTTTTTGATGCATCTTCAGCCTGTCTCGAGCAGCCAAGATTTTACTGCATGATCACCCTGAGGTCGTTTTCTTCGGAAGCACGTTGTAACTGATGGTTCCCAAGTCGATATTCATGGATAAGCTGACGGCGGATGCTTACGACTTGGCACCTCGCCACGTTGAATTGGAGCCGGTTATCGGATGATCACGCATAATCCCTATCGAGATCGCTCTGTAATGCCATGTGATCGTCCGTTTTCCTGATATACTGTCATATTTTGACTTGATCTGCATATAGTAAAACTTCGACGGCAGTACACAGGCGATATCGTTAATGAATGCTAGGAATAAACGTGGCCGCAGTAGCGATCCTTGGGCACGCCAAACTAAACGTCAAGTGGGTCAGAAACGGAGCGGCGGACTCACGTTCAGCTGACGTTGAGCGAGAAAGTTGCCGATCCAATCGAGTATAGGGTGACCGATTCTTTAACTTCGATGATTGTGAAGTAGAATGCGCTGGTCCAAATGATAGAATGCTTTCGAGAAGTCCAGATAGAAACGTCGACGCCCACTCTGGCATCGGCTGACTCTGTCCAGCTTACTCAGGCTAACAAGTTTGTAGTGCAGGATCGATTTCGGCGGAATCAGTGTTGCTATGACACTAAGATGTTGTTACTCACAAGATAGCCCATGAGCTCCTCTGCAATTGTACATTCCATTACTTTGGATAAAACTGGGAGGAGAGTGATTGGACGGTAGTTAGAGCGCTCCGAATGATTACCACTTTTATACATAGGAGTGACTAGTCCATGTTTCCACAGTGTTGGAACCTGCATTTCGTTGAGACAACGTTGAAAGAACCGAGCTAGTGGTTCGGCAAGTTTCCTGGCCACTGTCTTCAGTGCCTTCGGTTTGATGTCGTCTACGCCAGGTGAGCTGTGCACGCGCAATGACATTAGCATTTTCATCACATTAATTGCCGTGAACGATACGTGGTTTAACCCTGGTGGCGATGAAAGCTGTGTCAAAAGGGGAAGAAATGATGATTCACTCTGGAAAGTATGGATCAAGTACTGGCGAAGGATTTTGGTCGCACCTGGTGCGGCTTGCTCAAGATCATCTGTTGCACGTAAAACGGGGATCCTGCGCTGAACTCTGCGGAGCTTGTTGACGTGTCTATACAGTAAGTTAACATATGTACTGCATTTCGCCGCTAAGTTCTGTTGATGCTGGAATTTATCTTCGCGGACCAACTTGACGCAGTGGTTTCGTTGAGTTGTGCAAGCACCCCATGTCAGATTACTTGGACAGACTTCGTAAGAGCGCCAAGCTGAATCCCTTTAGGACATGCATATTCTATACCATTTCCCGGCCAAGTTGTCCTCTTGGACAACGGAAATAATCTGAAGGGGGCATTCAATATGACATTCAATATGAGTCTACTCAATTAATTTGTTCCGTGCGTACACCAGTCACTTGTGCAGGTGTGTAGGTGTGCGTGTATAGCCCATCGCCTTAAGCCAATTGGACCTCAGACGCACTAAGTCATAGGGGTGCAGGTGGGACGCTTCAGCTCCTACGCACGGAACAAGTTAATTCAGTGGACTCAGGTTGAATGCCATCTCAGATTATTCCTGTTGCCCAAGAGGATAACTTGGTCAGGAAATGGTGTAGTACGGCTCCTCAGGAAGGAATTCACTTGTTTCGGACGAAAGACCTTGCTTTCTGACGCATCTGCCACCAGCTCAGTGTATTGGGTGACAAACCTCATCAGGGGACACCGATGGAGCTTTCGGCCAGGAAGGAACAGTCAGTTTATTGAACTAGGTTGGACAGGATATCGTAATGCGTAACGAAATAGCTTCCACTTTGTTCCCACTGACGTACTCAGAGTAACAGATGTAACGAGAGTATACTGAATGCTGTGTTGCGCCATCGTAGATGGATCGGGCACATGCGCGGAATCACTTCCCTGATTCCTACGCGGTGGCAGCATATTGCAGCTGTACTACATCTTATACAGGTGCGATACGCCCCCCATACTTGTCGTCCGCAGAGTGGGCGTCAAGGAATCACTTAAATTCCGACACCGACACCGACACCGTCTCGACTAGCGTCTCCGGCAATTTGTTCTAATATTTCACCCCTCGACGCTCGAAGGTGAGCTACGTGCTTTAAATCCGGTGCCACTGGTTTGTACCGGTGTTTGCGTGTGCTGCTTGGTATGTGAAGGTGCAGCAGCGGCTTCGACATACGGAAGTAGCCCAAGTGCAGTATCCGGTGCTTCAGAATGAGAGCAACTCAAAGCTGACGACATGACATGGCATAAAGCCCCAGTCACCTACATCGGTCCTCGTGCGACACACGCTGTAAACTGGGAATGAGCAGAGTAGCTCCATGCTGGACCCTTTCCAGTCTCCGCACCTCATCTATTGTGATCGGGCAATAGGCGGGCGAGCGTACTCAACCACCGGCCTTATTATACAAAAAAAGCAGTGCAGAAGTTGCGTCTAAGTACCCAAAGCAGGCGTAGTCCGTTTGCGCACAATCTGTTCGTGTTGTCGAGAGAGTACAAATCACAGCATAAGAGTACGTCTAGATCCTTTACGGAATTGGTGGAATGCAGCAGATGTCCGGCCAGGGTATATACTCGCCCGTTACTAACCCTCCCCAGGCTCATAAAGAGGACGTAACCGTGTTGACCGGTAGGGCAACTTCTGCAGACCACCGGCATAGGCGGTCGAGATCCCACTGAAGGAGGTCAGTCGCCTGGCGAATCAATAATCCTCCAAATCCGCAAATCATGCGCAGGGCGACTGAAGAGGCTGAGGTAGTTCGTCGATGTGAAGCAAGAGTAAAATGAACCCCAGCACTGCCTTGGGGTCGGCGGCTTGTGGACAAGTACCATTCTGTTAGGTGGTTATCCACCTGAATCTGCCATCTTTTCCCAATAAGGAAGTCACTTATCCACTGGTGCAGTGCGCCACCAACACCACACATCCTCAGCTTGTGGAGCAGGATCTCGTGGTCAAATGCTTTACTGAAGTCAATGCAGATAGCATCCACATGCTTCCCCGATTCAACACTTGCAACCATTCCTGACGCGTCAACATCAGTTGGTGATGCACGAGCAGCCCATCATGGAGTCGTGCTGTACCGGCATTAGGAGGTCTTTCGACTCCAGCAGCTGTAGAAGACCCTTTTACACAATGTTCTCGAGCACATTCGCCACAACAGAGGTAAGACAAATCAGTCGGTAATCATCCCCATTGCGTGGGTCACCATGTTTGGAATCGGCTTCACTACCGAGCATTTCCAGTCGCTCGGCAATAGACACTCGGACAGCGATCTGTTGAACAGATCCGTCACGGCAGGCGAGATGATGGCTGATAAGGACTTCAAAATAAGCGGGTGAGATTCATCGAGTCCGGCAGGTTTTATGCCACCAGGACTGGCGATTAGACAGCGGACATGTTCTTCATCGCAATCAAGTAGCTCGGGCTCGGCATTGGCGCATGCCCACTTGTATTTAGGGTACCGAAGTGCTTCGCGAATGGAGACACGCGTCCAGTGCTGGATGCCATGTGCATTTCGCCAGTGCACTCTAACCTAGCTATGTTACTTGCGGGTCACAGGCGCCACTTTACGTAAGCAAAAGTTTTTTGGTGGCCGTCTTCGCTTTGGTTGCAAACTCCTCTTCGCACTGCCGACGCTTTCGAGCTTTTGCGCTGCTGCATAGATTCAGCTGTCTTTTGTACGCCACATAATCGTCGGCAGATCCAGAGCCACGCGAACAACATCGAGTGATGACTACGGCCTATTGATGCACTTATGGTCACGGTGTCTAACATTAATTCCTTGTTGGAGAGCACAAGGTCCAAAACAGTGGTTGTGTCACACCTTCGGAATCGAGTTGGAGAGGTGACATGGTTGTAAAGAGTTACGTCGGTAAGCAACTCTTGAAAACCCGCCTTGAATTGTTCACTGCGCGATGCTGGAACTTCGATTGTGTGCAGGTTGGAGTCTCCTACCAGAAGGAAGTGAATGTGTGGTCGTTCCAGCAGTCGTTTCACCGCAGAAGCTAGGCACTAATCCATTCCAAGGTGGACATTGGAGGGCGGTAAATTATTACTACTAAACGTACATAACCACGTATTAGGTGAGTAGGACACCATAGAGAATCGACGACTTTCATTTCTGGGTACTCAATGAAAACAACTTGCAGTTCGGATCGAGAAGAAAAGAGCACACCCCTCCTCTGCTTGGTCGTTCGTTTCGTATGGAAGTCATGCCGGGTAGTGCAATCTCAGCATCCGTGATCTCCGTGTTCAGCCATGTTGCGGTGACAAAAACTAGGTCCCAAGGAGTAGAGACATGACGAACACGAAGTTCGGTTAGCTTACTGAGAAGACCTTGTGCATTGGTGTACAAGAAGGTGAGGGCATCTGTGGTCAGAAACGTGCTTTTGTATGCTGGTTTCCGGTGAGGGTCTATGCCGACCCTTGCGGGGTCGGCTGCCGATCGTATTTTTGTAGGGTCAATGAAGGAGGCCTTAGGTCCAGTTCAGATTGTTGTATAGACATCTGAGCGCCAACACAAGGGTAAGCATCCTGTCCTCCTTCAGCTGCCGGTGTGTTTTGACATTATCTCCGGTCTTAGCTACACGGTGACAGAACTTTATTGGTAAGTTGCTTGCTCATTGTTACATTGTCTATCTGTGGCCCGGTGCCCATCGCCTTTATATGTATTTCGGATGGCAGCATTTTACCTTTTTTGTGCCACATTTTGATCACATGTTCTATCATCAGTTCGGAGTGCAATGATACTTTCATCACTGGGGCCCACACTCTTTGTAGTTAGGTGATAGCGATAATCTTGGTGCCGAATCAGCGATAACATCTTCGAGTGAGAGTGTTTCACGAATAAAACGCCATTCATTCCACTCATACGCTTTGGCCTCCAGCTCGCTTATCGTTTGGAGTTCGTGGACACCATGAATAAGGATAGATTTTACGTTTTGGTGTTCACGGAAGCCATCCGGATTTCTCTTGAGTTTCCGGCTTTCGATCCAAGGAACATGTGGAAAAAGTAGAACAGTACATGTGGTGCTAAGGAGGCGATTAGCTGACAAGAGTACTGTCTCTGCATCACTACCTGACTGAAGTGTTACTCGGAGTAATCGCGGTTCACCGTAGTGTATGGAGTTTGGGTAAAGGACGAGGCGCATCATAGTGACTGGCTTAGCTTGAAGCCCTCTTAGTTGACACAGGGAGTCCCACCGATTTTTGTCGTCTAGTATATCTTTTATAGTATTTGCCTCTGCTTCAGTCACATTAGAGCACATAACAGTCAGAATTATGGTAGTGTTTCGTGTTCTCCTTTTGTAGGTTTCTGTGGCTGCTTTTTGGTTGGACAAATGATGGGCTCTTAAGTCCTGTGGTGGTATTGGTAGTATTAACTTGTTTGGCAGCGGGTGTGGTTATGATGGAAGGTGCCTCCGTCATAAGACTGGCAACAGCGGAAGCGTAAGTTGTCGCCTCTTTAACAGTGTTCAGTGTGGCGGGTGGTTCTGATGAAGAATGTGTAATGAACGCATCTTTACGAGCAGCCGCTGGTGTCTGGGTGGGTTACTCTGGATCGTTACACTTACACTGTTCTGAATTGGAGCTTGATGTTGAACATCAAGTTAGAGGCACTGATTTGTCTGGTTCATGTGGGACAGCTTTCACGGCTGCTGTTTGCTCTACAATCATTGTCGGCCAAACGCACTTCTGTGCCAACATGGGTATACATCTGACAAGTGGAAGAGACGTACACTCAGTGCAGAACCAGAGAGAATCGGCCGTACTATTAAGTTGTTTATACCTGGCTGAGACTAAGGCGAGCACATCGAGAATGAAAGTATTTTCGGAAGTTTCTGCATTCAATTCCAAATTGCACAAGTTTTACACAGCTGTCGACGCCACAACTAACGTTCATTTCAGAAGCTTTAGTCTTAGCTTTCCGTGGGCAAGCACTACGTGCCATTGTGACTATCGGATCTGCGGAAGTCGTTAGTTGCAACGTCTACACTGGTATGTTGAATCCAAACGTCATCGGTCAAGCTGGTGGTCTGGCAGACCCCGGTTAGATTACTGTAGAACAAATCCAAGATGGCGGACACTTACGGCGGTTGGGCCAGTCAATGGGATCCAAGACAGCAGCCGAAGAATATCCATCAAATTCCCACATATAGGAAAATACACCGAAAGCAAAGCATTGGTGCGCAATTCACAGAGAGAAAACACGTAGAACACAGTATTCCCAAAGCAAAAGTAGGATCCAGTAAGGTAAAGCAAAAGCCCGCGGCGTCCGTGGGTACAGCTGGAAGCGCAGTAAAATGCGGCATACATGATGTGGATTGTGCTGGATCAAGTAGGTCATTATCATGTCGCCTCGGGGTCTGCTATACCGTCCAGTGAATATTCCAGAACATTGTAGTAACATTATCTCTTACCAAACATATGTCTCTTTGCAACACAAGTAGTGGTAAGACAACACACCAAGTTGGCTGACTTGAACACCCGATGTTGAGGCTGATCCGAAGCAGTGAGATCATACTTTGGCTATGGTCGCCAGATTTGAGTTGCGCACTGGACACGGGGGCGAATATAAGTAGTGAGCAGCTGTAGAAGAATACGGATATTTACAAACCTGAGCGCCCATCTCAACATCCCCACGTGTTGGTTAGCACCTTCAAAACGTTTTCGGATTGTCTGGAACAGCTCCATTCATCCTAAAGCAACGGTCATATGTCACGCCCTACAGAACGTCGCTGCAGTATTTGCCTTCCGAACCTGTAGGAATGGGTGCTTCTGGTGTCATATAGGATCGGTGTTGATGAAAGATGACCGATATTAAATCAGAAAGAAATTTGCACTTTACGCTGAAAAACATCGCTAGGGCCAACAACTATGGCATAAGATTTTTACTAGTGCGACGATTGCTTCCGTACAAAAATGTTATAGTAACTAAGTTATACTAAACTTAAACCTTCTAACCGATGGGTCGGAGTAAGTAACACATTTACGATTAACTACAACTAAAAATACCATCAGTCCGTTGAGCACGAATCCGAGTTGTTTCCGCCACACGTAAGAAGCTTCCTTGTGAAGTTTCTTGGCCATCGGGATCTCTGGCCGGTAATTAATTGTGCCAAGCTTTATGTCACACACGTTGGGAAATTCGAATGCAGCGAGATTGTCGGATAGGCCCAAATAGATATCTGAGGGCATGTCAGGGTGAGAAAAGAAGACGAATTTTAAAGTTTTAACCAGATAAAAAAGTAGATTGCTGAACTGAGTCACATTACTAATCTGGATAGATATTTGGGGATTCCACCAGTGAATTACTTGTGCTAAATCTAATTAATCGGAGGAAAGTGGTGTGTTGCAAACCGAGCCGGTAAATTCCATGCTGTATACGAAATCCAGCTGCTGCGAGAATGTTAACTGCGATGGCGAAGTTTCTACATAATGGAACGTCGAGAAATATACCTAATTATTTGTGTTGCATTAAAACCAAGTGCTTGTGCTTCCCAAAAGTTGATGTGTTAGTAGCTTACTAGCAACTTCGACAACTCTGAGAATGAAGGTATCCATTCTGTACAAAAGAGTTAATCGGATGGGTGTTTATCAGGATCATGCACAACAACCAGACTTCGTTAGAGTGCCTGTCGATTACACCAATCTTACTGCTGCCCACGAACAAAACAGTGATTGCAAATGCTGACTTGTAAAGGTTCTGAAAACAGCGGAAAAAGGAATCAATAATAATAGTATTATTAATAAACATGATGAGTCTAGTTGTGTTTTGCGTTTTCTATATATGTGCCAACGTTCCGGATTTTGTAAGGGTGATATATATATATATATATATATATATATATATATATATGAAAGTATTCCAGCACCTTGTCTATTTTAACATCTTTTGAACTGGAAATGGTTATCAAATAAATAAATAAATAAATGGTATATTATTTGAAGGATGTTTGTGAGGAACGTAAATTTCGTAGAGGGTAGAAGTCACAATTAAACTCCACACGAAAATCTGCCTCGACGGGGAATCGAACCCCGGTCCTCGAATTTCCGGTCCGTTGCTCTACCCGGAAATTCGTGGACCGGGGTTCGATTCCCCGTCGAGGCAGATTTTCGTGTGGAGTTTAATCGTGACTTCTACCCTCTACGAAATTTACGTTCCTCACAAACATCCTTCAAATAATCTACCATCGCCCTTTGGACTTCGGATGGACAGTTACTTCGGTCCAATGGGAAGTGACGAGTGAGTGAGCCGATCTGCAACACCAGGACAGTTACTGTGAGCTCATTGGCAATACGTCGCGCACTAAGCAGAAGTCACGTGTTAAATTCCCCACCTAATAATCAGCCCTCGGTAGCTCAGTGGTAGAGCAACGGACCGGAAATTCGTGGACCGGGGTTCGATTCCCCGTCGAGGCAGATTTTCGTGTGGAGTTTAATCGTGACTTCTACCCTCTACGAAATGGTATATTCTTCGACGATACGAGAAGCTGTTCCCTAGAAGAAACCGATCAAATAATAGTCCAACGTTTCCATGACATTGCATTAATACTTTCTCAGAACTAAACATGGGAGTAATTTCAAATTAGGCAAATTAATCGGAATCGTTCTAATAATTTTTCCTGTCACTGAACCAAGATTCTTTACAATCACATGACGGATGTTTGGGCCAAGCAAAAATGAAATGTAATGAAAGAGGCTGTTGTCCGAAATGTTATGTATATGTGTTTCGGCAATTTATTCATACACGCTTGATAGTATTTTTGAAAGTGTTATCTAGGGATTGGGATGTCCCGAACATATTAATTACGTTTTGGACGGCTAACTGCTTACTAATCGCAAGCTTAAAATTGCAAAGTGTATAGCGTTTTCTGAAACCAGTTGAAAGTTTGTTCCAAATCTTTGAGTAGTGGATTAGATAGAAACGTTTTTTGATTCCCGTAGTAAATTTGGAATCATGCCCTTTACCTCTTTGTTACGGATTGCATATCTGTTGTTTAAAAATATGTGAACACCGTTAACAAGACTGCCAATTTGACAGTTTATGATTCTGTACAGAAAACATAGGTTCAGCTTCATTCACCGAAACTAAACTGGGTCAAATCCAAGTTTATCACATCGCTCTCTGTATGTCAACTTTGAGGAATATCCACATAGCTTTTTCGTGAAGCGTCTCTGGACCCTCTCAAGAGCATGCTGGTCAGATATCAGCAGATTAGACTGTACCAGTGAACAGCATTCCATACACGGCAATACATATGTTTTGTAAAGCGATATGCGAGATTCTGTGAGGTAAACATGATGGCAGATGTAACCGATGGTCTTCATGGCTTTCGAAACTTGGAAGTCACAGTGCTCAGAAAAGTCAAATGTGACTGAATATCGCACACTCAAGTTGCGAAGTGCCCTGCATTGCCAGATATATGCAACATGTAGTAATAAGCTGTATGGCTGTACTTGGTATTTACACGACAAAATATTACACTCATCCACGGCAAATGACAACTGTCACAGTTGGCAGCAGGAATCAAGAGCAGATAGGTCGTTCTGAATGAGACGTAGTGCATGTGGTTGTGAGTAGACAATTTTAATACCATCAGCAAAGATAAAAGTAACACCATTTCATCTTCTCTGTAATATATCGTTAATATATACTAAAAAAAGAAGAGGACCAAGAATACTCCTTGGAACCACTCCGCAGGTGTTTGCTTACCGTTTAGAGAAATGATAGCCGATGGGTACCCCCTGCTGTCTACCAATTAGATAAAAAGACAGCCAAGAAAACATCCGTTTTTCAATGTCCATAGCCTTCAGTTTGTTCAGTCACCTGTGAGGCACTCTATCAAAGGGTTTTCGCATATCCAGGAACAGGATTACAACACTGTTTCCTTTGTCCATAGCAGCCGTTATGTGATTTAAAAAGTCAGTCTGGCATGTTGCGCAGGATCCACCCTACATGAAGCCATTTTGCGAATTGCTGATGATGTTAGCTTTCTTTAAGAATACAAATAGTTCATCTTTCACTATCCTTTCTATTATTCCAGATATGAGGAGGTTCGTGATCGATGGGACGAAAGGTTTTAACCTCGTGGGCAGCGCCATTTTTGTGTCGCGGGATAACGACAAAAGTTTTCTGTTGAGTAAGGGATACTCCGTTGTTAAAAGAGAGTGCAAAGCTTTTGGAAAAAATCAGTTAGAAGTCACTACCACTGCTTTTTATTAAACAAGTCGTGATCCCAACAGGGCTTGCGCACCTTGAGGAGCATAAGCGACAGACTTGCGCGGTGCTTTTCGCTGTAGTGAATTCCACGGTGCATAGACTTTCATTATTGTGTGGCACAAAAAGTGCTGGTGTGTCTAATGATTCATTGACCGTTGGTTTGGCAACATAAACACTGAAATCCTCGCAGATATCACCTAGCGTGTCGTAGTATGTTCCATCAACACGATGGTAAAGAAAATAGTAATATATAATATACAATTTAATTTTATATACTAATTTTGCTTGTCGACTAGTAGCCCGCTGGTAGCTTACCGGAACGATGCCCATCCGTTGTTGGTAGCTCAGCTGGCATGCAACTGTTGTATTTATTTTCTCTTTTTGCTTTTATGTATTACGGCACAGTAGCTGAGGTCTTTCCCACATCTAGCTAACGTGTATAATGATGGATGATAGTAATCAGTATCCAAAAGGTGCTTTATTGCTGAATACGATGCGCCGCTTTTGCACATATCTAGAGAAAAGGTGTTAACGAAACTTTTATCTGATCTGTGTTTTGAAAAATACTGTTGGATACGGTAGATCCATCAACAAATTTTCTATGGTCACATACGTATCCTTGAGGCTTTTTCCAAGATGTGAACCGCGCTAGTTAGTCTGGAGATCTCAACAGTGGGCCAAATCCATACACTTATTTTATTTTCCTGTAGTTTTATTTCATATAACAAAATCAAAATTGATATACACCGGGCTTATTCGTATTGCACTCAAATTCCAATGGAGAATGTCACCTTAGAACTGCAGAATAATTTGGTCGTAATAAATTACTTTAGGTCTGCCACCAAAGTATGTGGCGTGACGCCGTGTCAGAAGACCGAACGTACAGTGGGTACCCAAAAGCCAGCTATGTATTACCAGTCTACTGGCTAAGCCCTGCAGTAGTCAAGGTTTCAGTCGCCAAACATCACGCCCAAGATTTCACTGCCATCGCTGACATGTTAGCGGCACACAACGTGTCAGACTGAAAACAAAGTCAAACCTGGAAGACATAGTTGAAAGCGAAGGACGCCAAGAAAGCATGGGCTATCATGTATTCCATTTGATGGGAAATAGTAACATCTAGGACTATGTACAACAAGTAACACCATCGGCTTGAATCCCAAAATTTAGAAATTTTATCCAACTGCGCTGCCGGATATGTAGGATCTTGTAGTAAATCACTAACCAGAACAAACATCAACAATTATGTTTGGACTACTGGGTAACCTGCGGTGTTGGGAAAAGTTCCGCGAGTAAGGAGGGTGCATGTATGTCAGCTAAAGTGATGGACGTAGGCACTTCAAGTAACTACCTTTCTGTTTATTTTATGAAGTCACTCCCTAGAAGCGCTGGGTATCAATCGACGAAAGATATCCACAGCGCCACTGTCTCTATAGTTTATCTCGACTGATCACGTCTTGATCACGTCTGTGTGCGCACGCAGTAATCCATCGGACACATTTTAATCGGATTCTCCTCAACCTTCTGAAGCCTCTCTATCCACCGCTGTCATCGCTCTGAATGTCCCGACGTATCTTACCTGGACGCGATCGTTGTGTTGGCAATGAGGGGCTCAAAATGAGCTCCAACTAGCTAAGAATTATGGGTGAGAGTTTTCCCTACGCTGCTGCACGTCACTCAACTACGCACTGATGATGTCACCTTGATTGGTGACGAAACGTTTGCAACAAAATTGCCCAGCTCAGCGAACAGTTCAACTGCCACCTGAACAACCTTAGCTACCAGACTTCGTTTGTGGATGAATTGAGCCTAAAGCACCCAGTCTGCTATCAATTGCATTCATCAATTTCTGCATTAGTCAACAGTTTAGAAGCTTCTGTACTGCACTCCAAGACCGACGGTTTTGGTTTGACTTGGACGCATTATGTCGAACTACCCTAAACTGAGGTTGGAATTCGACACATAGTGATTGGCGGCTTACACCCTGGTCACCAAGTCCGAACACCACAAACAGCGTATGATATCTGTATCAGTGACTTTCATAGCAATGTTGATGGCATCAGAAGGGGTTTCGCTGATGACACAGACCACCAATTTACTTGGCGTAGCAAGTTTTGATTCACTAGGTTTGTCTGGAATCAGCATTGTAGTTGGCGTGGGTCGTATCAACGCACATGCATGAAAGAAATTGCACATGTTTGTCAGCGCCCGCTTACCTGAACTGGTTAGAGCTCATTTTGAGCACCTCATTGCCAACATAATGACCGCGTCCAGGTAAGATAATCTGAGAGATTCGGAGCGCTGACAGCGGCGGATATAGAGGCTACAGAAGGTTAAGGAGAATCCGATTGAAGTGTGTCCGGTGGATTACTGCGTGCGTACACAGACATGCTCAACCTATCGATAGAGCGTTAGTGATGCTCTTGAAGTAAGGTGGTCTGGTGCTTTTCCGGATTGATGCTTGGTCTTTCTGGCTTATAGTCCAATTGCGATGAACCAAATAGACTTTACAAAATCCGCCTACTCAGAAGAATATGTGTTGAAAATGCTTGAGGAGGAGACTTAGTATACTGCTCAAGTTGCGTCAACAGCTATCCATAGTTAACTCAACTACACCTCGCCAATAACACGCCATTCAAAACCGCTGTACATCTGTCAAACATATTTTGATATCGGTGAAACAGCTTCTTTAAGATAATCCCTGCAGCGTTGTATAATCAGCCTGAACTCTAAAGTGGCTCATTACTGCGCACGACTCAAACAAACGGTTCAAAAAGTTTAACAACTCTCATTTTTCCCCAAACGCTTGATGTCCAGGTTTGGTTGCACGCAGAATACGCTGTGCAAGTTTGGTAGTCCTGGCAGAAGTACCATCTCACCGCGCTCGAAACTGCACGATACAGAGCTACCAACAGCGCTACGGACTTAACTCTACTTCCCTACCATCGCAAAGTGAAAAATCCAAAAGTGGTTATCGTCATTTAAGAGCTGACCATAAAATGATGTGTTAAAGCATATCACTGTTCACTTGACTGGAATGTCAATGAAGTCTTTTTTCCTCCAATCGGCACAGCCGTTAAACTCCCTCAGAGCGAGTAATTGATGCCTCCAATTTATCCTTATCTAAGAAGATGGTTTGCTGACGCACTTACATATTTACCGTAAATGCTATTGTTCCCCCCCCCCTATGCATGACAATATTATTGCGAAGGAATCATCGGACCTCCTGTAAAACATAGATGGAATAGTTACATCCTGGCTACTGAAGGCCGCTTGGTACGCTCAGCCACGCACACGTCTCAACTTATTGACAATGGTTTCATTGTGTAATTTTCACCCTAATTGCTGTGGCGACAGAGTGAACGGATGGGCCAACCGGGCTAGGCAGATAACCAATGGGAGATGAGCGTAACGGATTTGATTGCTGGACATGGATTGGCCGACATTCATGTGAATTAGTCATCGCATGTTTATCTGAGTCAACGGAAAAACATCATCGTATCAGACGGGGCCTTCAGTTATGGACGCGAATGTGTAACATCTATCGAAAACATGGGCATGCCAAACGTACTGTAATTTTCGCTGAGTTGACTGCCGAACAGACGTCGGTCCCTGAAAAACTGATTTCTGTAACAATTACCATGAGCTTAGTTTTGGTTATGCAACACACAACTGCTTCAATGCTCCATAAATGTGTACAGAACTAATTATCAGAACCAACACATTTTCAATGGAGCAGATTTTACAGAGATAATGCTCGTAATTGGCATCCGAAACAGAAAGTGGCGAACAAGGTTGTTTTCGGTGCTTCATCATCAGGCTAATACAACTACGCTAAAACAGGCTAGAATCGATACAAGAGGTTTAACTTCGGTGAGTCACTGCAGCATAGCGACCAATCGATAATAACACGTGATTGACCTGGCTGATGTGAAGTAGGGTGAAGTGGCGTGACCGCCATTGTTAGTCATGTTGGCCTGTAGCCAAGGTAATGTGAGAGTTTAGACGAGGATTTTCTGGGCATATAGGCTGTAGAACAACCTCCTTTCACCTGGTCTGTGATTGTTCAAATAAGGTAAACGTTTCACATCGTGCTAGCTTTAAGTGGTATTTGTATGGTTAACATCCATTCCGGTAGCCAGCTGTATGCCATAAACTCGCCATATTTCACTCAGAACCAGTCCGTATTCTCGACTGTACAGGGAATGCTGGTCTGCGTAATCTATATGGCTCCTGTATGACGTGCGGTTGCGCCATTCAGAGCTTGCGAAGTTTGCCAATGCATCCTCGCCATGTTGTTGGCCATCATCAAATCTACCCTCATTGAACTCGGATTTGTCAGGTCTACAAAGTAGATTTTTAAAAATCGGCGGATTCTCCTTAACGCTCAAATATCTGGAATTGGGGGTGAACGCCAGCCAGCCATCGACTCGAGATGCCAGCGATCATTATATGAAGTAGAGCATTAGTACGCCTCCATGAACTGGTCACTGTTAATAAAATTGTGATAAATTGAAATTAAATGGTGAAGATCAATGGAAAAGCGTTGTAATCTGGATTCAATCAATGGGACAATTATCTCAAGAGAAGACGTGAAGGCGTATGTTTCACATAACTGGAGCACTCAAACTCATGGAACATGACTTCAATTCTTGTAATTTTCATGCGATATATATATATATATATATATATATATCTTTCGTTGGCGGCATCCGGTTTCCGATTTGTCTGTCACTGTGACCTGTTCCAGGACGCCCGCGCCTAAAGAGGGAAAATGGATGGCTTGCGCTTCACCACTCACAGCTCCATCCACACACCCCATATCCAGTGTAAACCCGAAGGAATAAGACCGGAAGGCATGCGGATGGGAGCTACGTTACACCAACGGAGCCGGCCCACACTCCTTCACAGGCAAACACAAACACGCTCTAGTTGGGGAATCAAGCACACACTAGGCGGTAGCTGGACCGTAGTCCGCTGCACACTGACTGCATGGAACCACTCTTCGAGCCTAGCAGGACCACAAGAACCGTGCACCCCGTCCCCTCCGGCATCGATCAACTGTCTCCTGGAGCCAGTACGGACAAGGTAGTGGGTAATAGACAGGTAGGCACCTTGTCAACATGCACATCAAGCGCAGCCACACCTGGGATATCAAACAACAGCGTATCATTGGAAATGCCGATATCGAATAAAGTAAACGCATATGCGACGTAGATACTCGCTAAATGAGCATATGGAAGAAATCGGTTAAAGGTGAATACGTGATAAGTACAAAATGTCTGAAAGTTATGTAAAAAATACCACGCGATAAAACTACGCAAGTTTACCACAATTTGCATGAGCGACGTGTGTAAGTTAGGAGAAGATTATCAAGTACGCAGAACAAACCAAATAAAATGTAATGGATTTTATCCATATTAAAAAGACCTAGTTTAAGTGTAAGTCGGTTTAGCCCAACTGCGGTGAAGTAGCATCATGAATCCAACATCAACCTCAGCATGGGGCATACTATGTATATACAGTCGATTCCGGTTAATAGGACCACCGGTTAATAGGACCAGCCGCTTATTCGGGCCAAATTCTGAAGAACCGAAACGAATCCTATTACGCTAGCCTAATTTTAGCCGCTTATTAGGACCGGAATTCCGCTTAATCGGACCAGACGATAGAAGGTGGCAGATAACAGAGGTGTTAAAATCAAGTTCTGTGCCTGGATGTCTGGACTAAACCCACAGTTCATATGTCGAGCAAGAAATCGTATCATTCAGTTACGGTAATTCGAGTTGGCCTTTGGATAAACTGAACTGTGGCAACCTTGAGGCACATCTATATAATTGGCTTCAGAACCGCCCGAAACTGACTGCAGTTTCCAACACTTGTAGGCGGAGCGAAGACATACATGCTTGTTCACATGTCGTTAACCGCTCGATCGATGTACCGCACGTCCATTGAGCCCAATGCCCTGAGCCCGCATTGCGGGTCTACTCTCGAGCACGGCAGGTGATCACGGACACACAAGTCCGGCAAATCATAGGACAGCAGGTGGCTAGGTCAACCATAGAAATACCCGGGGGACATACTCGAGTTCACCTCAGTGAACTGTACGTGTCTTGTTGCATGTTAAGAAAATGCCACGACGGGACTTGACGTTAGCTGAGAAGATTCGTTTCCTAGATCAGATCAAGGAACAGGGACCAACCACTAGCCAGCGTCGATTGGTGGAAATTACCTGCTTGGCAAAATCTACAACATCGCGCCCGATAAAACAAGAGAAAGATCTGCGAGAAGAATGGGCACAATGTGAAGGACGACGAGGTACTTCCCAAAAACGGAAGCGTGAAGGCAAGGATCCAGACGTCGATGAGGCCCTTAACGATTGGTTTGCCTTTGCTACTGGACCAGCCGTGCGAGTAAGTGGCCCAATGTTAAAGTACAAAGCAGAAGAACTCGCTAAAATTCTGGGCCACGAAGATTTTATAGCTACGGACGTCTGGTTGTCTCGATTGAAATCTAGATATGATGTAAAATTTAAGAAAGCACATGGTGAGAAAGAAAGTGCCAATAGCGCTCGAGCTGAAGAATGGAAAACAACAAAACTACCAGAGCTTCTTGAAAAATTTCCAGCAGATGACATCTATAATGCTGATGAAACCGGGTTGTACTATAGGGCTACACCGGACGGCTCCTTAAGTTACAAACATGCTACTCTCTCTGGCTGCAAAAAAGCAATGGATCGCGTAACTGTCTTGTGCTGCTCAAACATGTCCGGAACGGACAAGAGGAAGTTGCTGGTTATAGGAAAATGTGCCAAGCCTCGCTGCTTTAAGGGACTCAGAATGGACAGTTTGCCAGTTGTGTATCGTGCGAACAGAAATGCATGGATGAGCTCTACACTTTTTAAAGAATGGGTGAAGGATTGGGACACAGAGCTACAACGCCAGTCGAGAAAAGAGTTATTAATTCTCGACAATTGTGCAGCACATTCAAATTTTGATTACTTGAAGAATATCCAGATGGAATTTCTGCCTCCCAAGACCACATCTTTGATACAGCTAATGGACATGGGCATCATACAAAATTTGAAGACCTTTTATCGTGCAAGGTTGGTGAATTACATCCTTGAATCAATTGAGGAAGGCTTGCTGACCTCATCCTCGACGGCCGGAGAAATCAGTGCAAAGGTCAACATTTTGCAAGCCGTTACATTCGTGGCCGAAAGTTGGCGAAAAATGAGCGGTGCGACAATTCGGAACTGTTTTCCTCACTGTGGCTTTAAGCATATTGTCTCCGAGATGGATGTGGATATGGTGATTGCAAATGAAAATGACGGCGAGAATGTGGAGCAGAAACAAGTTAAAAATTACGAAGAACTTTTGTCAATCGACAACGAACTCCAAATCTATGATGGAAATGAAGAATGCGATGCTGCCATTGTTGCTCGAATAGCAGCGTAACACACGACAGCAACAGAAGACCATGGAAGTGATGAAAAGAACCCTAAAGTGTTGATGCCAGTCACAAAACAGGATGCAAGGAAATGCATTGAAAAATTGCACCGCTATTTCATGCAGGAAGGAAATGAAGGTAGTCCTATTACGGCGTTACATGTTGGTGGTGATTTTGTGCGAAAGCAGTCTGTTAAAAGAATGCGTCAAACCACACTGGATACGGCCTTCAAACGCTGAATGGAATTCGGTATTCCCTTTGTGTAAAACTGTACTTCGCATGCTGAATATCTTGTAGGTCGTTACGAAGAATTTGTTTGTAAAATTCTTTTTCAGTAAACAAAGTTCGTTATCAAAGCAGTTCTTTTTTGTGTGTTTGCTATAAATATATGCCGCCAATACAGGTCATAATAGTAGTTTCCAATGTTATGTATAGCACGTCCCATCTTGTTACATCGGGTAACTTCGGTTAATCGGACCAGCCGCTTAATAGGACCAAAATGGTCTGGTCCCGATGTGGTCCGATTAACCGGAATCGACTGTATATATATATATATATATATATATATATATATATATATATATATATATATATATATATATCGAATAAATCGAATTAAGCGTGCCTACAAACGCCGCGCCGCCTCGCCGTAATTCTCTGAAGGACCCGTCGTCGCTTCTGTAGTGACCCCAAAGGGCATAGCTCATGGCCCACACCTTAAATATATATATATATATATATATATATATATATATATTTACCAACCGCGTGCTTGCATGCTAAGTCTCTTTATTTCAGGTGGTGGGTTTACAGTTTTTACTTTAATGCTTTTCTTTCTCATATAGATATCTCCCTGTACTCTATTCCATTAACTTGCACAAATCGCCTAAGCCAATTGTATTTGATTTACATTAAATTTTGTGTTCATGGCATTCCGTGAACTATATTTCCTGACCTCGTGCACTTAGCTAGGATTTGTTTGCAAACAATTTATTACATGTGCTATTTAATTAAGGTTTATGTCACCGTTTCCTTATGCATTAATCGAGTTTTTCTCTTTTTCTTTCTCTCTGTCTCTCTCTCTCTCTCAAGTGCTTGGCTGTTGTTTGATATCCCCGGTGTGGCTGCGCTTGATGTGCCTGTTGACAAGGTGCCTACCTGTCTATTACCCACTACGTTGTCCATACTGACTCCAGGAGACAGTTGGTCGTTGCTGGAGGGGACGGAGTGCACTGTCCTTGTGGCCGTGTTAGGATCAAAGAGTGGTTCCATGCAGTCAGTGTGCAGCGGACTACGGTCCAGCCACCGCCTTGTGTTCGCTTGATTCCCAAATATAGTGTGCTTGTGTTTGCCTGTGAAGGAGTGTGGGCCGGCTCCGTTGATGAAACGTGGTTCCCATCCGCATGCCTCCCGGTCTTATTCCTTCGGGTTTACACTGGATATGGGGTGTGTGGTTGGAGCTGTGGGTGGTGCAGCGCAAGCCATCCATGGTCCCTTTGTAGGCGCAGGAGTCCTGTGGCTTGCCACAGTGACAGGCAAATCCGAAACCCGATGCCGCCAACCATATATATATATATATATATATATATATATATATATATATATATGGTTTGTTCTGCCTACCTGGATAACATTTTACCTGGCCACGTTGCTTACGCTAATTATAGTTACCTTCCTTAACGTGATTGCGTTTGTAGCATTTTTGTATAACTCGTGAACATTTTGTATTTATCGCGGAGTCATTGGTAACTAACTTACTTCATATGCTAATTTAGTGAAGAGGTGTGTCGGCATAGCCATATAGTTTCACAGATATGTTTTATTTGTTGCTGTCATTTCAAGTGATTGGCTGTTGGTTGACATTCTCGGTATGCCTGCGCTTGATGTGCATATTGACAAGGTACCTACCTGTATGTTACCGACTAGATCCTTCGTAATGGTTCCAGGAGATAGTTGGTCGTTGCTGGAGGGGACGGGGTGCAAGTTGCTTGTGGCGTCCTAGGCTTGAAGAGTGGTTCCATGCACTCAGTGTGGAGCGGACCATGGTTCAGCCACCACGTTATGTGAATTTGATTCCTCAAATAGAGCGTGCTTGTGTTTGCCTTCGCTCGGGTTGTTCCTATTCAACGGCGTCTCTTACTTTCTCTAAGTTCTCTACGTCGGAGTGGCTGGTAAACTGGATCAATCTCAATATGCATGTTGGTCGAGTCTTCTGTTGATAATCAGGCCTATAGGAACTCCCTTTTTCGTCTTGTTTCACCTCGTGCCAGGACTTCTATTTTGGCCCAATCAATGCTGGGTTCTTTTTCATCCACGTGTGCTGAGACTAGCAATGATGCATAGTGCTTTATGCATACTCTTTTGTGCTCTTGTAATCGAGTTGCTAATTTTTTACCTGTCTGGCCAACTTAGTCCATTACGCAATTTATACCACTTAATCTATATAGAACATTACGTTGCTCATGAGCTTCCAGTTTCTTTTTCGGTTTTGACAGAGTTTTCTTCAATGTGGCAGTTGGTTTGTGTGCTACGATGAGGTGATGTTTTATGAATAGTCTTGCTGCCTTTTTGACGACTTCCGCCATGAGAAAATGGGTAGAGATCACGGAACACAGATCGAAGCCGTCATTTACGAAAAATCACCTACACACCCATTACGGATCGACAATTCAATCAGCGAGATTACACTCCAAATCTCGACGCACTGATGATGCCGCCTCGCATAGCGGTGAAAGGTTTGTAAACAAATTTCCCAGCTCGGCGAACGAATGAGCAACTGAATTATTAACCCGAGCTACCGGTTTTCCGAAATATTTTAAATATCCGACGTGCAAGCACCAACGTCTATCTACCTCAGGTTCGATCCTAGTGAATGCATCAATTAAGGCTCAGTCCAATGAAAATTAAGATTGCGCATCGGAACCCGTTTACACAATGAATGTGTCAAAATGACCCCTCTAGTCGGATTTATCCAATCAACTGGGTAAATCTAGTGAGTCAGCTAGGCCGACTGACAAACTACTCATGCTGTTCGCCTGTTTTCGCTCAGTTGGATTTTGGTAGGTCTGAAGCATGCAATTATGCTTGCAGGTGCTAAAGTAGCACTTTCCAACGGATGAACTTGGAGTGAAAAAACAACCGACGTGCCTTACTATCTAACCACACATTTAAAAAGACCACACTAAACTATCCATTGTGACGTAACGCCATACGGGCTCATCATCGCAGGACGACGCCATGGAAAGGAGGTGATAAGGTTTGTCCAATTATTCTCAACTTACCACGAAAATCTGGAGTGTAATACACACCAAAATATCTCGGTAAGAACGGTCGCAACTGATGAAAAGCCTCTTTGGCATCTTCGTCGTACATTTGTTCATAAAACGCGATTTCGGGATATCCGTTCGATTCAAGCTGAAGCCATTTGAAAATAATCGCTCTGGTTGGGTGGCGGAGTACTGCAGTGGGAGAGTTGAAATATAAAGCTTGGGATTAATTGAGGTTTTCACTGGACGGTTGGAATAGTCTACTTTATATGGGCTATGTTGTGTCATAACAAGCGGTTTTTGTACGTGCTCAAATAAACCTCCCCAAGTTTGATTATCACGTAGACGGGGATATCTATAATGTACTATCCGGGGCCTGTAAAAGACGAGACCGGCGGGACCACGCGGCCTTTTGCAAACACACCAGCGGCCCACTCAAGGGATCCTGTGATGGGATCATATAACAAACAAAGTTGCAGTTTTGATAATTTGAACTGAAGGAAGGTGCACGTCCACAGAAAAACGTCATGCTTCTCTTGATTTAACATACGTTACACACTTTGAACCAATCAACAACCTTTATCTCGATTTCAAAAACACAACCTAAACAGGAATGCAGTTATGAGCCAAGCGATTTAACACTTCTACGATGCAGTAACCATAGCTTGATTATGCCTATCACTCTGGGATTGGATTGGTTGTCGGCGGCGGAAGCACTGCTCGATGTGTAACGATTATCTAGGTGATAGTATCTGACTAGCCGATTGCACGCGAACCACACCCACTTTCGTTCTCTCGTACAACTTTTATTGGTGTTTATCAAAATGTGAATAGATTGTTTTCCTTACAGTATAACAAGCACTGTTCAGATTCCACTTAATCATTTTAAGGGTCAGTGCTTTCGCAGCTGAGAGAAGCGTGATAAAGGAAGAAGGGCGAATGTTTCATGAAAATTAAGAAGTATAGCAAGTTTTACAGTGGTGACAGCTAATAATAATGGTAGCAATATTTATGAAGAAGTGATTGAACTTATCCCATGCACGACAACACGACAAGCCTGGATATCGTTCAGAAAATCGAGCAGGTTTTGCGTAACTGACTTGAATTTGATAAGAATTACACGCCATGTGCTTCATTTAGTCCAAGGTAGTGAATTATACCAGAAGCCGTGCTCTCAACCATCGTCAATTCAACCATATGTTGGAAGTTATGGCTAGTCAGTTCACAGATTTTCCATTCTATACTGAAGTACGCTGGTTATTATATCATAATGCGCTGAAAAGCCTTATTACTTGAGGGAAGAAATAATTGTCTTTGGAGATGTTACGTCAAAGCACAGATAACATAGAAGCTTAAAGCTAGCCCCATGATCTGGCTTTATCCGAGGACAATACTGCACAAGTAACTGATCTAAGTTGAAATTGCAAAGTAAAATACCCAACAATTATTTGCATGATGACATCGTGTTCTTTATTACGGAACTAACTATATGGGCTAAGGATGTCTAATAAAAGTTTTGTTCACTTTCCAAAGTGCAAAGATTTTAAAGAAATTGTCACTATTGAGTCTGTACTTTGCTTTGCGAAGTTTATCAGTCACCTGGAGTTATTGTCAAAAGAATAGCAGGAAAGTATTTGTGATTTTTCCTCTTACGAACATCAATTTGTATTCTTCTCAGCTCTATTTACATTTGATGGCATCAAGGAAGAAGAAAGCCTGCAGATGGAGCCATTAAAAATGTACTCAGATGCTACTTTCATAATAAAGTATATTAATCCGGGGTTAACTGGTTTCTTTTCGGGAGGTTTGCCCCGAGGTTCATGGAAAGGTTCGGTTCTACCTGTTTATAACCATCAAAACAAAAATACTTCTCAGCGAACCGGTCATCTCTGATCAAAGTAGGAACTTCACAAACAGTTATATATATATATATATATATATATAATGATTTATCACAGGTCGAAAAGCATATACTTGACAAGTCCCGTAGGGTGGTTGAAATTAAAATTACAGTTTGAAGGATCATTGAATAAGTAACTTGTCCTTTTAATCGTCTACCGAGTTGAATGCACTACAGCAGAACGATAGTTTTAAGTGGGAATTGGACGTGCACACGCAAAATAATATACAGAGCTGTTAAAGTTCAGTCAGTGCGTGAGAAATAAAAAAAGGAAACGACAACGCTCACTCGTTTGTTTCTTTATTTGACAGATGTGAGAGGTTAATCCAGTTTAGCTACATGTAGGCTAATCACACGGACACTACTGCATGTATCCGCACCGCCACGTTGCGGAGAGGGCCATTAAGCACATGGTTAGGTTTGTGTTGCTTCGTCCTCGAAGTAAAACGGATTATGTCAAGTCATGCAAGTTGGAAAGTGTTTCATCGAGGCGTTTTTGGAAAAGCGTTAATGTAGGGGCAAGGAGAACATGAGTCGGAAGGGCATTCATGGCACGAGACACACGGAGAGAGAAAACGTTGCGTCCGCAATCTAGTCGACTGTAGTACGCAGCCAATTTGAGCGGATGGCCTCTCACGTTGGTAGTTTGGCTCAGCTGCAACAGATTGCGACATGGGTGAGTTGGGTTCGTCAATTTTAAGTAAACCAGAATTAGGTCTCCTCGCTGACGTAGATATTTACCACGGTAAAATCTCAGAGACTGCAGTGTGTGTTGGAAGGAGAGATGAAACAATCCTGTAACGAGTTTGGTTGCTGTACGTTGAGGAGCTACAAGTGCATCGACTTCGCGCCTGTGCCAGGAACGCCAAGCCTGGATCGCGTATTCCACGTGAGGCCTCACGTAAGTGTTCAGAATTTGTGGAAATATTGATGGCTCAAAATTGCCGAAAGCCCTCCGTAAGAGTCCAAGATGTTGACTGGCCTTTTGATACCTTTTCAGCCTGTCGCGAGTAACCAAGGTCGTTCTGTATGATCATCCCGAGATCGTTTCCTTGGGAAGCATGTTGTAACTGCTGGTCCCCACAAATTTTATTTTGACTTGTCTTGACTTGTACGTCAGCTTATTATGCGTGAAGTTCACATGACACAAGTGTAATGCGTGGAGCTGAGAGTGGAACTAGTCAGAAATTGATGCAGACCAAATTTCACATCTATTTTCATAAATCAGTTTATGGCGCACCTACTGTGAACCGGTGCAAATCTAACCTTCTTTCCCTAGGTAATGCTGAAAATAGGAAGCAGTTGCAGAAGTCGATGGCTACCGACCTAGGAGATGTCTAATCCGTAGCCAAAGTGAGCGACCTGCGTCAACAAATATGTAAAAATGGTGACTGCCGCGGTTGAGTAAGCTGTAAGTAGGCTGATTGGTTTGATGGCAACAATGCGACCAATGGGGTATTGGTGTCGGAGACGAATGTAATGTTTTCTGCGCATATGGATGATCGTGCCGAAGCAGAGATGGCGAGTCATTTTCACAAAATTCGACGACGATTTTCTTGAGGGCTCCACCGTATCACGAATGCTTCATGGAGGGAGAAAGTGAAGCATATGGAGTGTTACGCCGAACAGTACCAACACAAGGAATCCTTTGACTTATTGAGGACAGTATATTGACCAGCATTGCAGCCGCTGGAAAACCTGCTCAATGCTACCTGCTCAATGCTACTTCAGGTGCTGCCTGCACACAAACGGCAGACATAATGCAGATCTGGAAAACGCACTATGACTCTTTTTGAACGACCGTTCAGAGATCGAGTGGTTTATGTTGCACAATCTTTAACGACAAGAGATGCAGAGGTGTCTTGCCAATACCCCGACACTGGTTAAGACGCAGAGAGCACTTGTTCAGCTGCGAATCGGCAATTGCACCGGAACCGACGGTATACCGCCAGAAGGTTTGAAACACGGCGGACTCGCCTTGGTGCATACGCTACACCAGTTACTATAAAGCGTGTGGTTTGAATAACGTGTGCCATCCGAGTTGCAGGATGCCCTTAAGCCAGCACTGTAAAAGTGCAAAGGAAGCGCATAATGTGCGAGTAATTATCGCGGTATCAATTCGCTGTGCAGTGTGGGCAAGATGATTGCCAGAATTCTTCTCAACCGCCTCGTCAGTCAGGTTGTGGAACTGAACGTGGAAGTAAAGCAGTGCGGATTCCGTTCGGGTCGCAGCACTATAGATATGGTGTTTGAGGGTCGTCAGTTGCAGGAGAAGTGCATAGAACGACACCACCCATTGTACTCGCTTTTTGTTGATTTCACCATGGCATCTGATACGGTGAACCGCGATGCATTGTGGCTGGTGTTGGGTAAGTTTGGTTTTCCGAGTAAGTTTAAGTTTAGTTGGATGTCTGCACAGTGGTATGCGAGCGATGGTGCAGCTGAGTTGACGAACCTCAGATCGTTTTGAATTTGCCTCTGGTGTGAAGCACGGTTGTGTCTTAGCACCTGTCGTATTTAACATTTATCTTCATGCCTTGACGTCATGTGTCTTTGATGCTGCTTGTGGTTACCGTGTCTGTTTGAAGCAACCGGTTGATGGTGGGTTGCGGAACATTCGTCGTTTCTGGGAGAGAACCCCAGTGTGTGAGACAACTATCCGTATGTTGCTGTTTGCTGACAACTGTGCTTTGTTTGCGCACAGAGCAGATGAGTTGCAGCACATGACTAGTGCTCTGGCTTCGACAGCGGCCAAATTCGGGTTCAGCATCAACACCAGCAAGAGTCTCTTTATCAGCTTTCTCCAGAACTGGAATCAGTTGATATGCCGCACATCCATATTGGCAGAAATCATTTGGAATCCACTTCGTGGTTTTGTTATCTGAGCAGCGTAATATCTATCGACCTGAAGATGATGAGCGAACTGCGTATGTGCGCATCGAAGGTAGCGGCCGTATGTGGCAAGCTGCAAAAATGTGTGTGGAACAACCACCAGGTCACTGTCGGTTCGGAGCTGATGGCATACAAATCTATGGTGCTGTGCGTTCTTCTATACGGCAGTGAAAAATGGACGCTGTACAGAAGGGACATTCGTTATCCGAAGCGCTTCCATCAACGATATCTGTGTCCTATTCTGTGCGTCCGCTGGCTTGAGTGTTGTAGGCACAGAGGCGCTCCGATGCAGTTGCATATATGCAGTGGACTGTATACTTTGCTGAGGCACCTGAGGAGGCTCGGGTTTGTTCGTCGCATGGATTCGATCAGAATACCGAAAGAACTGCGTGCAGGGCAGCGTCATGCGTGAAAACCGAATTTACGTTACCAGGATATGGTCTACGTGACTTTCTAAAGAACTAATGTTGATTTAAATGTTGGGGGTCGATGGTAGTGGATCAGCGCCGATGGCGAGAGCATAGTAGGATGGCAGTTGCGCAGGTGCATGAGAAATCACTACTGCGTGCGGAAAAGGAACACCGGTTAAGGAAGCGACAGGTGCTGATGGTAGATAGCCCATCGATGTCGAGCGCATTATGCTGTAGCACATGCGGTCGCGACTACTTGAGCCATGCTGGTTTACTAAACCACTAACGTCACGGGTAAGCTAAATGTATAGTCATCATCATCGCAGCGCTTCTGATTCAATTTACTAACCCAAGACAACAAGGCAGTTGACGTGGTACGTGTTCCACATCGTTATTCCAGTTGGTCCGTACATGCTCCTGCGTGTTGATATTCTCACAAGGACTGATTGGTTGTTAATGGATATCCCGGGTGTATTTGTGCTCCAAGTGAGTGTTGACAAGGTACCTACCTGCCTAATACTCTCCACCTGGATTACTGGCTCGAGGAGACAGTTAGTCGTTGCTGGAAGGAACGGGGGACACGGTCGCAGTGACTATGTTAGGCTCATTGAGTGATTTCATGCCCCCAGTGTGAAGAGGGCTAAGGCTCAGCCAACATCCTGTGCACGTCTGGCATGTAAGGAATTTGTACTTAGGCATGAATGCTTCCGCTCTGCTTGTTAAATGAATGAGCTGGCTCTGTTGATGAAACGTGGCTCCTATCCACATGCCTGTTGATCTTATTCCTGGATACGGGACGTGTAGATGGAGAAGTGAGTGGTACAGCGTAAGCCACCGTAGTCTTTCTGTAGACGTAGACATCCTGTGGTTGTACCCATGTAGGCCGTAGTGACAGCGAAATTCGGAACCCAATACCACCAAGCATATACGTTTAGTGGGAAAGCGTCAGCTATAAAGACTTCGCATCCACAAGGTCTAACCTTGGTTTTAAATGGGATGCACCTGCGATAGAATTGCAAAAAGTTATATAAATCTAACTTTATATATATATATATATGAATTAAAACCTAAAAACGTATTAGACATTTTGCAAACAACTTTGGACACTTGCAAACCACTTTGAACGTTTTGCCAAAAAAATTGAACTTTTTGCAAATCACTTTGGACACATTGGATTTTAAGCAGAAAGTCAGCAACTTAGTTGCAAACAATGAGGAGTAAGATGACTAGACGATGTTCAGGCTGCATTTTGGTCATGATAATGCAACCGAATTGTGTAACCAGCGGGTGCCACTACAAACTCTTCTCTTAATCGCCAACCTCGATCGCCTCTAGCAAAGGCGGTGACTGAGTATCCCCCTTTCTCCCCATCTGTCTTCTCCTAGTCTACGTGCTTCTGACAATACACAGGGACCTGTGTGTCTATGTGAATAATGGAAAGTCAGTATCCCCAATTGCGTAGTCTCTCATGACTTAAACAAATGCTACCTAGCATTGGAGAATTGTTGTGTAGCACTCGTTAAGAGAATGGATTACGATGCTCTATTTCAATGTGGACCGCAATTCCCACTGGATTAAACTTTGGCCACTTCCATCACTTGGACCGGAACTGATGAAGCAGATAGGCGGCGAGCCAGTTGTCCGCTGTCCCTCTATGGGTCTTCGCGTATTATGTGTGGATCAACCCATTCAGATTCTCGATTATTGGATCAATGCAGGCTATCTGGACTCCAGCAAACGCAGCACAGGTTTATTGGCCTACTGCTGCAAGTCGTTATCAAAGAAAGAGGAGCAAAACGACTGGATGATGTTCAGACCACATTGTGATCGCGCGAATGCAACGGGACTGTGCAGGCAGTAGGCGGTTGTACAAGCCCTCCTCTCGATCGTTGGTGTTGTTCAACTCGAGCAAAGCCGGTGGTCTAGTTGTCCCGTGTCGCTTTATGTGCTTTCGCGTATTTCCTGTGGGTGTAAGGGCGAACGTATGCAGTGCAATCATTAGAACACTGTTGGCTATTATGAATCCACCGAAACCAGCCTAGCTTTTGCTGTAAGTCGCCTTAGCAGCATTCTTGCCACCTCGATTGGTGACAGCTTGCAAAGGAAGTCGTTGCTCTGGGGGCCAGCCCTGTCCTCTGCGCATTCATCACATGCTAGACAGTGGAGGATGAGCCGCGCCATATCGCAGTTAGATATCAGTCATGGCGGTCCGTCGCCGTCGCCCATGGCTCAGTGACATAAGCCGCTGACTCGCAAGAGTAAGGTCGTAGGTTCTAATCTGGCAGGATTCGGTGGGTGCGCGCTTCTGTCGAGTCCCAATAGGAAGAAAAGGCCGTCTGGCGTTTCTCTGGATAAGTGGTGGCTGTCAGTCTGTGTCTAACTGCGACGAATCTATACAGTCTCACATTATTGATCTTTATCTGTAGCATGTTAGCACTCCAGCGGAGTAAGATATTTCGGCTACATTGCGCTTACGCGAAGGTAACGTAACTGCATAAGCAGTGGACGAATGTGCAATCCCTCCACTTTATTATGAGCATTAATTGTCTTGACCAGAACTGGCGACCCAGTTGTTCCGTGTCGCTCTATGTGCCTTCGAGTATCTTATGTGAGTGTGTGAGAGAAACTAGTCAGCTACTCTATTATTGGATCAGTGCCAACAAACACATCATAGCTTTATTAGCCATCTGCTGCACGAAACCAGCAAAATAAGCAATGATGCCTAGGTGGTACAAGCGATATGCTTTGTCACAGAAAAGATGCTCATCAAGCTTATGTGCGTCGACGGCAAAACTACTCAGGAAGCTGCTGAAGTCGTGTATTTCAACGACCGCGCGGCAGTAAACATCATGATCTCGTAAATGAAAGAATGCACGAATAATCGGCGAAATGAAAGGCAGAAGGTTAATCCCGTTATCATTCAGCGCGTGGATGAGGCAGTCGAACAGCATTAGGAGAGCACTTTGTTGTAGCTGCAGCATCGGCTGAAAGAGATCGGGACCTTTTCATGCTTACTAGAGTCTTCAACACCTACAGGAGGCTACGGATAACACTCAACAAGTTCACTACGAGCAAAACGAAGTTGGCACTGCTCCGATCATCGCAAGCTGACAGGCCTACGCTATGGACATCTCAGTAAACGTCCCATTCTTTCATTTTAGCTTCAGCAGTTTGGTTTCAACAATGTCTGCTTTAAAAGAAAAATGGTGTATTGAAAATAGAGCATTAACGTTAAAAGCCTTCAGTTAATGAAGGGCTGTCCTGCGGTTGCTTTTTTCGGGCTCAGCATCGAACTGAGGACGCAATTCGTATATTTCAGCTGCGTTGCCGTTACTATACTCTCTTGGTTGACTGTACTTAGCGTCTGGTATGGCGTCGGATTGGCTGACAGGCGTCTCGCCGATGCTTTCACCATGGAAAATAAATCCTCTACCGGGTTTAGCATGTACGAGTAGGACAAGAGGGACTTCATCTGATAGGAGGAACCAAAGTTCCTCCTTAGATTATCCGGCATGTGGATCGAGGCGTTGTCTGTGATTACCAATGCACCGTTCGTCTCAACTCTGCAGCGTATACGCCCCACATATTCTTCGGAAAACGTGGAGAACTTTGAACCATTGCAACTAGCATCGTTGATGATTTTTGAGTGGACGTTGCCTTGGTTATTCACTGCCAAAATTAGCGTCACCATTCGGTCTCTAACTGTACGTAAGACGACATTCACGCGCGTCGCTCTTCTTAAGCGACCCTGAGTCCGTCGCATGTGGAGACTGAAGCCGCTCCCATCTATGAAGATACATTTTCTCTGTCATTCAGTGCATGTACCGAGAGGTTAAGAGTGTAAGCTTGTCGGCTTGCGATGGTCGTCGCAATGTCGACGCGGTCTAACTCGTGGTGACATTTCTTGAGCGTTATGCTTAACCTCCTGAGATCCTTGAAAACAGTAGATAATGATAGGTCGATCCCGATCTCGCTCAGTCACCGCTGTGGCTGTACCAGTGTCTTCTGAATGCCGTTCATCGGTTTCTTCAATGCGTTGCAGGACATCAGGAGTCAGCTTCTCATTGTTGTTTCCTTCACATCGGCGCACAGTGTTCATGCCTTCTCTCCTGTAGGCAAGGATGGTGTTTCTTGCCGCGCTCTCGCTCATATCGTCGGCTTCAGCGGTTGTGTGGGTGTTTTGCCGTCGACGGACACAAGCTTAGTGCGGATCACTTTCTGGGACCAAGACTATCTCTTGTACTCCTTGTACTCTCTTGTACTCTTGTACTCCTCGGCATCGAACATGCGGCATGTAGTCACCATTTGCTTAGTTTGGTTGTTTCGTGCAGCAAAATGCTAATAAATCAATTTGACATAAACCTTTATCTTGGCCGTTATACTCACTAAATTCGTTAGGACTAGTTGTTGACTGTGTTTCTCTACGAATTTGCTAGTGTAACCATTCGCCATGAACGTAGTTGTCATTAACCTTAGCTAGTCAGCCAGATAATCCGCCGACCAAATTCGTCTAACTCGACTAACTAAAGTTTTCACAAGTGTAGGTTCGTACCCCGCTAGTGTGAAGCTGGTGAAATGCAGGTATTGACCGGAACATGTAGCTTGTTGTAGGCGTAACTCTTACTTAGTCCGTTAGCCTTGTGTCTGAGAAGGATGTGCAAGAATGGTACACAGTCCCTTTAATTCACATCACAGGTGACCCGAAAGTTGGCATGTGCGCCGTTAAGCTGTTTAACCAACTGTATGATCTGCTGCTCCAAAGAACAAAAGGCCAATATGTCATCCATCTAGCGCTTATAGAATGACAGATTAACTAGTTCTGTGAGTATGCCTCTTCCTATCATGAACATAAAGGAATTGGCAAGTCCAGGATCTGGTGGGTTATCCATTGCCACACCACTGATTTGATGGTATGGCGTATTCTGAGAATAAAAGCTAACATTCTCAGTACACAACAGCAATGATTCTATTAGAACTTCGACTGAAATTGATAGCGAATAACCAGATCGCTCAGCTAGTTCGCAGCTTTAATCGTTTGTCTGGGGCAGCAGAATGTTAGTGAACAGAGATTCCACATATGCGGACCACATGAGGAACTTCAACAGCAACCAACCCAAGTGCCACAAGATAAGCTGCGTGCGGACCCTGTTTCGCAGAATTGCAACATCATCATCATCATCATTATACATGTCAGCTAGAGATGGTAAAACACCTCCGCTATTGTACCGCAATACATAAAGGAAATAAATACATACATACAATACACAAAGGAAAATAAATACGACAGTTGAATGCCAGCTGAACTACCAGCAACGGATAGGCATCGTTCCGGTAAGCTACCAGCCGGCTACTAGGCAAAAAGAAAAAATTATTATGTTTTACGCTATGAGATAAGATCGTAGGTGGAGGGGGAGGCTAAAGGGATGGGGAGGAACAAAGAAACTCACAGCAGGAACTCCACTGAGGTCGGCTCCTTGCCATATCAGCAAGTGTATCCAGCCAAACGTGTTCACCGTCTTTTGGACCCCAACCAGGGAGCCGTGAAGCTCCAACTGAGGCCAGCTCCGAAGTGAGGGCCTTCATTCCTCTGGACCAAGTCATCGCTTGGCCACCTCTCCTCTTCTTCCACCCACATCCCCGGTGAGCAAACAACGCACGTCGAGGGAGTCGGTGGGTTGGCATGCGCAACACGTGGCCCAGCCATCGGAGCCTGGTGAGTGAAATGACGGTGCTGAGCGGTTCATTCCCTTTTCCTAGGCCATAAACAAGCCGTCGAACACGCTCGTTACTCACGCGGTGTTCCCACCAGATGTGAGCCAAACTGCGAAGGCACCGATGGTCGAAGGTAAGTAGCCTCTTCATGTCCGCCGATCTTACGGGCCAGATTTCGCAACCGTACAGTAAGGTCGAACGTACCGCTGCATTGTACACTCTACCCTTCAGGGCGAGAGTAATGTCGCGCCGTCGCCATAGGTGGCGAAGGTTAGCAAAAGCACTTCGAGCTTTCGCTTTGCAGTTCGTGATCTCGTCTTCGATCCCAAGGGCGCTGATACAACTTCCCAGGTAATTGAATTTCTGAACGACTTCTAGCTGATCCCCACCAAGGGTCAGCACAGGGGGCGAACCCTGCCAATCCTGGAGGAACGCTTTGCACTTCGGTGGTGCAAAGCAAAGCCCGAAGCGACTGACAGCCAGTGCCAATCTGTCCAGCGCGGCTTGGCACGTCTGGGAGCTGTCACAGATGAGGGCAATGTCGTCTGCATACTCTAAGTCAAGGAGTCGTTCTCCTGGGAGTAGCTCCACACCTTCCAAGTCATGTCCTGTAAATGCAATCTCCATGACTTCGTCAATAGCGAAGTTGAATAGGAAAGGTGACAGTGGGCATCCTTGTCTCACACCGCTGGAGATATTGAAGGGTGGCGACAGCTTGCCGTAAGCCCTCACTCTGCCCGTGCTACGCGCATATAATGCTTGGATAATATTTACATATTTCTCGGTCACACCTTTCCTGAGTAGACAATTCCAAAGGGCACATCGATCAACCGAATCGAAGGCATCTTTGATGTCGAGGAACACGACTACGGTGGGCCGCCAATATGTGTGACGGTGCTCCAACAACTGACGCAAGGTGAAGATGTGGTCGATGCAGCCACGACCCCGACGAAACCCGGCTTGCTCCTCACGAATCTGGCTTTCACGAGCGAAAGTCAGTCTTTGGAGAATTATGGACGCGAGTAATTTGGAGGCGATGGAGATCAGACTGATTCCTCTATGGTTGCCGCATTCCGAACGCGAGCCGCCTTTGAAGATGGGAACAATAACGGAGCGGCTCCAGTCGGTTGGGACAGTTTCCTGCTCCCACAGTTTCACTAGTAATTCATGCAAAGCATCAACAAGAGCAGAGCCTCCAAATTTAAAGAGGGCTGGAGGAAGATCGTCTGGTCCCGCGGCTTTGTTCAACTTCAACAGTCCGATCTCACGTTCGACTTCTGAGCGAGAGGGTGGATCCAATGGGACAGCCCACGGAGCGGGGCGATCAGTGACCGGCGAATCGAACAATTCTAGCCGATTAAATTGCTTTTCAAAATGCTCAGCCCAATGCTCCAGACGTTTTGACATATTGTGGATAGGCTGTCCACTCTCGTCACGTATAGTTTCACTAACACCAGGTCTCCTGCTGCCCGTTTCCCGTATCAGACGGAATAACTTACGATGGTTGCCAAGGGCAGCGGCCACTTCCATCTCTGACGCACGATGAGACCATCAAGATTCGCGGTCTCTCTTCAGGCTAGCACGGAGTTTTGCCCGGAGCTCTTTGCGAGTTTCATTGTGCTCGCTTCCAGCTGGGATTTGCCGGCGAGCATCTATAAGTTCCAGAGACTGCGAAGAGACCCAATGTCCATGTTGTCTATTAGACATACCACATGAGGATTTGCCTGCTGCTAGTAAGGTCTGGCGAACATGTGACCAGTGACCATCAATTGTCTCCTGTGAGCGCTTGCTCAACTCACATGTCAGCGTACTTCGATACGCATTCAGAACAGCTGGTTTTGTCAGTTGGCTGGTGTCAATACGCTCACAGCGTCGTCGTGGGCGTCCGCCAAAACGCGTCCGCATGTCAGCACATACAAGTGCATGATCAGTGTCCACACATGTGCTCCAAATCGAGCGACAATTCTGGATGCAGCCTCTCCAGCGGTAACTTATCGCAATGTGATCGATCTGCGTGCAAGGCTGTTTCGAGGTTGGTGGGCGCCAAGTCACCCTTCGGCGGGTGCTGTGTCGGAAATTAGTGCTCGCAAGAAATAAGCGAGCATCTTCACACAAATGAAGTAACCGCTCACCGTTATCATTACGGGAGCCTACACCGTGTTGGCCGCCCAGATGCAGTTCATCAGTGGACAACTTTCCAACTTGTGCGTTCATATCCCCCGCCAGCACAACAGTGTCCGTGCTTCTTCTGTGGCGAAGGAGCTAGGTCAGTTGGCGGTAGAAGTCGTTCTTTACCGAATCATCGCTACAGTTTGTGGGCGCATAGGCAGCGATGATGAATAGACACCTGTTGGTCCCACGTGACTTCGAAGCTTTGAACGAGCCAGCCAATCGGACCGCACACATCCGGCTACTGATTGGAATCCAATCAACCAGAGCAGCTTCAGCCCGGGGACTCAGGGCAATACCAACACCGGCTTGGCCGGTGCTCGAAGCTGCATCGTCACCGGATAGGCGCAAGGAGAAAATACTGCTTGCGTCCCCTGAAGGGGATCGCAGAGTGAGCACAGTGCTCGAGTCTTGCAGGCGAGTCTCTGATAAGCAGCAGATATCGATCGAGAGGGTCTCCAATGTTCGGGCAAGTGCTGCCTGTTGACCGATTTGTAGCAGTGTGCGTACATTAAGGCATGCCAATCTGAAGGAGGATCGAGGGCTCCAAATGGAAGTCGATGAACTGGATTGGACCGCTTGGTTGGACATGGGCTTGTCGACAAGAGAGGAGTGACGCTCCGCGTTCACGTGTGAGTTGAAATTAGAAGGTAAATGCCTAGCAAAGCATGTTGGGGGAGGGCCAAGAATCGGGGGGTTGAAAACTGGGGGGATATAAGTGAAGTTGGAATGGGACGGTAAGAGTGAAAAAGCGTAAGATGGGGAATAAGAAGACGGGAAGGCTTGAGCAGTAGCATCCAAACCCCTATCCACCCTGCTCGATGCAGCAGATAGGGCACCGTTTATTATCCTCTGCGGTGGCCAGAGCATCAAGAAATTGTTTGAAGGAAAATTCATAGTATTGCGTGGACAGGATCCTGTCAGGTTGCCCAGGCCTAGACAGGAGAAGGATTATGGTTCTCAACCAATGCCTTTGGTTCAGAAACCTGACAGCAAGACATCGGTTTTGGCATTGTGCTACAAGGAGTCCATTTTAAGGAATAAGGAGCCCTCTCATTCCAACCCCCAACCTGGAGGACCAGGATGCTGAGTTTGTCTGGCCTCTAACCATTGACCAATCTGGGATGAGTGACTCTGAAGGTGCAAAAGCACCACCAAGCGTAGCTCAATGGATCGCTGAGGCACACAAACTATCGCACCACGGTAAGGTCCAGCCTCATTGCGATGGATTGCAACACATTGCAACACATTGCAGTGGTGTGGAGGAGAGACAGAAAGAAGAGAAACACTTATTCAATTCGCTTGAACGCAATGGGTACCCACGCAGCTTCATGCGCAGACGTTTAAACCACCAATTCCTGGACATCGACCCAAAGCCAAAAGCACGCAAGTGGATCGTTTTTCCGTATATGAAGAACATATCTGAAATAACGGCTAGATTGTTCAAATAATACTACATCATGGTTGCCTGTAAGCCAACTACAACTTTGAGAAAAATACTCGCAAACCCAAAGGAAAACCGAGAAGCACAAGGATGAACAAATCTTGTGTACAGAAGAAATTGCCGTTATTGTGGGACAGATAGAAAGGAGATTATCCACTAGGATACAAGGACAGCAAAGGGCCTGCAGAAGAGGTTATGTATATTCCTTGTTCTCAGTGTAAGTTGATGAAGAGGGACAGCTTCAACTAGCAGAAAACAGATATTCTGCTTAACAAAGAGACACAACGAGGGAGGGAATCCTCAGAAGCATGGTTTTCCTCCAATAATTCGATCAACATGCACAATGACACCGGCGACCTGCACCAACAACTGGGGAAACTCGTATGCGAATGGAAAGGCAAAGTTCGAAAGGAGACGCGACGGACAGGTCTATCAAGCGTTTCGGCTGCTAGGGAAAGCTGGCAAAGATCACAGGAGGCAAGTAGGTGTCACTTTCAAATCCAACAGCCAGTCGATCACGGAAGAACGATTATACAGACAAGGTTGCTCAACACACATTACGCCCTGATGATTCCACCCCGGGGAGGTGGCGAAACGTATGCAACCATTAAATCAAGATCAGCGAAGCAGTCAACCGTTAGATGAAAAGTCTTTTATTAGACGCACCAGATTGTTTACACTGAGACGCGCGTAAAAGTGCCTGTTTCCAGTGTGGAAGTTGATGCTGGTTGGTGCATCGTTTGTCACGTTATATCCAATCTTCGAATACATATTGGCTATAGTGCGTAATGCAAGTGGGTAAGGGTAACTTCAAGGCGTTTTTAAATACAATGAAAAAGGAGACAGAAACAACATAATTTAAGGAAGAAGTGCCATGGCTACCAAACACGAAGGGAGGAAACGTTTCAGGGACCTTCTAGCAGGCTGTGCTGTTTTGCCAACGGGAACTGGTGACCTCACAGTTTTGTGTTATGTCTAAGTTGGTGCAGTTGACGGTGAACATGGCTGGGCTTCCTCAGAATTTGGTAGACAATTGTTAAACGCCGATACAGACGTGTGTATAATTTCAGGATCCTCAGCCTAAGTTAATATATGGAAAATGGACAACCTATAACGTATTTCGCCGCTGTTTTCTAAGGGTACGCGAGCGTTAGGAGAGCTTTCTTGTGACAGATCTGCTAGGCCCGGACTATGTATTCCACATGAAGTCACATATACGTGTTAAGCACATTTGGACA
Organism: Dicrocoelium dendriticum; assembly: GCA_944474145.2. Lineage (NCBI taxonomy): Eukaryota > Metazoa > Platyhelminthes > Trematoda > Plagiorchiida > Dicrocoeliidae > Dicrocoelium > Dicrocoelium dendriticum. Next base: position 105,592,566 of record OX104069.1, read on the forward strand.
GACAGACGTGTCGAACCGTTCGAATGCCCTCCGTAGATTACCAGAGTTCACTTCCAGTCTTTGATGTCTTCTCAGAAGGTCCTGTGCAACACAAATTAGTCTGAATTATAACCCCAAGTTCGCCCTCTTGGGTAAATGCTTGCAGAACGTTGTCTTCAATCTTATGTATAATGTTTGCCTGATGGCGAGTGTAGACCACTCCAAAGTTGGACGAATTAAACAAGAGCAGATTGTAGAATGACCAGTCATACGCACCGTCCACATGTCTTTGAAATGCCTCGTGTTCTCCGTGGTCCTCCATTCCCCGCCACTTAATATCGTCAGCGTAAAGCAAGAAATCCGAGGCGAGTAAAAGTGTAAGCTTATCAATGAACACAAGAAAGAGACGTGGCCCAAGCCCTGATTTGTATAGAACCTTACGTTCAACATGAATTGGATGGAACAGCGCACTTTGAACTCTAACATGTAGTTGCCAATGTTGCAGGAACTTCCTGATTCACCCAGGGACAGAGTATCAAATTCCGTAGCTTGCCAGCCTGTGAGGCAGAATGCGGTGGTTTAGGTGATGGAAGGCTTTGGAGAAATCGAGATAAATGAAATTGATACCTGTTCCTTTGTCAGCCACTTTCGTCCAACTATCGCGTGCATGCAGTATTTTTGTTTGGTATTATCGGTGCTGACTGAAAGCTGTCTGCTCTGATGTCGACTAACGCCTCAGCGATGATCACCTCCATCAATTTGGAGAGTACACTAAGGAAGATCACTGGCCGATAGACTGCGGGTTTCGAAAAACTACCACTCTTAAAACTTAGCGTAATTAGTCCGTGTTTTACACGGTAAGTATCATTTGTTCATCCACGCATGTTTAGAAGAAATACATTAATGGCTCTGCCAGCGTTTTGCTGTTACGTTCAATACCCTAGGGTAAATGTCATCGATTCCAGACGAAATGTAGGTGCGCAGTAGGAGCAGTTTCCTCAACACATTTGTAAAGAAATACATGTGGTAACTGCTGAATTTGAACCGACACATAAGGGTATATAACATTGCAGACGTCTCGTTAGAAGTTCGGGGTGTAGTGCATCGGTAGAGCATTGGATATTTCTTCACTGCTCCGTGCCACTCCAACCGTCGTGTTGAGTGGAGGGTTTCGGTGCTTCGCTTTGCGAATACTGTTAACATGCTTTTCCTTTTTTTAGCAGACTTACACGATAAATGTTGCTAATGAGCTACTTTGTTTTCACAGACAATTGCACTACAGAGGTTGCGCTAGGTCACGTACTCATTCCAGGTTTCGAGAACAGGATGAGTTCCGTAAGCGCCCCAAGCAGTACACCTTAATGACATGCATTTTCGAGTTCTGCTTCTGATGAATGATGATGAATTAGTGAAACGGACCCGCTTTTTCTCTGAAGCTATTGCGATCGGATTACAGTAACGTCCAACAAACTGAATCCAGGTGTTGGCAGAGGAGCTAGCTTTCAAGAAGTACTAATCGGTCCTCGCGGCCAGAACTGTCAGGATGTTGTAACGTGTGAAGGTGCGCGTTGGTTTATTGTGTTCCTCCGGGTATTCAGTGCAACGTGCAACGTCGTAAACCACAGTAACTTGATCACTTATCCCCAGTGGGGTGTCTATTAATGGTCTGTAAATCATGACCACCTTATCGGTAAGTACGAGGTCTAGTACCGCTGGTTTGTTATCAGTTTTGTACCTGGTAATTGTGGTGATGTGATAGTACAGCGGAATATTTTTACCAAGTTCTTGCAGTCTGCCTTAGCATGTTTCGCGTACAGGTCATCTACATTGAAATCACATGTGATTAGAACTTGGCTGTAAGTTGGGATTAAGCTTTTGTCAGTGCCGATACTAGGCGGGAATCCATCTCGGAAGTGGATGATGGGGGCCGATAAACGACGTCCACGAAGCAGTTGTCATTGTATCTGAGACACAACTATCACCATGGTGATTCGGTGACTAGGGTCTCCGGATCAGCCAATGTTTCGCACTGTAAGTCGTTGTGACAGTACAGAATTACGCAACTTTATTGATGGGACGGTTCTTTTGGAATAATAAGTTTGTCTGGATCGCTGTCTCGGCATCCGTAAACTCTGAGCGCAACCTACTCTCGGTTATGGGAATGAGATACCAAGTGTGTGTTATCTGACGCAAATGAAGCACAGCAAGTTTATCTAGAAAGCATTTGGCATTTGTCTACATGCAGGAGTTTTTCGATTCTCAACAATGAACCGAAAGTCATGTGGTTCGCATAGAAAATGGTGCCGATTGTTGTACTGTCGGCTGCTTGCCTTTTTCGGTTGGTATTAGCGGTGAGGGACTTGGAGTTGTGCTAGATGATAACATATATAGTCTCACTGGCAATTCAGTTTGTACAACGTATGGCGAGTGACTACAGGATTACAGAGAATGATCCTCAATTCTTTCAGACACGCTTCCCGTGTGATGTTCGATCGGGTCGCTACTTCGTGTTTCTGCTGAGGTGGCGCTTTGAACCGAAGCTCGGTTGGCAGTCTGTTTCGAATTGACTGTCAGCGTTCCAGTAGCCTATGTGCCACCTGCCTAGTTTGTAGCACCATCTTCCTTATTCTTGTTGACCTCGGCAAACTTAAGAGAGAAGCAGCTACAAAGTCGTCCACTGCTGTTGGTCGTAAGCCACTGCCTCGCATCCATCAAGCTTATGAAACTGGACGACGCCATGGATAAAATCGGTTCTAGTCACGACGTCTCTGCGGTGCTCTTCAAAGCTCTGCTTTGTTCCCTTACGCTCGGTCCCCGGAACGTTTGGAACTATACGGATCAAACAGGATCCGTTTCGAAGACGAGCTGTAAGAAGCAAGAGGAGTGCCACCTCGTCGACAGAGTTTAGCACAACCCGAAGAAGTCTGACTTAGCATCCGGTTGACGCATGATCCGGGTCAGATTGGTTAGCTCAGTCGGAACACCAGGCAGGTCAGTTATGGTGTTCCACTAGCTCAGGAAACCCATCAGTTTTCCATTCAATGTAATCGACGATGATACTGGAACGTTCGTACATAGTATGGATATGGCATCCCGTTCAATAGTGTATGATGGGATAAAAAGCACAACTTTACAAGACCAAAAGGATGGATATGCAGAAGCAACTTACAATCAAAATGTTCCAATGTGGAACGGGAAGTATCAGTGGTTAAACCATTGTACTTTAGTAAACTATTGTGTGGCGTTTATCACTAAGATGAAAGTCTGAGAGTCTTACGAATGTCGTCATGTCTGGTGCGTTCACCACATACCTTGGTAATGTATTCCAGTGAGAACAGATGCTAAGTGAGAAAAAATACTTTCTACAATTCAAACGAGAGTGTTGCGTCACTAGTTTCAGGTGGTTGCCTCGGTTTTGTTTGTATGGGGCTAGGGTCAACAGTGATGTACATGGATGCTCAATTTCAGTTAGTATCCGGTATGTGAGGGTAACATCTCCGTGAAGCCGTCGGTACTCTAATGAGAACACACAGAGTATACGAAGAGCAGTTCATAACTTAGACCGGATAGTCCACGCATTGCCTTTGTGACTCACCTTTGGGATTGTTCCAATAGGCGAATTTCTCGTTTTAACCATGGACACTAGGCCTGAATTGCATATTCAAAGTGAGGACGAATATAGGAGTTAAGCTGCACTGATACTAGCCGTGGTTCAAAGGTTCCAAGAGCTCGCCTCAAAAGTCGCAAGTTCAAGTTCGCTTTCGAACCTTGGAGCGAATTTCCAACACTCTCTTTCACGATTCTTCCTAAGTCGTGTTCACTAGCCACGTGTTGCAGGATCCGTTGCCCCAAAAGGTATGTGTTGACGAAGCTGCTGCGCACCATCAGCAGGTGACACTTCGCAGGGTTCAGTGGGAGCTTGTTCCTTTCTGCCCATTGGTTAATTCGAGTCGGATCATTCTGGAGGTAGACATGGTCGGATGCTGAGCGAATTGCTCTCCATATTTTAGCATCATATGTAAATATCTGCATCGGGGATAAAAAAAATTTTGGGGGGTCATTTATGTAAACTCAAAACGGTAACGCGCCGAGGACGAATCGTTGCGGCACACCACTGGATACGCATGAGCTTTCGGATTGAGTTCTGGCTATTTTTACCTCGTTGATTCCGTCTTATGGGTACTCTTGCCAATAGGGTAAATACGGTGACGTTTGACTTCTGAGATCGCCAGAAGTTGAGAACTCGTCCATTTTTTCAGGTGAGCCTGCAGATTGGGGCAGTGATGGATGAAGCATTGGATGGACGAGGTAATCAGGTGGGCAATTCGAAAAAGAATATTTTGCATCTACAACTCGATACGTGCCCCAGCAAGCGGTTGGATCACTAATGTTACGACTGTGACCAAAAATGGATGCAGGCCAATCGCGGGTTTGTGAAAGGAATTAAGGTCGTTAGTATGTGTATCAACGTCTAGTAATATGGGATACGGTGGATTGGGGCAATTCCATGGGGGGACAGTGTATCGGCCTAAGCCGATCGTCGTCACAACAGATGGGTTTCGCCTGTGGAGGCGCCCAAGGTTTGCAGCTTCGTTAGGAAAATGTGCAGCGACCACGGAAGTGCGACGAACCAAACCAGGGTGACTGCCAACCGGCTGAGCAGGGAACCGTTGAGACCGCAGTCAGCAATTTTTGGAGGAGAACGAAGGGATTGACACTGTCGAATGCCTTCGAAAAATCTAAGCAAACCACAGCTATCAGGACACTTTTATCTGTGACTCTGGTCCATGAATCCAGAGCAAGGAGCCAGTTGGTGAGGAAAGATCGTTTGTGTCTGAAACCATGTTGGACCTCGGAAGCTATTTTCAGACTTTCAAAATATCGCGTCAGTTCATCAGCGATTACCGATTCTATCACTTTTGATAAAACGGAAAGGTGAATAATAGGTCGGTAATTATCAGGATCTGATCGCATACCTTTTTTGTATATTGGAGAGATAATTCCATTTTTCCACTCAGATGGGAGTGTATGGGAATTAAGCAGACCCTGGAAAAAGGTTACAAGTGGTGCTGCTATGGTGGGAGAAAGGGTCTTCAGTACTTTTAAGCAGATCAGGTTGATTCCATAGGCACTGTAATCCCGGAGATACTGTAAGTTGCTTGCAATAGCTGCTGGAGTAAAGGTGACGCTAAATAAGCCAACGACATTTGTTGGGAGTTGATAGGGCGCAGGTTCCATGGCATTTGTAGCTACGGAGCCAAACTGTGGGAGCAGAGCGTTCGCCGCATCCACAGCAGTAGTTGTAAGGCCACTGGCCGTCCTGAGTGGTGGTATTCCGAGCTTAACCTTTTTTTGCCATTCACAAATTTGTATAGCAATTTAGTGTTACTCGTAAATTTTAGCTCCCTGTTCTGCCATTCGTACATATTGACTCGAATGAGCTACGTACAGTAGTTTCTGATTGCCTTGTAATTCTGCCATGTGATATCACATGGGCTTAGAGAATGTTGCCTCCAGCTTTCATCTCTTCTGTTGCTCTATTTACCTGTGCTGCTTCGGATTCCCGTATTGGTCCGGCGCGATGCTCCTAATGGTACAATCTTCGATGCTGCTTATATGACCAAATTAATTTTGTCCTTCAGTTCATTCCACTCATTACTCGCTGAACTGTGCGTTTGTAGGTCCCAGTCAACGGCTGCTGCTGAGTTGTGCAGCTTAAAATAGTCCGTAATAGTTCGCTGAGTCGCTCACTTTTACCAATTATACTTGCATAGCCCGCATAACCAAATGGTCACTACGACCCAGTGGAGGATCGCATGCAACTGATTCAACTATCAACTATTCATTAGACAGAATTAAGTCCAGGAGTGGTGGCTTGTTTGAATCGCTGTGTCTGGTTGGTCGATGCACATGGTTATACAAAACTACCAAATCCATGAATTCAAGGTGTTTCAATTTCAATGATGGCCCGTTTGGAGACATTGATGTTACTGTAGGAACATTAAAGTCGCCCTTTATAAGATAGTGAGAGTGCTTTGTGAAACAGCATAGAGGAGGACGTTTAACAGAATGTTATCGCTGTCTGCTAATGAGTTCGGAGGTTTATAAATAACTGCTAAGAGGCAAGCATCACTCTTCTTCTGTGGACCAGCATCTCGATCTGCTAGGTGCAGTCGGCAAAATAGTGCGTCGGGAATAACAAGGGAATTTTCGGTAAGTGCCTCACATTTCAAATAATCTCGATAGTAGAGAGCAACACCGCCACCGCAAGATGGACGATCATTTCGGATGACTGACTCACTGAATTCAATCTCTAGATCAAGTATGTCGTTTGACAGACAACTTTCAGTAAATGCTATGAGGTCCTAAGTTGTTGTTTCATGTCGATGGTGCCGTTCTGAGTGCTTAGAATACAACCCCTGAGTGCTGGTGTAGCAGCATTGCATTTGTTGACGCATTAGAAGCTCGGTTCGCTGTGAGTGACCGGCACAAACAGTGCCGGTCTGCTGAAGTTTTGTGAAACAGTTGTTTGCACAGTTGGCTGATCCGAGATAGGTACAGCTGAGGCTGACTCATCTGTATCTGAGGTCTGTACTAATTGAAGGAATGGTCTTAACCGTACTTCTGGTGGCCCAAGTTTTCTGTTGTCATGCCATGCTTGGATTGCCACTGATACCATTTCGGGCACAGCCAAGGTAACTTTCAAAATTCGTGGCCCGCTACCTTGGTAGTTTGTGGAGGCAATTAGACGGGTGATGACATTCTGCATGTCGTAGAGCTCTGCAATGTATCTGCATTCTTCGATGTCGTGCTTTTGTCGTTCACTGCTATCGTCATGCTTTAATTCTGGCACACCATGAACCAGTACCACTTCATCTCATTTTGACGTGACGAACTAGGGTTGGATTTCCGCTTCTGTCTTTCTGCACATGACCTGTCAGGAAAAACGTGGGCACTGACAGAAGAGTTCATTAGACTGTGGCCTGATAAGAGAACATCTTCTAGGTCGCGTGGGTGGTCAAACGTTACTCGCAATAACCGAGAATCCCCTACGTGTGAAGATGATGGATTTCGTGAGAAGCGTGTAAGACTAGTTTGAAGAACTTTCAGTCCGAGTGCGTGGGTTATTTCAGTCCAGCGGTTTTGCTCCTCGGCTTGTCTACCTTTTAGCGATTCGCCAGTGGGTTCTGGGACGTTTGTACATATCACTGTCATCCCCTTTTGGTTGCGTAGTAATTGTTTGTTCTGCAGTTCCTTGTGAGCGTAGGTTTGTCGAGTGGGAGTGTCTGGCTTGTCGTTTGGGGACGATAGGCCAAGGCTACAGCAAGATTTTTTACGTGCAACATCGTAAGTTGCACTATCTGTAGGTGTCAATTGTTGTTGCCCAGCTACTGACGGAGGTGACCGTACAATTTATGCGTAACTTTGCATGCTTCGGAGCATTACGTGAGACTTGGGAGACCCTTCAACCGGCCTGTTTAACACTGCTGTTTTCACTGACAGTGTATGCCCTTCGCTGGACTGTGTAGCATGGTTGCCAGAGAAGTTTTGCCTTTCAACAGGTCGAGGATTCGGGCTACGTAATGTATTAGCCTACAACTCGAGTTCTAAGACTCTCCCTCCCAATACCGCGAGCAGTTCCTTTTGGTCTGCCGATGTAACAGCCACCGTTTCACACCTTATCGTAAGCGTATGTACAATCTTAAGTATTGGACTATCTGAGCATGTCACAGAACCACAATCTATCTGTCCATACGCCGTTAGCTCCGTTAAGTGTAATGTTCACATTTGTTGCGTTGTAGAAATTGGCACAGAACGAACACGTGATTTTCGAGCGGATTTCAGTTCCCCGCTTGTCTGAGCCACGGTTGACCTTGGGTTTGTTGCTCACTGGATTCCCAGTTGGCAACCTTCGGCCCATGGATCAATGGTCGGTATGCACTTTTAGGTTGCGCTGGGCACGCCGTTAGGGCTGCCTCAGTTGTCTGCTCCGGCCAGCGGGTTTGTTGGTGGTGGGTCACTAGGAGCACGAGCAGCCAAAATCACAGAGGCTTTGTGTGATGACACGCGAGTATAAAATATAGTGGTAACGTGAGATGAAAAAATGCCTGGATCTATGGTATACAGTGGTGCACAGTACTAAGTTATATATTGTCTGACAGCCTTAAAAAAGCTCTGTCGAATGGTATCCCACATGTATTGATGAACCTCAAATAAGCAGTTACTCACGTTGGCCTTAGTGAGTAGACTTCTGAAGACTTCGTTTGTGGTGTACTAGCGTGTCGTTGGAATTACTTCAAAAATTTAAACTTCTTTGGATAGAGCTCGATGATCGGAATCGACTGAGCGTACTGCCGAAGAGGTGGCACAAGAATGTGAGGGGATAAGTCCAATTTGACACAGAGCACGGGACTGCACAGTTAGCAAGTACACACGGACAACGTCACTTGTCATTCGGAGTAGTATGGGTCGAGGTTGGAAGACCGGCGCTCTGCCACGCATCAGTGTAGCAACGCCTCTCATATTAATCTGGAATGTGGCGGCAGAAACTCTAGCTGCCGCTTCCATTTTTATAGTAACGCGTTCGGTTGTGTTAATCGCGAATTGTAGTTTATTGCAGCAGCCGAGATGCAATGACACTACACTACCGGGTGTCACCTCAACTGGTGAAGAAATGTCTGCAGCACAATTGTTCAGGTCGGAGGACAAACGAAAACCAGAACCGTCAACCCGAGATACAAGTATTCCGATTTATCGCAAACACTTATAGGTGCTCAAGGTTCCGCGCTGCTCCTTGTTCGGAAGATTTCACCCGCAGACTTATCACTACACGACAGCAACCTGCTTTCCTGCAGAGCCGCATAGGAAGTGACATACTTTTTCGAAGTGTCAACTACAGGCCGCCGATGGCCAAGGTTGATCTTGAGAGAAGTTGCGTGCTAATCGCTCACTTGTGCACTCGTGGTTTTTTAACTGTGGTTCAGCGACATTTTGTCGCACACCTTTGGATTCATACTCATTCGTCGTGCTTTTACAAGCTCTACTTTGTGATACCAGTTTCCCGAGTATACCCCAGTGCATCCTACATTTACCCTGATTTCTAATTTCCGGGCCGTGTTTCGTCGATATCCAAGCAGCAAAAGTTGTCTAACTCCAATCATCGGAGACATTGTTTGGTCTCACTCGATAGACTATTTCAACGGCTTTCGAACGAACTGCCACTCGTTCAAAGCCAACATTGCTCGGTGCATCTACAGGTCTCAAAGCAAATTCACCCGGCGCGATCCATAGGCTCAACCACGAAAATTCTCAATCACACCTTCGTGTATTCTGCCCCACGTTCAAGCCGTCACATTCAACTGGCCCGCCAGAGGGGACAGTATAAAAGTACACAACTGCAACGTGACCACTGTGACCTTACGGACAACGTCAATAACAGAACGACCTTTTACCATAGAAGGGGAGTCAATCAAATGGTTCATAACATTTGCTCAACAAGCGTGATGCCCGGCGTGCCACAGACTAAAGACCTATGTGGATCATGTTCCAAACTTGTTAAGGGGGACATTTTGTGCCGTAACTGTTGCAAGTTCTTCCATGCGAGATGCCTCAGAGTTCAACCTAGCCAGGCCAAGTTATTAAACAAACCAGACTCGCTATGGTTCTGTGTGGAATGCACATCAATCCCACTGATAAAAAGCGTGCTCCTATTATCTCAGAAGTATGACCAGCTAGTAGCGAAGTTTGAGGAAATGGTGACCACAAAAATCACTGGGGTTGGGGTAAGCATAGCAGACTGTGCAACCCAATCCTCTCCCGTATGTGCTTCTCCTAACCCGCGAAGAACTGTTAATAACACCGTAAGCAACACGACACCTAGAGTCCAGAACATCAGCAGCTGTCCCAATACCACCTGTAGCTCACATTTGACTAAAGCGGTTCCCAGTTCGATCGGAGTAACTACACGTAATGCTACTTCCAAACTCGCGACGGAGTGCATAGAAAAAGAGCAAGCCGTTACGAGCGAAAGTTGGGTTACGGTTGCCTCCAAGAAGAGTCGTCATATAAAAGTAACATCACCCTCAACTGGATCAGAAACTGAGGAGCGTAGCGGAGTTTTCCATGTACAAGCACCACCGGTTTCCTGCGGTAAATCTCCGCTTACTTCAGTCACTAAAAGCGACATGTTGAAAAGTCTAAAGAAACAACTACCTGTACTGAGCGTACTGTGCTCCAATATCCCAGAATCAAATTAGACATCGATAAGAGGCAGGCAATTGGATGACCTCAACCAGTGGGACATTATTAGTAACCTAATCGGTGTTGTACTTAAACCTGTACACGTAATGCGTATTATACGACACCTTAACTCTAAACATTTCGGAGAGCCGAGACTTCTGTGTGTTGTGCTGAACTCCATCACTGAAGTAGAATCAGTACTACTGTCGGCAGGTAGTCTCAGAAATGAACACTGCTCCATCCGTATTTTTCCCGATAACCCGCGGAGCGAGCGTTATCGAGTTAACCGCACCTTAGAGGACTACCGGAAGGAAATTTCAACCAGAACCATATTTCTTCACGGGGTTCCTGAAACCGAAGCATGTGATCAGCATGAAATAACAACCCATGATAAAGAACAGTGGTGTTATATTCGTGAAACACTCCACTTGGATGATGTGGTAGCGAAATCCGTGTCACGACTGCGTACCTCACCGAACTACAAAGGAATTCGCCCGAGAGTGTTGAAGGTGGTCGTTCAGTCAAAACATATGGTAGCACGGATGTTAAAAAGCTGGTACATGTTCCGTTGCAAGCTACCATCTGAGGTTCGGCTGAAGACAATCAGCGATATGCCTTCTAGAGATGATATGTCACTCAAAGAACCAAACGCGATAGGATCTATGAGAGAACAATGCACCAGTAGTGTGCCGAATGAGCCCATACAACCTGTAGAAGATGACATTGACCAGACACCTTACACTGTACGTCGCAGATCAGATACAGGACTAACTACACGGACGATGAATAAAATGTTAAACCCTTCACCAAGCACACATCGAAAAAACGATTAGTCGCCGGCCACTCACTGGTCGGCGAAACTTCACATATGAGTTGCAGAACTTCCGAAACATTGCTTAAATCTGAGAAACTTTCATGTATGTACACTAACGCCCAAGGGCTCCTCAGTAAAATTACCGAACTTCGATAACGTCAGGTTGCGAATGCTTGGGACCTAATTTCTATTACCGAAACTTGGTTACACCAAGAGGTGACTGATGCTGAGGTTGAGATAGCTGGAATGTCACTCATCCGGAACGACCGCCCCAGCAGAGGAGGTGGAGTCCTACTCTACTACCGCAGCGATCTACAATGTACAACCGTTGATGATCTGGAAACACACGTTACTGACCCACTCTGGTGCCGTCTCCGATTGAGACACAACGACACATGTTTAGTAGCTGTCGTTTATCGCCCCCCAACGTCCACTACGAAAATGGATTCCTGCTTGATCCGTGGCCTAAACAGTAACACGCACTAGGTACAGCCACACTGTCCTCTCCGGGGACTTCAATCTACACAATCTGAAGGTTTCAGCATCGCCCAGTGAGCAGTTCAAAGTAGACTTGCATGAACTGATCGCTAATATTCCTTTGTACAATCATGTCACCACGCCCACTAGATTCAGGACAGCAAACAAACCGTCCGTACTGGACCTTGTGCTCACGAATGAAGAGCTCATGGTTGACAAGTTATTGATGGATAGTCCATTAGGTCTCAGTGACAATGTAGTAATAATGTACAACTATGTGTCTTATGCACAGTATCCAACTGAACACTCGGAACTAACTCATACAATCACACAGTACCACGTATTGAAAGAACTCGCCGACGCAGCTGCTTGGGAATTCTCAAACATAAGTCCCCTTGACAACGTTTGTGCAGAGTTCGTTAATAGACTCAGCGACATCGTCAACAAAGCATCAGAGACCAAACCCCTTCGTCCTGCGAAAATGCCTTCAATTATAAGGAGTAGGACTCGAAAATGCCTGGCGATAAGGGATGCAGCATGGCGTGCTTACAAGATTAACCCCGACTCAGAGGCTTGGGGAAATTTCCTGACCAATCGCAACTATTGCACTGCACTTGTCCGTGAGGACAAAGTAACTTATCAACAGAGCTTAGCCAAAAAATTCATGGCAAACAACAAACTGCTATGTAGGCATGTCCATAAGCTTCGTAAAGTGAAGCATGGAATCCCCCCACTTTTCACGACAGGCGGTAGAGTATAAAGCGCCGAAGAAGCAGCTAATGCCCTGCGGCTTCAATACGCCCCAATCTTCGAACTCGCAACCTCTACCTGTCCCATAATATCAAGCACATTACCGACATTTTGTTTACAAATGTTATTTTCAATCCATCAATTGTGCTAAGGAAGTTACTCTCACTGCGTGAGCATAGTTCTCCGTAAGCAGACAACATCCGCCCGAAGGCACTGAAGGCTACGGCCACCAAGCTAGCTGAACCACTGCACAGTTCTTTCAAAGGTGCTTTGATGAACAACAAGTCCCCATTATGTGGAAGTGTGGCATTATAACCCCTATTTTTAAAGGCGGTAGCCGTTCCGATCCTGCTAACTATCGTCCAGTGACTCTCCTCCCTGTGCTCGCGAAGGTGATGGAAGCAGTCGTCGCTGAGGCTTTAATGGACTACCTAGAAAAATGCAACATTTTGGTACCGGAACAGCATGGCTTCCGTCAACACCGGTCATGCACCATCAACCTACTTATTGCACGAGGGAGTTAGACGGAAGTGACCGATGATGGGGTCGGAGTCGATGTCATCTATCTGGACGTCTCCAAAGCTTTCGACCGCCTTGATCACCGCATCCTACTTCAAAGACTACAGAGTTACGGAATCGGATTGGATTGGATTGGCAACTTCCTTTACCAACGAAAGCTTCAAGTACGTGTTAGGGGATCACTTTCTAACCCAATTGAGGTGGAATGTGGTGTCCCGCAAGGCTTAGTGCTGGGACCGCGCTTATTCCTGGTGTTTATCAACGACCTGGCATTAGTCATCTCCTAAAATTTCCTGCTTTTCGCCGATGATGTCAAGATATGGCGGGCGATTGGTAACAAGCCAGATCAGGATCTGCTCCAACATGACCTAGATTGCATTTACGAATGGTCAAAGAGGAACAAGCTTCAATTGAACATAGCTATGTGCAAAGTGATACATCTGCGTCACCAGCCGGTGAGCGCTTACAAGATTGCAGACTATACCTTGGCGAAGGTTTCTCAGGGGCGTGACCTGAGTGTATTAGTACAGAAAGATCTTGGGTGTTTAAAACAAGCAGAGAAGGCGACGAGAACCGGAAATCAACACTTCGGCCTTCTTCGCATAGCGTCTGATCGGTTTGAACCCTCAATCTTTCCACAAATGTTTAACGCCTACGTGCGACCTCACGTGGAATATGCTATTCAGGTGTGGCAGCCGTGGCAGAAACAGGATCTCGTTGCTCTCGAGACTCCTCAACGAAGGGCAACCAAGAATGTCAGGGGCCTCTTTCATCTGCCCTATCATCTTAGACTGAAATCTCTAAGAATCTACAGCAGTCGATATCGGTTTTTGCAGGGGGATCTCATAATGGTTTATTAGATTCTGAAGAACCCAAACCACATTTGCCGTCCGCCACTGGAATTGAACTACAACACTAAAATAAGAGGTCACCCTCTGAAACTGACAATTCAGTATGGCCGGCCTAAATGCCGTAAAAATTTATTTTCCCTCAGCATGTGCCAGCCTTGGAAGGCCCTCCCTAATTATGTCGTCTCTGCTCCGAATCTGGCGATATTTAAAAAACGTGTTGACGATGCATTGTCTCACTTACATTCCATTTTATGACTTGTTAGCCAGGGGCTACAAAACGCAACCAAACGGTGTCTTGCCAAACGACTAACCAATGGATTTATGGATTTATATGTTTAATACGCGAACATCTCCGCTACTCCGCATAAGTATATGGTGAGTCCACCACAACGCTTTTCACTTTATCATGCAATTGATTTTCACAATAATTTCCATCCTACGGGACTTGTCAATCAACGCTTTTTTACTCGTAATAAACCATTGTTCCATTGTTCCATAATCATCCACAAGCATGGGCCGCTGCAAAGCGGTTCGGAAAACGAATGAATCGGTTAATGATTACTGAAGCTCACAACCGCGTACAGAAATATGCGAATGTCTTAACGAACACAGAGCCGCCTGCCTACAAACCGTAGGCCAACAACTGACAGAACAATTACACACGTCAATCGGTCGCAGAACAGCAAATGTGAAGGCAAAGAAGCAGACCTGCCTGCATGAGAAGTTGGCGAAATTAACCGACAGCAAGTGCCCTAATGTCAATGAGAAATCTGTCCAGCCGTCTGCTTAACAATGTTGAACGACAAGTTCTCATCAAAGGGCTAAACTATAACTACCAGCAGACTAAACCGATGGAATTTCTCGCTAGATTTGCCGATAAGCCAGAGATGATGTCTGAAAGCCAAACACTATATGGCGATCAAAGAGTTGGAAGTGCCTTACAATCCAACGGTTTTGACGAAGAGGTAAAAACAAGATTAAGGCAGCCCGCCGTTCCAATCCTAACGCACAACAGGCAACAAAATTGCTTATCACAGCAAGAGAAGAACGCAGTAAAATCCCTGAAGGCTGATGAAACCCTCTTGATCCTGTCTGTGGACAAAGGACAAATGACGATCATAATGGATTAAACGGATTACGTCGAAAAATCAAGGAAAGTCCTGGACGACACACTAACATACTGCCGCATGGAGAACGATCCAACAGTACAATTAACAAATAAGATAAATAAGATACTAAAAATACTTCGGGATCTGAATCAACTCACTAGGGAGGAACATGACAGAGTGAAGACTCATGATTCAAACATCATACAATTCTACGGCCTTCCGAAGGTACACCAGGATGGTGCACCACTATGGCCAATCGTGTACCTTCCTGGTACACCCACATACAGCTTAGATAAATAATAGTGGAGGCGCCTTAAACCTCTGATTAATGAATCGTAGTGGTCGATAAACGATGCACATCAGTTTTTAGAGCAGCTCAGATGACTATGAAGCAATCATGAGGAAATAATGGTGTTGTTAGACGTTGCCGCGGTGTTCACCGCCGTCAACTTGCAAGTGGCGAAAGAAAACATCAGAGAACGCCTGGATGACAGCGGAACAACAATTGCAAATTTGAAAACCAATAGTGTATGCAAACTTCTTGACTTGTGCCTCACAACCTACTTCAACGGAGTGTTCCATGAACAATTGAAAAGCGCCCCAACGGAATCCCCCATATCTAGGCTCCTCGCAGAGATTATCAAGCAGAACTTGGAAGAGAACCTGCTCCCGATTATCAGCCCGAAATTATGGGTCCGATATGTTGGTGACATTTTCGTGATACTCAAACGCAGTCAGCTACAGTCCGCGCAATACTTGCTGAGCAATGCCATGGACAACATTCGTTTCACCATGGAATCAGAGATGGAAAATCAACTACCTTTCTTGGACGTGCTTGTTAACAGAACAATAGTAGAAGAAATGCAAACATTAGTTTAGAGGAAGGGCACTTACACTGACCAAAGCCTAAATTTCAACAGTAATCATCCAAATTGTCACAAAATAAGCTGCATACGGACCACATTTCGCAGGATTGAGGTACACTGTAATACTGAGGAGGCAAAATAAGAGGAAGCGAAACATCTGTTTACGTTCTTCATGCGCAATGGATACCCGCGCAGTTTCACCCGAACTGCAGGGCTGAAAATACCACGCCTGAATCAATAACGAAGAAATGGATCGCTTTGCTTTATGCCAAGAAGTTACCAAAAATAACGGCCAGATTTCTCAAAGCGTATCATCTGATGGTTGCCCACATACCAACCGCCACACTCAAGGGGACCTTGTCTAAACCGAAAGATAAATTGAAGGCACACGAACGCAGTAATGTTGTTTACAGCATACAATACATGCACTGCGAGAACTCTGTGGGCCAAACAGGGAGCAAATTGGTTGCAAGAATACAAGAGCACAAACGAGCTTGCCGTAACCACTACGCATCATCTCTGGTCTCGGCACATGTTGATGAGGACGGGTACAGGTTTGATTGGGACAAAACCGAAAGTATCGCGCGGGGAGAAAGAAGAAAAAGCAGGGAATTCCTTGAAGCGTGGTTTACTACAGGACACTCCATAAATCTGTGCATAGACCTAGACCCGGTGCACCAACCATTGAGAAAGAAAGAAACTAGACCGATCAGAAGTCCTAACATAAGATAGGAAGCAGCGGCAGACGAACAACAAAC
This sequence comes from Dicrocoelium dendriticum, assembly GCA_944474145.2. Taxonomy (NCBI): domain Eukaryota; kingdom Metazoa; phylum Platyhelminthes; class Trematoda; order Plagiorchiida; family Dicrocoeliidae; genus Dicrocoelium; species Dicrocoelium dendriticum. The sequence continues at coordinate 105,608,928 of OX104069.1, forward strand.
CACCGAAGGTCACATGATATGAAGCGAAGAGGCCAATTTCAAACGTCACTTGGTCTTCGACCAAGAGCCGACGATGGACTCAACGAGCTGTACGCTAACCGGTGGCACTGAGGATGTCACCTCGACTGGTGACGGAATGTCTGCAGCACAATTCCTCGGTTTGGAGAACAAACGAAAACTAGAACAGTCAACCCGAGCTAGAAGTATTCTGATTTATTGCAAACTACCGGGTGTTGTTGTGTTGGAGCTACGAAAAAAACAAGATGTCGTGTAACTTCGAAGTTCTGAGCTTCATGCGTTTTACTCATCAACGGTTCGATCGAGTGATTTAAGACGTTGCACTTACTGGCAGCAGTTGAATCGGAGGTCACAGTGTGTCCAGCCACCTGAAGTGTGTAGGCAGTGGTACCGTGAGGTAGAGGATGAAGGCATCGTAATTTGGCCAAACATTTCCACTTGAGATTCTCATCAGAATGGGAAGGCTACAAAGAAGAGAGAGCAGCTAATTGTGATCATTTACGAAGCATCTTGAAAAATGAAAACTACTATAGACTGAAAAGCGTAAGTAGAATTCGCACTAGTATCTAGGACTATGTACTGTGCTTTAAAATACGGTACACGATCCCGAGTTAGACATCGAGTTATGTTATGTTAAACTTGGGGTGCTGCAATCGCCGTACTACAATCAAGATAAAAATGAAGGACGTCGCCTTGCACCGTAACAAAACTACCTTTATCTTTCTCTAGATTGTGCGGATAATGACAATCGGCAATGAGAACTTTGAACATGATACTTCCTTGACCAGTGAATTTATGGCAGAGTCAATGAGCCTCCTGGGCAGCGGTTTGTGAATTGCATTATTCACGGCGTGTTTAAAGTAACTACTTCCCCCCAAGCGCCAAGACGTACATGATACAGATGACAAAACTGTAAATCGAGCTACTTATTAAAAGGCACGTATTTTTCCCAAATCCTCTAAAAATAGAATATTTTGAGCAAATCCATGTGATTACCGTGTTCTACTGATACTTGGATAATCAAACTCGACATCACGTCGCAAAGACAGGAAAGATGAGATTACCTCTCTACGCAGACACCGGCCGTATCTTGATCGACGGAAACAACCTTGGACAAATTAAGATAACGTAAAGATTTGTAATGATGTCTGAGACAGTAAGCGAGGTCCACAGAAATACTTTGTGACGATTTGATAATGGACTCTTGGAGAATGTTAGTTTTATCCCATGTCCAAGTTGGCCTACTAGCATACAGTGAGTTCACCGATGTAAACTAATTTTGCTAACATGTTTTAATATTTTGTAGTTTCATCATAACCATCCTACGAGACCTGCAAAGCATGAGCTTTTTACCCGCATAAAACAATTGTTTTATTGTTGTTCCAGGTGTTTCCTTCTACTGAGACTAGTAACCGGGGAGCTGCTGCCTACTGATGACACTAGGGCATCCAACAGTACATTCAGTGCGGACTTCTTGGTTACAGTTTAGGTTTGAAGGAGGAGGATTACAATTGGAGCTAGTATGGTCCAGATTGTCTTCGAAAGTCTGATGCAAGCAATCGAATTCCACAGTGGCGTATAGTTAACGAATCACAATGAATGAAAACGGACGTCCGTTGTTCTTCCGGATGTGCAGTCGTTGCTTCGCTTACTTTTCCTGCGACGAACATACTCAAAAATTCAACCCTCTAATATCACTTGTTATTTTCAGAAGAGCACAAAAAGAAAAAGCGGATAGAAAGTAAGTTTTGACCTCCCGAAAAGACTGCACACCACGACGCGTTTCGATCTGATTTGTTCTCATCAATTGGAGACAGCAGGCTTCGAGCCCGCGACCCTTCGAATAGTAGCCAAAACCTCTACCCCGTTTGCTTCCGGGTCACGACTAGAAACGCTTGGCTACGGTCCCAGTGATCGCTAAGTTTCACTTTCCTGTAAAGCGCGGTCTACGTTGAAATTGCACATCGTAATCAAATCAAACAACGTGAACTTCAAAATGGCTCTCCAGATAGTCAGTGACCGTTGTGTCAAGTGTTGCCCGTCGTGACCCGGTAGTCAAATGGGTAAAGGTTTCGGCTACTCTTCAAATGGTCACGCGTCCGAGGTATGCTACCTCCACCTGATGGGATAAAACAAGGACGAAAAGCGTCGTGGTTGTGCAGTGTTTTTGGGCGGGCAACACCCAAGTTCCATCTGCTTGGAATGCGGTCCCAGTGAGCCCAGCCATCATCATCATCATCATACACGTTAGCTAGAGGTGGGAAACACCTCAGCTACGGTGCCGCAATACATAGAAAAAAGAAGAAAAATGCAACTTGTGCAAGCCGGCTGAGCTATCGGTAACGGATGGGCATCTTTCCGGTAAGCTACCAGCCGGCTACTATGCATAAAAAATTACTATGCAAAATTATATAAGGTTAACTAATGAGATCATGATTGGAACGGAAGGCTAAGAGAGATGGGGTGAGACAAAGAAACTCACAGCACGAACGCCGCTGAGGTCGGCTCCTTGCCATAACAGCAAGTGTGTCCAACCAAACGTGTTCATCGTCTTTCGGACCCCAATCAGGGAGCCGAGACGCTCCAACCGAGGTCAGCTCAGAAGTGAGGGCCTTCATTCCCCTGGACCAAGTCATCGCTTGGCCACCCCTTCGCTTCTTCCACTCACATCCCCGGTGAGCAAACAACGCACGTCGAGGGAGTCGGTGGGCTGGCATGCGTAACACGTGGCCGAGCCATCGGAGCCTGGTGCGTGAAATAATGGTGCTGAGCGGTTCAGATCTTTTTCCTGGGCCGTAAACAATGCGTCGAACACGCTCGTTACTCACGCGGTGTTCCCACCAGATGTGAGCTAAATTACGAAGGCACCGGTGGTCGAACGTAACTAGCCTCTTGAGGTCCGCTGCTTTAAGCGGCCAGGTTTCACAACCGTACAGTAGGGTCGAACGTACTGCTGCATTGTACACTCTACCCTTCAGGGCAAGAGTGATATCACGCCGGCGCCATAAGTGGCGCAATCCAATCATACAAGGTGTACTCATAAATGGACCTCCGGTTAATGGAACAGCCCAATTTCAATCAGAATAGAGTGGAGAAATCGAATACAGGGAGGAGTGGAGGCCTACGAAGATGGGAGAGACAGACACATGCGCCACGAATGCAATCAGAGGGAGCAAGGAAATTTCGACAGAACAAGCTGAGAACGGGTCGCAAGTGAAGAATAGTAGCGGATAAGAGAACAGAGAAGCTATCAACACAAAGAGCAATAAGTTAGCAGAAACAATTTTGTCGATGCCTTCAAAAGTAACGTTTAACTTGGTAACGCATCTAAGACTCATTAGACCAATAGCTTCGGAAAAATCCAGGCTGGACCGAGTGCTACTTGCGGAAACGAAGCTAAAGGGTCAATCACACAAGAAAGGTTCACCAAGTTGCGGTAAGCCGGTGCACAAAAAGGATGAAGTGACAGTTTCCAAGTGTGGTGCTTTGTGGGACATAAACGCTACTTATATGTAAGCAAATACGTGAGAGTTTGATAAGTTGTTATACCTTAGAGATAGTGCATTGTGATAATAAGGATAATAATAATACTGTTGATAATACTGTGGAGCTTTCTCAAATGTACCAGAAATATGGACAGCTTATCAATAAAGTATTGCTCATGGTCATACACGGGTAAGCTATATATGCCGGAGCATTCGTGTCAGTATAACAATCTAAAATGAGGCAACAGGAATAGACTGATAGTCTTCACCCGACCATGTCTACAGCGCAGTTTTGACGTGTAACACGAACGTGGAGTAAGCATTAAGTGCTAGGTCTGTTGAAGTTTAATAACAGAGCTGATCCCGTTATTCTAGATGCTTTGACACAAACGGTGCGATAAGGAACCACACAGAAGCAGATAAGGAACGCCGTCTGTTTGGCGCTTTTCGCCTAACTGTAGTGTTGCTACTAATAGCAATGGCTCTTCTCCCCGGGACATGTGGCGCGCAGATTTGCCGTTCTGAAATCGAGTACCATGCTCTAGTATTTCTGATATGCTGTATCGCAGCTATTGTTTATTTGGGTTGGCCCACAGAGGTCGCGCATGACTCAGTAGCTTAAGTGATGGCATCGGTTAAGGAAGATGATAAGCACGCTGAACACTGAACAATTCTTTGTCACGGGTTAAAAATCAAATGCCGCACAAGTCCCGTAGGATGGTTGGGATGGAAAGTACAATGACAGAAATTATGCCCAAGCGTTCACACCGAGCTAAATGCCTCGGTAAATAACGATAGTAAAAGATACAACGTGAATACAAGCCTACAGAACAACGTGGGGTGCAGTGACAGTTGATGTCAATTGAGAGAATGATAAAAATAAGGTCTCTCACTCACGTACCGTTTCCTCGGGTCCTTGGGACACATAAATCTGGTAGGCATGTTCAATGTAATTCACAGTAGCGCATCATAGGTAATGAAGTGTTGAGAACTAAGAGCAACATCCAATTGTTTTTAGAAATAGCCAAATTAGGAGAAGAAACAACTGGGTTTGGGAGTTCCTGGGTCAGCAAAATCTTGGGAGAAGAATGATTCTGTCGACACTGTAGATGCCTGTATTGTTCACTCAGTTCCAAGCAGTTACCACTAAGCTTGGGTTTGTGGCTAAGTTTCAGCAAATGGCGACATACGTGGTTGGGGTCATTCAATATTCGATACACATAGCCTACGGTAGCGTCCTCGGAGAGCTCCGAGTAACTAAAGCTTTCGTTGGGAATAGTAACTCCATGGCCGTTGATATCCTTTGTTGCCCTTCGCTGTGGCGTCTTCAGCACTTTCAGATCACGCTTCAATCAAGCTTGAATAGCGTATTCAGCGTGTGAGCGCACGTAGGAATTGTGCATCAACGGGAAGTTGGAGGGGCCAAATCTCCCTAATGTTCTTCGCAGCAGTTCGACGTGCTGGTTACCTCTTTTCGCAGTTGCCTCAAACTGTTTTGAATCATCGAGGTCACTCTGTACAAGCGAAACAGGATCATGTTCTTGGGAGCTGGTCTGAAATCTGTGTGTACCAAGCCAATACATGCATTCGTGCCGATAGCGTAGTTGGGCAACGCGCCATTTTTCCACATTGAGGGGAAGGGTAATGAAAACTCACCGATTCGGAAACATGTTAAAATCGCGATGGAGCTCTTCATAATCGTCCGGTCCTCTGATCCCCTGCCAATCTTGAATTCATCAAGGAAAAGTAGGAAGTAGGAAGCAATTGATCTTGTTATACCGTTTATGGAAAGCAACATATGTGAGGACCTAGCACTGAGCCTTGTGGTACACGGAATTCCACATCAAATGCATCGGATGGAGACTCAAGGACCCTCACCTCCAACGGACGTTCGTGTAGAAAATTACCTATCCAACACAGGATTGGGTCGACAATAATGTCGACGTGGTCTAAGTGATCAAACGCTTTTGAGAAGTCCAGGTAGATGATATAGGCTCCTGGTCCACAATCTATTGCTTCAGTCCAGCTAATGCGTGCAATTAACAGGTAAGTAGCATATGAAGGCTTTTTACGGAAGCCATGTTGCTCTGGCGCTACTACGTCATTATTTTCCAAACAGTGCCTCGACGCATCCGTGGTGCTTTCTTTCATAACTTTGGAAAACACAAGATGCAACGTTGTTGGACGGTAATTGGTAGGGCCAGTGCGAGTACCTGGTTTATGACTAAGAGTGAGGACCCACGCTTCCTTATTGTTGGAATTTGATTCGCTGATAGAAAATGGCGATCGACTCTGCTAGATCACTGGCTATTGCCTACAGAGCTTTTGGATGAATGTTAACTACTCCAGGAGAAGGGTCGGTACGCACGGATGACAATTTCTTAAACATAGCTGCCGCATTAAAGTTGATGCTTGATAAACCTGATGGTGGAGTAAAAGAAACGAGGAAATTGTTTCGCATCGTTACCCGCTGGAACGTATGGAAGTAATGAAACCGTAAGAGATAAGCTGCTTCGTCAGTCGTAATCCACACTGGAATTCCGCTCTGCCATTAACGTGCCTATATATCAGTTCGCAATTCGTGCAGAGTCATTTCGTCAACAGCTGATGATGCGTCACCTTGACTTCGCGGATCAAGTCCACATAGAAGTTACACTGCGCCACATCGGCAGTCCAGGTTTCGGCATTCCGGTACTTCTTGTGAGCTCGCCATGCCGAATTCATCAGGGTCATATATAACTTGTTCTTCTCCTTCGATATGACCTGCTTTTGCTTTGGTGGCGGAAGGACTTTGTTTTGATGGGTAAGTTACCAGCGCGCTAAAAGTCCTCGGAAAGGTTTCCAAGACGACTTCTGGCGGGTGTTCAGCTGAATAGATCCAAGATGTGTAATTAATAAGGATGGATAACATGTTGCAGTGTGTGACAGTATATACATCATCATTTTCCTTTGCAGGATATTCCGCACGACAGAAATAGTCAAGCATCAGGGTAACATGGTCACTGAGATCCAATTGTGGGCTTATAGCTATTCTGTCGGTCACAAGTTCTTCGTTGTTGAGCAAAAGAGCAAGTATCTATGACCTGTTATCTCTTCGATTTCGGTTTTTAGGGGTTACGTGATTGTACAAAGGGTAGCTGGCAATAACCTCTTGCAGACAGACTTTCCACTGTGCACTATTAGTTGCTGGCGTTTTCATGCCGTGCGCATTAAAGTCTCCCGCGACGAGAACGCAGCTGCATGACTTGTTCAAAGGAATCTGCGAAACTTCGTGCAGCTTGGTGTCCATTTCGGACGCAGTGTTTTGTGGGGCAGTAAATTACGGTTACAAGACATGGATCCTTATTTCTCAACTATGACGAGCACCAAGGCAAAGCAGCAGCACGGATTTCTGGTTACTTGTTTGTTGACCGGTCCGAGTAGCATGAAGCACCAGTATGGACGGTGGTCGTCAACACTGAATCACTCATTCAGTATTCCTTCTCCTGATCCCGACTGTAATTAGTTCATTTAAACCGATCAGTGGCTGTTGTAAACAATTGATTAAACGATTGTATTGGAAATAACTCTGGTTAAATTGCTCGGTCTCGCTTAGTTATCATTCCATCGAATTTTCTATCTGCTGGGACTTACGTGAATGATGGAATTGCATTCCATCTGTTCTGTCGCTCTGACTGAGCTGATGGACAGTAAATCTGCCGATATTAGTGCACTCATGTAGACTGCTATGTATGCTTGTCTAAGTGACACCCGAATGTGTTTACGCGTGATATAAACCAAGTGATCATGTCGAAAGTGCATTCCATCAGGATTAGGCCATGGGTCATGTGTTTTGGTATGTGTTGCATGATTTTGTTACCGACCACTGAATCACATCCGGTAATTGGCAGGAAAATCGTACTTGCGCTGGATCCACTGCGCAGGTGCTTTCTTTGTCGATCGTTAAAAGAGTAGCTTGCCACACAATGTGCTTTAAAGCTGAGCAAGAAGCAGGCAATTATCGTTTCTGTTGCGGGCGCGTCAAACATTCCCGCAAAAAAGCGCCAGAAACTCCGGCATAATGGCTGTGGAAAGCGGGGTCCAATTCCTCCACACAACGTAGCAGTGTTCAGCCAGTCCGAGACGTGGCCCAACTGCGCATCTCCTGACAATGTTCTTTCACAAACTACAACCCCGTCGTGGTAGCAATTTCCCCTAACTTCATGACTCATTGCATTGGCTGTGATTCGCCCTTTGTTTGTCGTAGACTATCCTTCAGAGGGCCACCTGCCTTTCTTCCTCTTCGCCGTAGTTGGGAATCGGTCGGGTCAGGTGATTTTGTGTGCGTCGATAGCCGGACGGCGTTCGCGTCTAAGTCACTAGTGCGCGTCTACCGTAACTCCCTCTCGTGTGCGTTCCGTTCTGCTCAGCGTCTACCCGAATACGTGTGGCTATGGTCGTTCTCACACTCGCTCAATTTCCGTCTCACCAGCGCGTACCCCGGGCTAAGCTAACGCCATCACGTTAGCGCAAATCCGTTAGATTGACCAGCATTCCAAGCCGTTCTCGTAGGCGAGCTCCAATCGTGCCAGTGACAATCTTATCAGACATCTACGCAATCCTAACAGTTTCCTTCGTTATCACTCTGACCATTTCCTTGCCGTTACATGATGAAGTGTTTCGAATGTAAAAAGAATACAAATGGTAATGTTTGGACTACAGATATTTACAGGCTCAGAATAGTACCTCACACGCAGACGACTATTGCCTACCGCTCGGTTGGGTTGGTACAGACTGGGCGTTGGACTGACTTTTGGAATTTGAATATGGAGCACATGAACTGGGCTGAGCAACTCCTCACATTGCCTCTTTTTGTCCCCAATATCCAGCACAATGTTACTGCTGGTTAGTTTAAGGTCAATTGATTATCGGTTGCTACAACTTTGAAACTATTAACTGGCCTCGGAAATGCTTTAGAACCAGAGCTTGTGGTACTGTTGAACAACCTTTCGCTTATGACACAGAAGCGTCGTCAGGCAAAGTGACTCGGTGGATTATAACTTAAGCATTTATAACAAACTTTGAGGACTTTTACGGCCGTGAAGTGAGCCTGAGGCTGACTGCGTCAGAGTTTAACTTGCCATCTCAAGACTCTCGTTAAGGATGATAAGGTCTCAAGTGGCTCACGTTATGAGATCATTAGAGGAAATCCTTGTCAATGATGGAAGTAACATGGTTACATGTCAACGCGATGCTTCTGTTCCCACCAGCAACGTTCTTCAGACGGATGAGCTAAGATACTGCTACAGGCCTCCAATATTTTCATCTCATGTATCGCGTTCTCGCAGCTGTTTGCTTTACTGTTTCACTACCTTCTTAGGCTAGTTTTAATTTGGATATTTCCATCCTCATTTAACCAACTTCAAAATAAACAAGTCGTTTTGGTGTTCTGTGTGTCGTGAGTGCCCCGCCGCTGCTTGGAGCATGGAATTTTGTCCTATCCCTAGACGAGTTCGTCATGCCACTTTTGTTTTTCTATCCTGGTGCATCGCTCTCTTAAGGTTCCTTTTAGCGCGCGTGTGCGCAGGATTTGAGACTAATTTTGTGGACACAACGGATCTTCCTATTTACAGGAAACTAGTTTTTAAACACCACGGCAATGAAAGGAGTGTTGAGCGCTTTTGAAACTAAAATGCAGTTTCTTTCCATTTGGTGTGACGTAGCTTCAAGTCAGAAGCGGAAAGCTGCCCATTAAATAAATCGCTAAATTTGGACTTGGGGGATCCGCTGTGTGGTTGGGTTGCTACAAGCAACCTCTATTGAGACCTCAGTTCACTTGAGGGGTACCTCGGTCATTCCGATCACAAAGACCGTATGTAAAATGGAAATATTATAGTGTTGCTCATCCCAAGCCGGGCACCCCACGACCGCGGTTTCGTCCTGGTTTGGACTCATCAAGTGGAGATAGCCTGAACGGGCCCGGAAATCAGAGCCTAGTGGCTCACGGTTGACGCCATAAGCACTACGCCACTGAGATCTCAGTGACACAGTGCTTATGGTATCAACCGTGAGCCACTAGGCTCTGATTTCCGGCACCGCTCAGGCTATCTCCACTTGATGAGTCCAAACCAGGACGAAACCGCGGTCTCGGGGTGCCCGTGTTTGGATGAGAAACACTGTAATAAATCGGTAAATTGTGTTCAATCCGTCCTGAAACCAAGAGTACCACATTTACTTGTCTTATTTCAATAAGTTAAATAGCTATTTTTCTCAAGCTGACCACTTCGGTTGCAGGAGCTGGAGGGATACTGCTGTGGGTTCCTTTAACCTACTCGTCTTGAGAATGATTTGATGCTATTTCTACTCAACGGAAAACCTACTTCAACACAGCATCCGAGTAACTCCTCTAGATCTATGTGGCAGTGATTACTCGCTGGTAGAGAGTCAAATAGAAGTTTCTCTACATCACTAGACTGGTTTGAATTTGGTATTATCGTGCAAAAACAAATCTACGTTGCATAACGTCTTTGGACCAAAAAGCAATTTATGCCTTAGGAATTGCATAAAGACGTTAGCACTGTGCATATTACAGCTTTTACTGTTTAAAGAGCTTGTGTAATGTTGAACAGAAAAGTCAGTATCTACCAAATGCTCGGAATGTGAAATGCTTGAAGAGTTTTGCAAAGGTACAGACGGAGCCCTACAAGATTTTAATTATTTTGAACAAATGCATAGGTTTTAACGGCTAAAAACATTGTAATGTTCAACTCTACTCATAGGTGGGCTAAGTTTAATGGTGATTCATAAATTACATGTGTTACCTCGCTTACGGTTGACAAAAGTGTGACGTTAAGAGACAAAAAGGACATTACTTGTTTTGTTTGTAACCCGAAGGGCATAAAAAATAACAAAGATACATACCGAGTGAAGATTTATTACTGGTCACAAAGCATATGTTGGACAAACTTGCAGTAGGTAAAGGATCATAGTATTTCTAACAAGAAGCTGGACACTGTTTCGTACATGTTTGCGAAAAAATAGTTCTGTGCTCCGCGTTGATTCATAGCACAAATATTGTTGGCTACAAGAGCCAGGTATCTTGTCCCGAAAGTGGGAAGGGATGATAAAGTTAAGCGGCAAAATGTAACTGTAAATGTGCATCCTGCAATACTCATCTAGTTATGGTTAATGTTGTCACGAAAATAACGGATTTGTAATGTTCATTACGGGGTTGTATAGCTGGGCAGAAATGAAATTTACGCGGTGTTTCAGATGGTTCTACCGCTACGAGAGTAAGTAGCAGTGGTTTTTCAGTTTACCGCTACCGCTGATTTATAGTAACGCATGTTTTGGGCAGTACAGGATGGGGTTTCGTAATCGGCGATGTTGCCCCCGGAGTAGTCCCAAACATTTCTACCACGATTGGATCGCTTATGCGACAAGTGGATGAACATTCGAGCCAAGCATTTGGTAAAAGTTGGAGGTGTATAGTGCCCGAAAACCCCTCCTCAAATGTCTGACTTGTTGACTGTCATTTTTCGAAGCTTATTCCGATTGCGTTGAGGAACCGAAGCCCCATGAACCAGTAGATCTAAATCTCGCCCAACATAAGAACCGCTGCAATGCCGAAGTGACGATGCTGTATGAGTAGGGGCTTTGTGTTCTGTGAGGAGAAATTTGCATTTGATTGAGTAAAATTGCAGTAGATTTGGGGTTGCCCCCGGATGCACCTTGCCCAGATTAAACTAACATAATGGCTTAACAGTGTTTAACTCGAGTATTTGTTATATCTTGCCGTAGTCCTCCAAAATGGAAAACTTGTATGGATGCTTTGGGCGAGATCACTAATGCTTCGCGACAAGGAATGTAACCATAGGACTGAGCCCCGTTACACTTTACCTTTAACCTTCGTATATTCAAACGAACGAATATAAACTCTAACCGGCGATTACCGCCCAACTACAAGTGGATACGATTCCGTAAAACTGAGGCACCGAGAAAGGTCTGAATTTATGGATAGTTGAATACTTGTTGGGAAGCCCGATAGGTTACATCAACACTCTGTCCACCATTGGTTGACAGCCAAACTATCCGGTGCTATTAGCAGATTCGTTAGACGTGATTACTTTCGACGGAAACTGTGTTGTTCAGAAGTAGTAAAATAGGGGTTTTTCAAAATGGTTGCCAAAATTTTGGGAACGGTCGATTCCATGACCTTGGAAAAAATTGACAGAAGAGCGGTTGAAAGCTGAAGTATGCAGCGCACAAACCAATGGTGTTCACTTTTCAATAAGAATGCTTTTGTGTGAAATGGATCTTTACAAGTGAATATTCCGACTCTTATCCAAGAAGCAGCCCCTGTCTTTACTATGAACGGATAAGAATGTTTAATATTCATCTTCGTGCTGATGCGTGCAGAGTGTAGTAAATGCGCTGCGCTCGTAGGGCACTGGCCGTCGTGGTTCCTACCCTATATTTGGCGTCACCTTTCAAGTACCAGGCACTTGAGTTGTTCGGTCTTCAATTCAAGCACATGGAAGAGTCCGTCTGATAGGAATACTGTATAGGTTACGCTACAGGCTGTGCACTTTATCTTGCCTGCCACTTTAACAAACCACAATGAAGGTCTTATCGTTGGGCCCTGAGTTCAGTCTCCGTGCCAGAAGGGACAGTAGATTAGCAATGTATGCCCAATTCGAAAATCTGTACAGGCAGACTTCACAGTTGCCTCCGTCATCTGATTCGCAAGTAGAAGAGTTTGAGTCGCTGCTTGTGCACGCTTGGTATCAATATCGCAGAGCTCGAATAACGCATAAGACCCCGGTGCGGCAGGAACATAATCAGGAGCTCAACATTCAAGTCAGGAATGAAAATGTTTTGCTCACTCGACCCGATAACGGGGCGGGAATAGATGTTCTGAACAAAGTAGACTATCTTCTAAAACCCATGAAGTATTGGCAGATGACACCAAGTTTTCGAAGGCCTTGGACGAGAATGACAAAGCTAAACGTCCCGTGACGGTGGCTAAATTAGTGAAGGTGGCTATAAAAATCTACCGACCACAGACACCGCGATTCTAAGGCTATACGGTCTGCCTAGAAAGCATAATCCTAATGTTTCTCTGTGACCAATTGTAGATATGAAGAACACACCGTACCACTCCACTGCATGGTGACCCGTTGAGATTCCGGAGCCCATCCGAAGCAGGTTGCTGTATGCAGCCTGGAAGACAGTTTGCGTTTGTAGATGTGCGTGAGACCGAAATGTTACGGATCCAATCATGTGTTCTCTCGACGTCATTTCAGTTTCCAATAAAGTGCCACTGTTTGAAACTATAACTTACATTCATGAGTACATTGATCAGAATAAAATAGCTGCTGGCATTCCCACAGTTAGTCCAAAGGAACTGCTGCTCCGATGCAATATTCAACATCCAGTTTCTGTTCAACTGAGTGCAATACCGATAACACGATGGAGTTGCTATGGGCTCCCCACTGGGGCCGTTTCGCACGGACCTGTTTATGGATTTGATAGAGCAAAGCAAGTTAAGATCGATCATCAAGAATCTCAACCTTTACTGCCGTTACGTCGATGAGATTTTTATATTGCTCCATACCCCCTGTAACCTCGAGGACCTCACTAACACATTTAATCAGGCTCACACGGTGCTAAAATTTCCATTTAAAGTGGAAGAAGATAACTCTTTCCACTTCCTCGATGTGGCCATGAAGCTAGTCGATGGTGGTGCGCTATAGCGTCATGTGTATAGGAAGCGTACTTGGAAAACGCAGTACACGAATTTCTACAGTTTTGTTCCACCAATCAACACGGAACTTGACTTCCCGTTTAATGGGTCGAGCGGAAAGAATTTGTTCGAAAGACACGGCCTGAGAAACGGCAGCACACACGTTTGACGTTAGTTACATTAAAGCCAACATGGAGCGAGGGATGAAAGTTCCTGTAACACTTACAGCGGAAAAGAAACCCATTTTTCTACAAAAGGCGTACAAAGTTGAAAGTGTTGCCGGACATCTAACTCGTCTTCTTTCTCACGCTCTCAGACACACCTTCAAAGCAGCAAAATGCATATTCAATTCACCGATAGGCTGATGGTGAAAACTGCCCAAAAAACCTGTCCACGCCAAATCCGTGTGCGTTTACTGTTTCCCTCGTTTCTATGGAGCAGGTCAAAATGGCCGCAATACGAGGCGCCTGTGTGACAGGGTTAGAGAACACCATCAGGCCTGGTTTGAGACTGGGTACCGAAAGCTTACCAACGCATCCACAGCCTTGCATTTAGTCGATACAGACCATTCCCGCAAGGTGGTTGAGTCGTTCAAGGTCATTTGCCGACCACTGCTAATCGATGAAATTACGTTCGGAAGTGATTATTTGAGTCGGCTGGGAGTTTAACGATCAGACGAGCCGGAATTTTGTGTCCAGAAAAGATTCACTCACACGCTGTGCAGGACGTGGCTCAGACAGACTGACACAGTGTGAACCAAGGAACTGTGCACTTGCTACAGCTGTGAACTAGTGGGGCAGTGTTTGCCAGTGATCAGTGGTTGTAAACTGAGTGTCTTAGCGGTCTTTGTTTTGTGTCAACCTTTTTGATCTTTTCTTTTGCATTTAACTGTACAAGCCTGAGGAAGAATTATTGACAACATATGTGCGCTTGGTAACACTGTTTTCAACTATCAATGGTATTTTTACTACTGTGAAGCACACTGTTATATGATCGATAACAAGAAAAGTTCAAACCATGGCGGAACCTAGCCAAGGAAAATTAAAAACGGCAAGGTCCGATGACTGTCTTAGTTGCTTTTACTTTAGAGCCTTGAACCAGTGAGACCAAAGCAGTAACTAAAAGAGGAAATGGTCGGTTTCGATGTGGTGACTGTTGTTATGCCGCACAATCTACAGGTGCACTCGTTTAAGTTGACAACTGAAGCAACACTAGCTGTTAACGAACAATGAGGTGCACACCACAACTTGACAAGCGTCCTCATGAATTAATACCTAGGGACTACGGTCTCGGTCGTGCCTGAAATTTATAAGACACTGTTCTGTCTGTTGTCTAGGCTTCTGACCATCTCAGTGAACAGAGTATTTTGCGATTGTGTTGTGGATGGTCTGCAGGTTATTCGGGATCATGACTACGGAAATGTTCGTTGGACGATTTTCGGCTTTTGTTAGGCCGCATTTGGAATACTGCGTTCAGGCTTGTCCTCTATGCCTGGTTGGTGATAAGATGGTAGTTGAACGGGTCTTGCGGTCCGGGAACAAAAATGGTGAATGGAAAAAGAAGTTGAGGTACTCGGAGAGGCTACATAAATCGGATATGTTTTTCATGTATTACAGGCGGCTTCGGCGCGACTTGGCCCTCACATATCATAGACCGATGGGCCAGATTGGTCCTGATTTGACTGGACTGTTACGCCCAACTCGAGCGTCAGCCCTTTGTGGTCACCCATTAAAGTTGCACAAACCCCGGTCTGACTGGGTTTGGGCAGCTTCCCGTTATCGCGTAGGGTCATAGCTTATTGGAACACACTGCCTGCAGACGTCGTGATGGCACCGAGGGGGTAAGAGTTCGAGTACCGAATTGACACTCTCGGTCTGCAGTCTTCCTTGTTTATGGCACAGGAAAAGGAACTGAACCGCTCAACACGGTCATTTAATGCACCAGGCTCTGATGGCTCGGCCACGTGTTGCGTATGCCAGCCAACGACTTCCACAACTTACGCTGTTTGTGCGTCGAGGGTGTAGATGGAAGATGAAGAAGAGAGCTGCCCAAACGATGACTTGGTCGAGGGGTATGAAGGCCCTATTTCGGAGTTGGCCTCGGTTGGAGCTTCACGGTTCCCTGGTAGGGGCCCAAAAGACGGTGAACACGTTTGGCTAGATACACTTGCTGACATGGCCAAGACCCGACCTCATTGGCGTTCCTGCTGTGAGTTTCTTTGTCCCTCCCCATCCCTTTCAAGCCCCCCTTCCAATCATGATCTCATTTCGTGACATAATATAATTTTATAACATAATTTTCTCTTTGCCTAGCAGCCACCTGGTAGGTTTCCAGAACGATGCCCATCCGTTGCTGGCAGCTCAGCTGGCATGCAACTATTGTACATCTTTTCTTTTTTTACGTATTGCGGCACAGTAGCTGAAGTGTGTTACACCTTAGCTAACGTGTATAATGATGATGATGACTAAAGTCTTCTTCTTCATGCCTTAAGGTTTTACTCGTCTATTAAGGCCTACGCTTCTTTACCTCATTTTAAGTTACATCTTAATATTGCCCACGAAATTCGATAACGTTGTCTTCACCACTGTCTCCTTTCGCTTTCTTTTATTTTTCGCGTGGAGGGCATAGCGGGGACTGCTAGTGCAGGGTACGTGGGCATTGTTTGGTTGACCATGTGAATTGTGTGTGTAGATTTGTTTCTTCCTTGACATGTCAATGCACCGGATTCCCTGTTGGATCAAAGAGGTTTTCGAAGGTGGAACATTCACATGATTTTCCAACTGTTCCGGTCCCACTTGAACTTGAACTTGTTCCATGTGTACCTTACTTTGCTCTGATAACCAGGGGCCAATCGGAGCGAAAAATTATTGTAGTTTGTAAAAAAAGACACTGGGAGTTGCGGGAAAGGTGAAGAATAATGGCTTGCTCTTAACAACACAAGTGGAATCAGGATCCATCTGGTACTGCCCTCACTCTCCAAGGCTTTCTCTTCATCATTGCTTGCAGTTCTACCATATCTAATGTTCAAGTGGTAAGCAGATGAGCGTATTGAATTTATGCAGTCATATAGCTTACTTAACCAAACAACTGTTAGCTGTTAAAGTAATATCAAGTTCAACTGACTTTGCATGTATTTGTTTAAGTTAAAACAAAAAGCTACCTTTCTTGTTGCACATTTTGGAAGTGCTGTGCAGGTCTCTTGTGGAACTGTTGACAGACGATTGTTGCCACTACCGTGTGACACTTCTTGTAGCAGTGCTAATCCGCGGTTTCCCTCAACATGAAAATCTGTCCATTTACGGTTTTCAAGATGTTCATTGTTCGGCAACCATCTGTGATAAGACTAAGAAAGAGTACCTCACAATAAAAACCGTAGATAAAGTACAACTGTTAACAGTGGCGTGAGATAAATGTAAATAGTACAAGCCCACGTTGTTCAGTTGCTGGTCGTTAGTGTTGTTTGCTCTCAACAGTTTTGCAGCATACGTTTCGTTAAGACTTGTCCAATCAGATGGTCAGTCTCAAACAACTGCTCGATGAAAACACACCTTTGTTTCAGATCGCTCCGCTGCGCTACACAACAGAACACTGACTCAGGTGGTGACGAAACGTTTGCGGCAAAATTACCGAGCCCAACGAACACATCGACCGCCAATAGTGTTGTTTAAAGCGCACGTTTGCATCAAAGTTTGCGGGTCGAATCAGCTGATAGACTTTTCATTTTACTTTTCAAAGGAATATCGAATGCGTAATTGTTTGACAAAATCATGTCTCATATGCCAAAGTCATGTTATGCATTAGAACGAAGGAATCTATCTAACTAAACACATGTTTCGTATATTTTTTGAAGAAAGGTGGTTTGAAACAAGTAGACCGAGTAGCACCGAGTGCAATGAAAAGTGTGATTTACGGATACCCGTAGATATTGTAACATCTATTTCGACTTACTCAAAACAGGAAAAGGAGACTTTCTAAACTCTCCGATTATTATCAACCACGTAATTTAACGTGGTATGAACTTTTACAATATAGGCCAATTTAGTCTACTAAGTGAATAGCTTAGAGTATTTGGTAGATATGAATTGACCGATGTGCTGCTGTATACAGGTGCAATTACCTATAGAACAGACTCACTCAATGTGCTGCAAGTGTCTGTGTTCAACTTGAACTGTCAAGATGCAACACAAAAGTACTTACTGGGCTAATCCACCGCTGGCATTCAGTAACCGAAAAATTACCCGACAAAATGGACCGACGTGTGTTACGTTGGCCTCACCATCCCTCCAATGGCCGTCTGCTCATCACGCGTGAGTCTGCACTCATTACATGTTCCCGATTGGACGAACGGTTATCGATTGACCGAATCCACCTGCCTGGCCTTGAGCTGTGTTCATGTCCCGCGCGTTGGAACTACGCCATCCAAATTCCAGGGCCGAGTAAATGTTGGGCCTAGTGCGCTTGATATTCTAGAACAATATGCTCATTCATGCGGTCGTGCCTGGCTGTTGAATCACCGAACAACGTACTACAAACAGCAGTATACAGTATGAGGCACCTGCAGCTCATGAGAGCGTGTGGACGTAAAATGCTGTGAAAGCTTTGCCGTATACAAACAATTAGTGCTTTCGGTGGTAATGTGAAAAACAAAACATGGTAATGTTTTTGGGGATATGCGATGTTAACTGTGCTTGACCTTCGTGCATGCAACGAATTTCTCACGTTATCAAGTCCACTTTTAAGTGGTGTTAAAGCCTGGTACTTGGTTCTGACGACAAGTTTCCTGGATGCGCACTAGTGAGTCTGCTGAACTTCAACAGTCTTCTCCAACAGGACTGGATATAGTACACGGTCGTCGACTGCCTGTGTCTAATCACATTGTCTGTTGGCTTACAAATAGTAATCAACTGTACGGTTAAAAACTGAACGAATGACTCAAGTTGGTAAGTGCGCTTCATCTTCCTGGACAGAGACGTCGGGATCGGCGGCAACGTAAGTCCGAAAACCTGACTACAAAGCAGGTGGTGTTTGTAAAGTGATCCACTTTTTGGTTGTTAACCTGTCCATGTGACCGCTTCAATAATTCCTTATTTCTTTAAGTTGCCCATTTTATGATTCCCACACCTTGGCATCCCATGCTTAATGTTTACTCTGCGACAACATGAACCCAGAGAGCTGAGGTGACGGGACTTCAATACAAAAAGCATAGTTAATTTATTGGACTAAAGTAAATAACCCTATGGAGCAAGATGATATGGAACCTGTTTGATAACGGACTCAGTAATACAGCAGCAATTTGTACCGATGATTCTTCACTTGGCAACAGAAATACGCAGATCGGAATTATGCGGGAGTGCACAAATCTATGCAGGGCGAGGATACAAACCTGTGGGGTAGAGATTGCAAATCAAACACCACAAATTACGTACCGCGGATTCCCTATCGTATTTAAACGAAAGGACGCGAAAAAGTCGGTCGAATTCGTGATGAAATCAATACTGTCAATAATCGCATAGTTGGTTGGCGTTAGCTACTCCTTCGCTTTCCAGGTTGACACCATGAGACTACCTACAGTATTGAAAAACCGGTCGATATTAAGTGAAGTGTTTCTATCCCAGAAAGCAGCTGTTTGTGCCCCAAGATAACTTTGATAAAACACAGTCTTCCAGGTGTAAATAATGCAAAGTTGCCGTAGATGAATATGTGCTGGACATCCCAGAAATTGTTTAATTACAATAAACTCTGCAAACTCTGCCTCATACACGTTGCGTACTATACTGCAGCGTTCATATGATAAGTAATTTGTTGCTTTCTAAAATTAAATTTAAAAATAAGTTACCTTACCGTTCGTTCCTTGCCTCCTTGCCTAAACGTTTCGGATAAACAACACGACTGCGAATAACGTCTTAAACCAGCCACTTAGTCGGCTGCATCATTTTGTGTACTAGCTTGTCCTGCGACCGCAAGAAACACAGGATGTCTGTGCTTACAGATGAACTATGGGCGCATCATTCAACTCTACGCAGTTTAAAAAAGAATAAATAGAACCAGTATTTATGCGGCGTAGCACCATTAATGGTTTGAAGCTGGTCTATATGGTTGCCGCACGCGAAACATCAATTAAAATGTTGGCGAACACGCGTACCTGACGTAGCAGAGCTACCTATAAATGTCGTCCATTAAGTAGATAACCTCTTTGGCATATCAGAGTCACAGTTGTCTTTCCAGTAACGATTAGCGATCGGCACAAATCAGTAATCAAGATGGTTGATCATTTGACATGGTAGTTAGCTTGCATTTGGGTAAAGCTCACCTAGAGCTGCCTTGGCACTTAGGGACAATTGTTAAACATACTTTAATGAACATACTACCTGCTCGAAACTGGATTTACCTGCTACTAGAGCTCTCAACAAAGCCATCAATAATTATACACTGATAATGTCAACGTAACTGGTAGGGAAATGTTTAGAACTGAACTGCCCAACCCAAAGAGTTACCCGGCAAAAGATGCTAACCGATGAGATAAACCTCACTCTACGACATTTTTGTTTGAGCGTTGGTATATGCAACACTGAAGTCCAGCTTCCACACAATTTACTGCGGCTCGTTGTAAGCCGTGATATATCTAAATGGGTCGAGAATTTCGACCAAAGTAATTTCGAGGGCCAAAGTAGCAAGTGAGAGAGGAGAAGATGATTACTTCCCAAAGTGGTGGTAGATTAACATGAATTGTCTTTTGGACAATTTAGGAGTTTGGAAAGCGGGATGGAAATAGGATCTTTTGGTCTATTTTTCGATATACTCAATATGTGGCTAGGTACAATCTACAATTTCGTGCTACTGTGCTAAGGACCTTGGATAAAGCACCACACCTTTCTCGAATGCTGTGGGCCAGGTAAAATTGTAACTCTCAAGCCATTGACTAAAAATGACTGCTGGATTGGAAACAAATAAGTAAATCTAGTGTTAAGAACGTAAAACATGGAAACATCCGTAATATTGCATAAGCATAGTGTGATTACACGTTTACTTTGAAAAATCCTTACCAATGTTTCCATACCAGCCCTCCCGTCTCCAACAGCTGGCATTCTGATAACTGCAACATAAAAAATATTGTGACATGTGTTACGTTAAGCAGAACAACATAACCTTCCAATTGACAGCATTGCCAAACTACAGGACTGAATGTTAGGTAGACCCGTAACCAGTCAATTCAACAAGCGCAAGAACAGCGATTGTTTCCGTGAAGCATAGGCAATACGAATGGGGATTAAAGATATGTATTATTTCAAACTGGATGTATATTCTGGCGTTAGATTGGTTAAACTTCAAGGGCTACGGATATCATTGGGGATAATTGCAACGATAGGGTGCCAGAGGACATTAGTCTTGTCTAGTTCACACAGTAAGTGCCTACTTAAGAGTAGTGTTAATTTGGCCACCAGATTCCAAGTATTCATACTATAAATTTCAGACTTCAAGCATAATTTCACTCTAATGCCATGAAAACTCAGGCATTGTTCAAGCAAGTTGTCGTCAACTAAGATTGCCAGACGGAATGAATGACACCACCACTATCACCTACTCACAGTGTTGATGCACCATAAACATTTGTTATATTGTTAGTTAATTTTATTTGTGCCCTTAGCGTGCGTGTTATAGCTTACTATCCACTGTGCATGCGTGCATAAAGCGCATTGTTGACTGGCAATGCGGTACACTCATTTACAATTAAGAAGCTGGGAACTAAGCGTGGTCTGGCACCATTTTATTGATACCTATGCTGCTTTTATGTTATATACTGTTTAGTTACGATACCTTGTCCGTGGGCATATGAGCTCATTGAGCAAGCGCAACTATAAGGTATATGAAGCCAATGTCACAAAAGCAAATCATTAGAAATAGGTTGTTGGGTTTTTGTGTAGATTCGTCGCAGTTACACACAGGCAGACAGTCAGCACACATCCAGGAAAGCGCCAGACGGCCGTTTCGTTCTATTGGGACTTACCAGCAGCGCACATCCACCGAATCCTGTCGGATTCGAACCCACGACCTTACACTTGCGAGTCAGCGACTTATGTCACTGAACCATGGGCGAAGGCACCGGACCGCAATGACTGATATCTAACCGCGATATGGCACGGCTCATCCTCCACTGTCTTGCATGCTATAATTTGAAGAGGACAGGGCTGGCCCCCAGAGCACCGATTTCCTTTGCTACTCATATGCTAAGCGCAAAAGCTGGCATGTAAGAGGTGTGCCGAGTACGGTGGTAGGGAGAACAGTTAGATCGTCTGGACCAAACGTGTATTGATAATAGTAAAAAGTAGCAGAACAGGTATGCAGAAACAGACAGCAGTATGCAACGGAACTAACCACAGTTGCAAGCGATTGGTAAGTACAATCAGTTAAACCTATGAACGGTTGAAAGGTATAAACGACAATGATAAAATCCAATATCTCAAAATATTGAATGCGTGAATGATTCAGGTTCACCACAAGGTTTCGTGGATGATTCCGCTTCAGTTCTATTTTACTACTGTACTTTAATATGCAAATTTACTTGGGTTATGAGCAAACTAGCCAGTGGCAGCGTTACAGACCAAGCTTATAGCTTGAACAGTGTATTTTAGCAGTGTTATATACCATAAGTCCAGCGGGAGAGTCTATGGTAAGCTGAGGCTTGTGGTGGATGGATCCTGACAGGTCATCGACCCGCTGATGCCATTGTTGTGCCGTCCGTGGACTCGTGTTCTAGAGATCGCCTCGTGACAACTGCTGGGTGGAAGTTGGATTACACGTTGCTTCTGAATAAGAGCGAACACACCAGCCCGCGGAAAGCGGTTCACTGACTCATGGCGCACGGCCCGCTGCCTTTCGGGTGTACAATTTATCAAAGGCTTTGGTTTATGACCCAGCTTGTTCGTCTGTCAGGCGTGGACGCCCTGATAGTATCCTAGTCCAACGCCAACTAGGAATCACGCCAATAATAGTAATTCCACGCTGAATCGGCTGTCGTGCAGCGGCATTACGAAAAGGATGGTCTTATCTGCTGCAAAAAATATGCAACCGCCGACGTCTCCCTTCTTATTTCTTTCCCGGTATATACTCTCCTCCTTCGCAGTGCACATAAACCCCTCCTTTTTTAATCAAGGTAACCACGCTTGAGATTGCCTGCCACCGTAATCGTTTGTCTCCGCGCAAAACGTCCAACATCAGGTGCTGGAATGTGGGCACACTGCTCGACCGGCACATGAGTGCGCGCCCCGAGCGACGCACGGCACTGGTCGCGATGGTACTCGCGCGCAACGGGATCAATATTGCAGCACTTGGTGAGACTCAGGTTGCTGACCAAAGCAAGCTGCATGAGTCTGGTGCGGGTTACAGGTTTAACTGTGGGGAACGTCACCACAGCACCACGTGAACATTGGGTCGGACCTGTACAATCCGACCGTTTAACTGGCCAGCTAGTGGTAGAATTGACTGGCATCAGCCCACGATCGATGACAAATCGTCGGCGACATGGAAGAGATAAGTTTGCCAATTTTATTAGCACCTATGGTCCTACAGTATGTGCAAACTCGAGGGATCAGTTTTACTCTCAGTTATTTCCCGTGATACGGTCTGTGCCGAGGAACGAACGGCTATTCTTATTGTGTGGTTGCAACGCGCTCGTTGGGAGTGATGCAGCGGTGTGGACAAACTTAATCTGTTTCTTATGGTATTGTCACAGCCAATGGAAAAAACAACCGGCCGCTCCCACTGTGCGTTACTCACGCCCTGACGATCATGCACACACAATTTACACTGGATGTGAGTGATGTAACTACTTGGACGCACCCACGAAGTGGTCTCGGATACCTGCTCCACCATGCCATCGTTCGCCAGTGTGACATGCGTGAATTGAGCATGAGAAATCTACTACGTGGAGCTGAACGTAGCACCTATCGCAAGTTGACGCGGACTAAATTGTACATATATTTTTGTAAATCTACGCATTACCCAGCTGACGTAAACCGGTGCATTCCATAGGTATTATTGAGAACAGGAATGAGCTAGGTAATGCGATGGCTACCCGCATTGGCGATGTCGAATCCATCGCCCCAACCAGAGAATTGCGGCACCACATCCGTAAACGAGTGACGGCTGCGGTCGAGCCAACTATCGGGTGCGCAAAATGTAAGCAGTCCGATTGGTTCGATGACAACAGTGCGACCACTAGTGCATTGATATTGGGGAAATATGCATCTCTCGCTAGGTATGCGGATGGCCCTGCCGATGCAGAGGAGAATCAGTTCCATAATTTTCGACTGCAATTGGCTTCAGAGCTCTGTCACATCATAAATGCACAACGATGGAGAAGGCGAAACAGATGGTGTACTATGCCGAATGCCACCAACACAAGGAATTCTTTGGTTCCTCTAAGGGGGTGTATATGCCCACGTTGTAGCCGATGAGGACGCTAGTGGATATTATTCTTGGTGCTGCAAAAAACAGACTGCAGTAATAATGCACATCTAGCGAACAAACTTAGACTGTCCCTTGAACAACTGTTCAGAGACTGACTGGTCTATGTTGCACGGACTGCAACAGCAAGATATGAAAATAACTATTGACGACACACTGACATTAAACGAGACACAAAGAGCACATGCTCAGCTGCGAAACGGCAAGTGCACCGGATTGGACGGAATACTGCTTGACGTGTTAGAAAACGGCTGAGCCTCTTTGATTAGTGAGCTGCACTGCTTGGTGCAACGCTTGTAGTTTGAAGCGAAAGCCCCGGCTGACTTGAGGGCCGCTACCACTGTAAAGGTCAAAGTAATCAAGCAATATGCCATGCATTATGGTTTTATCAACTTGCTGGGTTGCGTGGTGAAGGTGATCGCCGGAATCCTGCTCAACTGTCTCGTCACTCAAGTGGTTGAACTGAATGTGGCCGAAGAGCACTTCAGATCCTGTTAGGGTCGTAGCACTATATGTTTGGTGTTCGCGACTCTCCATTTACAGGATAATTGCCGAGAGCAACAATAGCCATTGTACTCACTGTTTGTTGACTTCACCAAAGCATTTTACACAGTGAAGCACGACGCAACGTGGCTGGTGTTGTGTAAGTTTGATTGTCTGAGTAAGTTTTCATGTTTATCCAAATGTCTGCAGAGCTTTATGCGGGCGAGGTTGCAGTTCTGTGCGCAAATTTTGGGTGAATTGGCTCTTGTATCTGGTGTGCAACAAAGCTGTATATTAACCCGTTCGTGCAGTGACCACTTGTACTTCTAATGCTGAGGAAAATTGTCGTGCTTGAGTGCATGGGTCGCTGATCATTCGTTGTTTCGGTGCGATGACCATAGTCTATGAGACCACCAACCGTATGTTGCTGTTTGCCGACGACTGTGTGTTGTTTACATGCCAAGTGGATGAGTGGCTGCACATGACTTCGATTATTGTTCCGAGAGCGATCCCGTTCTGGCCAACCATCAACACAGGCATGACTGTTCGTTTCTCGCAGCTTTCTCCAGAAGCGGAATCCGTGGGCTGCCGCAAATCCGCATTGAGAACGACGTTTTGGAAGCCACTGCAAAGGTTTGGTACCTGGGAGGCGCAATGTCTACCGACCTGCAGATAACGAGCGAGCTGTGCATGCGCGGATCGAAAGTGGCTGCCGCTTTTGGCAAGCTGTAAAAGCGTGGGTGGAGCAACCAACAGCTCACTGTCGGGACGAAGCTGCTGGTTTACAAGTCTAGGGAGCTGTGCGTTCTTTCATACGGCGGCACAATCTGGACGCTTTATCGGAAGTGTCTATTATCTGGATCGCTTCCATCAACAATGCCTGCGTCGTATACTGTGCATCGGCTGGGTTGACCGAGTTTTGGTTACGGTGGTGCAACGACACATCGGCATGTATGCAGTGGACTGCATACTTCTATTGTGTCAGTTGAGGTGGCTCGGGCATAATCGCCGCATGGATTCAACCGGATATCAAAACAGCTGTTTTATGGTCAACTGGTTGCAGGAAAACGACAAGTGGGAAAACCGTAGTTATGTTACCAGATTATGATGTGCTGAGTTTATCACGAATTAATATCCATTTAGTGTGTTGGGAATCAAACGCAATGTACCGGTGCCGATAACTAGAGTATATTAACAGGGCGGTTGACCAGGTGTGTGAGAAAGCAATGGTGCATGCGGAAAATAAACACCGTGTACGGAAGTGACAGGCGCCGATGTAGTCAAGCCTATCTACTGTAGCACATGCGGTCGCGAGTGTTTGAGCCAAGCCAGGCTGGCAAGTCCCAGCGTGACCACATGGAGCCAACTTTTGAAAGAAGATGAGTCAGCTGAATATGTGATCATCAAAAGCATAGTACTTGGCAAGTAATAAATAAAAGTATTGTGTCAGCTGTGCTGCGTAAGGGCACTTCGCTGCTGTGCGAAACACCATCAGTCGCATGCGGGCTGAATGTACGGCGCGTACGTCTACCCCTCCGCTTGGCAAGTACGCTATTTTGCATTCTATTTCATTTACCGGCCCGGGCCGATGACGTGGTCGATGTGCTACGTAAGCTGCATCATGGATGCAGTTGAACTATGTGCATGCCTGCGAGTTGAGCTGCTTGCATTTCAGATGTTGGCTGTTGATTGATATCCGCGGCGTAGTTACGGTTGATGAAAAGGCTGACAAGGTGCCTACCTGTTTAGTACCCAACACATCGTTATACATCGGCTCCGGGGGACTGTTAAAGGTTGTTCGGAGGGCCGGGGTGCCCGGTTCTCGTGACCGTGCTAGCCTCAATGAGTGGTTCCATGTTTCCAGTGTAAAACGGGCCATAACTCGGCCACCGCCTGGTGCACGTCTGGTACACAGCATTTCCCAACTGGACTGACTGGAATGTTGCCGCCGTTCATGCTGAAGGTGTGTGGGCCGGTTGCGTTGATGAAACGTGGCGCCCATACGCATACGTCCCAGCCTTATTGCTTCGCATTTACGTTGGATATGCGGTGTGTGGATAAAGCTGTGGGTGGTGCAGCAAAATCTATCAATGGTCCCTAAGTGTGCGCAAGCGTCCTGTGGCTGTCGACTGGAGGCTGCACTGGCAGGCAACTTTGGAATCAAATGCTGCCAGATATACTATAATACTGTAAATGATAGTGCTAAGTCTTGATACAGTACCAAACGCGAAAATCCCTTTTTATATTCCTCTATTTCAGGAAAACTGCTACAGTGCCCAAAAGTGTCGGCAGGTATTAGCTTAGTGAGTAAGTTCCAGAAACCTCAGACAGCATAAAAACTAGCATACCATAATTGGTCAACCAATTTTAAGCCCTTGATGCTAAAAAATATAAAGGAAAAATAACAAATCAATTGCTGCACATACAAAGAGCGTAAGTTCTACATCAAGACAATATTGTGCAAACGTTCTAAACTGCGGTTTGCTACCTTGTGCTTCTTAATATCCAATGTTGCCGTTGACTTTTCCGATGGTTTGGTTTTGAAAATTATTGCGTTTTTGATTCTTCGTTTGACAGTGAGCTAAAATCAGAAGGACAGCAAATTTCCAATACGCATTTTAGGAAGCACCTGATTGATGTAATCTATACCACATACTGCCTATTCGGTATTATAACAATATTCCTCGGACTTGACGGTTAATTTTTCTCCCTTATAGCACAATGTTTAAACAACTCATCTATCCTTAAGCCTTTTTAGCTTTTATTCACCTAATGACTTAAAAAACATTTAAGCGACCGCCAAGTGTCACGAAATAAAGTTTGCTTTTCCCAGCATGCGACATTCAGGCAGTATGACTTCAGGTAAATTTAATTTTTAGCTTATTTAATCATGATAACTTGGTTGGTCATATAAATGACCATCTAGCAGATAAAAGAGGGTAAATTTGCGCATGTTCGACTAAGTGCCTGAAACCTGAATGGCTAATCTCTTACTACATACTTATCAATATGTGTAACTTGGAAAAAGACGAAGCAAACATAAAACAGTAGATAAGCAAGCTAAAAGTGGCTCCAAAAGAATTCTATTGAGGTGAAAGCGTTTGGAAGTTGTTTTTAAAAGCATTAATGTCAAACGATCAAATGATTAATGTCAAACGATGCAAATCTTTAAGTGGCCTAAATGCTAATATTGAAATGAAAACAGGTAATCTGCTAGTAATTTTACTCATGCAGGGGTTACGGAAATGAGATAAAATATTGTTGGTTTTAAGCAGCTATCGCAGAAAAATTTCATGGGCTTTGTAAATTAATGCAAAGTCCAAGCGATGAGAGTGGAGCACCGATCCACAGCTTGTCAAAATGCATGGAGCGTTGAACCGAACACTTTACAAGGATGTTTAACCAATCTGAGTGCCCTTCCCCCTGCGCCATCTCCTTGGATCCGCTCTCATGCGCAGGAGTCGAGCGTAAAATTAGACTGTTCAAATGGAATAAGACCCCACGAGCAAATAGGATTTCCTAGCTTTATTCAACTTCTGGTGGTCTGCTCTTACAGATAATTTACACGAGTTACTGATGAAACTTTGGGGACAGCAAACTGTGTTTCAACAGACTGCAGCCGCTTGGTTATAATCCCAGTTTTCAAGGGAAGTTCCCGTTTGGAATGCATCAATCATAAAGAAATTAGTCTGATCTCAACTGCCTCTAAACTGCTTGCATATGTCGTTCTCCGTAGACTGACTGGCATTTGTAAAAGCCAATTTCCTTAGCAGCAAGCCGAGTTTCATCGAGATCGACGCTACATCAACCACATTTTTACTTTGAGTTAATTTTTATAGCAGCGCCATGGTTGTTTGCAACCCACCGTTCTTTTTTCTCGACAGAAATAGTATCTTCTGATTGGTTGATCGGTGTGCACTTTAGGATTGCCTGCTGAGAAAACGTGCGCTCGATAGGTGTGTAAATGTTATCAGTGCGCTGTACGCAAATAGTTTGGGCTGAGTGATGGTTTATAGCAAACGGTCGCCGCCATTCAATAGCTCCAGCGGTGGGAGACCAGGTCGCCTGCTTTCAACTTTCTTCTGTAACTTCGTCGTTAACAAAGTCGTGAAAGTAGCGTTCCCTGGACACGATCTACAGTATCTGGAGATACATTTTGGTGAGCGACTTCCTGATTTACAGTATGCGGAGTGCATTTCTCTCATGTGTGAGAGTGCCCAAACGCGGCAAGCAGCGCTAAACCGATTAACCTTGGCTGTCCATTGTTTTAGGCTGTCTCACCCCATCAAAACGTAAAGTATTTCTCCAAGATTGGCAGAGACTTACCCCCGCCCTGACACTTGGTAATGATCAAGTAGAATTCCTTCAGGAATGCAAATACCTGGACAGAAATATTAAAGCCCGTGGGAACAGAAATGATTTCACAACTCGTATAGCAAAAGCTCGAAGCGCTTTTGACAAACTTTATTACCTGTGGCGTTAACGCGATAGCGCTCTAGTCTTGAAATGCAGAGTTTACAATGTAGCCGTCCGTTCAGCCCTCTTATACCGTTGAGAAACCTGGCCCATCAGATCGACAGACACACAGAAGCTATTCACGTTTGATTATGGCTACCATTGCAGGTTACCTTATGTCTGGTGGGAGCACCGCGTGAGCTATGAATGTGTTCGGCTTCGAGTATTTGGTGCAGAAAGAGCGAGTGAACCGCTCAGAACCATTATATAACACACCGGGCTCCGATAGCTGGACCACGTGTTTTGCTTGTCAGCATCCCGACTCCCGCGACGTGTGTTGTTTGTGCGCCAGGAGAGAGGTTGAAAGAGGAGGATGGGAGGCCAAATAGTGAATTGGTCGGGAGGATTGAAAATCCTCACTTCGACATTGGCGTCTGCTGGTTTATCTCCACTGCCTGGCTGCGGTGGGTCCCAAGGACGATGAACAAGTTTGGCTAGACACGATTGCTGTAGAGGCAAAGAGCCGGCCTTTGTGTTATGCGCTTTTTGGTTCATCATTCTCTCTTTTGGATTCTTCTTAAAATTACGCTCTCGTACAAAAAACATAATATAATATTTATTATTATCTTACCTGCCTTTTGAATCCTTTGCGGTGTGATGATTTTTGTAGTTTATCTTTTGTATTGCGACATATTAGCTGAGGTTTGTTTCTCACCCTCAACTAACGTGTTGATGCTGATGCTTATATGGGTTTTAGTCTATTAGGTTCACAACGGTAATGATCCCATAAGCGATTATCATGGTACTTGTAGTACTACGGTTATAATTAATGATAGGCCAAACAAGCAGCACGTGTTATAACGTGCAAAAGTTGCTTTAAACCAACAAGTTTTGACTACGAACATATTGGTTTCTCCTTTTTGGTTTAGCTACGTTCATTTAGTCAAATACCAACGCAAGCTAGAAGATTGATGGCACCTGGTGTCATGATCACTTTTCTCAAACGTGCAGGAAACGCTTAGAAGAATGGTAAAACACCAAAAGCATTAAAGCAGATTCATGGATATAAACATAGGTGGGATCGAGCCACATAGTTGAGATTGAGTGTGCACTGCTAACAATTCCCGAAAAAATGAAAGAAACATACAGCGCTTTTCTGTGCTTCTAATGGCTATCGCACTGAGCCTATTTGTAAAGAATTTCTATTTAATCTAGCATTGTTAAACAGCATTAGCTAGAATCAAAGGTATGCAGTAAAATAAAACAGCATCACTGACGTTGCCATTGATCCAAATTGAACAGGGCCCAAATCCCTAGATTAGTCTTTGCCAAGGTCTACATCCAGAAAGGCGACATACAAATGTTTGTTTAGAACTTCGTGTCAGCTTCGTTAAGAAATGACATAAAAGAGTATTTTTGGCCAGTGAAAATTAATACAAAAGGAAAGCCGTAGATGTTTGGCATTCTGTCGGGGTTCGTTACTCAATGAAATCAAACGGTTTTTTTATGTATACGTCCAACAAACGCGACATAACGTTTTCTCAAACAAAAGCTGATAGAGCAGTGTTACACGGGCATTGCTCGTGGACTATTACCGGCCTCATAATACCCATGCAAACAGCCAGAATAGTTTTGATCTACAAAGCTACACACCTTATGAGACAGTGTTGTGCAATACGTTCTATACCATAACTTATTGTAACACTGTGATTAAAAATCATACACTTAGCACAAGGGCGCCATCTTTATGGTCTTTTTCTACAAAGGCGTTTGTACCATTTGGGAAAGTAAGAGACCTATTAAAGAGGGCATTTTGGAAAAAAAATTGGTCAGACAAATCGCAATAAGCTGTCCCAATCAAGATCGCAAGTCACTTCAAACTGAGCTATTATCAACTTGGGCAATAAAGCCGCATTTGCAATTGTTAAGTAACGAATGATGTACCCTTACAAAACCGAACTTCAGAATAGGCTTTGTACACGTTTGCACTTGTCAGGTAGACACAGCAGAACTTCGGCTTGATTCTAAAAGTTGTGATGTCAGCCGGTACCTCAAGCACTAAGCAGTTATCAGAGCACTCATCATTTAAGCTTAAATGAAATCTTCATGATGACTAGATTAGATGAGCTTAAACAGTTACAAACAAAAGTTAAAGCTTATTGCCCATATTTTTGGTAAGCATGATATAGAAAAAGCGTACTAAAAAGGTACGTAGTAAGTACTTAACACTAAGATTCCAAAAGGGAGACAAACATAAAAATATCCAAAGCAATGTATACGGCTTTGTCAATAAAACAATGTCATATGTTAACTGTGTTAATAATTAGATTGACAAATAGAGTTATCTATCTCCAGCTGATTTCAAAGAGAAACAAATAAAAATAACAATGTACAACTAACCGTTCTTACTGCATTTCTCTTGATATATAACAGCCTTAGTGCGTTGATTATGTTTTTGATACTCATTGATATAAATGAAGCGGCGTGTATTAGCTAGGAAATACGCTTTCTACGCAACAAAAATTGTATTGTAGTAGTTATAGACGGCAAATTTGCCTGGGATTCGAGTGACGCGTAAATACTCCCGATGTAACCAACAAAGAATCCCCAGACGCCAACTAGAGTACCATTTAAATAGGAATCAGATATAATAATTACATACTTTGACAATACCCATTCACTTTTAAAACAACCGTCTTTACAAGGCAAAAGTTATTTACACTGCACATAAAAGATTACACCGTACAGAGTCCATGATCAAACTACGAGGTTACTTTTATTAGTCCGCTAACCCTCAAGTCATTAGTTCGCTATGCAATGTATGAAGGGGAGCGCGATGGGCTAGGCTTTTTTGAAGTGGGTTGGCTTAGTCAAACAGTGGGGGTGGAAGGAATATGTATGTGCGTGCTCCTGGGACGGAAAGAGGATTCAAATCTGTGGTGTTTGGGGTTGTCTGGAAGGTACACAGTGTGTGTCAACAGGTTCAACAGTAAGAGGTGAAATGCATCTATGGCAACATCGACATGAGACCACATAGGGATAATCGATAAGCCGAGGTTCATAAAATAGGGTAGGCGTTTGCTTTGGTCATCCAGCGTGAAGTCTCGACATGGCTTTTGTTAATTACATAATAGGTACGTAAGTTGGCATATAATCATAGACATAGAGGGAGTGAGCAAGTAGTTGATAGAATACACAAAGTAAATCGTATTATTCATCTTGCGAATTACATAACACTTATGTCGGTAGCGCATGTAACCGTGGGACATAGAGTGAGCAAACAACTAGTAGAGTCAAATCGCACCAACCATTTTGAGGATCGCGTGGCAAATTTACAGCTAACAGTAGTTGACATATAATATCAGAACAAGAAATTGAAACCTTCAACTCTGTACTGCATATAAATAAATACTGAAACCAACAGTCGAGTAGTTTCATCAAATATTTTCTTGGCTTAGCAGCTGTTGTATAATGCACGATGAATGCATAATATATATGGTGCTTAGTTAATGAGATTTCGATATTACATCCATCAGGGCCTCACATTTTAGTACATTATTATTAAATGGCCAACCTATACCTCGCAAACGGCAATAAATGTTGGGCTGCGCTAAAAAGTTCTTTTACGTTGAACACAAACATTGATTTCAAGTTCAAACTAATGTTAATTTGGGCACTTACATATCCTACGCATATATTATGTCTCCCCTGAAGTAAAGTTACGCGTAATAATTTGAACTAAGTTTATTTCATAAGCACTTCTAAAAGTTACCAGTACCGAAGACGCAATAAATCGCTTTCAGTTGTGATGAATCTGAATACATCCATTTGACAATATTTCATAACACCGAATTTTATTTTGAGCTGTAGTTTCTTAAAGTCTGCTTGTTTCACGTTGCAAAAATTCCCCATCACTTTCTCTGCTGAGTGTTGCTTGCTACATTGTTTCACGCACTTGCTGATTTGCTTTCCATCGCTTTTAGCCAGTACAATATGTGTTAAGTTTGGCTATTTCATTTTTAATGGTCTGTGCCATCGCCGAGAACTAAGGCCTAGGGCGCAGCCAACACAATAATATTGAATATTTGTTCAAGCTAACGCAAAATTTGGTGCCGTTGTAAACCCTTATTTACGAATTTACTTGCGATAATGCAAGCTCATCTATGTTTCTAACAACTGGTTTATAAACAAAAAACATAGTTAAACAGAAAGGATAAAAGGCTGTCACCGAGTTAGTCACACTTATCGGAATATCTATAAAACTTAGTAGCGAGTTCAACAGTACTACTTATAGAAGCTCCAGTCATATGCTAGAAAGAAGCAAGGCAGTTTTTCGGCGTAGTGCCTTGTTACCTAAAGTGATGTACATTATAATAACATAAGTTAGTCTCACCTTTACCAGATTATATCTAATATAATTTTTGTCTTGTATCAAGCTTAATTCTCAAGCTAGGCTTAGTAGCTAATATCCAAACCCTTTAGTGCGCACCAGCATGCCGTCTGTTATTCTAACAACAGTGAAAATACAGTGCCAAAACTTTTCTGGTTAGCTAAGCGGTTTATAAATCGCTGCTTGTTACCAAGTTTAAAGTTAATATCTCTACAAATAAGCACAATCTAGCTGAGCCGAATAAAAGGTAATTAATGCATATTCAAAGCTTGAGATCTGAATACTGGTTGCAGTTTCTAGTTGTTCTAATAGCCTGAGGTGCTGTGCTATTTTACGAATATCTGTGTATCCAACGAATTTAATAAAAAAAGCTAATAAGCAACCGTAATAATAGGCGGAATTATTATGTAATTCCCAAGTTTAATATCGGTGTCGCGCGCCAAATAACCACATCTTTCAACAGGTATTTTTAAAGTAGATTCGTGTTGCGTTTTGATATGTATTTTAAAAGCACCGTAATTAACTTCGGGCAATGTATTTAACTAACCAGAAAGTATTACAAGGTGTTAAAGCCACAGATATCTCTGTCGCTTACAGTACTACACAGTCCTGTCTTTGCAAATAAACAATCGGGTCTTTACAAGGCACAAAGTAATGCAAATCCTCACAACTGCTGCTGTACAAAAGGACGATAAGACGCAGGTTCCGTGAACTGCTCTTTTACTGGATCACATAAACCTTCTCAATTGAATTGCCGTACAGCGCATAGAAGCATGCAGTGCGTTGGGTTCTTGGATTACCTTTAAATGTTGTAGGGGTAATGCGTCTTGGGGCAAATGTTAGATGATGAAAACAACAGTAGTGGAGGTGCAACTGGGCGTAAAGGAAACGATGTTGGTATGTGTATGGAATTCTGCGGCAATTCTGAACCGTTGCGGGCAGGCGTTGTGACTCATAAAGAAGTTGCAAAATGTGGAAAAACCAAATATAACAGCGGATTTTGAATAAAACTATAAAACTGCAAATAAAAGTTATCTATACAATTGCTAGATGCAGTACTTGCAAAGGAACAAACAGGAAGACACAGGGTAAGACAAATAGTTGGTTGATCTGGGTTTGGCAGAAGGTGCAGTTGTCAGATGCAGTTATATATAGTAAGCTATCGATATCAAACTTGTAAACTGCGTAGTTAATTTACCGGTTAAACTGCCTCAAATCCAAAGCACTTTGTTCGTGTTAAGCATTCGTTAACTCTCTGT
Organism: Dicrocoelium dendriticum; assembly: GCA_944474145.2. Taxonomy (NCBI): domain Eukaryota; kingdom Metazoa; phylum Platyhelminthes; class Trematoda; order Plagiorchiida; family Dicrocoeliidae; genus Dicrocoelium; species Dicrocoelium dendriticum. Next base: position 105,643,206 of record OX104069.1, read on the forward strand.
AACACTGAATCTACCGTAGTTGCAAAACTCTCGGCACCAGCTCATGTAATGGATGTTAAACGACCTCTTTTACCTTGTTCTCTGGATTCTTTTTGGTGATATGTCTGTCAAGCTTCTAAAGCATAACAAGGCCGTTTTATTTCATGGCTTACAGTTCATAAAATTTTAACAAAAACCATGAACTGAAATTATTGTGTCCAATGTTATCAACTAGTTTCATAATGTTTAAATGCAACTTGACGTTTTAATCTTAAAACCAAGCAACTTGGATAGACATCTGCAACCTGTTCTTACGCGAGGAAAATGACACCTTAATCCTAAGATTTTCGCCAATTCTTTTAGTGTCAAATTTTGCGATAATGCAAAGCAGTTTTGTAACCAGTACAGTCGGGCTACCAAATATTTAATTGTGTTAGGTTGGCTGTAGCTAAACGTAAAGACACCAAACTTGTCAGAATTTACCAGTAATACCACCATTATAATCGTGAACAAACGGTATCTGTTTTACACCCTGCAAACCTTTAAGATTATATTTATTAGAATCTGTCGCAAATACCGCTTTGTATTTTGCCTATTTTCAATTGCCAAACTAGTAGTATAAAATAATGGTTCAAGCAAAATCCTTATGTAAACTGTTTAAAAAGCCATTGTGAAAACATTAATAAAGAAAAGCCAAACTTCATAATGAATGCATAATAGATAAAGTAGTGTATTAATTTTTCATTTGACGGAAAGCAATATAAAATTGGATGCGATAAAACCGAGTTTCGTATTCAACTAGCATTCAAACATTGGCAGAAAACATTTTGGTGCATGTTTCATTACGTTTTTACCGAACTTTTATTTTCCCTTTTCCCTTTACTTTCTTCAATAGATTTCTTGTTGAGCCTTTTCGTGCGTCGTCTGCTTGGTAGACTATTGAGTTTACGACTTATGTTTGCTTCTTTTATTACATTTACGTACTACTGAGATAAATAGCGTGTTTATTGAATAACCGTATTAATACTATACCCTAAACAATCAATCACTTGGCTGCCTCAAACTAATACAACTAAGCCCTGTTTAGATGTACTTGAGCTATTTCCCACTCTAGGTGGTAAAAGTCGACCTTACACCAACAGTTTTGATATGCACTCTAAAAGAAAAAATGTGCATGTTTATAACTGTAACCTAAATCACAAATAATGATGCAGCCGACTTTTGAATGGATGTTAGTAGCAGTGACATAAAACTGTTGCTACTATCCTTCTGGCAATGTATTCCGTATTTTGAGTCAAGTATAGCTAAAGTAGAAGCGATAAAATTGCACGCAACCTGATAAGTGGATCGGAACATGGTACTACGTTTAATACCGATAGGTAACGTTTAGGAATGGTGATTAATATCCGAAACAATGACAAAAACAAATCTTTAATGTGAGCCCTAAAATACAAAAACGCCACCCAGCATTGCAAATATTTCGACCCAATTGATTAGATATAAGCGTCACCCACAAAGCCTTTTAATGTATTCGTATGTATTCAAGCAGCTTGAACAAAATAAGAAACCTTCATTTGTGAAAGGGAACTATCACTGAGAAGAAAGTTTGCACGACAGTATTTGAAAGAACAATAGTTGTAGGTGGTTTACTTAAGATGCAATTCATTGAAAATGTTTTCGAAACAATGAACCGGTTGTCAAGGAGCAAAGTAGGTTAAACACTGCTAGGTGAAACATTGTATACGCAGCAACAGCTGTCACAAAATAAAACGTAAGTAAAATAGGAAATTTGTCGAATAGTAAAGTTATTTCAAGGTATTTGGTAAACATTTACGAAGTTAATAGTGATAAAGCAGGCAATTTAACTTAGAATACGAAAGCAAGGTGAGGGAAATGCACGCAAAAGCTAATTACTGCAGCATGGATTAGAGTCAAATTATAATAATTGCCAAAATTTGCAAGTACGCTAATGCGGCCAAGGATAGTAATCTCCAAATCATTAGTGCTTGATAGGTGTACGCAAAAGGTGATAGATAAATTAACGGCAACTGAGCGGGCTACATAAGTAAAGGTTAGATATCTTTAGGACACTTGGAAATAGTTTTATATTAGCCCTTATCCGTACGGTAAACACAATTTTCAGGTCGGAAATAATATCCGAATAGAAGTCATCAGAAGTACGCCGGCATACTGTACCAATGTTTTGCAGCTACGCGACCACCACTGGTCGTGCGTGGGCTTGTACCGGGAGGATGTTTGCTTCTCCGCAAATTTGAAAAGGTGACATAAAGATTGCAAGCCAGGCTTGCAATCCTATCGGCGAGCGGCTTAACTCAAGGCCAATCAAAACCATACGCGTCAATGTACCAAGTGGTACACTCATTTATTATGCCCATTATTTTACGTTACAAGTACCACTAACTGTGGCCGAATTCGCTCACTATGAGTTATAAAGTCACTCGCGCAGACCAAATAGCATAATAAATAAAATAAGACAAGTGTCACTTAGCATTGTAGCGTTTTGTGTTGTGTCTTAATTATGCCAATTACTATTTCTTGATTATTTCACTTGCTTTCCAAAATCAAACCCTACGTAAATGTGACGACCGAAATGTTCACTATGCCGATATCGACGCATAATACATTGGTTCAGTGGTTTATAGGGAGTAGGAAGGAAATCCTTTGTCAGCCCCATCACTTCCCGCTGAGTGCAGGAATCATGCGAGTTGATGCGGCATAGATTTCCAGGAAGTAACATTGCGGTCACAGTCAAAACAGCAAGATACATGATTTTCCAGAAGATAGAGGTCCAACAATCGTCTAAAATATTCCACTGTTTGTGCACAAGGACGAACTCAGTTAAAGTGATCCAGTCATTCTCAGCTCGAGTTGGCAAAGCGATATCAGAGCAAACGCAAAGCCATCTTGGTTTACATACCGTTGCTTTGCGTCGAACTATCTGCAGAAAGATGGAAGAACTCTTGTAACTCATTTTAAATCTCTCAGAAAATATGTCGAGTGTAAACTACGTTACCACGGCGACCACAGTATTCCACGGCGGTACGATGTAGAACACAGACCGCTTATAATATTTCAGGTTTAAGCGTAAGGCGTCAGGCATACCAATTCAAGTTCAATTTGGACAGGAACAGTAGGAATATCCCGGGAATGTTCCACCTTCGAAATCGTCTTTAAGTCAACAGAAAATGCAGTGGGTTAATCTTCTAAAGGATAGCGAACTCAACACAACATTTAAAATGTAGATTAGGTTGAAAAGATGTTCATTCACATTTAACTTCTTTAGAAATGAGCACATAAACCGAGAACATTAACCCCTCCTCTCATAAGAGAGATTAAGAATCTTTGCCTGTACGAAAAGATAATGACTAAACATACAATCTAAATTTTATGTACAGGCTCACCCAAATATAAGTACTATTGCGATACAGGTTTTCTTACAGAACAAGCAAGTAGGATACCATCCACCTCACAAGAAAGAAAATAACTTTGGTTGCTTGGTACATCTGCACTTATTTGTCTAGAAAAGAGCTACACGCATAACAAATGAGTCCATGTGTATATTCGTAAAATGTATTGTTATTAGTGCATTACAAATGGGTGTATGATAGTCGAATAGTCAAATTACTGCTATACGCTTACTGATCAACATGAGTCGCATTAGAACATTAACGTATTGTACCCTTTTTATGTTAGTTTACTTTGTTATAATAAAGCACTGCCTTTTACTTATAATATTCTTTTACTTTTTTAGCGCTTTCTGCCGACTGAAGCTGTTGCAAGCACAGCACAAGCTAGAATTCAAAGTCGTGCGTATTGTGCTTACATTGGCCCCAGTTTTGAATAACACATATTCGTAAATTTTCCAGGTTCAAGGCTGTTGTGCATACAGATAAGCAGAATATATTAACAACTGTACTCAAATATTAAATGTAGACATGACATACTGCGTATTTTTATGCATAGTTCATAAGCTTGCACAAGCTAGCTGTGTTGCTCGACTGATCCCGACCGGTAATTTGCCGAAAGTTAGACTTGCTCAAGTAGCAATTCGGATGAGCGATAAGTCTGACGGAGTCACTAGTGCACAGCAGCTATGGCTATCAGCATGTTTCGTTCATATAATCCTAGGATTGCAGAGAGCAGAAGAAAATATCCTTCGTCAGCTCCATCGCTTCTCGACCATTGTTTGGAGGACGCTACCTGTTGCAAAACGATATTCTACAGGGGCCTGTAGAAGCTTCAAGGAAAGCTAAACAGGCCTATGCTACACAGGATATTAAAGCCCAACATTCGCCTCAAACATGCTTTGCTCATGGCATTAAGCACATGCTTCGGTTAGTCGTTCCAACCGTCGGCAAGGCGAGGTGGTAGAGCGAAAGCTGAACCAACACGGAGCCTTTAGCTTTTAAACATTCCCCAGCTTTGGCTTCGAGTTGAACTTTCAGCAATAAATTGTAAAATGGCCTGCAGCTCTATCCCCATCTCTCCTTTTAGGATGCGCCGGATGAACACATATCACCGCGACGTTGACATTAATCCAGTGCTATTGGGTTAATCCAGTGCAGTCTCAATGGATAAGGTCAGTCCAGTAACTCCCAGCTTTATTTCGACCACCGCAGTTTGCTCTTCGCAATCAGGCCACCTTTGAACTTGGTGAATCGGAACACGGCAGGTAATCCAAATTTGCGGATGGAATGCAAATGCAAAGTAAACAAGTGGCTGAGGTATTTTTGTTCGTCGCAATCAGCCGACAATTCAGATATGTCGACCATCTGTCTGGAAAAGCACCAGACGGCCGGTTCGCCCTATTGGGGCACATCAGTGTTGCGCATTCTTCGGTCCTCTGCGGAGGATCGAACCCATGACTGCTAGTTGCTCTTGCCAACTAGCCCGCAGCTAATGCAACTGCGCCATGGAGGACGGTATCTGACTATCGTGAATTGTTAGCTAAATGCGATGTAGCCCGACGCATCCTCCACTGCCATGCAGGCACCTGCCATGCAGATGACAGCGGTCGGCCTTCCGGCGTCAGGGCTATATCGCATTTAGCTAACAATTCACAATAGTCAGATACCGTCCTCCATGGCGCAGTTGCATAAGCTGCGGGCTAGTTGGCAAGAGCAAGTAGCGGTCATGGGTTCCATCCTCCGCAGAGGACCGATGGATGCGCACCACTGATGAACCCCAATGGGGCGAAACGGCCGTCTGGTGCTTTTCCGCACAGCTGGTCGACATATCTGAATTGTCGGCTGATTGCGACGAACAAAAATACTCACCAAAATCCTTCCATTCATAAGTAATACCAATTCGCCCGTACGGCTTCCACAAAATGCTATGTCGATTCATAGCTGCCGTAACCGGAAGTCCTGACGCCGGAAGGCCGACCGCTGTCATCTGCATGGCAGGTGCCTGCATGGCAGTGGAGGATGCCTCGGGCTATATCGCATTTAGCTAACAATTAAATAAATAAATAAATACTTTATTCTCGACTATGCGAGGCACGCCCATGGAGGCATGATCAGATATGTACAACTGTACAAACATTTTTTACAACTGTAACAGTAACAGTAGAAAATTGGTCATATGTCCAGGATAAAATAAATAAATAAATAGTTTATTCGCAGTTTCATAGAAACGCACCAACTTAGGAATGATCAAGGTTTAAAAGCATTTATGTATTACGACGATACATTGGGTTCAACCGTGTGTAGTTGAAACGGTGTCGGGAAGAGTTGATATGTGAGTCTAGTCTAGTATGTAGTTGTGGGCTGTGACTTTATTCAGTGGCGAGTCACATCCGCCACGTCGCAGTGTTGTTAAACAGACATTTGTGACTTTTTTTATAGGGAGAACGCTTGCCAGGCGAGAACCCACCACTTCCTGCAACACTGCCGGAAAGCATTTTGAACATTAATGTTGAACTGGCAAAGCCGCTTGACGACTGGTTTCACCTACGGTTTTTCGCGGAGTAATGGCTTCTAGTTTTCTCTGTTAGTTGGACGGGTATTTTGATCTGGGTCGCCGTGATTTTTGAGGTCGGTGGAGGAGAGTGACATCGCGATTTTTCTTCTTGTTGGATGTCCAGGTGAGCAAAAGGTTCAATTTTTTTCTGTCCAGATATTTCAGATGTATAATGTATGGGAGTATGAGGATATGTCCAGTTTTCCATACTGGACAAGGGTTATGGTGATTGTAGGTCGGTCCTTTCGGAGTGCTACCATGCTCCATGTAAGTCCTTGTGGGTTGTTACGTACGTCTTGGGCCAAAACTGTTCCTCAGTCCAAGCCCAGATCTCCAAGAAGTCCCCGACCCCAGAGAAAAGGGAAAGTGTGGGACAACCGAGAGAAGACCGCAAGAACAGGCATGGAGCTGAATATTGTTAATGTCTTGTGTTATAACATTTGGGCTTGGGACAAAAGCATGTACACTGTGCAACAATAATTATGCTGAAAATGTCGTTTGAGTATCCTATAGAATCATTAGCCGTATAGGTGGGTGGCTATCGCCTGCGTAGAGACAAGAGCGTTGCACCATTAAGTAAAGTATGAGTATCCGTTTGATATGAGTCGATAATTGCTTGGGGATAGAGCAAAGAGAGTTAGAATGTTGGCAGTGATTGTCAGGTGCATGAACAGCGCGTAGTTAGTGTAATCCGAGAGTGGGGGCATAATAAGCGAAGATAAATAGGTTGCTGCGAGAGAGTCTTAAAGATCAATTGGTGGCAGGGCAGCAGAAGGACTGGATGCAGATATTCTAAAGGAGTAAAGGTTATTGAGATACGGGGTGGCTACTAACAAGCACTGGATCATCGCATATGCATGGGGCCAATGGCCATTAGCTACTTCTGAACAGAGATGCCGAATTTACGACGACCGACGGATGGTGGCGCTAGGACTGACTCAGTCACCAGATGCAGCTATTCCAATCGGACGCTTGGTCACAAGTATATGCCTATAGGGCCGCTGAGTGTACCTATAGGCCAGTGAGAGTAAGAGATAGCTCAAGACCAGCTAAGTTGTGACGCAAACAATCCGTGAGAATGAACGTTGTAAGAGGGAACGAGCTCATGATATCCGCAAAGTTAAATGGGACCTATGGCGACTAGCTGATGCTAAGCAGAGATAGTGTTTCTAGAAAAGAATGAATCATTGCTTTGTAGCCATGTCATTAAGACGTTTGACCAATACTGGATACCTACAGTTTCAATGAAGAAACCGACATGTGAGCGAAGCTTTAAGAAACAGACGGCAAAAGAGAATGAAGGTTGGAGAGTCAGTGAGTGGCTTCTTGTAATCTACATGGTGCCCACAATGACTAGCTGCTGTCAAGTGGAGTTGGCGTAAATACGACAAACGACATATATCAGCGCGCTAGGAGAGAGAAGAATGACCAGCAATAGAGTTTGGACTAAGCCTTCAGTTACTAGTGGATCCTACGGTGGCACATAATAAATAAAAAGATAAATAAATAGTATATTCTCGGTAAAACGAGACACACCTGTAAAGGCGTGCTCAAATATGCATACAAGCATAGCTTCTGTGGAATGTTAAAACATTTTGTTTTAATGAAAGGTATAAAAGAAAAGATGTTGTCCATATGAGTGAGCATACTGTCAGGTAATAGTCAGACCCAGTGACATTATGGCGCTCTGGCGCGCAAAAATCCGTCAAAACACACGTTGGGGGTAATTTCGCCAGGTAGTGATCCGTGAGCACAGGAGCGAGATAAATAAATAAATAAATAAATTTTGTATTCTCGACCAAGCGAGGCACGCCTGCGCAGGCATGATCATGTTATGAGTACAAAATGTGATCAGTTATTGTACAATGGGATTGTTGCATATGTTTAAACATGAATGTATATAGGTGTGCATGTAGGCGTTTTTAGCTTCGTTTATGGGATTGGTAAAATTTTCCTGTTGTTTTGCTTGAATGTGTTTGAAAGTGTCGCCAGTGCTAAATGGAGGCTTCCTATCTGTGGACTTGAGACGATTGTCCGGATGATCTGTGCTCCAACAAAGCATTCTTCATAGCAGAATTAGTTGCACAGGTTCGATGTAGAAGGCTGAGGACTGCGTCAGTGTGAAATGCATAGCTGTGACTTTATTTCGTGGCGAGCCACATCAGCCGCGTTGCAGTGTTGTTAAGCGGATATTTATGGCTTTTTATAGGGAGAACGCTTGCCAAGCGAAAACCCACCAAGTCCTGGAACACTGCCGTAGCTTTCGTTGAACAGTAGTGCAAGTCGGTTATGCATCGTATGGACCGATCTAGCATTCTATTATTCGCAGTCGGTTGACAGCCAAAATTCTTCGTTGGGTGGCCGAATGGCTTAGTTCTGATACGCCAGCAGTCGTTGAAGCTGGTCAATGATGCAAGATTCGAAGATTCGAATGATAATGATGCAGGTGAGTAAACAAATTGTTAATAGAGACCGGCTCTTCTATTATGTTTTTGCTCGGCTCGCAAACCGTGTCCAGCTATCTACGCTGGACTTGTCATGGGGTCGGTGAGTGAAGTTGTTTCTTGTGGCTGAATATGTCCTTAATAGGCAAAAACGCCATTCCCCGCAAACTGGATTTGGGATTCCTGCAAATGTAAGTAAGTGTAACTGTTTCCGTAGCCAAGTGAAAATTCCATGGAAGACCATCGGAATAGCCACGTATACGTGCGCAACGCTGTCCGTGAAATGACCTCAGAATGGCTCCAGGTGACTGGCGAGTAGGAATGTTTGATGCAGTGAAGGTAATAACGCCAGAGTTGTTTGTCTTATGGTTGTGGGATGAGGGATCCATGTGCATATATTCTTCCAGGTGAGTAAATTGTTCTCTGAGTACGAGGCAAGCTAAACCCATTTGTATAGACCCCATGAAGGTAGCGCCTCCGGAATGGCGGAATGAGCTCCATTTGGACCAGTGTGTGGGTTTTCATTTTCTGGGGAAAGGACCAAGCGCTTTGAGAATGGGTCGGCCAGTCCCGGTGGATAAACCTTCTTGTTTTGGCGGATGTACCTGTGGGAATCTCGGGAAAAACGGGCAACGGACAAGAGGTGGCCAAACAGAGACATCAATGAATCAAGAAGCAATAACACAGACTGGTGGCGCTCACCGGTGCCTATGATACCTTCAAACTTATGTAATTTTGTTTAGTATACCTACTTCGCAAGCGCCTTCCATACATTACGTCGCTGGTGTGACTCAGACTACAGCTACTACGTGGGAAGAAGGTTCTGCACGAGTAGGGTCAAAAGACCGATATACCAAAGCGTTTTAACCAAAGTTAAGCGAATGATGCGATGGTTTAAGAGAAACAGGTAAACCGATGATGATGACAGCAGCCAGAATGCGAGAGGCAGCTTAGGTGAAACTGAGGACAACTAGGTTGAGACCGAATGCGGGAGCAAGATAGGTAGAGTAACATTCCAAGAGGAAAAGGAATTTCAAGGAATCGGCTAGGAGCGAATGAATGCCGACGGCAATACGAGGAGTAGTTCGTAAGAGTAATTACGCTAAAGCGTTCATGATTCTACAGTCCAAAAGCCTTCAGAATCTAGGAAAATGGCCACAGGGGGCCAAAACTGCCGTGCATTGGGAGTCGTTATGACACGTACGGTCTCAATAGTATACCAGTGCGAGCATAAGGTAAAGAGCATAGGAATAGGAAGAGTGGGAATTTGATCATACTAATGGAAGTACTAGTCAAGCAACACTTAGCAAAGGTCCGAGTGCCGCCAATACTCAGGAGCGAGTTCAGAGCTAACAAGATCATGCGCACGAAGATAACTTGAATAGGCGCAATGACTGTAAGCTGTGGGAATACAAGTTGGGGCGCAATAAGAGAAAAGGCCATGGATAATAGGAAATAAATGCAGGCGGATAGATACAGACGGTGAGAGAGGATAACGGCAGGACAGTAAAGCCGGACGTACGAGTTAAAAAGAAATGAAAAGAGAAAGCGATAGAAAAGGTTAGGTTCTAGATGAGAGTGGATCATTGGTAAAGCGTGGAAAGGCCCACAAATATCTCCACGTAGCGTTTACAGGAAAACAATAAGTCAGCCGAACCAACAGAGGTGACGTCTCAGAAGTCCATATGTAATATTCAGTATGGGACGGACTAAGCGGGAATGGGTTAATCGGCGCTTTGGGACTAGGTCGTACAACGCAGATAAGAATGAGGCTATAAAAATAATGTGGGGTAATAGAGTTGACTCTGCGGAGCCAATACCGTTTAAGGCGCGGTATCATGGGAGCAGTCAGAGATAAACAGATTACTACAGTGAGACAGGAGCACGGCAGGGCAGTAACGCTGGCCGTCCGAGTAATAAAAGGTATGAAAAGAGAAAGCGAGATAAGAAAAGGTTAGGATCTGTATGAGAAAGGTTTACTGATAAGGAGTGAGGGAGCCAACGAGGCTTTCCAGTTGATGTAAGCCAGACGTCGAGTAAGCCGAACCAAGGTTTGTAACGTGGCATAACTCTATGTAAAAGTGGAAACACGTGGCTGATCTAGCGAGACTAGATTAGTCGGCGGGTAGGAAAAGCACGTAAAATTAAAGGCAGGAAAAGAGGCTGTAACAAAAGGTGAACGGGTCTAGCAGCCTCACGTAGAAAGGGATCAAAAGTTTTGAGTCTGTATAGCGTATACCACTTAAGTCAGAGTAGCATATCAGCAATCAGGGAGAAGGAAACTGATCGGTGGACTAGATCACCACACCGCCAGTTGAAGAACAATAGAGAACAGAGCGCGACAAAACATAAGTTAGCGACAGGATGAGAAGGGTTTATAGACGATGGGTAGGAGAAGTCCAATAGGCTCTCTAGGTAATATAAAGGGATAGTAGAGCCATACGAGCAATGAGAGGCGACGTCTCAGAAGTCTGAGTAAATCAGGAGAGCAGGATGCCGATCGGGTAGGACTTGATATTCGGCGCGTTTGGATAAGGACATGTAGTAAAGGTAAGAAAGGAGCCAGCAGTGAATGGTGAGCAAGTCAAGCAGGCTCTAAATTTAGGGGAAACATCATGTTAAGACTACGGGGCGCATACCGCGTAGGTCTTAGTAGCATAGTAGCAGACTGAGGGAAACAGACTAGGCAAGTGAACCAATATCATGGCAATGCAGTAAAGCCGGGCGTCCGATAAGAAAGGGATTGAAAACAGAAAGCGAGAGAAGGAAAGGTCAGGGTCGGTATGAAAATGTTTACTGATAAGTAGTGAGGGATCCCACGAGGCTTTCCAGGTGATGTGCGCAAGAAGTCGAGTCAGCCGAACCCAGGTTTGTAACGTGGAATAACTCTAAGTAAAACTGGAAATAAGTGTCTGATCTAGCGAGACTAGATTAGTTGGCGCGTAGGAATAGCGCGTAAATTTAAAGACAGGTAGAGGTCCGCTACAATAGAGAGTGAGCTAGTCAAGCGGAATCTCCGGGTAGGGGGACAAGGGGGTTGCGTCTGCATAGCGCATAATAGATCAACACATAATAGGTCATCAAACCATCTGAGCTGTGACGCAAACAATCCAAGAGGATGAACGTTGTAAGAAGGGAGCGATTCCTACAGAGCTTCGGATATCCGCAAAGTTAAATGGGGGCTGTGGCGACCAGCTGCTGTTAAGCAGAGATAGTGGATCTGGAGAGAAATGAATCAGTGGCTGGTGTAGCATTGTCATTAAGACGTTTGACCAAAACTGGATACATTAGTTTCGATGAAGAAATCGACATGCGAGCGAAGCTTTAAGAAACAGACGATAGTCAGATACCGTCCTCCATGGCGCAGTTGCATAAGCTGCGGGCTAGTTGGCAAGAGCCACTAGCAGTCATGGGTTCGATCCTCCGCAGAGGACCGAAGGATGCGCACCACTGATGAGCCCTAATGGGGCGAAACGGCCGGCTGGTGCTTTTCCGCACAGCTGGTCGACATGTCTGAATTGTCGGCTGATTGCGGCGTACAAAAATACTCACCAAAATCCTTCCATTCTTAAGTAAGTGGCCGAGGTTTTCACGTGTCAGAAAGGAAAGGGCACTTCGTGTGGCATAGGATATCCTGTTGACAACCCTCCGTAATATATTCTGCGCAGCCTGTAGATTTTATGACACTAAAACTCCGTGGGATTTTCGATGTTTGAAGTTCAGAGGAACGTTCCCCCAATGTGCTACGTCCCGGAAGGCTCAGTATTATCCATTCGGAAGGCCGCTTATTTATTGAGACTTTCAGGTAAATGCCATTTGTCTGATCACTCGTTTGTTGTATCATTTAAATAAATAAATAGTATATTCTCGAATTTCCGAGACACACCTGACCAGGCATGATCAACGTTTACAAGCAATCTATGTTTCGCAACAAACACGTTGCTATGTATGTAATCGGCAGTAAGCCGAAAGTTGTCCAAGCTTTGGAAATTGTAAAATTAATCTTGAGGTATAAATTCGTCAAAACATGACGACAAGTTGGGTTCTAATGGGCGTAGTGTAAACAGGCTGTGCATTCAGTTTGTAGAGAAAACTTGTCAGGAAAATATTTCATTAGGATTCTGGTCGGCTTGCCAGTATGTAGTTGTAGGCAGTGACTTTATTCAGTGGCGAGTCACATCCGCCACGTCGCAGTGTTGTTAAGCGGACATTTGTGGCTTTTTATAGGGAAAACGCTTGCCAGGCGAAAACCCACCACGTCCTGAAACACTGTCAGAAATCCGTTTGTACACTAATGTAAAACTGGCAGAGCAGCTCGTCGACTGATTTAACCCTCGGTTAACCGCCGTCAATTGCCTTCTAATTTCCTCTGTTAGCTGAACAGGTTATTTTTGCTCGGGGCGGCCATAATGGCTGAGGCCTATGGAGGGTTAGACCTTCGTCATCTTCGTGTCCAGGTGAGCAAAACTTCCGTTTCTTGCTTCTAGAATTTACAGGATTATGTATACTTCGCAGGAGTATAAAGGCGTCATGTCCAGCTACCATTACTGGACGACGGTCATGGTAGTGAGTGCATTTTTATCCACTTGTTGTACAGCCGTGTTCTATGTAGGTCCTTGGGGGTTTCTATGTCCTGTCCCAGGCACAAGCTCTTTCACATTCCGATCCCAGATCCCCAAGAAGTTCCAGACCTCGGAGAAAGGGAAGGTGAGAGACAAACAGGGCCGCAAAGAACAGACGTGGAAACAAGCATTATTTATATCCTATGGTCTAACATTTAGAGGAAACATATGATGTACAATGTGTAACAATGATTATGCTAAAAGTGTCTTTTGAATATTCATCGGAAGCAAAGCCCTATAGGTTGGTTGCTACCGTATACCTTGGATGCAGAGCGTTGCGCCGTTAAGCAAATAAAACACAGGATCCGTTTGCTATGATGCAACTGTTGCGTGGGAAGATTCGCTGGGGAGCGTAGAATATGCTGACCCAGGGAAAGCCAGTGAGTCTTTTGGACTCATACATGGGTAAGTTTCGCAAAAATAGCAGCGAATAATTGAGGAATGAACACCTGTAAATGAGAAGCTAAGGGCGTCTCTGTACTGACCAGGTGAGAGAGTGCCGAATTAAAAAGCTAAGAAGGGCTAATTGACGGAAGGACCGCGAATAGCCAGAATATATGCGTACATTCAGGTTGCTGTGGACATCAGAACCTGAGACCTAACCGCAGCAGCCAGAGTGCTAGGGTAATAGTGCCAAGCTGGATAGAGGCATGGACTGCTAGCCCGAGACTTGGAGTATTGCAGGTAAAAAATGCCTAAGACAATACAGCAAGTAGTGGGTAGATAAAGGTCTAGAAATGTGTGGCAGAAGAGCGGCTTATGCTGAATACCTGGATATGTTTGCACGACAGAAGAAAGCTAAGAGAGGTTTCGTGATAGAATGGCAGCAGACAAGTAAAGCGCAAGCATACAAAGAGGTTGTTAGATAGTTAGAGCATAATAGACTACGACGCATCAACGTGCAGCTAATCAAATCATGCGGTGGTGTTAATGGAGTATAATTAAGGAGGCCTGAGCCGGGAGAAGCCCGTGAGAGAGCTGTACTACGGCCAATTAGGTGTCGCGGATGAGCAATGGCATTTAGGTGTGGCCTTATAATTGCTAGTGGACACCTGATTAGGGCAACAGACAGCAAGTGTATGTGATGCACGCAGTCCCAGGGATTAAAGCTTGGAGGGAAAAAGTGTGGACCTTGGCAGCTCAGTATATGCACAAAGATGATAGTAGCTTATGAAGAAGGACTGCTGCTAAACACGGGAGCCAGAGGTAAGACGAGGAACAGTTAGGGTCGCTGTAAGTGTGAGTATCAGTGATCAGCAATGGAATTTGCATGAAGCCTCTTAGTTGCTAGTGTATGCCCTTAATTACCCATAGTAAATCAGCAAAAAGCGGATGTATGTGACGCAGACAGCCACAAAGTATGTTCGAGATAGAAGAGAGCAGCTCTTAGCAAGCTCCAGAAATGCGTGGAGCCTACGATTACTAGTTGCTGCTAAGCAGAAGTGCTTAGGTTTAAGAGGATGGACAGAACATGGCGCTGCGAGAAAATTTCGGTGGCCTGATGTAGCCAGTCCATTAGGCTATTTGGTTACAAGTGGATTGCTAGTGTCACAGAACACATCAACAAGCCAGCGAAGGTAAGTGATACAGACAATCTGGGAGATTACAGGATGGAGAAACGAGGAATGTCTCCTAGTAGCTCCAGATAACCTCAGAGATGTGTGGAGCCTACAATGAATCTCTGCAGTAAACGTAATGAAGATAAGAAGAACGAAGGGTAATTGTGCAAGGGAGAGAACCGGCGGACAGCATCTGAATTACATTGAACCTTCTAGTTATTTATTAGATACAGTGACAGAAGAAGTCAGCAAACCAGTGAAGGTATGTGATGCTAACAATTCAAGAGAGTAAGTGGGAGAGATACAGAGTGGCTACTAGCGTAGATATGTATGCTAACTACTATGACTGGCTGCAGCTGAAAGGTGGTGACATAAGTAATACGAAGAACTGATAATGATACAAGGTGAGATAGCGAGTATCCGCAACTAGCAGTGGCATTGGGGTGTAGGCTTCTAGCGGCTAGTGGATACCTAAAGTGTCCCAGAATAAGTCAACGGTCAGCAAATGAATGTGACGCAGACAGCCATAAAGAATGAATGTTGGGGATGCAAGAGGGTTACACTTGGCAGGCTCCGGATATGTGCAGAGATGCATAGAGCCTACGACCACTAGTTGCTACTAAGTAGAAGTGCTGAGGTGAAGAGGATCGACAGAAACTGGTACTACGAGAAACATTCGGTGGCCAGAAGTAGCCATTCCATTAGACACTTTGGTCACAAGTGGGTTCCTACAGTGTCACAGAACACATCAACAAGCCAGCGAAGGTAAGTGATACAGACATTCTGAGAGATTACAGGATGAAGAAACGAGGAATGTCTCCTAGTAGCTCCAGATAAGCTCAGAGATATATGGAGCCTACAATGAGTCTCTGCAGTAAACGTAATGAAGATAAGAACGAAGGATACTTGTGCTAATGGAGAGAACCAGTGGGCAGCAACGTGGGCAGCAACGGAATTCCATTGAACCATTTAGTTTTTTATTAGATACTTACAGTGACAGAAGAAGTCAACAAACCAGTGAAGGTATGTTATGCTAACCATTCAAGAGAGTAAGTTGGAGAGATGCAGAGTGGCTTCTAGCGTAGATATGTATGCTACCTGCAATGACTAGCTGCAGCTGGAAATTGGTGACGTAGGTAACGCGAAGAACTGATAATGATACAAGGTGAGATAGAGAGTATCCGCAACTAGCAATGGCATTGGGGTGGAGCCTTCTAGTGGCTAGTGGATAGCTGAAGTGTCGTGGATAAATCAACGGACTGCAAATGAATGTGAGCAGACAGTCAAGAAGAATGAAGGTTGGGGATGAAAGAGGGTGGCACTTAGCAAGCTCCAGGTATGCAGAGAGATACGCGGAGCCCTCGTCCACTAGTTGCTACTAAGTAGAAGTGCTGAGGTGAAGAGGATCGACAGAAAATGGCGCTTCGAGAAACTTTCACTGGCCTGATGTAGCCATTCCATTAGACACTTTGGTCACAAGTGGATTCCTACAGTGTCACAGAACACATCAACACGCCAGTGAGGGTAAGTGATACATACAATCTGAGAGATTACAGGATGTGGAAACAAGGAATGTCTCCTAGTAGCTCCAGATAAGCTCAAAGATATATGGAGCGTACAATGAGTCTCTGCAGTAAACGTAATGAAGATAAGAACGAAGGATACTTGTGCTAGTGGAGAGAACCAGTGAACAGCAACGGCATTCTATTAAGCGTTCTAGCTTTTCCATTGGATACTTACAGTGACAGTAGAAGCCAACAAACCAGTGAAGGTGTGTGATGCTAACAATTCAAGAGAGTAAGTTGGAGAGATACGGAGTGGCTCCTATCACAAAGATGTATACTACCTATAATGACTAGCTGCAGCTGGAAAGTGGTGACGTAGGTAACGCGAAGAACTGGTACTGATGCAAGGCGAGATAGAGCGTATCCACGACTTACAATTGCATTGGGGCAAAGCCTTCTATTGGCTAGTGGATACCTTATGTGTCCCAGAATAATTCAGCGGACAGCAATGGATGTGACGCAAGCAGTCACGAAGCATGAATGTTGGGAATAAAAGAGGGCGGCGCTTAGCAATCTCCGGATATGCGTAGAGATGCACAGAGCCCTCGACCACCAGTTGCTACTAAGTAGAAGTGCTGAGGTGAAGAGGATCGACAGAAAATGGCGCTACGAGAAACTTTCATTGGCCTGATGTAGCCATTCCATTAGACACTTTGGTCACGGGCGGATTCCTACAGTGTTTGTGAATACATCAACCAACCAGCGAAGGTAAGTGATACAGACATTCTAAGAGATTACAGGAGGAGGAAACGAGGAATGTCTCCTAGTAGCTCCGAGGTAAAGAGGATCGACGGAAAATTGCGCTACGCATGCAGTCGGTCCGCATCTTCAATACAGGGTACGTACATCTAGAGCTTCAATCTGTCGGCGTCAATCAAGGAATCAGACTGAAATTCCGACGGGGTTATTGGTGAAAATCCTGTATACTACTGGGTGAAGGACCGACCCCTCCGGGGCACCGGTATTCATGAACACAGGAACGGGCTAACTCTGGTTCACCTCAACTCGCATTGTCCGTACGCCCAAGAACCCGCCATCTAAGAGGGGACGTTCCCAGCAACCCCTGTTCCTCGTGGTTTTTTAATGAGCCTTCCATGAGGCATCTAGTCAAAGAGCTTGCAGAAGTCGACCAAAATAGGATGCAGCAGTTTCCAAGCAGTTAATGATTTAGTCAATCTTTCCTTGGCAAAAATCAGATTCCAAGGACATGAGCGTGCTCGCTGGAAACCGTGCTGCACAATAGTGTTGACGTTTAGGTACTGGAGGTGAACATGAAGTGCCCGCTTGAGAATACTCTCCATTACCTTGCGACACATTGACGTTAATCTGTTGGGTTGATAGTTGGCAGACTTTTGACGATTCGCACAGTTGCGCATAGGCTTAAAACCTCCTAGCCAAGCAAAGGAAAGGCTTTCAACTTCAAAGGGATGGCAAAGTTTCCTGCATACAGGTGCGGCAATGTAATCGACCACAGTTGGAACAACAGCGAATGCAAACTCTCAGGACCCTGCAAGGAGTTTGAATATACTATACGAATGCATTTGGAGCCGACATTACAGCTCATCACTAAGCCCTCCCCTGAGTGGAAGCATCTTCATCAAGTAAAAGATGAATAGTACATAGCTAAGGGCCTGGCTTTCACAGTTTCATGGTCAAGGAAACCGAATTTCTTCAGGGAATCCAGGACAGGAATGCCATTGCCTTCTCTGGTACTTCCTTTCCGGTACGAGACTAGTGTCTTGGGTTTCATCGTTGCTTGTACAGCCAAACTGAGTTTGTACTTCGGCGTTTCCGCATTTTTCCAAGATGCAGATATCCTTGGCTAACTAATATTCCAAATAGTTCGACTGGACGGCGTGAGCTTCAATCGGTCTCAATTTTCGTCTTTTGTGCAGTAGGACCCTTCATTCTCGATCAATACATGGAGAAACTCTAGCTTTGTAGACAGGAACGACCTGTTCAACGAATGAAAGCATTTTTGAGTACCAGAGGTTTTGCTCATTGTCCAGGTCCAAGGGTTATGGCATACTCTAGTCCAATGCATTAGCGGCGGTTTGTAGGCGTTGGAGATCAACACGACGGAAATTTCTGCGGAGGCGACTTTGGCTGTGAAGAGTAATTCGTTGAGTCCCGAGGATAAAACCACACAGTGATCACTTTTACCAATAGTTTGCGGGACGGCTCAATCAGGGACACCTGAATACGACGGGAAGCGTACAAGCTGAAGAATAGGTGGTTGTCTTGCAATTATATGAGTGGGCAATGTGACATATTGGGATTAGTTACATTCGAGCATCGCCTCTAAAGATAGAACTCATAAAGCGATTGAAGTGGAATAGCAATGCAGAAGATCCCAGTCGATACCCAGGGTCTAAATCCCTCTGAGGAAGAGGCCGCCCTTGCCTCCACCATGCATTTTGATCGCGTTCAGCAGGCAAGCTCCGGAACCCAATTGGACCCTGTAGATTACCCAGATCATGAGCGACCCGCATCCGTCAAGAACACTGCACGAGAGAGTAAGTAATTCGCCATCGCTGCCGCAAAGTGCTTCAACCAGTTGAGCCTTGTAGTGCGTCTTTCACAGGGCATCGCACTGCCCCTGTCTTCAACATGGCAGCCGGAAAGACAGAGATAATATCCAGGGAGCTGCAAAGCCGATCCCATGATCCGAGGACAACCAGGTATCAGGGAAAGCTGTAATATTCGGCTGCTGCACAGAGGCAAGTAGCTGAACCTCGTCTTGTTCGTTGCAAATACTGCACCCATTAGAAATTACACGCAGTCCATTTTTCAACTCTTGCGTCCGGGCATGCTACTGAGCGGCCTTCAGCGAGTTCTTGGCGGTTTGCTAAATACGCGAAGGTAGGGTACATGATTATCATTATAGGAACTGAGTTCTTCAAGTGCATCCTTAAATTTTATTCGATCTTTCTGAGAGCGGTTTCGCAGTACAAAAATTGTAGCAACTTTGCGACGCGGAGCTCGTCAGCTTATGCGACGGACTTCCTCCTCGTTTCGACCAAAACCTTCAAGGGACGGACCGTAGTGGAGTCCTCTTGTTTTCTGCCAAGGCGGTAAGTGAATACGATGTTGATCCCTGACTCATTTACATCCAGCATTAATACTATCCATTTTATAGACTCTTGATCATCCATGGGCATTTCGGTTGGGGTGGTCTTGCACAACTCTGGAGCTTTGGTGATGTTTAGGCAAGGGTCACAAGTGTATGCCTTGTTGTTATCAAGGAGCTGCGGCGTGTGGTGATGCTGACCCTCCTTAAGTAGTTGCTCCAGCTGACCTACTCTATCCTGACTTAGGCCATCGCAATGAGCCTGGACCTGACCGTGGTGCGATGGTTTGCGTGCCTCAGAGATCCATTGAGCTGTGTTGGGTGGTGTTTTTCGCACCTTCAGAGCCACTTATACCAGATTGGTCAATGGTTAGAGGCCAGACAAACTCAGCCTCCTGGTTCTCCAGGTTGGGGGCTAGAATGGGGTGGCTCCTCATTTCCTAAAACGGGCGCCGTAGTCCAGTGCCAAAACCCGCTGCTTTGCGGTAAGGTTTTTGAACCAAAGACTTTCGTTGAGAACCCCAACCGTTCTCCCGTCTAGGATTGGGCAACCTGACAGTATTCTGCTCACGCAATGCAATGAAACTTTCCTACAACAATTTCTTGATGCTCTGGCCGTCGCAGAGGATAATCAACGGCGCCCTATCTGCTGCATCGAGCAGGGTGGATAGGGGTATGGATGCTACTGCTCAGGCCTTCCCGTCTTCTTATACCCCATTTTGCGCTTCTTCATCCTTATCGCCCCTCTGCAACTTTACTTATATCCCTCCCATTTCCAATCCCTTAATTCTTGGTCCTCCCCCAGCTTACTTCAGTAGTCGCTTGTCTTCTACGTTCCAAGCACACACACTCCCAGTGCCTCGCTCCAATCCAGTTGACAAGTCCATGTTCAACCCAGCGGACAACGTCAGTTCATCCGTTTCCATTTGGTGTCCTCGCGTCCCGCTAAGACTGGCATGCCTCAACGTGCGCACTTTGCTGCAGAATGGCCAACAGGCAGCACTTGCCCACACCCTAGAAACCCTATCGATCGAAATTTGCTGTTTAGCAGAAACCCGCCTGTAAGGTTCGAGCTCCGTGCTTACCCTGATATCCCCCACATGCGACACTGGCGGCACATTCTCATTGCGCCTGTCTGGCGATGATGCAGCTTCAAATGCCGGTCAAGCTGGCGTCGGCATTGTTTTGCATACGCGGGATGAAGCTGTCCTGATTGATTGGATCCCAGTAAAAAGTAGGATGTGCGCCGTTAGATTAGCCGGTTCGTTCCGTGCTACGAACTCGCCCGAGGACAAAAGTTGCTTGTTTTTCATTGTAGCGTACGCCCCTACTAACTGTAGCACTGCTTCAGTTAAACATGCTTTCTATCAGCAATTTCACGAGCTCCTTGGCTACAGAAGATGCACGGATACTGTGGTGTTGGCTGGCGATCTAAACGCCCAAGTCAGAAATTTGTCCTCCGATGAGCTTCATCTGGGCGGCCAACATGGTGGCGGCTCCCGTAATGATAATGATGAGCGATTGCTACAGCTGTTTGAAGATGCTCGCCTCTTTCTCGCGAGCACTAACGTTCGACACAGCACCGGCAGCAGCGTGATTTGGCGGCCACCAGCCTCGGGCCAGCCATGGACGCAAATCGATTATATCGCGATCAGTTACCGCTAGACAGGTTGGGTCTAAAGCTGTCCCCCGATTTAAATAAATAAATAAATAAATGGTATATTCTCTTTAAAAGTAGTCACAACTCTAAAGGCATGATCAAATATACATACAAGCATTGCTTCTTTGGAATATTAAAACATCACGTTTTAATGAAAGGAATAAACAAAAAGATGTAGTCCATATGAGCGAGCATATTGTCAGGTAATAGTCAGATCAAGGACCATGATGGCGCTGTGGTGCGCAAAAAACTGTTGCGTCAAGAAACAAGTGGGGGGTAAATTTGCCATGTAGTGATCCATGAGCACAGGAGCCAAAAAAGGTTCAGTGCAATCACTGACCGTCACGAACCCGGGATGATCTGTGCTCCATGAAAGCCTTCTTCATAGTAAAATCAGTTGCACAGGTTAGATGTAGAAAGCTGTGGAATGCGTCAGTGTGAAATGTATAGCTGTGACTTTATTTTGTGGCGAGTCACATCCGCCACGTTGCAGTGTTGTTAGGCGGATATTTGTGGCTTTTATAGGGAGAAAGCTCGCCAGGCGAAAACAAAGCACATCCTGAAACACTGTCGTAGCTTCCGTTGAACTGTAGTGCTAGTCGGCCATGCATAGTATAGACCGATTTTGCACTCTATTATTCGCAGTCAGTTGACAGCCAAAAGTCTTCGTTGGTTGGCCGAATGGGCTAGTAATGGCCCGGCAGTAGTAGTTGAAGCCAGTCAATGGTGTAAAGGAGTCGCAGAGTCGAATGATAATGGTGCAGGTGAGCAAACACATTGCTAATAGAGGTCGGCTTTTTCTATTTTATTGTCAAGTTCTCAACTCGTGTTCAGCTATCCATGCCGGACTTGTCATGGGGACGGTGAGTGCAGTTGTTTCTTGTGTCTGAATATGTCCATAACAGGTAAAAAGCTAGTCTCCGCAAAGTGGACTAGGAATTCCTTCAAATGTAAGTGTAATTGTCTCCATGGCCAAGTGAAAACTCCATGAAAGATCATCGAAAAAGCCGCTTATACGCGCGCAATGCTGTCCGTGGAATGACATCAGAAAGGCTCCAGGTGACTGGAGAATCGGAATGTTTGAGGCAGGGAAGGTAATCACGCCAGAATTGTCTGTCTTCGGTTGTGGAACAGTGGATCCATGTACATATATTATTCCAGGTGAGTAAATTGTTCTACTGTGAGTACAAGGCGAGCTAAACCCACTTGTTTAGACCCCGTGGTGGTAGCTTCTCCAGCATGGCGGAAAGAGCTCCGTTTGGAACGATGTGTGGGTTCTTCATCTCCCGGAGGAAATACCGGGCGTGTAAACCATCTGGCTACTGAGAGTGGGTCTATCAGTCCCAGCGGATAAACCTTCTTGTTTTCGCGAATGTGTCTATGGAATTCTCGGGAGAAAACGGGCAAACGACAAGTGGCAGCCAAACAGCAGTGGATCAAGAAACACAATCATAGACTAGGGGCGGGAAACGGTGCCTATGCTACGTTAAAGCTTATGTAATTTTGTTTAGTATACATGATTTGCAAGCGCGTTCTTTACATCACGACGCTGGTGTGACTTAGACTATAACTACTAGGTGGGAAGAAGGATCTGCACGCGCAGGGTCAAGAGACGGGATATAACAAAGCGTGTGGAAAAAGTTAAGCGATTAATACGATTTGGAGAGAAACAGGTAAACCGATGATGATGACAGCACGAGCGTGGACTCTGACCACGCACTTGTGTGTGCCGACCTCCTGGTGCGTTTTGGTGGACGTCCGCAACGTGGATGTGAACGGATTGACATCAGCCAGCTGGTGAAGCCAGATGTTCTGTATGCATACCATAGTGCGCTGACATCTGGGCTGAGTAAGCGCCCACTAAACACCGTTGAAAATCGCTGGTCGCATATTCGTCAAACAGTACTGTTAGCAGGCATGTCTTCATGTAGCAAAGCAAATTGCCAAGCCGGACATTGGGTCACCACACAGTCTCTGGAACTTATGTATGCTTGCCGACGTATTCCGGCTCGAAATGAATACAATGAGGCTCGCAAAATTCTCAGGGCAAAACTACGTGCTAGCCTTAAGAAGGCCCGCGAAACCTGGTCTCATGGTGCCTCCGAGATGGAACCAGCCGCTGCCGCGGGTAATCATAGTGTGTTATTACGTCTGATACTGGAAACAGGCAGCAGGAGACCCGGTGTTGGCGAGACCATACGCGACGAGAGTGGGCAGCTGATCCACAGCTTGTCAAGACGCTTGGAGCGTTGGGCTGAACACTTTGCTATGCAATTTAACCAACCCGCGTTATCGCTTTCTTCGGGCATTGAGCGCCCTACTCCTTGGGCCGTCTCCTCTGATCCGCCCTCACGCGCAGTGCTCGAACGTGAGATCGGGCTGTTGAAATTGCATAAGGCCGAAGGGGCAGATAGAATTCCCCAGCCCTCTTCAAATTCGGGGGGACCGGCTCTAGTAGATGATCTACACGAGTTGCTAGTAAGACTTTGGGAGCAGGAGACAGTCCCGACAGACTGGAACCGCTCCGTCATTGTCCAATTGTCAAGAGAAACTCCCGGTTGGAATGCGGCAATCATAAAGGGATCAGTCTGATTTCGCTAGCCCCTAATTTGCTTGCCTCTGTCATTCTCCACAGACTGACTGGCACTCGTGAAAGCCAGCTTCGTGAAGAGCAAGCCAGGTTTCGTCTAGGTCGGGGCTACATCGACCACATTTTCATCTCGCCTCAAGTGTTAAATAAATAAATAGATAGTATGTTCTCGGTAAAACGAGACACACCTGTAAAGGCATGATCAAATATGCATACAAGCATAGCTTCTGTGGAACGTTAAAACATTTCGTTTTGATGAAAGCTATAAAAGAAAAGAGGTTGTCCGTATGAGTGAGCATACTGTCAGGTAATAGTCTGACCCAGGGACATTATGGCGCTGTGGCGCGCAAAAATCCGTCAAAACACAAGTTGGGGGTAATTTCGCTAGGTAGTTATCCGTGAGCACAGGAGCCTAAAAAGGCTTTTTGCAACCAATAACCATTACGAGATAGAGATGATCTGTGCTCCAACAAAGCATTGTTCCTAGCAGAATTAGTTGCACATGTTCGATGTAGAAGGCTGAGGACTGCGTCAGTGTGAAATGCATAGCTGTGACTTTATTTTGTGGCGAGTCACATCCGCCACGTTGCAGTGTTGTTAAGCCGACATTTGTGGCTTTTTATAGGGAGAACGCTTGCCAGGCAAAAACCCACCACGTCCTGGAACACTGCCGTAGCTTTCGTTGAACAGTAGTGCAAGTCGGTTATGCATCGCATAGACCGATTTTGCATTCTATTATTCGCAGTCGGTTGACAGCCAAAATTCTTCGTTGGTTGGCCGAATGGCTTAGTTCTGATACGCCAGCAGTCGTTGAAGCTGGTCAATGATGCAAGATTCGAAGAGTCGAATGATAATGATGCAGGTGAGTAAACACATTGCTAATAGAGGTCGGCTTTTTCTATTTTATTGTCAAGTTCTCAACTCGTGTTCAGCTATCCATGCCGGACTTGTCATGGGGACGGTGAGTGCAGTTGTTTCTTGTGTCTGAATATGTCCATAACAGGTAAAAAGCTAGTCTCCGCAAAGTGGACTAGGAATTCCTTCAAATGTAAGTGTGATTGTCTCCATGGCCAAGTGAAAACTCCATGAAAGATCATCGAAAAAGCCGCTTATACGCGCGCAATGCTGTCCGTGGAATGACATCAGAAAGGCTCCAGGTGACTGGAGAATCGGAATGTTTGAGGCAGGGAAGGTAATCACGCCAGAATTGTCTGTCTTCGGTTGTGGAACAGTGGATCCATGTACATATATTATTCCAGGTGAGTAAATTGTTCTACTGTGAGTACGAGGCGAGCTAAACCCACTTGTTTAGACCCCGTGGTGGTAGCATCTCCAGCATGGCGGAAAGAGCTCCGTTTGGAACGATGTGTGGGTTCTTCATCTCCCGGAGGAAATACCGGGCGTGTAAACCATCTGGCTACTGAGAGTGGGTCTATCAGTCCCAGCGGATAAACCTTCTTGTTTTCGCGAATGTGTCTGTGGAATTCTCGGGAGAAAACGGGCAAACGACAAGTGGCAGCCAAACAGCAGTGGATCAAGAAACACAATCATAGACTAGGGGCGGGAAACGGTGCCTATGCTACGTTAAAGCTTATGTAATTTTGTTTAGTATACATGATTTGCAAGCGCGTTCTTTACATCACGACGCTGGTGTGACTTAGACTATAACTACTAGGTGGGAAGAAGGATCTGCACGCGCAGGGTCAAGAGACGGATATAACAAAGCGTGTGGAAAAAGTTAAGCGATTAATACGATTTGGAGAGAAACAGGTAAACCGATGATGATGACAGCACGAGCGTGGACTCTGACCACGCACTTGTGTGTGCCGACCTCCTGGTGCGTTTTGGTGGACGTCCGCAACGTGGATGTGAACGGATTGACATCAGCCAGCTGGTGAAGCCAGATGTTCTGTATGTATACCATAGTGCGCTGACATCTGGGCTGAGTAAGCGCCCACTAAACACCGTTGAAAATCGCTGGTCGCATATTCGTCAAACAGTACTGTTAGCAGGCATGTCTTCATGTAGCAAAGCAAATTGCCAAGCCGGACATTGGGTCACCACACAGTCTCTGGAACTTATGTATGCTTGCCGACGTATTCCGGCTCGAAATGAATACAATGAGGCTCGCAAAATTCTCAGGGCAAAACTACGTGCTAGCCTTAAGAAGGCCCGCGAAACCTGGTCTCATGGTGCCTCCGAGATGGAACCAGCCGCTGCCGCGGGTAATCATAGTGTGTTATTACGTCTGATACTGGAAACAGGCAGCAGGAGACCTGGTGTTGGCGAGACCATACGCGACGAGAGTGGGCAGCTGATCCACAGCTTGTCAAGACGCTTGGAGCGTTGGGCTGAACACTTTGCTATGCAATTTAACCAACCCGCGTTATCGCTTTCTTCGGGCATTGAGCGCCCTACTCCTTGGGCCGTCTCCTCTGATCCGCCCTCACGCGCAGTGCTCGAACGTGAGATCGGGCTGTTGAAATTGCATAAGGCCGAAGGGGCAGATAGAATTCCCCAGCCCTCTTCAAATTCGGGGGACCGGCTCTAGTAGATGATCTACACGAGTTGCTAGTAAGACTTTGGGAGCAGGAGACAGTCCCGACAGACTGGAACCGCTCCGTCATTGTCCCAATTGTCAAGAGAAACTCCCGGTTGGAATGCGGCAATCATAAAGGGATCAGTCTGATTTCGCTAGCCCCTAATTTGCTTGCCTCTGTCATTCTCCACAGACTGACTGGCACTCGTGAAAGCCAGCTTCGTGAAGAGCAAGCCAGGTTTCGTCTAGGTCGGGGCTACATCGACCACATTTTCATCTCGCCTCAAGTGTTAAATAAATAAATAGATAGTATGTTCTCGGTAAAACGAGACACACCTGTAAAGGCATGATCAAATATGCATACAAGCATAGCTTCTGTGGAACGTTAAAACATTTCGTTTTGATGAAAGCTATAAAAGAAAAGAGGTTGTCCGTATGAGTGAGCATACTGTCAGGTAATAGTCGGACCCAGGGACATTATGGCGCTGTGGCGCGCAAAAATCCGTCAAAACACAAGTTGGGGGTAATTTCGCTAGGTAGTTATCCGTGAGCACAGGAGCCTAAAAAGGCTTTTTGCAACCAATAACCATTACGAGATAGAGATGATCTGTGCTCCAACAAAGCATTGTTCCTAGCAGAATTAGTTGCACATGTTCGATGTAGAAGGCTGAGGACTGCGTCAGTGTGAAATGCATAGCTGTGACTTTATTTTGTGGCGAGTCACATCCGCCACGTTGCAGTGTTGTTAAGCCGACAATTGTGGCTTTTTATAGGGAGAACGCTTGCCAGGCAAAAACCCACCACGTCCTGGAACACTGCCGTAGCTTTCGTTGAACAGTAGTGCAAGTCGGTTATGCATCGCATAGACCGATTTTGCATTCTATTATTCGCAGTCGGTTGACAGCCAAAATTCTTCGTTGGTTGGCCGAATGGCTTAGTTCTGATACGCCAGCAGTCGTTGAAGCTGGTCAATGATGCAAGATTCGAAGAGTCGAATGATAATGATGCAGGTGAGTAAACACATTGCTAATAGAGGTCGGCTTTTTCTATTTTATTGTCAAGTTCTCAACTCGTGTTCAGCTATCCATGCCGGACTTGTCATGGGGACGGTGAGTGCAGTTGTTTCTTGTGTCTGAATATGTCCATAACAGGTAAAAAGCTAGTCTCCGCAAAGTGGACTAGGAATTCCTTCAAATATAAGTGTGATTGTCTCCGTGGCCAAGTGAAAACTCCATGAAAGATCATCGAAAAAGCCGCTTATACGCGCGCAATGCTGTCCGTGGAATGACATCAGAAAGGCTCCAGGTGACTGGAGAATCGGAATGTTTGAGGCAGGGAAGGTAATCACGCCAGAATTGTCTGTCTTCGGTTGTGGAACAGTGGATCCATGTACATATATTATTCCAGGTGAGTAAATTGTTCTACTGTGAGTACGAGGCGAGCTAAACCCACTTGTTTAGACCCCGTGGTGGTAGCATCTCCAGCATGGCGGAAAGAGCTCCGTTTGGAACGATGTGTGGGTTCTTCATCTCCCGGAGGAAATACCGGGCGTGTAAACCATCTGGCTACTGAGAGTGGGTCTATCAGTCCCAGCGGATAAACCTTCTTGTTTTCGCGAATGTGTCTGTGGAATTCTCGGGAGAAAACGGGCAAACGACAAGTGGCAGCCAAACAGCAGTGGATCAAGAAACACAATCATAGACTAGGGGCGGGAAACGGTGCCTATGCTACGTTAAAGCTTATGTAATTTTGTTTAGTATACATGATTTGCAAGCGCGTTCTTTACATCACGACGCTGGTGTGACTTAGACTATAACTACTAGGTGGGAAGAAGGATCTGCACGCGCAGGGTCAAGAGACGGATATAACAAAGCGTGTGGAAAAAGTTAAGCGATTAATACGATTTGGAGAGAAACAGGTAAACCGATGATGATGACAGCACGAGCGTGGACTCTGACCACGCACTTGTGTGTGCCGACCTCCTGGTGCGTTTTGGTGGACGTCCGCAACGTGGATGTGAACGGATTGACATCAGCCAGCTGGTGAAGCCAGATGTTCTGTATGTATACCATAGTGCGCTGACATCTGGGCTGAGTAAGCGCCCACTAAACACCGTTGAAAATCGCTGGTCGCATATTCGTCAAACAGTACTGTTAGCAGGCATGTCTTCATGTAGCAAAGCAAATTGCCAAGCCGGACATTGGGTCACCACACAGTCTCTGGAACTTATGTATGCTTGCCGACGTATTCCGGCTCGAAATGAATACAATGAGGCTCGCAAAATTCTCAGGGCAAAACTACGTGCTAGCCTTAAGAAGGCCCGCGAAACCTGGTCTCATGGTGCCTCCGAGATGGAACCAGCCGCTGCCGCGGGTAATCATAGTGTGTTATTACGTCTGATACTGGAAACAGGCAGCAGGAGACCTGGTGTTGGCGAGACCATACGCGACGAGAGTGGGCAGCTGATCCACAGCTTGTCAAGACGCTTGGAGCGTTGGGCTGAACACTTTGCTATGCAATTTAACCAACCCGCGTTATCGCTTTCTTCGGGCATTGAGCGCCCTACTCCTTGGGCCGTCTCCTCTGATCCGCCCTCACGCGCAGTGCTCGAACGTGAGATCGGGCTGTTGAAATTGCATAAGGCCGAAGGGGCAGATAGAATTCCCCAGCCCTCTTCAAATTCGGGGGACCGGCTCTAGTAGATGATCTACACGAGTTGCTAGTAAGACTTTGGGAGCAGGAGACAGTCCCGACAGACTGGAACCGCTCCGTCATTGTCCCAATTGTCAAGAGAAACTCCCGTTTGGAATGCGGCAATCATAAAGGGATCAGTCTGATTTCGCTAGCCCCTAATTTGCTTGCCTCTGTCATTCTCCACAGACTGACTGGCACTCGTGAAAGCCAGCTTCGTGAAGAGCAAGCCAGGTTTCGTCTAGGTCGGGGCTACATCGACCACATTTTCATCTCGCCTCAAGTGTTAAATAAATAAATAGATAGTATGTTCTCGGTAAAACGAGACACACCTGTAAAGGCATGATCAAATATGCATACAAGCATAGCTTCTGTGGAACGTTAAAACATTTCGTTTTGATGAAAGCTATAAAAGAAAAGAGGTTGTCCGTATGAGTGAGCATACTGTCAGGTAATAGTCGGACCCAGGGACATTATGGCGCTGTGGCGCGCAAAAATCCGTCAAAACACAAGTTGGGGGTAATTTCGCTAGGTAGTTATCCGTGAGCACAGGAGCCTAAAAAGGCTTTTTGCAACCAATAACCATTACGAGATAGAGATGATCTGTGCTCCAACAAAGCATTGTTCCTAGCAGAATTAGTTGCACATGTTCGATGTAGAAGGCTGAGGACTGCGTCAGTGTGAAATGCATAGCTGTGACTTTATTTTGTGGCGAGTCACATCCGCCACGTTGCAGTGTTGTTAAGCCGACAATTGTGGCTTTTTATAGGGAGAACGCTTGCCAGGCAAAAACCCACCACGTCCTGGAACACTGCCGTAGCTTTCGTTGAACAGTAGTGCAAGTCGGTTATGCATCGCATAGACCGATTTTGCATTCTATTATTCGCAGTCGGTTGACAGCCAAAATTCTTCGTTGGTTGGCCGAATGGCTTAGTTCTGATACGCCAGCAGTCGTTGAAGCTGGTCAATGATGCAAGATTCGAAGAGTCGAATGATAATGATGCAGGTGAGTAAACACATTGCTAATAGAGGTCGGCTTTTTCTATTTTATTGTCAAGTTCTCAACTCGTGTTCAGCTATCCATGCCGGACTTGTCATGGGGACGGTGAGTGCAGTTGTTTCTTGTGTCTGAATATGTCCATAACAGGTAAAAAGCTAGTCTCCGCAAAGTGGACTAGGAATTCCTTCAAATATAAGTGTGATTGTCTCCGTGGCCAAGTGAAAACTCCATGAAAGATCATCGAAAAAGCCGCTTATACGCGCGCAATGCTGTCCGTGGAATGACATCAGAAAGGCTCCAGGTGACTGGAGAATCGGAATGTTTGTGGCAGGGAAGGTAATCACGCCAGAGTTGTTTGTCTTCGATTGTGGAACGGGGGATCCATGTACATATATTCTTCCAGGTGAGTAAATTGTTCTCTGAGTACGAGGCAAGCTAAACCCATTTGTTTAGACCCCGTGAAGGTAGCGCCTCCGGAATGGCGGAATGAGCTCCATTTGGACCAGTGTGTGGGTTTCTTATTTCCTGGAGAAAGGACCAAGCGTTTTGAGGATGGGTCGGCCAGTCCCAGTGGATAAACCTTCTTGTTTTGGCGGATGTACCTGTGGGAATCTCGGGAAAAACGGGCAACGGACAAGAGGTGGCCAAACAGAGACAGCAATGAATCAAGACGCAATAACACAGACTGGTGGCGCTCAGCGGTGCCTATGATACCTTCAAACTTTTGTAATTTTGTTTAGTATACATAATTCGCAAGCGCGTTCTATACATTACGTCGCTGGTGTGACTCAGACTACAGCTACTACGTGGGAAGAAGGTTCTGCACGAGTAGGGTCAAAAGACCGATATACCAAAGCGTTTTAACCAAAGTTAAGCGAATGATGCGATGGTTTAAGAGAAACAGGTAAACCGATGATGATGGCAGCATCCAGAATGCGAGAGGCATCTTAGGTGAAACTGAGGACAACTAGGTTGAGGCCGAATGCGGGAGCAAGATAGGTAGAGCAACATACCAAGAGGAAAAGGAATTTCAAGGAATCGGCTAGGAGCGAATGAATGCCGACGGCAATAAGAGGAGTAGTTCGTAAGAGTAATTACGCTAAAGCGTTCGTGATTCTACAGTCCAAAAGCCATCAGAATCTAGGAAAATGGCCACAGGGGGCCAAAACTGCCGTGCATTGGGAGTCGTTATGACACGTACGGTCTCAATAGTATACCAGTGCGAGCATAAGGTAAAGAGCATAGGAATAGGAAGAGTGGGAATTTGATCATACTAATGGAAGTACTAGTCAAGCAACACTTAGCAAAGGTCCGTGTGCCGCCAATACTCAGGAACGAGCTCAGAGCGAATGAGATCATGCGCACGAAGATAACTCGGATAGGCGCAATGACTGTAAGCTGTGGGAATACAAATTGGAGCGCAATAAGAGAAAAGGCCAAGGATAATAGGAAATAAAAGCAGGCGGATAGATACAGACGGGTCAGGTGAGAGAGGATAACGGCAGGACAGTAAAGCCGGACGTCCGAGTTAAAAAGAAATGAAAACAGAAGGCGAGATAAGAAAAGGTTAGGGTCGGGCGAGAAGGGTTAATCGGTAAGGAGTGGAAAAGCCCACGAGGCTCTCCGAGTGCTGTAAACAGGACCAATAAGTCAGCCGAACCAATGGAAGTGATGCCTCAGAAGTCCAAATGAATTTAGTGATTCGAGACCGACTAAGCGGTATTGGATTAATCGGCGCTTTAGGACTAGGTCGTACAATGCAGACAAGAATGAGGCTATAAAAATAATGTGGGGTAATAGAGTTAACTCTGCGGAGCCAATACCGTTTAAGGATCGGTATCATGGAAGCAGTCAGTGATAAAAAGAATGGTCAAGTGAGACAGGATCACGGCAGGGCAGTAAAGCTGGCCGTCCGAGTAATAAAAGGAATGAAAAGAGAAAGTGAGATAAGAAAAGGTTAGGATCGGTATGAGAAAGGTTTACTGATAAGGAGTGAGGGAGCCAAAGAGGCTTTCCAGGTGATGTAAGCCAGACGTCGAGTCAGCCGAACCAAGGTTTGTAACGTGGAATAACTCTATGTAAAAGTGGAAACAAGTGGCTGATCTAGCGAGACTAGATTAGTCGGCGCGTAGGAAGAGCACGTAAAATTAAAGGCAGGAAAAGGGGCTGTAACAGAAAGTGAACGAATCTAGCAGCCACATGTAGTGAGGGATCAAGAGCGTTGAGTCTGTATAGCGTATACCACTTAAGTCAGAGTAGCATATCAGCAATCAGAGAGAAGGAAACTGATCGGTGGACTAGATCACCACACCGCCAGTTGAAGAACAATAGAGAACAGAGCGCGATAAAACACAAGTTAGCGACAGGATGAGAAGGGTTTATTCACGATGGGTAAGAGAAGTCCAATAGGCTCTCTAGGTGATGTAAAGGGATAGTAGAGTCAGACGAGCCAAGAGAGGTGACGTCTCAGAAGTCTGAATAAATTAGCAGGAGACCCATCGGGTAGGACTTGATATTCGGCGCGTTTGGATAAGGACATGTAGTACAGGTAAGAAAGGAGCCAGCAGTGAATGGTGAGCAAGTCAAGCAGGCTCTAAATTTAAGGGAAACATCATGTTAAGACTACGGGGCGCATACCGCGTAGGTCTTAGTAGCATAGTAGCAGACTGAGGGAAACAGACTAGGCAAGTGAGCCAATATCACGGCAATGCAGTAAAGCCGGACGTCCGATAAGAAAGGGATTGAAAACAGAAAGCGAGAGAAGGAAAGGTCAGGGTCGGTATGAAAATGTTTACTGATAAGTAGTGAGGGATCCCACGAGGCTTTCCAGGTGATGTGAACAAGACGTCGAGTCAGCCGAACCCAGGTTTGTAACGTGGAATAACTCTAGGTAAAACTGGAAATAAGTGTCTGATCAAGCGAAACTTGATTAGTCGGCGCGTAGGAATAGCGCGTAAATTTAAAGACAGGTAGAGGTCCGCAACAATAAAGAGTGAGCGAGTCAAGCGGAATCTCCGGGTAGGGGGACAAGAGCGTTAAGTCTGCATAGCGCATACCAATTAAGTCAGAGTAGCATTGGAGCATAAAAGAGAAAGAGGCAAATCAGTGGGACTAGATCACCTCAGAGCAGTTAGCTCGTGCAATCCAATTAACGAAATGAATGCAGAGCTCGATAATAAGAGTTTGGGTCAGAGTGGGAAAGGTTTATTGACGATGAGTGGGAGAAGTTCACGAGGCTCTCTAGGTAATGTAAAGGGATAGTGGATTCAGGCGAACAAAGGGAGGCGAAATCTAGGAAGTCTGAATGAATCCGGACAGCAGGAGGCCGATCGAGTAAGACTTGATTAGTCGCCGCGTTTGGATAAGTACATGTGGTAAAGGTAAGAAAGGGGCCAGCATTAGATGGTTGGCAAGTCAAGCAGGCGCTAAATTTAAGGGAAACGTCATCTTAAGACAACGGGACGCATACCGCTTAAATAAATAAATAAATAAATAAATAGTATATTCTCTGTAAAACGAGACACACCTCTAAAAGGCATGATCAAATATGCATACAAGCATAGCTTCTTTGGAATATTAAAACATTTCGTTACAATGAAAGGAATAAACGAAAAGATGTAGTCCATAAGAGCGAGCATATTGTCAGGTAATAGTCAGACCAAGGATCATAATGGCGCCGTGGCGCGCAAAAGCTGTTGCGTCAAGATACAAGTGGGGGGTAAATTTGCCATGTAGTGACCCATGAGCACAGGAGACCGAACAAGGTTTAGTGCAATCGATGACCATTACGAAGCCGGGATGATCGGTACTCCACTAAAGCATTCTTCATAGTAAAATCAGTTGCACAGGTTCGATGTTATAGGCTGAGGACTGCGTCAGTGGGAAATGTATAGCTGTGACTTTATTTTGTGGCGAGTCACATCCGCCACGTTGCAGTGTTGTTAAGCGGACATTTGTGGCTTTTTATAGGGAGAACGCTTGCCAGGCGAAAACCCACCACGTCCTGGAACACTGTCGTAGCTCCCGTTGAACTGTAGTGCTAGTCGGCTATGCATCGTATAGACCGATTTTGCACTCTATTATTCGCAGTCGGTTGACAGCCAAAATTTTTCGTTGGTTGGCCAAATGGCTTAGTACTGAACCGGCAATAGTCGTTGAAGCCAGTCAATGATGTAAAAGAGTCGCAGAGTCGAATGATAATGATGCGGGTGAGTAAACATATTGTTAATAGAGGCCGGCTTTTTCTATTATATTGTCCGGCTCGCAACCCGTGTCCAGCTATCCATGCTGGACTTGTCATAGGGACGGTGAGTGCAGTTGTTTCTTGTGTCTGAATATGTCCAAAACAGGAATAAATGCTATCCTCCGCGAAGTGGACAAGTATTTCCTTCAAATGTAAGTGTAATTGTCTCCATAACCAAGTGAGAACTCCAGGAAAAATCATCGGAAAAGACGCTTATGCGCGCGCAGTGCTGTCCGTGAAATGACATCAGAAAAGCTCCAGGTGACTGGAGAATCGGAATGTTTGAGGCAGTGAAGGTAATCACGCCAGAATTGTCAGTCTCCGGTTGTGGAACAGTGGATCCATTGTGAGTACGAGGCGAGCTAAACCCATTTGTTTAGACCCAAACCCATTTGTTTAGGTCTTAGTAGCATAGTAGCAGACTGGAGGAAACAGACTAGGCAGGTGATCCAGGATCATGTCAATGCGGTAAAGCCAGACTAACGATTAAAAAAGGATTGAAAACAGAAAGCGAGAGAAGAAAATGTTAGGGTCAGGGTGAGAAGGGTTTATTGGTAAAGAGAGGAAAAGCCCACGAGGCTCTCCAAGTAGTGCCAACAGCACCAATGGGTCAGCCGAACCAATAGAAGTGATGTCTCAGAAGTCCAAATGAATTTAGTGAATACGAGGCCGACGAAGCGGTATTGGATTAATCGGCGCTTTAGGACTAGGTCGTACGATGCAGATACGAAAGAGGCTATAACAATAATGAGGGTATCAGGCTATAAGTCCCTCAGAGTGGGGGTAGTTGAGTTGGCTCAGCGGAGCCAATCCCGTTTAAGGATCGGTATCATGGAAGCAGTCAGAGATAAACAGACTAGTCCAGTGAGACAGGATCACGGCAGGGCAGTAAAGCTGGCCGTCCGAGTAATAAAAGGAATGAAAAGAGAAAGTGAGATAAGAAAAGGTTAGGGTCGGTATGAGAAAGGTTTACTGATAAGGAGTGAGGGAGCCAAAGAGGCTTTCCAGGTAATGTAAGCCAGACGTCGAGTCAGCCGAACCAAGGTTTGTAACGTGGAATAACTCTATGTAAAAGTGGAAACAAGTGGCTGATCTAGCGAGACTAGATTAGTCGGCGCGTAGGAAGAGCACGTAAAATTAAAGGCAGGAAAAGGGGCTGTAACAGAAAGTGAACGAATCTAGCAGCCACATGTAGTGAGGGATCAAGAGCGTTGAGTCTGTATAGCGTATACCACTTAAGTCAGAGTAGCATATCAGCAATCAGAGAGAAGGAAACTGATCGGTGGACTAGATCACCACACCGCCAGTTGAAGAACAATAGAGAACAGAGCGCGATAAAACACAAGTTAGCGACAGGATGAGAAGGGTTTATTCACGATGGGTAAGAGAAGTCCAATAGGCTCTCTAGGTGATGTAAAGGGATACTGGGGTCAGACGAGCCAAGAGAGGTGACGTCTCAGAAGTCTGAATAAATCCGGAGAGCAGGATGCCGATCGGGTAGGACTTGATTAGTCGGCGCGTGTGGATAAGGACATGTAGTACAGGTAAGAAAGGAGCCAGCAGTGAATGGTGAGCAAGTCAAGCAGGCTCTAAATTTAAGGGAAACATCATGTTAAGACTACGGGGCGCATACCGCGTAGGTCTTAATGGCATAGTAGCATACTGAGGGAAACAGACTAGGCAAGTGTGACAATATCACGGCAATGCAGTAAAGCCGGACGTCCGATAAGAGAGGGATTGAAAACAGAAAGCGAGAGAAGAAAAGGTTAGGGTCAGTGTGAGAGGGGTTTATTGGTAAAGAGTGGAAAATCTCACGAGGCTCTCCAAGTAGTGTAAACCGCACCATTGGGTCAGACAAACCATTAGAGGTGGTGTCTCAGAAGTCCAAATGAATTTAGTGAATACGAGGCCGACGAAGCGGTATTGGATTAATCGGCGCTTTAGGACTAGGTCGTACGATGCAGATACGAAAGAGGCCATAACAATAATGAGGGTACCAGTCTATAAGTCCCTCAGGTTAAGGTTAGTAGAGTTGACTCAGCGGAGCCAATACCGTTCAAGGCTCGGCAGCATGGGAGCAGTCAGAGATAAGCAGACTAGTCCATTGAGACAGGATCACGGCATGGCAGTAAAGCTGGTCGTCCGATTAAAAAGAGGAATGAAAAGAGAAAGCGAGATGAGAAAAGGTTAGGGTCGGTATGAAAAGGTTTACTGATAAGTAGTGAGAGATCCCACGAGGCTTTCCAGGT
The DNA here is from genome assembly GCA_944474145.2 of Dicrocoelium dendriticum. NCBI lineage: Eukaryota > Metazoa > Platyhelminthes > Trematoda > Plagiorchiida > Dicrocoeliidae > Dicrocoelium > Dicrocoelium dendriticum. The sequence goes on from OX104069.1 coordinate 105,679,399, forward strand.
GATGTGAGCAAGACGTTGAGTCAGCCGAACCCAGGTTTGTAACGTGGAATAACTCTAAGTAAAACTGGAAACAAGTGGCTGATCTAGCGAGACTAGATTAGTCGGCGCGTAGGAAGAGCACGTAAAATTAAAGGCAGGAAAAGGTCCGCAACAATTGAGGTTGAGCGAGTCAAGCGGAATCTCCGGGTAGGGGGACAAGAGCGCTAAGTCTGCATAGCGCATACCACTTAAGTCAGAGTAGCATTGGAGCATAAAAGAGAAAGAGGCAAGTCAGTGGGACTAAATCACCACAGAGCAGTAAGCTCGTGCACTTCAATTGAAGATATTGAAGCACAGCGCTATAATAAGAGTTTGGGTCAGTATGGGAAATGTTTTTGACGAAAGATGGAAAAAACCCACGATGTTCTCCAGGTAATGTAATCAGTTATTTGAGACAATAGAACTACGAGAGAAGTCTGGATAACTCCGGAGAGCAGGAGGCCGTTCGGGTAGGACTTCAGTGGGTTGGGGGAAAAGAGATTTTGGAACGCAGAGCTAGAGTAATAATGGCTCGGATGTCGGGAAGCATTCAGAAACGGGGGCTGGTCAGCCGAGGGTAGATTAGAGCCAGGTCCGAAGGGATATCCGTCCAACTGAAAAAGTAATGCAGAGGCGAACAGGGAAGCGCTCTATTGAGGTGAAGTGGAAAAGCCAACGATGTTTTCAGGGAGATGTGACCTTGGTGACCTTGAAACGGTTCGTTTTTGCTACGTGTTGTCCCGCTGTTCTTTGAACTGTATATCGCTACGTTCTAGTTCGGTCTGTGTTACTCCAAAGTAACACATATTAACTGTTACCTGTGTCTTGCTGTTTTTGGACCTCCGTCCAAGCCGTTTTCCAAAAGTCGTTTTTTCGCGTCGCGTGTTCACCGTTTTACTCCACCGTTTTACTCCAGTTTTTACTGATTATTCTTATCATGGTGAAGAAACGTATGTCACCCAAACCTGACAAAAAGAAAACACTGGAACAAGCCGCCCGTGACGTCAGTGTGGCAGGCCCATCTCAAATACGAGATTGCAAAGTAGTGCTCGTAGATCCGCTAGCAGAAGCTTTGCACAAAGTCCGTGTTCTCGAAAGTCAGGTAAACTCACTGAAAGAAGAGTTTACATCTCTTGCGACGCTACTAAATAAGGTCATGCCTTTGGTCAACCTGGGCAACCTCCAAACTTTGGCTAGCCAACCTGATATGCTAGCTGCAGGTGAAATATTGAATAGCGTTACGTACGAGGTCAGTGAACGCATTCGTCGTGCCAATAACGCGGTTGTATTCAACGTACCTGACAAGATACCGCTTAACAAGGTGTTGCGTACTCTTCTCAATGATTGTAGACTACCACACGATTGCTGTTCAGCTACCCGCCTACGTAAGATCCCTGGCCGATCTTGCCCAATAGTCCTGCAATTTAGCAGCCCCGTGCTGGCTAAACGATTCCTTGCTGCCCGATATGTTTTGAATCAGCACTCGAATCTCGGGCGTATTCTGATTAAACCGGACAGAACCCCGCTGCAAAGATCAACTTTGCCTACTACTTCAGTTTCTCAGAAGAAAGAAACTCGAGCGACATCATTCACAGAACCCCAATTCACAAATGCGCAAAAAATCCAACCTATACGGCCTCCTCCTCGACCCTTTGCGAAGTTGACCTTGATTGCTCACAGCAACTAACTTACCGCGATGCAAAAATGCCCTCAGAGGAAAAAAAGCAGCCAAAAGGTACCGTTGCGAAGTCCGCAACATCAGCTGCAAACTCGACTGTTGCTGTAGACACGACTGAATACAGTACTCAGGCTGTTGATATGTCTGGCTTGTGCGACATGGAATCTGAACTAGAGAGTGTGGGCTTTCTATCAGTATACACTCCATTAGCCAGCGTTGCCGATGACCCCACGCATCTCTCTATTGACACGACGCCAGCGACCAACAGCTCAAAACAACGGTGTTCCACAGCTCTCCCTCATCGTCTCCCATCGAATCCCTATCAGTACAACAAAAGCACTATACCCAGATGTCCCGATATGGCAAAAGGATACTCATTGCCAGTACCAGTAATACCACGCCACCAGTTGGCTCGCCAGCATACAACAGAACCTCCAATTACCCATTCTGGACCGAAGTCCATTGTCAACCAAGCAAAGTCTCATCGTCGGAACTACCTACTTAACACCCCAAACCCAATAAATCACTTCCAAATTCGCAACAAACCTCGTTACACTACCCACCGTGTCAAACCAATACCCAAGCAACTACAACCGGTGCCTATTACTCCTTCTGCTCTGGTTTACCAAGCGTTACCCTTGGTTGCTGCTCCGACAAGACCTAGCCATTCATTCAGAAAACCATATTTACTCGAATCAACAAATCACATTGCTCAAACTCCAACTTATCAACATCAGTTCAAAACAAACGGATATCCGGCGCCTAACCGAAGACAACAGTGCGCTGCTATTGACAACTCGACATTCAACGTGAACACCACAGCTCCATCAACTTCGACCAACCGCTCTCACACATCAGGACTCCTGCAGAATGTCTGGTCGCCGAGAAGTGCTACACCTACTGCTGCCCCTTTTTTATGGAGTCCTTCAGGGTGTGGTCCACCAAGCCAAGTTCTCCAAGAGCTTGCCCCTGCTCTGCATCATCTACAGAGACTCATTTATACACTGCAGTCAACCCAAAACGGTTGGCTCCAGCCCTACGCGTAACCCCCTTGGACCTCAAACTGACAAGTGACCCGTCAGCGGCTGACTGCCTCCAGCGTAACAATCCGCCGCCCCCGGCACACATATCCGCTGCACTTAACTCACCTAGTCTAAGCGCTTCCAAACTACCCGGTTGCGACACCACTGCAGAAGCTGCTGACCAGCCGACAGGACGCTGTGCTTACAACACGTATACACTCTTCCTCCTCAATGCACGATCGATCAAAAATAAAATGCACCTCATAGGCCCCCTCATTCTTCTATCACGCCCGCATCTGGTGCTGGTCACAGAAACATGGCATTCGGCCGATGAATCTGACACACCACTACACATCCCAGGGTACACTATTTTCTGTAGTGGACGCGCCAACCACCGAGGTGGCGGGTGTCTCATATACGTCAAGAACGAGTTTCATGCTACATCTTTCCAAACCGTATCCCTTGGTAATTCCGAAGACTCAGTATGGATTCAGGCCGCTGGAGGTCCATTTGACCTCTTGATAGGCTGTTTATACAACCCACCGCACTCCTCTTGTGTTAGCGTTGACAAAATGCTCAAGCTCTTCCAGGAAGTCTCATTTCTTCCTGCGCGCCGTAAAATTATTGCTGGAGATTTTAATATGCCTCAAGTCTCGTGGCTTAATCAGACAGCCCCACCCAAATATAGAGCCCTGGTAGACACTATTTTCACACTTGACTGGACTCAGCATGTGAACACACCGACTAGACAATCTAACATACTGGACCTAATATTCACCAACGGCATTTCCCATGCATGCGCCAGCGTGTTAGACAACATACCGGGCAGCGACCACAACGTGGTGAAGCTCTCTTTTGCACTGCCTAAATTCCCTTACCAGGAAGATAACAAGTATGAGGTATCACGCCCCCTCCAGCGCATCAACTGGGTAACATTTTCTTCCCTTCTCCGAGCATCACCCTGGGACGATTTCTTCCTCTCAGATAATATAGATACTGCGATCAGAGAGCTTTACAATAACCTCACTAACTGCTTAGACGTCCTTGCCCCCCAAAAGAGGAAGCCAAGAAGGCGGCAGACTCTTGATGATGCTTCTACACGCAAACTAGCTACTAAGCTTAAGAAAATGCGCTCCCGCTACAGCAAGACTAAAGACTTTCATCTGATCCTCCGCATGAACGAACTACTAATCGCCTGGAGAAGTGCACAAAGCAATGCTCATACATTAGCTGAGCACGCAGCGCTATGCACTGACAACAAGGCAAAGTCTCTTATTCGACTAATGAAGCAGCGAGGCGGCAGCAAAGATACTCCGATCACTACCCTTCTGCTTCCTGATAAAACTATAGTCACAGATGCGGCCGAGCTCTGCGACTGCATTAACACGTACTTCTGTAACTCGTTCACCAGCAATGACTCGACATTACCAACCACGATTCACAAGTACACTGAGGATCAAATACATACTATTGACTTTGACTTAAACAACATCAAGCGAGCACTTTGCTCCATGAAAATGTCTCACCATCCAGGCCCTGATGGTGTACCTTCTTCCGTATTAATACTCGGAGGACCGGATATTCCAGTCCTCCTCCTAAATATCTTCACCATCTCTATGAAGAGCGGACAATACCCGTCTATATGGAAACACGCAACCATCATACCACGACACAAACGAGGCTGCCGACAAAATATTGACAATTACCGTCCTATTAGCCACACATCCATTGCGTCTAGACTCATGGAAAGAATAATAAAGGACGGGTTGCTTCATTTTCTGTTACAACGCAACCTTATTAATAGGTCCCAACACGGGTTTCTGCCTGCTAAATCTTGTCAAACTTGCCAGTTTGAATTCTTAAACGACGTTACGCAGTCCATAGACCTGGGTCAAGCGCTGGTCATCATCTTCCTTGATATGAAAAAAGCATTTGACCGGGTCCCACACAATGGTCTGTTGACAAAATTAGCTGCATTCGGTGTTTCTGGCTGCCTCCTTTCTTGGTTTTCTTCTTACCTTTCTAATCGGACGCAGTCAGTGCTACTGGGTGATGCCACGTCTAAAAAGGCACCCGTAACCAGCGGAGTGTTCCAAGGCAGCGTCCTAGGTCCTCTGCTGTTTTTACTGTACATCAATGACGTATTCCCGGTCTTCCAACAAGGCACTCCCTACCTCTTCGCTGATGATATAAAAGTCGTATTCTCATTTGATCCTAGCTGCCTACGTAATGGCCTCTCCAGCATTCAAAGAGATCTCCGTGCTCTTGAAACATGGTGTGACCTGTGGAAACTAGAATTCTCACCAACAAAATGTAACGTTCTTTCATACAGGTGCTCTGTACCGCCAAACATATTAACTCTTAACGGAACACCACTGGATAACAGCATTACTGTGCGCGACCTCGGCGTGCACTACTCAAGCTCATTGAATTTTGCGGAACAAGCGAGCTACAGCTCTGCAAAAGCCAGGTCTATCGTTGGCTATATACTAAAGTCAATGAGCCTGTTAGAGTCGCGACTCATGCTCTACAAGTTGTGTGCCAGACCTATAGTAGAGTACTGCTCGATAGTGGTTACTAATTCACGCAAAAGTGATAGGATGATCATTGAGAAAGTCCAGCGTTCGTTCACTAAGCGCCTTCTAGGTTCAGCTACGCTCAGTTATCAAAGCCGCTGTAAGCAGCTTGGTCTGGAACCACTATGGCTGCGGAGACTGAAAACCAACCTAGTTTTTCTTTATAAGCTAATCAAAACATCAGACTCAAGTATTGAAAGATATTTTCAACCGCTGGGTGACACACGTTATCCTCTACGCAAAAAGCCACACTCATTCGCACTACCCAAAACTCGTTGCTCTATACGTTTTAACTTCTTCCTCTATAGATATGCGCATGTGTGGAATAAGTTACCAGAAACCATCAGAGCATCTGATAGTATCCTGCAATTCTCCACGGCCATAAATAGACTACTAAATGTCCCCAAGGTAGCAGATATCTTGGGCACTTGCATTCCTGAGGACGAGCTGTGGGAGAACGGCCCCGATCACATATAGAATTCCATACAAAGCCTTAATTGTGCGGAATAATACCGATGCGCAAAGAGCCTTGTTGGTCTATACACCTAGCACCAATAAGGCCCATTTCAAAACCGACCCTGTCCTCTCCTTATCACGCTATTAACTTTTAATCCCTCTTCTAGCGGACTGTCGTTTGCCAGTGCCCTGCCTTGCCCTAGTCTCATCTGACTGGCTTGCTTCTCTTTGACTTACTCCAGACTACCAGCACGATTCTGTAGCCTTCTGGCTATACCCCCTCTTCTCAAGAGCCTGCTGGTCTTGCTCACCCTTTTTAACATAGCCACCTCCATCTCTAACCTGCCCATTTCTGCGGACTCTGAATATTTTGACCGTACCGGTCATTGTTCGGAAGACCGAACACTCTGTTCCCCTCCCTAGTTGCCCTTCCACACCTTATCAGTAACCCAGCGCAGTGTGCTGACCTGGTTTCCTCTGACCAGTCTCCTACTTTCTGACTGCCTACAGAGCACTGAGCTGTAAACGGTACAGGTTCGGTGCCACCAAAACACCATTTCCCTCACCCCGAGTGCTTATACCTAAATAACTAATGTAAACTCCCCCATTACTAACATGTCCATTTATGCTGACACTCTCCATTTGTCTTCCCAACGTAACTGTACTATTAAATCTCAATGCGCCGACTAATACAGCCTCGTGTATTTCGGCTCCTGCTTTCTGACTCCTGTGACGATACTGGCCAATATTAAGAAGACCAACTACCTTGTCCACAGTACCTTAGAGAGTCTCGTCGGCTCCGCTACTCCTAATCAGTAAAGCTTTCTTCACTCTGACCCTCTTCTTTCCTTACTTCGTTGTATTCATTCCTTCCATCGGACTGCTAACTCTCAGTACCGTGCCCTGACCGAGTCTCATCTGACCAGTCTATTTTTCTTCTGGCTACCTTCAAAACTACGAAGATAAAAACAGGCTAGGCTCTGTTGACTCAATGCTATGTTCCCCTCACCTCAGGTGCCTGCAAGATATGCTCAATCTTTATTATCTTACTAACTCCGTGAGCATCCTTGACTCATTCACCCTTTATTAATATGGCTCTCTTCTCATCTCTATTATACGTCCTAATCCTAACACGCCGACTATTCCAGGCTTGTTAGATCGGCTTCTTGTTCTCCGGATTCATTCAGACTTCTGAGACGTTGCCACTTCTGGTTCGGTTGACCTAATTGACTGTACAAATGCCTTCGGAGGCCTCGTTAAATTTTACACCCTTTAACAATAAAACCGTCCTCACCCTTACCCGAGACGTTATTACTCTAGGCTCTACATTACAAACACTTTGTTCCCCTCGTCCCGAGACTTTCCCTGTCATGCTATCTGGCTTTTCGTATGGACGCTGCCATCCCTAAAGCTTTTTATCTTAGGACACACATTACTGCATATTACTACATATTTCATTCATTGAGCTGATATTCTAATCTCGTATCTGTGGTCTCTACTTCCTACTACTGTGACCCTAATGATTAGGGATGGGCAGACATATCGGTCTGCTCACATCAAGTCACCAAGGTGACTTGGAGTACACGGACGATATTGCCCTAATCCGTGACAGCTCCCAAACATGCCAAACAGCACTGGACCGATTAGCACTGGCTGTCAATCGTTTTGCGCTTTGCTATGCTCCATCGAAATGCAAAGTACTTCTCCAAGATTGGCTGGGACCCAACCATGCGCTAACGCTTGATGGTGATCTGCTAGAAGTCGTTCAGGAATTCAAGTACCTGGGCAGCTATATTAACACCCGTGGCATTGAAGATGAGGTTACGAACCGTATAGCAAAAGCTCGAGGTGCTATTGCCAATCTCCGCCACCTGTGGCGCAGAGGCGACGTTACTCTCGCCCTAAAGGGCAGAGTTTACAACGCAGCTGTCCGTTCAGCTCTCCTATGTGGTTGTGAAACCTGGCCCATCAGGTCGACTGACATGAAGAGACTCGTCACATTCGATCATCGCTGCCTTCGCAGCTTAGCTCATGTCTGGTGGGAACACCGCGTGAGCAATGCGCGTGTTCGACGTCGCGTATGTGGTGCAGGAAGAGCGAGTGAACTGCTCAGCACCATTATATCACGCACCAGGCTCCGGTGGCTGGGCCAAGTGGTGCACATGCCAGCACACCGACTCCCGCGACGTGCATTGTTTTTGCGTTGTGGATGCGGTTGGAAGAGGAGGAGGGGATTCCAAGCGATGACTTGGTCGAGAGAAATGAAAACCCTCACTTCAAAATTGGCGTCGGTTGGTGCATCCCGACTGACTGGCGGGGGTCCTAAGGAAGGTGAACACGTTTGGTTGGACACAATTGCTGACATGGCTCGGAGCCGGCACCAATGGCGTTTGTGTTGTGAGTTCCTTCGTCCATCCCCCTTCTGCTTATTGTCACCCTCCAAACACGATCTCACCTTTTAGGCGTAATACGATTCGCGTTTACGGCAGTCAGCTGTTAGCTCTCCGGAACGATGTCCATCCGTTACTAGGGACTGAGCCGGCGTGCCACTGTTTGCCACTTTTTTCCTTTCCTTTTCTTTTGTATTGTGGCGCAATAGCTGAGGTGTTTTTCTACCGCCAGCTAACGTGTAATGCTGATGGTGATCCCGACTTAGCTACAAATGCGATGGGTAAGGGGCTAGTTTGGGTTTCTTATTGACACCCTTTTCGTCCTCAGTGTCTGCGGTCGTAGTGGCAAAGGCAGTGACGCGCCTTTCTTCGATACGAATGCGTAAGTCGGTAGTTGGAGCTTCACCGTGGTCAACAGCAGTCGGCGTCGCAGAAAGTGAGGATCATTGCGTCTGGCGTCACGTACCAGTAGAGTAACCGATCCAGAAGCGGGTGACGAAAAGCATGGAGACTTCAAGGAGACAGTAGCCTGGTTTGACACGGTTTGAGCAGTAGAAAACGCGGGCTGATTGCGAGTAGTGCATCGAACAGTGGCTTCTCTGCTGGGGTACTACTAAAATAAAATAAATAAATACATAGTATATTGTCGAATTTCCGAGACACACTCGACCAGGCATGATCAACGGTTACAAGCAATTATGTTTCGCAACAAACACGTTGCTATGTATGTAATCGGCAGTAAGCCGAAAGTTGTTCAGGCTTTGGAAATTGTAAAATTGATCTTGAGGTATAAATTCGTCAATGCATGACGACAAGTTGGGTTCTAGTGTGCGTAGTGTAAACAGGCTGGGCATTCCGTTTGTAGAGAAAGCTGGTCAGGTCAAGTGAGACTGGTTGCTGAGGACGGCGAAGCATTCTTTTCCTTTGCAAGGGATGCAGACCTGAGGGTCATGGACCGATTGGAGGTCGGCCATTCGAAAAGTGCCTGACGCTCAGGCCGGACCGATATGCGTCTTAAATAAAGACGACGAGTGCAGCAGATTCTGGTACAGAGCTGGACCGATGTTATGCCATGCAATGTGTAGCCACCTATGGCAGCAACTAAATCAAACAGCCTTTGTCTGAGAAGTGACAGCCTTACAACAATCCAAGCCTTTGGAAGACATTGTACCCTCTGTTCAGTTAGTTCAGTAGCGCCGGCTGCTGTCGGCAATCACAGGCTGCTCAAACGACAACAAAATATGACTTCCCCTCGGTACCAGCTGAGTGGTTCGGGTCTACCCGTTCCAGCAAACGTTAGCGATAGCGCTCCAGGAGGTGATAGGTCATCGCCTGGCAAAAGTTCTCACTTCAAAGAGCCATTAATGTCTGTTTAACAGCGCTGCAACGCGGCGAATTTGACTCGCCTCCAACTAACTTCACGGTCACATGGTTAGCCAACCAACCACACCCCAACATGGACGTCACTCAACCCTTTTCATCTTATCCCCGCGAGCAATAGCTATTGCAGTGGTAGTTATTCAAACGCGTGTAACAGATGGACACATGCATTTTACATTCATGTACGAACTCATAGCTCCAAGGTTTGCGGCTACTTTTCAACATCTTTTATCCCTTCACGGACGTTTACTTGAACATTAACATCTTCATGCCTACATAGGTCAGGACAGCTCAGGTCATGTAGAACGGACAATAGAGGCCTTCGCGTAAAGAGCGACCAATTTCTTGTGCCGGTAAGAGAAGCGGCCCCGGCACTTCGACGTAGGACTGGCTTTTCTAGCGTCTGCAAAGGAATGAAGCACGCGCAACAGGTGTGCCTTGCATTGAACGAGATTAAAAGATTTATTTATTTATTTATAAACAATATGTTGAGTTTTGACGACGCGAGGCACATCTTTACAGGCATGATCATGTTGACCTAAAGAAGTGTGGTTAAAAATTTAGCTCCATACTTGGTTTACCTAACAGTGAATGAATGTGCATGGGTGTATATATGAAAGTAATTGTAACCAAAGAGATAAATACTTTGTTCTCAAATTTATAGAGGCAAACTAAATGCAACGTGGTCAAAATTTGCAAGCAGTTATGTTTTGCAACAAACATGTTGCTATTTATTTTATCGGCAATTGCCGGAAGATATACAGGCTGTTGAACGTAAAGACGTAATAATGTGAACTGTAGTCGTCAGTAGATGAAGATACTTTAAATTCCAATGTGCGTAGTGTAAACAGTCAAGGCAATATAAATGTATAGAAAAAGTGTGGAGGTAGACAGAGCGTAGCTTATACTTGTACGGATCAAGGAAAAATTGCGTTTTTAATCCAGTCGATTTGCCAGTATGTTGTTTGTATGTACCTATGTATCTTGTGCTCGTAAGCGCTGTTGACTGGTTGAATGTTTTGTACAGTTAGGAACTTGAATATAAACGAATAATGGCTGAAGGTTTGATATCATTATCTGGATGCCCAAAGGGCAGTGATTTTAGGTTTTGGCGAATGAAATCCTCGAAGCCACCGCGTAGATAAGCGGACATGAGTGGTTTTTATACGGAATACGCTTGCCAGGCGAGGACACACCACTTCCTCTAAAGCTGTCGCCAAGCTATTTAATGTAACGGGCTACATCCGAACCACCCAGTTGGCACTACGAGGTGGCTTAGCGGCTAGCCAGCCGGCGGTACCGAACCACAACTGAGCTCGCTATCTGCATAAGTCATTTGTTTCAGAAGCACAAGTTAAGGTAACTCCGGTTGAGTAATCTGGTGCTAATTGCGTTGGTACGCTGCACAGAGCCGTGTTGTAATACATTGATTTGAAACTAAATGGACCGGAGGACTTTCATTATCCGATTGCCGAAACCATAGCTGAGCATATCTTAATGCCAATTGAAGCAAGACTGATGCGTTTGTTGCCTGCCCTGCCGACTGCCTTTCGTGGGGAAAAGAAAACCCCATGTAACCCTCACTCAGGAGAAGTGCCGGTCACGTTTCCTCCTTGTTATTATATCCATTTTCATCCTTAACTTGTCCATTTCTACCGACGCTGGCTGTCGCATTTCGACTTTAATAATACGGCATAATCTCCATGAGCCGACATCCTAGTCTCGTCTAAATTGTACACTGATTTCCGCATATTGGGACCTTACCGATCGTTTCGGCCGACTCTACATTTTTGCACTTCGCCAAGAGCACTGCGTTGGCTTTTCCAGATTTCCTCAGTGGAGCCTTATTCTTCCAGACCCCATACTTTTCTTTTTGCGCTCTCTGTTTGCATTCCTTATTCAGTTGGGCGGATAACTTGCTGCCCGGCCTTGATCTAGGCACCTTTGACCAATCTCTTTCTATTTGACTGCTTCCAGACATCCGAGAAATAAAAGACCTAAGTTGTTCAGGCACAACACTGTTCCCCGCATTCTAAGAGCCTTGCTGGATATGTCAACCAACTATTCATATAGCCGCTTCCATCCCGAACTCCTCATTTTCTGCTGACACGGTAGTTTGATTCCTTCCTTAATTTGTCTACTTTCCTCTTCACAGTCCGTTGCTTCCTTACCTCTCCCAGACCTCTGAGGTCTAAATGATCTAGGCTCGGCCGACCTTACGCACTGTACCCTTCACCTCAAGAGCATAGCTGGTCATGCCCCATCCTTATTATTATATCCTCACCAGCCTTCATATGTGTATTTCTGCCAAAGCCATGTTAAGTTTCGGAACTTAACAATATGACATAAGCTCAGCTCAATAGTCTCCTGATTTCCGAATACTGAGACCTTACCGATGGAGGATCGGCAGACCCAAGTGTCTGTTCACATCATTTCGAGAAGTTTGTTGGCTTTCGCCCACCTGCGGAATAGAGCGCTTTCCCTCCCGACCCTATGCTTTCCTTTTCAATTTCGCTTGTTGCATTCCCTTTTCATTTAACGTTAAGTTACTTGTGTCCGTATGCTACTGTTTTCTCGCAACCCTATCAGGTTGGGACTTTAAAGCAGTATGTCGCAATAGGTTGCAGTGTATCGATTTATTCTTTCCATATTTAACACAGCTCATCCGCCTTCTTCTGCTGTCCAGCAACTTGGCATCTTCGTTTTAGGGCCGCTCAAAGTTCTTGTACCTTCTTCTTACTTTAGCGCACACTTCCATTCACTACCGATCTGTGGTCTGCCTGCTCCTCGTTGCACTTCGTCACCTTTATGGAACACATGTATGTGAGGTAGTAAAAGAACTGTTGCATGGTACATAGGATGAATTAGTTCAAGCAGTGTTGAAACGGATCAACAGCTCCACTGCGTTCCAGATGCGTTTCTCTTTTCTATTTATGTGGCTGCCTTTGTTTGTTGCCTTATTGCCGAGGTTTGCAAAGCTAAAGAGTCAAGCACCCGACGAATTGTCTATTGCTGCCGCCTCAGCAGTACAATACAGGCGCAGTGTTCCTCACCTGGTCACCGATAGAGGTTTATTCCGCCCATGTTACAAGTTACCGAGAGGACAAAATAAATTTTTGTTATCTTTCAAGGGTACAATCCTCAGGACGCCTAAACCATTAGATTCAGTGGGGCTAACCATGTCTCTCCCATCTTATCTGGAGCTCTGGTTGCTAGTTAATACCATCTTTATTTAATTACCTTTATATAAATAAATAAATAGTATATTCTCAATTGCCGAGACACACCAGACCAGGCATGATCAACGGTTACAAGCAATTATGTTTCGCAACAAACACGTTGCTATGTATGTAATCGGCAGTAAGCCGAAAGTTCTTCAGGCTTTGTAAATTGTAAAATTGATCTTGAGGTATAAATTCGTCAACGCATGACGACAATTTGGGTTCTAGTGTGCATAGCGTAAACAGGCTGGACATTCCGTTTGTAGAGAAAACTTGTCAGGAAAATATTACATTAGGATTCTGGTCGGCTTGGCAGTATGTAGTTGTGGGCAGTGACTTTATTCATTGGCGAGTAACATCCGCCACGTCGCAGTGTTGTTAAGCGGACATTTGTGGCTTTTTATGGGGAGAACGCTTGCCAGGCGAAAACCCACCACGTCCTGAGGCACTGTCAGAAATCCAATTGTACACTAATGTAAAACTGGCAGAGCAGCTCGTCGACTGATTTAACCCTCGGTTAACCGCCGTCAATTGCCTTCTAATTTCCTCTGTTAGCTGCACAGGTTATTTTTGATCGGGGCGGCCATAATGGCTGAGGCCTATGGAGGGTTAGACCTTTGTCATCAGCGTGTCCAGGTGAGCAAAACGTCCGATTCTTGCGTCTAGATTTCTCAGGATTATATATACTTCGCAGCAGTATGCAGGCGTCATGTCCAGCTACCATTACTGGACGACGGTCATGGTATTGAGTGCATTTTTATCCACTTGTTGTACAGCCGTTTTCTATGTAGGTCCTTGGGGGTTTCTATGGCCTGTCCCAGGCACAAGCTCTTTCACGGTCCGATCCCAGATCCCCAAGAAGTTCCAGACCTCGTGTGTCAGACGCTGCTGCCCAGGCAATGTAACTCCTTATTGGAGAATACCTGATTCATGCCTAACCTCCACTAAAAACAGAACAAGCGCGTTTGGCCATTTTTCGCTACTGGATAATTCCATTTACTTAGCACTGATCCGAGGCTAATTTCTTCTCTCTGACAATTCAACTAGCCATGGCTGCTTATAATTAAAATTTATTTTACAACTGACTCCATGAGGACCTACAACTTGTGTACGGGACAATTTACTATCCTGTGGGGTCTGAACATTCGGGTTCCGTCCTCCTTAGCGCTTCAACAACACGTAACCATGATATTTCCTTTGATATACTTCCGAGAATACAAGTGGTTCAGCATACGCTTAACAAATCATCTTCTAAAGATTTTCAAGTAATTATCTACCTACCAAACGGGCCAAGCCATTCGGTCAGGACAAAATACCAAACCGGGGCGAACTTTGCACTGGCCTAACACGCATCAGTTAACGGATAAATGCTTGCAGTTAACCGATCAAGAAGGAGCTAAACAGAATGCATGGCTAGTCACAACTTGTTAACCAGTAAATCGGCGGCGGTGTTCGGGTAGTGGTGGGTTTTCAACTTGCAAGCGTACCCCGTTAAAAGGCCACAAATTCCAGTTTACCAACACTGCAATGTGGCAGATGTGACTCGTCAGCGAATAAAGTCACAGCTTATGACCACACTGGCAAGTCAACAAGCATCCCTTTTCATCGTTCTTGAAGCTTTCGTTATCCTGCCATTGCTATATCTACATATACTGTCGCCTCTGGCTTTTCTAGTAGTTTACGCATACGCTGTCGTCTTTTCTCTTTCTACGATTTCCGCGCTGCTTTTTTGCGTTCCTTCCACCTGAAATTGCCATGTCAGTACAGTTGCATATACCTGATCATGTATACATGTGCTTGCCTCGCGTAGTCGAAAATAAAATATTTATTTATTTATTTATATTATCGCAGTGCTATTCGATCAGCTTCTAATTGAACCTCCGGTATTCTTGGTCCATTATTGGCTGAAGTATCAATGCAACAAGCAGCAGATATTTATATCCTTCCATCCGGGTCCTGCACGCACGACAGTGTAATTATTCTTTTTACATTTGCACTTTTGTACAGTTTCATGCATGATGGGTCTGAAAATGTTTTACCGTCCCATTATGATTGCCACAAAGTGTCTGTCAATTTGCGCGTACCTGATCACACATCTATGGCGTATCTCGCGTAGCTGAGAATAAAAATTTATTTATCAGATTATAATGAATACAGCTTGGTAGGCCGTCGCGTTTAATAAACATTAGTTTCAGCACACGTTTTAAAGGACTTGGTTTCATTAAGCCGAAGAATATTTGTGCGGTAGGTATAGTAGTAAGTTATCAAGCTGCCAAAAGTATTAGGTACCTCGCGCTGGAGAAGGCACTTGAGTATGACTGGTAGGCTCGCGCTCCTAAAACTCTCCAACTAATCAAGATAAAGGGGTCATATTGCTTTGCACGTTTCATGCAGTGCAGTCCATTACAACTGTATGAGATGCGGCAGCATATCTGGTGCGTGACGGTACTGTCCACCAGCAACATTTAGCATATCCTCTGCATGGATGCGTGTAAAATCATGTGATGTTTTAAAATTAAATGAACAGTTTATTATCGAATTCCTCAAGGTACATCAAATTAGACCTGAGTAAAGATGGCAGATTTATCCTCAATAACGCACGTTCAATCAGACAATAGATTTTAGATTCCTAGGCGGGCACTGGCGTTAGCCATACAGGTCTTCCAATTTTAACGATTGAACAGAGCGACAAGGGTGCTGTGCGCGCAAGCTATCAAAAGAGTGGTGATCGTGTAACGTTTATATTATTCATTGTTTATTTTCCCAGTAAACATCCAGGCGATGAAAGGAGACTGCAACTCCATTGAAAATAAGGAAAGGCCAGTAAAGCGGACTCCGTGGGGCGGAAAAATACTCAGCACTGCACCTGGCCACCAACAAAGGGTCTAAAACCTTTAGTCCACTAATTACAAAGCTGCATATAAATCACCATAGCTAGCGAGTATTGTGCTTCCGTAATGCGTCATAGTGTTCAAAACACTTCACGGCCATTTCGGAAATTATGAAAAACCTTGTTTACCCTAAGCAGATATTTTACGTTTATATCCCGTTTGACTCTGTTGTCGAAATGGCTTTAGTGCCGGCGGAGGATAATTTAACCATTGAATCGTAAATGGTTTAAACAGGAAACCAGGTGCCAAAGCAGCAGAGCGTATAATCAGCAACGTGCGCACTTCTAAAGATAGATTTTCCTCCGTGATATTTGAAGATGTGGTTTGTGCCAGTAGCTCCTGGTGTTTTGTAAAATCTTTTTGAACAGCCTCACAGACTCAAGCTTTTAAAGTGATTTTTATTCACAGACAAAGTTTGCTTTAGCTATAAATGGCTGGGTTTACCTTCAGAACGCAGTGGTCCGAGTTGAAGGCAGCAGCTCTCTTAAAAATAGAAACCAAATGATTATTAGAACAAACTTCAACCCATCTTCAAGCCTGCTATTAAATGAGTCCTTGGTGTTAGACACAGTGTCAATATGCATATCGTACCAAATTTACTAGGTTTACCGTTAGCGATAAACACAAATCAATTAAATTCAGGTAGGAAAGCTGCTGAAGTACTATCTTTGGGTTGTGAGCTTAGCTGGCTGCGTGTAAGGACTGGCTAGATTATCCCCATAAGGACGGAAATGCTTCCACTAAAATATATCGTTTTATACTCGACTACTTGGCAGCTGAAGTTTGAGGTTCAGTACGTAGACAACAAGATGACCGAATGCCCCTTGTTTGTTGACATAGGTGGTAACGGCTCCCTACGATTCTGCAGCTTTCAAGTGCGGTTGGAACCCACGGCATTTTATCGAACTTTAATGGCTGGATAGGGCTATCATTGTTCTAGCATTTTATAGCAATAAATATTCTCAAATATGCAGCGTACTTACACTGCATAGGGGCAATGAGTTCGTCACCATTTACTAACTAATTTTCTGGTATAGTTTTGACGGTGTTAGCACGCTGGTTCAGGCGTGGGCAACAAGAAGCAACAAACATAATTTCGTTGTGGGGCAGAGGAGACCAACCGAAAGTATTTGACCGTAGTAGTTCTCTCAGTTTGTATACAAAATAAAATTTCTGGATAACACTGGGGATAACATGCAGCCTCGATGATACAAGCGACCAACCAATGAACTCATGTTCGGTTGCTTACAGTCAGAATATACCAAACATAAGTTAAGCAATGATGCATCCAAATATGGCAGCAGATAACATTGCTGAGGTTCAATAATATAAAAGTGATGTTTTGATAACCGATCTCTGTGTGCAAAAAATGGTTTTCCGGAGTAGGACCATTGTTTGTAGGAATGTTACTATCCACCGAAGATAATAGTTTCACTGAGAATAAATAATAGTTCTGCCGCGCTGATTGCGCTGTCTTCGTGCCCATTGTCAATAGATGTATGCTTAGTCACCTACAGCCCTTCGTGATTTTTGTCCACCGTAGGGTATTACCAGGATCCGCCTGGACTCTTGGAACTCGTGCTTTTGTTAAAATAACAGTGGACTCAGCAAGAAATTAATGGTAGAAACCGTAACGTATGTTTGTAGGACATTTTCATTCAGAAGTTGCCCGAGCTTTATGTATGCTATCATCTACCAGTGTGCGTTGGATCGTCAGAAGTATTAACGAACTCAAGGGGCGTGAGCTTATGATCAGAGGTAGAAAGGTAGACGTTATGGATTCTGTAGTGTCCTTGCAAATGGCACTATTGACGTGTTTGCACACATTATGTTTTTGGTGTCCGATAATGCTCCGCTTTGGAATCCAATCACAACATCAAGGAGTGCAACCGAAAGCTGGTATTACCGACCTAGTTCGAAAAGGGTCGTAGTGGGTCATGGGAAAGTTAAGTGTGTTGGAAGTTTGAGATAAGACAGTGCTTGTTTTGAAATTGTAAAGGTGTTCGGGCGTATAAGCAGTGTCGTGTAGGCTGCTGCAAGTAAGTCCTCCAATATTACTCAGGCATGGAACCAAGCATAGGATTGTAGTGGTGCTAAGGCCGAGCCCAGACGCTCCTTCCCCTAATTTCCCTTACTTCATGGTAGAAAATATCTTCGTGAACTTCCAACGGATACAATAATGGATTAAAGTTTAAAAGCTGGTACAACTACGCACACTACCTCCATGATATAAATCCAGGGTAGACAGCCAGAAGGTTTCTTATTGCTCAGCAGATCAGCACGTAAAGCAGCCTTGTACTATTGAATGGGAGCATCGTAAGCCTGTAGGCACTGAACAGGTAGGATATTGCATAGCAATGGGGAAGCAATCCGAACGGACAAACTTTACTTCACTTCTTCCTTCTCTTCTACACTTTTGTTCCTTTGTCTCCATCTTTACCCCTTAGTATTTTCCAAATACCTAGAACACTTGGTCTTTTGCGAATACTTAAACTTGTGACCCATGAGTCACGTCTACTAAAAACATTTTAACAACATTAAGCCTCATGTGAAATGCCAGGTTCTAGTGTTGTTGTCCACACAAATGGTGCGCCCGTAAGTTACCATTTATCTGTCTAAAATAGCCGTATAAATTGCCTGCTTTATAGGTATTTCTACTAGCCTACGTACTCGGCATCGCCCATAGCCGATGCCCTCCCCTAGGTTTAAGTACTCGCTACTTTACACCGCTGATTATATGACAGGGCCACCTAGAAGGCAATATCACCATAATCTATATTCAGGCATTTACTCTACACTTAAGCTTTCTTGGCCCGTACATTTAGTTTTATCTGAGTTATACGTATGCCTATCACTATCGGAAACGCTGGTAGACAGGCATTATGAAAAACTAGATCCTTATCTTCAATTCTTTATGCTTGCACAACAATTTTCCGGATTCCCTTTTTCTGGAAAAAAGCTAACCATGCGGCAGTGAGGCCCCTGTCACCTGGAAAGCTAGACACCCAGATATTTTGAACACCCCTTCTTCTTTCCTTGGCCGTGCGTACGTAATTTTAACCTTTACCTGGCTCCAAAGCCTACCATACGTAATGCGTAATGGTGGGTGAACAACCAGTTCCCACTTGTTTTCCGTTATCTTCTCTGCTTGCGTTATATTATTGTTCATTCATTTTGCCTGACAATGTGGAAGCTTCCCACCAGGAAACCTCCAAGTTAAAAGCTGTTGTGATCTCCCAGTTTTCTATTACCTTACGCTGGTGAATATCACTTGCACTTGCATCGGACTCCCAACCAAGGGAGTTAGAGCTCAAAATAGCAACGCCATGCAGAAATGGTGTGCTTTAACACATTAGGCCCAATAATCCGTCACAAATGAGAAAGTGCAACCTCTATAAGATGAGGCCATCATGCCTAACCAAAGCGGCATTCGTGGAATTTCACAGCTGAATGCATTTCGCTAATTTTTGGACACCTATTTCTCTATTATCAATAGAAGACATCTCAAGCTCATTAGCATTGGTGGCACACCCATTAAGATATATAACATAACCTCAAAATGCTGAAACTGATGATGTTTCTCCAGGGAACGATTGCGTTATTCTGGTCCAACACCACAAGCACTTGCATCCGACTCTCAGCTAAGAGAAATAGAGCTCTAAACTAGCAACTTAATGTACAGTTGTGTGCTTTAGCACCTGTGGACTACTAATCAGTCATGCTTGAGGTGGCGCAACCCCCAAAAGAAGTGGTATTCGTGTCTAAACAAAGCGGAACCCAAGGTGTTTCTCACCTGGACACATTTTGTGAATTTACTCACATTAGTTTTTTCTATTATCACTGGAAGACCACCCTGGCTCATTAGTGCCAGTGATAAAACCATACTTACGTATAAAATAGCCTCAAAGAGTCGAAACTGGTAATATTTCTGTAGGAAATGCTTGCGTTATCCTAGTTCAGACGGGGCAAATGAGTTTTATGTTCCCTTGTCTTATCCATATGGACTCAGCTCATGCGGCTTTGGTATAATTTTTGCATCCACATCGGAGCATTAAAAACGTTGAATTCCACATTCATAGTGGATTCTGCGGCCCAATATACTCTGAAAATCGCACATGATCGCATTCTGGCTGTGGGCTAGCTACACCAAATCCTATGCTGTTCTACCTATATAATAATCTTTACAGCCTACCTAGTATTTCCGTAAAACCTTTCCGTCTGTTTTCCCAACTTTTACTACGTTTGCTGAGAAGGTATGCCTTTCCGCTCACTGCGTCATACTTCTCTACTGCAGCGAATTACACGTTACCTTAGGCATTCCCAGTTACTACTCCATATTCGGAACTTATTAAGCCTAGCCGTTTTTGTATTACTTCTTTCTTTTTTCTGTATCTGCTTCCATAGCAGAACGTGAATTTAGCGAAGGCTCGAAGGTAGCGTTATCCGCAGCTGACCACTAAAAATGCAAATATCTCCATAACCACTGCACCTGGCCTAATTATTTTACCTTTGTCGTAACCAGCGCCTAGGGTTTATTCTAGACCGCCCATTGTTGTCCCGTTTTAGTTAACATTTCGGCTCCAAAACCTCGTCGATTCTGCTGTTTGGAGATTTACACTTTGAAATTCGCGCCAGGGTTGCGGTTCTGGTATGCTGTTGCTGGGCTATATTTTGGCTCCATTTTCCAATATTATTTTATCATCTAGTTAACTAAATAAATAAATAAATATTTTATTCTCGACAAAGCGAGACACGCCTTTTTGGGCATGATCAGCATATTGCATTATTGTACATGATAGCGGAATAAGCAGCACCAACAGTGGGAGTAGTAAACTTGGAGACAGTAGTGTGGGCCCATAGAGCCCAAAGGTTGTATGTAGTCCATGAACACAGATTGCGAGCGGTAAAAATAGTGATCAGATCACTTATATGGTATGTTGATGAGGAACTAGTCCGATGAGGTCCCGTAAGCAATGTAGGTCAGTGAGTGAAGTATGAGGAAACGGGTGAAAAATACTTAAGAATAGTGGTATGTCACTAGTCAGATATGTAGGCGTGTTCGTGCGAGAGCCAATATATGCACAGAACTTGTAAATGTGGTGTCGATCAACTTGCCAATGTGTTAGGGGCGGTGACTTTATTGAGTGGCGAGTCACATCCGCCACGTCGCAGTGTTGTTAAACAGACATTTGTGGCTTTTTGTAGGGAAAACGCTTGCCAGACGAAGACCCACCACGTCCTGGAACACTGCCGGCTGTTGATATACATTGGCAAGATGGTATCTGACCGATTATCCTCGCGGATATTCGCAGTCACGCAACGCCAATTTGTTTCCCATGTCGGTGTAGTCGCCTTCGGAGTCCATTACAAGTGGTTGGGGTTGTCGAAATCGGACGACTCAGGTGACTTGTATTGAATTGATCAGTTTCCTAGGTTCTTTAGTGTGCCATGATTATGAAGTGCGGCCTTGTAGTCACACTTTTCCAAGAAAGGCCAAATTGTTAGCCACTACTGTTATTTTCCTTGTTTCCACCCTCCACTTTTACGATGTAATTTTCGCTTGCTTATTCTTTTCCATGAGCCCGCTACTAATGAATGCTCGAAATGCAGTGATGTGACCAAAGAAAATGGATCAACTTTTCTCTAGTGGTGCATTTTCCATCGAAAATAACACACTCCACTGGCGTAATAGATTGATCGTTTACTAATGGAATCAGGCACCTCAAGGTTTGGCAGCGGTAGCCGGTGAAAAGCGCAGAATTCGTACATAAGCTACGGAAACCCAAACTACTACCTTCAAAAATGTCGAGGCCTGCGAAACGTTTGTATTTATCCCTGCTTTAATGTTCGGAAAGATAAACACGATCAAAAGCAGTTGTTAACGATATTTCTTCTCCATGCATGAGCATGGATGTTATGTACAATTTGATCTGATCCCACGCAGGAACAGCATCTAGCGCTTGTCTAGAAATATACCTATATATATACTTCTTCACAACTTGGGTAGGTCCCTTTTAGTTCTATTTCTCCGTGGGCCAAAAGGAGAAGTACGAACTTTATGCAGATTCAGCCTTGGACAGCTGATAAAATTTGAATACAAAACGGCACGATGATCCAAGTCCAAAAATTCTTCACAACCAGAAAGCTGAGCAGGCTACGTTATTCTTATCAAGCTTCACCAGCCGTACGAGACAACTCCACTGGCCCTCATGCAGTTTCGAAAGATAGACCCTAGCTTTCACGACCGATCACTCAAACTACGTTTTAATCGCATGTTTCTCTACTTACCGTGTTCTCCTGATTCATTCAATTCATTCATCTGTTAACAAGGCCTGCTACACATGGTTTCCATACAGGACAACTGGTTCATCTGTTAGGCCAATTGTGACAGCATCTGTCACTAGCATTCAACAAATATCAGGTTTTGTACTTGCATGCAAAATAATGGGTCTGCTGTATAACATATTTGGTCAGTTTATTGCTCTTAACCACCAAACGCTACCAACAACGTTGAATTTATACACCAAGCTAATCCTGTTTAATTTCCATGGCAGTTTTCTCGGTCCGCCTTCCTTTCCTTCCTTATTCTAAAGGATATAATTCCCTGCAAGGTGCATCTTTGAGAATATACCTGTGACGCTCAACTGGACACAGAATAAAAAACAGAACATGGAAATCATCCGAGGTACATAAGCCTGACACGTTAAAGGCACCCGGAAAACCAAACAAATCAGTACGAGTCGCCTGAGCCATCCGACTTCAATAGCTCCAATCACTTGCGGTCGACTCCGAGGAAAACAACCACACAGGCATAAAAACCAAACTCGCGAAACATGACCGCGGCTAACAAAGAAGGCCATCAGTCAGATGCAGCCTTGTTAATGTCATACCACGGGTCCGATGTGTGCCAGGACATGGTGGGTTTTCGCCTGGTAAGCATTCTTCCTACAGATAGCCACAACCGTACGTTAAACAGCGACGAGGTGTGGCGGAGTTGACTGGCCAAGGAATAAACCACAACCCACAACTGCACACTGGCACGTTAGTCAGAGCCACATCTCGCAATTATTGTTGCGTACAACACAAAGTACTTTATTTGCTGCACATTCATTCTCCACCTCAGTTTATACACTTTTATGGTAAATCGCTACATTGTACAACAAGGAAACCAGTCTATCCTCACATCCCAGTAAGTGTTGTACTCAAAAAGACTTTTCCATTTCTGCAAATTCCGAGCATTTTAGATATCATTCCCCTGCATTGGATGCAAATTGCAACCTATGTGTCTGTAAAATATTGAGCGTGTCCCATTTTGTGTACCTTTATGCATACAAGATGAAAGTTTTTTTGTCCATTTATTTATTTAAAAATGATTAGCATACGCTTATGGGTAAATAAAGCAATAAGCTATAATTTTGGACTGCTACTAAAAACTGTGTTCGCAAGGGAGCAAAGCATTTTATCTGATAAAGATGGATCAGCCAATATTAGGTACGCAGCTTTCATTGCTAAGGAATTTACGGAATTTGCTAATTATTGATGAGCGCGATTCGTGGTGGCGATTTTAAACCAAAACCGTGATTCTCCATCCTTGCAAAGTATTGTTTTAAAGTTCGTTTGGTTGTGCTTTTTCTCTGTAGTTGCCTTTGAATCATAAATAAATATTTACTCTACACAAAGCGAGGCACGCCGTTTGCGCAGGATCAGCATATTGCAATACTGTACAGGATAGCTTGATTAGCAGCAACGGGAGAGGGAGTAGTACAGATGGAGTCAGTTGTGTGGGCCCACATGGCCCAAAGGCTGTATGAAGACTATGTCCACAGCATGCGAAATGCAGTGATAAGAAGCAGATCACTGATGTGGAGTAAGTTGATGATGAACTAGTCCGATGAAGCTGTGTGCACAGGGCGAACCAGATGAGTGAAGCATGAGGACGAAGCTGCAAAAATATGCAAGAATAATGGCACGCAACCTACCAAATATGTAGGCGTGTTCGTAAGAAAGCAGACGTGTACGCACAGAATTTGGAAATGTGGTATCGGGCAAATTGCCAAAGTGTGATGGGGACGGTGGATGTACTGCGTGGCGGGCCACATCCGCCACGTCGCAGTGCGGTTATACATATACGTGTGGCTTTTTGTAGGGAAACCGCTTGCCAGACGAAAACCCACCACGTCCTGGAACACTGCCGGCTGTTGATATGACGTTGACAAGATCGCATCTGACTAATTATTCTCGCGGACATTCGCAGTCAGGTTTCGCCAGTTTGTTTCCAATGGTTGTGTAGTCTCCTTGGGAGTCGACCGCAGGTGGTTGAAACGGTTGAAGTTGGACGACTCAGGTGACGTTTATTGATTTGATTATTTTTCTGCGTTCGTTTAGCGTGTAAGGATGGCGAAGTGCCATTGATTTCTATGTTCTGTGTTGATTTCGTTTCCAGGTGAGCTTCGCACATATGTCCTCAGAGATGTTACTGCAGGTAGTGCTATCCTTTAGAAAAAGGCAGAAAAGTAAAACGGACCGAGCAAACTGCCAAGGAAATTGAACCGGACTGTGTCAGGGCATAAAGATGGAATTTATGGTAATGTATGCTGGCTAAAAACAATGGAATGACCAATAAGTTGTACAGCATATCCGTAGTTTTGCGTGTAAGCAGGAGCCCAGATTTTTGTTGAAGGTGAGACGCAAAAGCTATCCGAAGTGGCCTAGCGTACGCAAAGGTTGTTCTGTGTGGAATACTTTGCGCAATGAACTGGAACATCTTCAAAACGTTCGTTGAACCTCATGACACTGATGACATCAGAAAGAACCAGTACAAAAGCAGAGCCAGTTCAGTACGCAAAAGTTGAAATACCGCAGTAGATAATGTGAATATGGTACTCAAGGAACAAAAGTAACATGTGTTTCTAAAAGCCCTGCTTAGTAAATCCATGAACTAAAAATGCCTTTCGGTTGGGCAGGTCCACGATTTACTGTCGGTTTGGTAATAATGAGGATAATAATAATAGGCAAACGTCAAGTCGGAAAACATTTGGTGGTCTTGACGAAACAAAGTTTGCCACGATGAAAGGAAATCATATAACGAGGACTAACCTGCGAGGCCCAATGTGTCCATGGCTAACCCTCCTGAAAAGAAACAAACACGTGCAAATGAAATGCCGCGTCTCATATCGGAACCTACCGGCATTCACCACCTCCCAGTCATAAGTCCAGTGTTGAGAGCTGGATATGCAGCGGTTATCATCCTGGCTTATGCGCAATCAAAACAACTACAACCGGCTAAGCAGGCAGCACTATACATAAATGCATGGTTATTACTTGACAAGGACACGCAATCCATTTTTACGATGACCTTGCGTCCAATCGCTCTCACACGATACTTTGGCTTCTAATAAATGTCCATAGTGTTTTCTATTTCAAGCATTAATTATTTCCACTAAGGACCCCCACAGCATAGAATAGCCATAGCGTTGGTGAAAAATATTTATCCCAAGCTACTCCTGCAGCTTCTGTAAAACAAGTTGCCGGTTGCACTAACCATACATGTTTTGTGGCTGACACTTTATCCGTGCTCTATTCTTGTAATCATGCTCAACGAGCCGAGGCAGGAACTTATCAAGAATAAAAGTTGGTTATTTGTTTATTTATTTAACCATATCATATATAGAGATAATAAAGTAACTAGATATATTGCTCTTTTTTGCCAATGATGGGCGCATCTGTACAGGCGTGATCATTTTGGGGGAAACGATTTATCTGGAAAGATACGAAAACCGATAACATTTTCCATGACCTAGATTACTGGGCGTTTGCTAGAGGTCGTTCTCGCGGGGATAAGTACATTTTGTACAACGGTACGATTACTTTGCACAAGTATTACAAGATAATGATTATTTAGTCCTTAGTTCCGAAGGCTGCGTCGGCAGCGGAGGTGTAGTAATCAGAAGTGTTGTACTACTTAATGTGGCTATTATCGTATTATCTGTGGTATTATAGGGACTTGACCGCATTATGCAAAGGTACAGTTCAGTTGCTTTCCCTTAATAGCGAGGCTAGCTTCGAGTAGAACGTTGCGCTTTTTGTTTATGTTTACTAGAAATCCTTGCAAATCTCCTTTTTTGGCATTTCTAATGCCATCATTTTTCTTTCCACGAGCTCACCATTTGGTGGGACACCTATTTTACCAAAATTGGCTAATGGAGCTAGATTGAATATCCTTGAGAGAAGGCTCTTACAGTGTTGGCATACGGGGATTAGCAGGTGCACAACCTGACCCTTGTAAAAGGAACGCCGCCGAAAATATTAGGAAGCATGCTGCCCAACTTTGGAATCCACCTTGTAAATAAAAGAATACATAAGTGTATTTCTGGACTGGCCGAACCCAATTGTTTTGGCCTTGCATCGGCAGGAGCATGTGTCTCCCGAACTCAGCAGGAGAGCGCCAGGTAAGATGTATGTAGAAGAGATATTGTTTGGCAAATTTAGCCCAATAGTTCAGGCCTCAATAAAATTTTATCCTTGCGAGGTAACGGATCATTTGCTCTGGTGGAAAAAAGTAAAAGCGGCGGATTATCTTTCACTCGTTGCGTCGCATCTATGGACGATTACCTGGTTGCTCGACGAAGTATCTGTGACCATCTCGACAAAATAGACAACGAACTAAGTAAACCACACCGACAAACAGAATGCATGCATCCGGAACGCGGCTGCTCAATTTCAACGATGGCTGAACTATTATACCCCTATATCATGTGCATGTTACTTAAATATCTTATACACATGCATCATAGGTGAGGAAACGCAATGTGAAGCGAGCAGATCACGGATCGGTGGGAAAGGGAGGGCTTCCAAATTAGGAAAGAACATGGAACAAATCGAGGTGGATGGGTCCTAAAGCGCATATGCCCAACCCATGGGACACCAAGCTAGGCTGAGGTGCGGAGTATAAAAATATAGCGCTGAGAGGAAACCGTGTTTATGCCTCTAAGTGGTTGGGAAGGTTATATCAAGACTGCATGAATTAGGAACCCCTAAAAGTACAAAAGACATTTAGGATAATTTGACATGTTTCGGCCTGAAGAATGCACATGTATCTTAGATAAATGTCGCAGGTTTTGTCCCTTAGAGCCGAGTTCCATATTCATAAGTCTATGTCATCAACACCAGTAATCTAGAGGAGACAGAGATCAATAATAAACAAATGAACCTAGGAAAATTTAGCAAAATTTGGCGAATATTTTCG
The DNA here is from genome assembly GCA_944474145.2 of Dicrocoelium dendriticum. Lineage (NCBI taxonomy): Eukaryota > Metazoa > Platyhelminthes > Trematoda > Plagiorchiida > Dicrocoeliidae > Dicrocoelium > Dicrocoelium dendriticum. The sequence continues at coordinate 105,706,276 of OX104069.1, forward strand.
GTGCATGAGGCTATCTGGGGCTGCGTTGGTGGGGCATTAGCAACTTTAATTCAGGGGTTGAGCATGCTCGGACTAAGGGCTTATGGTGCCTCATGGTGCAGGGAGACGTTGCTTGAGAGTCACTTCTCCATAAGTTTAACTTCTGAAGCAAGCACCAGCGATGTGCATCCACGTGGCAATATTAACTAGTAGTATCACGTCACACCAGCTACTTTCTAGGTGGATTCCTGGCAGAACTTTTCCAAACCCTAAGCAAAGAATTGTAAGGAAAAGCATGGGTATGATATTGAGTAACAACAGAAATGTGGGAGCTGGTTGTTCACCAACCATTGTGCACAAGGCATGGTAGGTTTGTAGCCAGGCAAAAGTTAATTAACACACGGGCAGCCAAGGTAAGGTGAAGGAATGGTCAAACTTTTCTGGATGTCCAGCCAGCCAGTGTGACAAAGACCTCTCTGTAGCTGGTTAGCTTTCTTGCCAGTGTAATGGTCTCTGGAAGTGCGAATCTATTACTAGGAAAACCGGTTGAAGTAGAGGATAGGGTTTGCATGTGTCCTGGCTATTAATGTCGCAAACAGCGTCAGACACATGTAGTACAGATTAAACTAAGTATCTGGAGCCAAGAGATAAGTGGCCAACAAACTGCCTAATTCATGGGCCAATAACTTTTAAAGTGACCTTTTTATCGACAAGCTGCCATCTACTTTATTTTGCGGTAAGCATACTGATATTTGTTGGAAAGGCGCAGTAAAGTATCTCCCATTCAGGCATAATGATAAAGCATCAATTAAGGTCAATTAGCAACTGCTTTCTACGGAAGTATCTGGATACAACTAAAGCTGATATTTAGACGGTATTTTGGACAAATCTAACGGTAACTTTAGGTATTCAGCCGGCAACAGTACCTTTCAACCTCTACAAATCTGAGGTGTGTTAGGATACCATTACTAGGCGTACCGCAAAAGTGTTAAACCTAAATTTTTCCCACGGATCCAGTGATAAAAGAAGTTTGAAAGCAATAAAATGTACTGCATCTGACAAGAAATAAAAGTGTATATAATATGTACGGATTGAGATTTGCCTGCACTGATGGCATCGCTATTGCTCTGTAATATCCTGTATGAGGTACACCTACCGACTTGCGAACCTGCCAGTCAGTAGGCTAGGCTGTAGGCTTTGCTGAACTTTTGAAAGGTGACAAAGTGCCCGATAAAAAGGGAAGCAGGAGGGTTGTGGTCACCGGTTGGTCTATGCGGCTTTGGGCCAAAGTGTCAGTGAAGGTACCGAATTACGTCAGGAACTAATCAGAAATGACTAAATACCTATGCACTTAGCAATCTAATGTTAACACCTTTATAATGCGTGCGACTGATCCGACTGAGTCCTCCCGGGTGTTTTGATTGTGGTACTGGATACAAGGGAAATATTGGGTGCATTTATGGGACAATCCATGGGGTCTAGCCAACGATTATCTCTTATAAGTTGCTTTCATGGTGACGCCTACGCATCACCTGGTGCAGCCATATGGCAGAAGTGTCCGTAGGAGAAAGCAATAAGGTCATGAAGAGATCGCTGAAAGATAAAGTATCGTATATTCGTCGTTCTATTCTCAAAACCTATAAACTGTGTCAGGGATACGACTAAAGTCTGTTGGTGTTACGACAATACCGGCAAGGAAAATGGATGAGTGGTGAGTTCAGGGTGCTTAGTTGGCATGCACTACATCATGGGCGTCCACAAGGAACATCAGGGCCAGTTTCGGGTGGGTGATCTTGCGAATCTCAGATAATGAATAGGCTTTGTATATTGTCAACTCATGGGATCCTTTATATCTCCTTCGTGAAGGCGTGTAGGTATTGGATTTAGCTCAGTCTGGAAGGCAATTTGTTTCATAAGTTCAGGTCTACAACTAAGAAGAAAGGGGGTCGCAGTCTCTAGTTTGCCCGAAGCTGGGTGCTGGTCTGGCCCCTGTTTAGTAGTTTAGAGGATGATGCGCAAGTTAGTTTAAGGTAAGTGATATTCGTATGCAGCCTTTTATGAATTAATATTTGTAAGAAGCACACGATAAAAATAATGGGCCTTTGCCAACGGGGCTGTATTTAATGGCATTCGCATCTTTGTCGATAACTCATCGCTTGCTGTGATGGAGGCAGCGGCTTCGTAAAGCGCCGCTGAGAATTTTCAAGCAGAACGCAGTCCAACTTCCGTCGGTTGCAGCAACCGATAGTAATATTCCAGGTGTGGACGGACTTGGCTCTTATAAAGCTCTAGCCTTGCATCTGGGGTGTGCTTGTATCGGCGTATATAGGATGGTGAGCCACTTACAATTGCCACTTGCTAACAAACGCTCTGAAACATTGGGGCGCATGGAGTAGCGCAAGCCGAGATCTGTTGGCTTGGCACTGTGTTTGATAGTGATGCTTTTTATTGTTAGGGACGCTTTAGGTATAGAAACTACGTGGGTCACGGCAATCGATTTGCAAGCGGGGAACCTTATTTGCCAGCCTACGTTTGACTTTTCAAGTGCAGCGACCTCCCCATAGATACCATTAATCGCGGATACCTTTGATTACCAATTCAAAGACGTACATAACTTTTACGTCGTGATGATGAAAGGGCGACCGCGTTGCAACCCCCTGCAGAGTTTAGTGGTATAAATCAAAAATAGGAACGACCAAGAACGCTCCCTTGCACCACGCCAGTGGGGACGGAGGTCTGGGTTGCTACCGTTTGCTCAACCCTAACAGACGGCCTGTGTCCTATTAGCTAGGAACTCAGCCAGTCTAATAACTACTGTCTACCCCGTAAGCCAATAACTTATGCATCCGGCGCACGTGTAGTACCCTATCAAACGTCAGTTGCATATCAAGCTGAAGAATGACAACGAAATGACTAGGGTCAATGGCCTCGGTGACGGAATTGAGGAAGTCCAGCCGACAGGTTGCACAAGACTGAGCGCATAACAAAACGTGCACTGGTTCGTTTATGTGCTCGCTTGCATAAGGGTAAATCATGAGGACAATTTTAATCATCTTCGCCATCACGCGCAAGATATTAAAAGTGTGGTCAATAAGGCGATAGCCACCAACTTCCTGTAGGTTTTCAACCTACTGCGGTGGCCTAATGATGGAATGTATCCAAGCGGTCGGTTACTGCTCTTGGTGCATGGATAACGTAAGGAATTTCAAAAATAGAATAGGGATATCTATGCCACCATTCTTAATTAGACTAAGCGGTATTCCTTCTGGACCGGCGTTCCAGGATGACTTGCTGCGTAAAATAGCAGAACGGACACCGTTAATCTCAAGATGTAGGGAGGACAGGGACTGGGAACCGCGCACTTACAAGACCTGAAATCTTGAAACACTTGCTGGACACCATCATACTTTAATGTGTGAGCTGATGACTTCAAATTAAAATTCTTGCGTCACTGGAAGTGTCGTTGGGACCAATCTTGGGTAGAAAAATGTCATCCATAGTTAGGGTCCGTAAGCGATGCAGCCGGCCGAGCTTCTTAGATTCCTAAGCACTATTTAGTGCTTCTGTTTCTTGATTGGTTTGCTGCTGTTTAGATCTGGCTGGAGGCTGAGTAGTAATCTCATTCACACTCATGATGTGGGCAAAGTTGAAGGTTTGGTTGCAGGATGATTTAAGCTGACGCATTCTGTTTTGCGTATTTGGTTGATTACACTTTAGATGATTGTCTTATTAAACGTGACACGGGAGCTAGATAATCGTGACGGTAAAGTATATCCTCATAAAAAATCTCAACCGACTGATCCACAGAATCAGATATAAAGAATTCAGCCTGATTTCTTGAGCTAACGCGTATAGCGTAGGTTGTCCAAGTAAGGATGTGCATCCGGCAGTGTACTACGAATGCGTCTGTTTCTTTTGGGCAGACATTATGTTGCCTTAAGTAAACCGAGAAACGCACTACACTGTGATCACTACCCGGAAAAGTCCGGCCGACTGACACTCGCCTAGATAAAATGCCCAGAATAAATATTAAGATAAAACATATTTCCCAGATTATATAATTATTTATATATTTGTATTTTGCACAGGATGGATGTAGAAGGCTGAGGACTGCGACAGTGTGAAATGTCTACCTGTGACTTTATCCAGTGGCCAGTCACATTCACCACGTCGCAGCGTTGTTAAGCGGATATTGGTGGCTATTTATAGGGAAAAGGTTTGCCAGGCGAAAACCCACCACGTTCTGGAACACTGCCGTAGTTTCCGTTGAACAATAGTGCTAGTCATCTATACACCGTATAAACCGATTTTGCAATCTATTATTTGCAGTCGTTCGACAACCAATATTCTTCCTTGGTTGGCCGAATGGATTAGTAATGGTCAGGCAGCAGTCGTTGAAGCCAGTCAATGATGTAAAAGAGTCGCAAAGTCGAAGGATAATCATGCTAGTAAGTATGAACAATGTTAACAGAGGCCGACTTTTTCTATTATATTCTTGTCCGGCCGGCAAACGTTGTCCAGTTACCAACGCTGGACATGTCAAGGGGACAGTAAGTGCAGTTGTTTCTTGTGGTTGAATATGTCCATTACAGGCGAAAATGTTTTTCTAAGCAAAGTGGATTCGGGATTCCTTCAAATGTAAGTGTTATGTTCTCCATGGCCAAGTAAAACTTCATGAAAGGCCACCGGAAAAGCCACTTATATGAGCGCAATGCTGTCCGTGAAGTGACCTCAGAAACGTTCCAAGTGACTGGAGAATCGGAATGTTTAAAGCAGTGAAGGTACTCACACCTGTTAATGGGACGGAACCAGCCAATGAGAGCGTTTTACGCTGAGGGCTATTGATTTGGCCATAAATTGAATGTACCGTTAGTTTGGACGTTAAGCAAACTTACGTGCCAGCCGTACGCCGGTCTCCTGCTTTGGGAAGTCGGGCTGATCAGAGTGCACGCTAACAGCACGTCATCGGTAGGTCAGCCGAAACCATAACATATATTTTTGGCGACGGAAGGTAGTGGATCAAGATGTCAATTTCAGCGGAAGACCTGAAAATCATTTTGTTGCAGCAACTGCAGAAATTTGAAGCAGCACAGCTGCGTATGATTGAAACTCTCACCCAAATGTTATCTGTGCAGCCTACGGTCGTTCAGAACAATGGGAAGCCTTCGGCGGATGCGATGATCAGTAGTGTTAATGAGTTCATATTCGACCCTGACTCAGGATTAATATTCGATGCGTGGTTCAGGCGCTATGAAGATGTTTTCAGGGCAGAGTTGTCAGGTCTCGATGATGCATCAAAAGTTCGCCTTTTGTTACGAAAACTCGGAACGGTTGAACATGACAGATACATTAACTACATTTTGCCAGACAACGCGCATGATTTCAGCTTTGATGATACAGTTGCTCGACTCACAGCGTTGTTTGGAGACCAGTCGTCTCTTTTCAATAACCGATACAATTGTCTAAAGCTATGCAAAAAGGACAATGACAGTCTTATTGCTCACGCGGCGATAGTCAAACGTGAATGCCAGAAATTCAAACTGAAGTCGCTCACGGAAGACCAGTTCGCGTGTTTGATACTAGTATGCAGTCTACAGTCCCCAAAAGACGCCGAGATTCGAACGAGAATAATTGGTATGTTGGAACGCGACACAGATGTTACATTACAAAACGCCATGGCTGAAGCCCAAAGAATCATGAATATAAAGCACGATACGGCTATGGTGGAAGATTCGAGAGCACATTCCGCAGATATATCTGTCCAGCAAATTTCAGGAAACAACCCACCGACCGCTCAACCTAGCAGATATCCACAATCCAAACCCCATCACCTTGCTGGCAATGCGGAGGATGGCATTTTGTGAGATGGTGTCCTTTCAGCAAACATGTTTGTCAAAGGTGCTTTAGACGGGGGCACAAGGAGACCCAATGCAGATTCAAATCATCATTTAGATCGTCATATGATACTCGGGAAGCAGGTTACCGAAGGTTCGCGACAAGAGTAAACGCTAACTATACGGACGATGTTAAAGGTAGAAGAATGTTCGTCACTATTACCATCAACGGAAGAGTAGCGCGTCTGCAGATTGATACGGCTTCCGATATTACAGTCATTACGGAAAACTTATGGAAAGCTATCGGTTCACCTGACATTAAACCAACTAACCATAAAGCGAAGAGCGCATCAGGTACGAGCCTAAACTTGATCGGTCAGATTGAATGTGAGTGTCGCTTTGCCAACTTCACCGCTTGGGGAACTATTTTCGTCACAACACACAAGAATTTGGACCTCCTTGGATTAGACTGGATTGAGCGATTCAACCACTTAGATGTTCCCATTAATCAAATCTGTGCAGGTGTTCACTTACACAAACCAAAAGTCCCCAAGGCAATGGCAATCGAACAAATTCGAGAGAAATATGCACCTGTTTTCCGTGAAGGACTTGGTAAGTGTACAAAGTTGCAAGCCTCTTTGTCCTTAAAACCCGATGCTGTTCCTGTTTTCCGTGCAAAGCGGCCAGTACCTTCCGCAGCAGTCCCAATTGTTGACCAGGAACTTGATCGTTTGGAGAAACTTGGGGTTATCTATGCAGTGAACTACTCTTCTTGGGCGGCTCCAATTGTGGTTGTCAAGAAGCCGAACGGCCAGATCCGAATATTGCCGACTTTTCTACTGGGCTGAATGAAGCGTTAAACACGCATCAGTATCCTCTGCCAGTCCCAGATGATTTGTTCTCGAAACTAAATGGGGGTCAGTGTTTTGCCAAGCTAGATCTATCGGATGCGCACTTACAAATAGAAGTTGATGAAGCTTCTAGAGAATTACTGACGATAAATACGCACCGAGGTTTGTATCAGTATCATCGACTTCCATTCGGAGTTAAGTCCGCGCCAGCAATTTTTCAGCAAATCATGGATACCATGCTAACAGATGTAGATGGTGCTGCCGCATATTTGGACGATATCATTGTCGTCGGAACTAACCCAGATGACCTTTTCAGAAAGCTGCACTTAGTACTTGATCGCATACAAGAGTACGGATTTAGACTTCGCCCAGAAAAGTGCACGTTTTCCATGGACTCCATTAATTTTCTTGGCTTCATAATTGACAAGTACGGTAGACGTCCAGATCCGTCAAACATTGATGCTATAAAAAAGATGCCAACTCCCAAAGATGTGCCTACTCTGAGGTCCTTCTTAGGACTCGTCAGTCATTACAGTCAATTTCTGCCACATATGCACAGCGTGCGTGGACCACTCAATGAGTTACTCACCAAGGACAAACGTTGGCACTGGTCCGAAGATTGTCAGAAGTCCTTTGAGGAGGTGAAGCGAATGCTGTGTTCTGACCTTATGCTGACACATTACGACCTTACACTTGAAATCGTGGTGGCGGCAGACGCTTCGAAGTATGGCGTGGGTGCAGTTATCTCTCATAAGTTTGCTGACGGATCGGAAAAAGCGATCGCACACGCAGCTCGATCACTGTCGCCAGCCGAAAAGAATTACGGGCAGATAGAGAAAGAGGCATTAGCGTAAGTCTTTGCAATAAAGAAATTTCACAAAATGTTGTATGGCAGGAGGTTTACCCTGCTTACCGACCATAAACTACTCCTAGCCATATTTGGATCAGTCCGGTATACCCGTTTATACCGCGAACAGACTGCAGCGTTGGGCCACGGCCTTACTCGCCTATGATTTTGCGGTGAAGTACACGACTACAAAGGACATAGGTCAAGCAGACGCACTTTCCCGGTTATTGGAGCTACAACAGCATCAGCAGGAAGAATCTATAATTGCAGCAATCTCCCTTAAATCAGAGGTCAACCAGGTCTTGATGGAGAATTTTAGGAAGCTTCCCGTGACGTTTGACATGGTACGTGACGTAACTGTGCGAGATCCCCTCTTGCGCCAGGTAATCCAATTTCACACTACGCAGTGGCCAAGTGATACTCTATCCGGAGAGCTACAATTTCTCTCTCGGCGAAAGGACGAACTTTCGATCGTAAATGGGTGTTTACTTTTGGCTGAGAGAATTGTCATACCCAAAGAACTTCGCCAAAGAGTCCTTCAGCAATTTCATCGGGCACATCCTGGAATTAACAGAATGAAACGCATTGCTCGGAGTTTTGTCTACTGGCCAAACATTGATTCGGAACTCGAGCAACTAGTAAAGTCATGTCCCAGATGCGCGCTTGCTAGTAAGGCACCGAGAAAAGCTGACTTAGCTTCCTGGCCGTCGGCAACAAAACCGTGGGAACGCGTGCACGCTGATTTCTTTGGTCCCCTAAACGGTCAGCAGTACCTAATAGTTGTTGATTCCAATAGTAAATGGCCTGAGGTCTTCTGTATGGAGCGTGCGACCAGTGGGGCAACAATTAACATTTTGAGGAGACTTTTTAGTCCACACGGAATACCAGAATCCTTGGTCACTGACAATGGTTCTCAGTTCACTTCTTCCCAATTTGCCGAATACTGCGCACAGCATGGTAACACGCATCTACGGTCGCCACCGTTTCACCCTCAGTCAAATGGACAAGCAGAGCGCTTCGTCGACACCTTTAAGCGATCGCTACTAAAGATGCGGGGGGAAGGAACCACACAGGAGATACTTGATACATTTTTGCTCGTGTACAGATCAACTTCAAATCCCCAAGTACCAAACCAGTTGTCGCCGGCAGAAGCACTAATGGGAAGAAAACTCCGTACTGTGAATTCCCTACTAACTCCGAGGTGTACTAATGAGCAAGAAAGGAACGTTCGGATGGAGCAGTACTACAACGAGCGACACAGAACTCAAGCACGCCGCTTTTACCACGGACAGCGTGTCTTAGTAAGAGACTATCGCGCGGGAAACCCGCAATGGGTGGTAGGATCGATACGGAGAAATATTGGACAGGTGCTATATGAGGTTAATGTGGGTAATTTGATTTGGACCAGGCATTCCAATCAGCTGCGACCAACTAGCATCCCTGCGGGCACAAGCGCTCGGTTACTACCGTTAGATATTCTACTAGAGAGTTTTGACATGCCATCAAATCCCCAAAGCAATTCGGATGCATCCCGCACAGAAGTCTCAGAGGAACCGAAGGTCCAGACCGGGCGCTGTACTGATTGACTACGGAGACTTGTCCTAAGAATGCAGTTGGATCCAAAAATGAAGTCTTATGTCAACTTGTGCGGGGGAAGGTGTTAATGAAACGGAACCGGCCAATGAGAGCGTTGTACGCTGAGGGCTATTGATTTGGCCATAAATTGAATGTACCGTTAGTTTAGACGTTAAGCAAACTTACGTGCCAGCCGTACGCCGGTCTCATGCTTTGGGAAGTCGGGCTGATCAGAGTGCACGCTAGCAGCAGGTCATCGGTAGTTCAGCCGAAACCATAACACACCAGAATTGTTTGGCTTCGATTGTGGAACAGGGGATCCATATAAATATATTATTCCAGGTGAGTAAATGGTTCTGCTGTGAGTATGAGGCGAGCTAAACCCATTTGTTTAGACCCCGTAAAGTTAGCGTCTCCAGAATGGCGGAAAGGGCTCCACTTGGAACGATATGTGGGTTCTTCATCTTCCGGAGACCGGAGCAAGCGTTTAAAACAGCTGGCTATGGAGGATGGGTCGACCTGTCCCAGCGGATAAACCTTCTTATTTTAGCTGAGGTTACTGTGGAAATCTCGGGAGAAAAAGGGCAACGGACAAGAGGCAGCCAAACAGCAATGAATCAAGAAGCACTATCAAAAGACTGTTGGCGCGCAACAGTGCCTATGATGCATTAACACTTATGTAATTTTGTTTAGTATACATGATTTGCGAGCGCGTCCCTTACATCACGTTGTTAGTGGGACTCAGCTTACAGGTACTTGGTAAAAAGATGGTTCTGCACGCGCAGTGTCAAGAGACCGATATAATAAAGCGGATAGACAAAAGTTGAACGACTAATACGATTGTTGGAGAGAAACATGTAAACCGATGATGATGACAGCAGTCCGAATGCGAGAGGCATCTTAGGTGAAACTAAGGACAATTAGGTTGAGACCGAATGCGGGAGCAACATAGGTAAAGCAACGTACAAGACGAAAAGGAACTACAAAGAATCAGCTAGGAGCGGATGAATGCGGACGGCAGTGCGAAGAGTAATTCATGAGAGTATGTACCCGAGTGCGCTGATGATTCCACAACCCAAAAGCCTTCAGAATCTAGAGAAAAGGGTCCAGTAGGCCAAAAATGCCCTGCATTGGGAGTCCTTATCCCATGTACAGGCACACAAATAGGCAGCTGCGAACATAAGGTGAAGAGCAGAAGCATACGCAGAGAGGTAAGTGAGCATTATAATGGAAGTAGTAGTCAAGAAACACGTATCAATGTTTCGAGTGCCATCAATAATCCGCAGCGTGGTCGGAGAGGAGGAGACCATATGCACGAGGATAATTTGGTTGGTCGCAACGAGTGTAAGCCGTGGGAAGAAAAATGGAGCGCAAGGACAGAGAAGGCCATGGATAAGAGGAAAATAAAAGCAACAAGATTCTAGACGAAAGTGGAAGAGAGCGAAGTCACTGTCAGACCCTGGCCGGAAATGGCACTGCCATCTGGAAGTGGTAGGAGTGCAAATCGCCGTTCAGTTAAGAATAGTTTAGTCGGCAAACGGTGATTGGATCTTACAATTTTGGTCAGAATAACTGTGGGGGAAAAGCGGAAGTTGACGAGTTAAATGTCAAAGGGGATATATTATACAGGGGTGATTACGTCAGGCAAGCTTCACGAAGTGAAGGAGACCGATCAGACGACACTTATTAGTCGGTGCATTGAGATTGCCTGCGTCACATATTTGCTGTCTGTTGACTAATTCTGGGACACTTAGGTATACACTAGCAACTAAAAGGCTTCACCCCAATGTCATTGCTAGCCGTCGATACTCTCTATCTCGCCGAACAACCTCCTCGTGGTGCCAGCTGGGTGGTTCGGGTTTAACCCGTTCCAGCAAATAGTTCGGCGGCAGTGTCCCAGAACCTGGTGGGTTTTCGCCTGGCAAGCGTTCTCCCTATAAAAAGCCACAAATGTCTGCTTAACAACACTGTGACGTGGCGGTCGTGACTCGCCACAAAATAAAGTCACTGCCCCGTGGGTATCCGAATAATCCCTTCCAACGCACGGACCTCTATCTTCTACTCCAGCATTGCCGACGATATAAGAGTCAAAATTAGAGCAGCACAGTTACTAACAGGAACCTCACAGTTACACACCCACACACACACAGTTACATAGTTACCTACCCCCTACATAAACGTACACCGGTACGGCAAACATAACGGGTTCTTGCACATTCTTGACCGCGCACTGTTATGTCAAAATGATCATGACTGTTAAGGCGTGCCTCGCCTTGTCGAGAATAAAAACTTTATTTAGTTATTAATTACATATGTCACCACTTTTTAGCTGCAGCGAGTGATTGTAGGTAGCATACATCTTTGCGCTAGGAACCACTCCTTATCTCGCCAACACTTACTCCTTTGAATTGTTGGAATTACACACCTTCGCCGGTTTGTTGACTTCTGTCACTGTAAGTATCCACTAATAACTGGAATGCTTAATCGAATTCAGTTGCTGTCCAATGGTTCTCTCGTTTAGCACCATTATGCTTCGTTCCTCTTATCTCCAGCACGTTTTCGTCAGTGATTTGTTGTAGGCTCCATACATCTTTGCGCATATCCGGAGCCACTAGGAGACACCTCTTGTTTCTCCATCCCACAATCTCTTATAATGTCTGTATCACTTACCTTGACTGGCTTGCTGATGCATTCTGTGACACCGTAGGAATCCATTAGGGACCAAACTGCCTAATGGAATGCTTACACCTGGGCACCGACAGTTTTTCATAGCGCCATTGTCTATCGATCCTCTTTACCTCAGCACCTCTGTTTAGTAGCAACTAGTGGTTGTAGGTTCCAAACATGTCTGAGCATATCCGAAGCTTGCTCAGAGCCACTCTCTTTAATCCCCAACCTTCTTCCTTTAGGAGTGTCTGCGTCATATACCTTTGCTGTCTGTTGACCTATCCTGAAACATTTTAGGCATCCAAAAAAGGCTTCACCCCAATGCCATTGCTAGCCGGCGAGACCATTATCAGTGCTTCGTATTAGTTCTGGCATCTCTGTTTAGCAATAGCCATTCTTCGTAGGCTTTAACCATCTCTGCGCATATCTGGAGCTTGCTAAGAGCCATTCCTTATTCCTCTCTGAGACTGCTTTCGTCACATACATTTGCTGCCTGATGACATTTTCTGGGACACTTTAAGTATCCACTAGCCACTAGAAGGCTTCACCCCACTGCCATTGCTAGCTGTCAATACTCTCTCTCCCTTGGTGCCATCATCAGTTCTTCGGATTACCTACGTCACCACTTTTCAGCTGCAGCGAGTAATTGTATGTAGCATACATCTTTGCGCTTGGAGCCACTCATTATTTCTCCAACATTTACTCACTTGAATTGTTTGCATCACACATTCGCTGAGTTGTTAACATCTGTCACTGTAGGTATCCACTGGTAATAAGTAGGCTTAATCCGAATGCGCTTGTTGGCCACTAATATACACAATCCTAGCGTCATTATCTGTCGCTCCTCTTATCTTCCTCACTACTGCATCAGTTGGCCTTATGCTCCATGTCCCTTCCGCGCGGCTCTTGAGCTTGCCAGGATACACTCCTTGTCTCTCCATCATACACTTGCCTGGGGTATCTGTATCACACCTCCGCTGGCTTCTTGATGCACTCAGTGACCCTATAGGCATACCCTAGTGACCAAACGTCTGAGTTGAATGGCTGCATCTGGCCACTGATGGTCTTTCCATCTGTCGGTCGTGGTTAATTCGGCACCTCTGTTTAGAAGTAGCCAGTGGTTATGGGCTCAATGAATATGCGATTATGCAGTGCTTGTTAGGAGCCATTCCCTATCTAAATAACCTTTATTCATTTAGTATATCTGCATCCAATCTTTCCGCTGCCCTACCGCCAATTGAGCGTTGGATCTCACTAGAGGTAACGTATTTATTTTCACTTATTCTGCGTTCCCTAGCGTATTACGCTAGCTACTGGCTGATCATGCACCTTGCAATTACCATCAGCAGTCAAACTCCCTTTGCTCTCACCCCATGCAATCTTTGGCTCATACTAAACCGATACTTTGCAGGTTACTTACACTCTTGTCTCTACGCAGGCGTTAGCAATTCACCCATACGGCTAATAATGCCACAGAATATTCAAAAGACACGTCCAGCATAAATATGGTTGCGCAGTGTACATGCTTTTGTCTCAACTCCAAACATTATAACGTAAGACTTTAACAATGTTTAACTCCATGCCTCATCTTGCAGTCTTCATTTGGGTGTCCCTCACTTTCCCGCTTCTCCGAGGTCCGAAACTTCTTTGAGATCTGGAATGAAACTGAGGAACAGTTTTCGCCCAACCAGAGAGCGAGGTCTCAGTGCCCTCTTTGACTGCTTTCTGAGTAGCGGAATGCAGTTTTAGGCTCTGCTTCACCAACACACTATTTCGCTCACATTGCGAGTCTGCCTGACTTGCATACCCTATAGTTATGTAGCTTCTTGCATCCCAAACCTGTCCGTCTCTGCTGCCCCTTTATTTATCCTCCCACCTTAACTGTTCGACTTACTCTCAATGTGCCGACTGATCCAGTCTCGTCTGATTGGTCCCCTGCTCTCCGAAATCATTCAGACTGCTGCGTTGTTACCAGCAGTTGATGAGAATTCCGAATGCTCTGCCCCCATTACCTCTCGAGCCCCATGGACTTTTCCAAACCTTATAAATAAACCTCTCTATCCGGACCGTCTCCTCTCCTTATGGCGTTCTCTACTTTCATTTCTTCTCTAATCGGACTGCCAACGCCAAGTGCCCTGCAATAATCTAATCTCGGCTGACCGGACTGCATCTTTGACCTGTTCCAGACTCGCAAGATTTATCGATCTAGGCCCTGTATAACCAAAGCTATGTCGCGGTTACATTGACAGCCCGCTAGAGTTGATTACCCTTTATTAATATGGTCACTTCCATCAGTACCCTGTACACACAATCCTTCTTCAATCGGACGACCAACGTTTAGTACCTGCCTTTCTTTATCATTATCTGATCAGTCAAATTCGCTGGGACTATTACGAGGCCTCCGGATGTTGACTAATCCAGTCTCGTCGGTTCGGTCTCGGGCTCTCAGTGTTCTCTCACACTACCGGGATATCACCGGTGATTGTTTAGAACTGAACGATTCATAATTCGCACGAGAACGTCGCTAGCTTCACCACAATTTAAGCATAAAACCTTTTTCATCCTAACTATCATATCCTCGTAATTACCCTCACGAATTACTATTCGCACTGCCGTCCGCATTCATCCGCTCCTAGCTGATTCTTTGTAGTTCCTTTTCGTCCTGTACGTTGCTTTACCTATGTTGCTCCCGCATTCGGTCTCAACCTAATTGTCCTTAGTTTCACCTAAGATGCCTCTCGCATTCGGACTGCTGTCATCATCATCGGTTTACATGTTTCTCTCCAACAATCGTATTAGTCGTTCAACATTTGTCTATCCGCTTTATTATATCGGTCTCTTGACACTGCGCGTGCAGAACCATCTTTTTACCAAGTACCTGTAAGCTGAGTCCCACTAACAACGTGATGTAAGGGACGCGCTCGCAAATCATGTATACTAAACAAAATTACATAAGTGTTAATGCATCATAGGCACTGTTGCGCGCCAACAGTCTTTTGATAGTGCTTCTTGATTCATTGCTGTTTGGCTGCCTCTTGTCCGTTGCCCTTTTTCTCCCGAGATTTCCACAGTAACCTCAGCTAAAATAAGAAGGTTTATCCGCTGGGACAGGTCGACCCATCCTCCATAGCCAGCTGTTTTAAACGCTTGCTCCGGTCTCCGGAAGATGAAGAACCCACATATCGTTCCAAGTGGAGCCCTTTCCGCCATTCTGGAGACGCTAACTTTACGGGGTCTAAACAAATGGGTTTAGCTCGCCTCATACTCACAGCAGAACCATTTACTCACCTGGAATAATATATTTATATGGATCCCCTGTTCCACAATCGAAGCCAAACAATTCTGGTGTGAGTACCTTCACTGCTTCAAACATTCCGTTTCTCCAGTCACTTGGAACGTTTCTGAGGTCATTTCACGGACAGCATTGCGCTCATATAAGTGGCTTTTCCGGTGGCCTTTCATGAAGTTTTTACTTGGCCATGGAGGACATAACACTTACATTTGAAGGAATTCCGAACCCACTTTGCGGAGAAAGGCATTTTCGCGTGTAATGGACATATTCAACCACAAGAAACAACTGCACTCACCGTCCCCATGACAAGCGGCATGGATAGCTGGCCCCGCTTTGCGAGCCGGACCAGAGTATAACGTGATGTGTTTACTCAATTTGTTTACTCACCTGCGTCATTATCCTTCGACCCTGCGACTCTTTTACATCTTTGACCGGCTTCAACGACTGCTGCCTGACCATTACTAATCCATTCGGCCAACCAAGGAAGAATTTTGGTTGTCGAACGACTGCGAATAATAGATTGCAAAATCGGTTTATACGTTGCATAGATGACTAGCACTATTGTTCAACGGAAACTACGGCAATGTTCCAGAACGTGGTGGCTTTTCGCCTGAGAAGCGTTCTACCCATGAAACGCCACAAATATCTGTTTAACAACACTGCGACGTGGCGGATGTGACTCGCCACTGGATAAAGTCACTGCATACAACCAACCACTCGCAAGTCGACTACGCCCATATTTCAAATTTTCCCGACGCATGCAAGAATATGACACCCTCCGTCTGCAGGCACCTTTCTACTGCACTTATGGTGCCTTGATTGTTTCAACTACACACGAGTGAACCCGAAGTACCGTCGTGATACACAACGGCTTTTAAAACTTTATCATACTGGCAAGTCGACTAGACTCACACATCAACTCTTCCCGACACCGTTTCAACTACACACGATTGAACTTGATGTGTCGTCGTTATACACAACTGTTTTTAACCCTTGATCATGCCTAAGTTGGTGCGTCTCTATGAAACAGAGAATAAACCATTTATTTATTTATTTTAGCATGAACATATGACCAATTTTCTACTGGTATTGTTACGGTTTCCATAAAATATTTGTACAGTTGTACATATCTGATCATGCCTCTATGGGCGTGTCTCGCATAGTCGAGAGTAAATTATTTATTTATTTATGATTGATTCATTTGGTGTGTCACTATGAATTTGCGAATAAACTATTTATTTATTTATTTATCTGGAGAATGTAAAGATCCTAGCACATGGAAGCGCAATACACGAGAAAGAGTTTTTGGAAGACGGGTATTCTACAACGCATACAGTCAGTCGACGCAACGTTCTGGACGCAGTATACGCCACACTACTGATGAACGACCGCCAACTCAATCGTGTGAATCCGGTGGAACGTGTGAGTAGACAACCAGAACTGACGGCAGACTCGCTCGCAAGAGCAAGTAGACAAAGGAGGCGAAGTCGATGGTCATCTGCCCAGTAAGCAAGCGGAACGCGGATCGAAGCGCCAACCAATAGGATTGTTCGGCTCCACGACCAAGCACGACGGTATAAAACGTACGCACGCCAAGCTCAGCGCATCCTCACTGAAGCTTCTCTACGCTACTCTACGTAATTGCACGCTAGTCAATTACGCATTGATGCTGTCACCTCGATTGGTGACGAAATGTTTGCAACAAAATTGCCAAGCTCAGCAAACATTTCAACAGCCAAAGAACTTATTTAGTTATTTATTTAGGACACGTAATTTTATGGTTAAATAGGGTAAGAAGTATTATGAAGCTAGCAACAGGCGATAAGGTTATACGCGGGCAGCATAGCCAAATACTTGAGGTCCTACTCACAAATTGCGAAACGACCATGTCCAGTGTAAGTCAGTGGAGCATCGGAGGTAGGTTGCTCGTAAACGAGAGCAAAAGCCAGAGTCAAAAAGATAAGTGAAGTTGTAAGACTAGACAAGGGATATGAAGCAAGGTGGAGAGGGCATCTACAGTATCGTCAAGGGAAAATATAGGAAAGGTCATAGGTGACATCTGTCAGCTTGGGGAAAAATATAGTTTAGCAGCATAGCCAAATACTTGAGGTCCTACATACGATCGTGAGGAGCTAGAGTGCCGAGGGTGAGTCGGTGGAGCTTCGGAGGTAGATGGTGCTTACAAAAAATGAAAACCAGGGGCAAAGAGATAATAGGTGTAGACAAGACAAGGGATACCAAGTAAGGTGAAGAAGAAACCTGCAGTGAGGTTATGGTTAAATATATGAATAATCATTAGTGATATCGATGTCAGCTTGTGGAATATATTTTGGCAGCACAGCCAAAGACGTGAGGACCTGCGTACAATTGTGCGGAGCTAGAGTGTCAGCTACCAGTCGGTGGAGCATCGGAGGTGGGTGGCGCTTAGGAGTAGAGGAATGCCAGAGCCAAAAGGATGAGTCCTGGAGCAGGACTAAGTAATGGATATATAGCGAGGTGTTGTTATGAATAAATTTGGTAAGAATTATTAGTGATAACCGTGTCAGCTGGGGGTTAAGGTATAGGTATGCAACATAGTCAACTACTTAATGTCCTGGGCACAAACTGCGGAGATGCAGTGTCATAGCCAAGTCAGTGGAACAGCGGTTGTGGGTGGTGCGTTAGGTCGAGTGCAATCCGAAGGCAACGGGATAAGTGCAGGAGTAGGACGGGTCGTGATAGTAAATAAATAAATGGTATATTCTCTGTAACACGAGACACACCTCTAAAGGCATGATCAAATATGCATACAAGTATAGTTTCTTTGAAATATTAAAATATTTCGTTTCAATGAAAGGAATAAACGAAAAGATGTAGTCCATATGAGCGAGCATATTGTCAGGTAATAGTCAGATCAAGGACCATGATGGCGCTGTGGCGCGCAAAAACTGTTGCGTCAAGATAAAAGTGGGGGGTAAATTTGCCATGTAGCGATCCATGAGCACAGGAGCTCAAACAAGGTTTGGTGCAATCAATGACCATTACGAAGCCGGGATGATCTGTAATCCACTAAAACATTATTCATGGTAAAATCAGTTGCACAGATTGGATGTAGGAGGCTGAGGACTGCGTCAGTGTGAAATGTATATCCGTGACGTTATTTTGTGGCCAGTCACATCCGCCACGTTGCAGTGTTGTTAAGCGGACATTTGTAGCTTTTTATAGGGAGAACGCTTGCCAGGCGAAAGCCCACCACGTCCTGGAACACTGTCATATCTTCCGTTGAACTGTAGTGCTACTCGACTATGCATAGCATAGACCGATTTTGCATTCTATTAATCGCAGTCGGTTGAAAGCCAAAGTTCTTCCTTCGTTGGCCGAATGGCTTAGTAATGATCCGGCAGTAGTCGTTGAAGACGGTGTATGATGTAAGAGTCGCAGAGTCGAATGATAATGATGCAGGTGAGTAAACACATTGTTAATAGAGGCCGGCTTTTTCTATTATATTGTCCGGCTTGCAACCCGTGTCCAGCTATCCATGCTGGACTTGTCATTGGGACGGTGAGTGCAGTTGTTTCTTGTGTCTGAATATGTCCATAACAGGAAAAATGCTATTCTGCGCAAAGTGGATTCGGAATTCCTTCAAATGTAAGTGTTATTTTCTCCATGGCCAAGTAAGAACTCCATGAAAATCCTCAGAAAAGCTGCTTATACGCGCGCAATGCTGTGCGTGAACTGACATCAGAAAGGCTCCAGGTGACTGGAGAATCAGAATGTTTGAGGCAGTGAAGATAAGCACGCCAGAATTGTCTGTCTTCGGTTGTGGAACAGTGGATCCAAGTAAATATATTATTCCAAGTGAGTAATTTGTTCTACTGTGCGTACGAGGCGAGTTTAACCCATTTGTTTAGACCCCGTGGTGGTAGCTTCTCCAGAATGGCGGAAAGTTCTCCATTTGGAACGATGTGTGGGTGCTTCATCTCCCGAAGAGAGGATCAAACATGTAAACCAGCTGGCTATTGAGGGTGCTTTGACCAGTCCCAGTGGATATACCTTATGATTTCGCGGATGTGTCTGTGGAAATCTCGGGAGAAAACGGGCAACGGACAAGAGGCAGCCAGACAGAAAGACAGCAATGAATCAAGAAGCACAAACACAGACTGGTGGAGCGCAACCGTGCCTATGATGCATTAAAACTTATGTAATTTTGTTTAGTATACATGATTTGCAAGCGCGTTCTTTACATCACGTCGATGGTTTGACTCAAACTTCAACTACTAGGTAGAAAGAAGGAGCTGCACGCGTAGGGTCAAGAGACGGATATAACACAAATTGTTGACATGGTTAGGCATTTTGAATAAATAAATTAATAAATAGGTATATTTCTAGACCTGCTAGAGGCTGCACTCTAAAGGGTTCAGATCAAGGCTTACATTAATCCGATGCTCTTGCATGGAAGTAGGCAAAATATAAATTTATGTTCATCGTTAGAAATTACAAATGCATTGGCCCTGTTTGGTGTACAGCTACTGGGTCTCACGCGTCCACCTTGACGTTTTCTGGTTCCTTCGGGCGATATTGAGCTCCTTGTTCTTTTATAGTGAAAAAGTTCGCGGAGTTGTGCCTTTTCTCCTTGGAACAGAATCCAATTCGCCACAAGTTCACTTTAAATTGATCGCACGTGAATTGGCCACTCAGTTGCCCCAAATGTTGTTGCGCACATGGAAGAAATGAGTGAAGGGATTATAAGGCATACGAAAAGTTAAAAAAATTTCGATAAATGCAGACAAGAATAGAAACAATTTGTTAAGAGAGAAAATAAATCTGCGCGCTTCAGTAGAAAAATACCAATTAACAAAACAATAGAGCTTTACTTTTCTTACGCTGATATTGCTCTCCGGCGCAAAATTTCAACCTGTTATTTTCAGATAAAAGAAAATGCCTTTCTACAGTTACAATATGGCTTAAAGTAGCACAAAATTACACGGGTCTGGACCAGCTTTAGCATCTGAATACGTTGAACGTAAAAGCGACACAATACATGCGGTATTTTGCGAGTTATTCGCAATTAAATAATGGTCTACGAATAGGGCCATTTTTATTTTTCGCTAAAAATGGCTTTCTGCTTTGCATGCAGATAGCAGAAAAAAGAAAAGAAAACATAAAAAGTAGGGAAGCGGCGTATGATCTAGATGGGCATGGCTATCCAGAAATGCTCTAATTAGCCCGTAATACACTGCGACAACTACGGGCTGCGCAGGTGGCCGAAAAGTAAACTTTGCAGGCATACATGATAAATATATGCAAATAAGGGATGATTTTGCGCGAAAACGCTAGAAATCCAGCAAGGAATATTATATCTACATGGGAATTCAGGGGAGCCTGTAATTAACTCACGGTTAGAAGGCCACAGCATCCCGTTTTCAGGGGATACTGAGCCACATAAACAACCAGTAAAATAGAGTTTATCATTTTTTAAGCCTCTAAGCTTCTCTATAGCTTATAACAAGGCCGCATGAGCCAGGTCTACCTGAGTAACCCAGAGGATCTTTCAGATCCGCTGACAGATTTCGGCCCGCAAAATACACACATTACTTATCTAAACATCACAAGATTTATTCCTTAGAGCCGATTTTCCATATTCATGAGGCTCTGTCACTAACATCAGTGAGCTACAGGAGCCTGTCACCAATAATAAAGAAATAAGCATGGGAAAATTTAGTAAAATTTAGCTGATTGCATTTGGACGTGAAATCCGTTTTGGTCTACATTGGTTGGGCTTTAACAGCTCTACTTCTGTTGGTTGAGCTTGCTCACACTTGAGTTATTGTTATGCCTCGTGTGTAGATGCACACTATTGTGCAACTATTTGATGAATTTCGATTTATTTCTCTCCATTCTTAAGTTCCGAATATAGTGCCGGCGGTGTTCATCCAGATGGCAATGTTAACTGGTACTCTAATGTCACACCGACTATTTCTTTTGTGATTTTCCTGGCAAGAGCTGTTCTAGCACCCGAAGCAAAGAGCGATAAGGTAAATCAGGAGTAGAATAGTAACAAAAACCAGTGGGAGCTTGTCGTTCACCCACCATTACGCATAACGCATGGTAGGCTTTAGAGCCAGATAAAGGATAAATGATACACGGGCGGCCAAGATAAGAAAAGTGGTGGTGGAAAATTTTTGGTGCTCCAGCCAGCCAGTGTGACAGGGGCCTCTCTGTCGTTGGTTAGCTTTGTGCCAGTGAAATGAAATCTGGAACTGCGAGTGTTTTACGAGCAAAAGCAGTTAAAAAAGAGGATCTGGTTTTCATTATGACTGTCTACTAGTGTTGCCAATAGCGAAAGGCACATGTATACCAGATAAAGCTAAGTATATGGGGCCAAGAGAGAATAAGTGGAGAGCAAAATGTCTGATTCTTGGGCCTAGAACTTTCAAAGTACGCTCATTGTCAACATTAAGAAAGATATATGTTTTATTTTGCTGTTTACCTACTGATAGTGCTTGGAAACTGCTGAGTATAGTAACTAGTGCTCAGACTTAATGAAAAAGCTTCAATTAGGGCCCGCTGGCAACAGACATCTAGGAAGACACATAAAGGTTCATTTATAGCCGGAATTTAGACGATTTGGGACAATTCTAATGCTAAGCTTGGGTGCATCAGCAGCAGAAAACGCTTTCATCATCCTATGCAAGGCTTAGGTCTGGTAGCATGCCTTTACTAGGAGTACCATAGAGATCGTAAGCTTAATATTTTTTCCACGGATCCAGTGGTCATGAATGTGGAAAGTGATAAATGTAAGTTTGAAGAGAAGGAATGAAGATTTAGATAAGAAATAAGGATTGAAGGAAGAGGTCGTTGAAGAATAAGATCAAATTGTATTCAGTTTGCTATTCTTTAACCCTGGAAAATGGGTGCGACGATGATGACAGCAGTCCGAATGCGAGCTGCACCTTGGGTAAAACTAAGGACAACTAGGTTGAGACCGAATGCGGGAGCAACATAGGTAAAGCAACGTTCCAAGAAGAAAAGGAAATTTAAGGAATCAGCTCTGAGCGGAAGAATGCGGACGGCGGTGCGAAGAGTAACTCGTGAAAGCAATTAGGAGACGATAGTCAGGATGAAAAAAGATTTGCTATGAAGGTGTGGTGATGTGGTGTGTCGTGCGAAGTATGAATCGATCAGTTCCGAAAAATCACCGGTAATATCCCGGAAGTCTGAGAGAACTCTGAGAGCCGGAGACCGAACAGACGAGACTTGAATAGTCGACCCATCCTTAGGCCTCTTAGTAGTCCCAGAGAATTTCACTGATCAGATGATGACAAGGAAGGGCATCTCACTAAGCGTCGGTCGTTCTATTGAAGGTTTGAGGGTACAGGTTCCTGATGGAAGTGCCTATATTAATAAAGGGCAAACAAGTCTGAGCAAAGTGTAGAGTGGCTTGCAGGTTTGTCGAGGGATTTCTACGTTGGCTTCAGTCTAAAAGGACTAGCAAAAGCCAATAAATCGCAATGTGAGACCAATTACTCCTGTAAGTTGAGGCTAGCCCAACTAACAAACACGAACCCCCAGTGTTGTGAACGTCCAAAAGCGCTCAGAAAACAAAGCAAAGCATGTCCCTCCGTGAAGTCAACGGAAACAGTAACCAGAACCGAGACAGTGGGTCTATGGAACAAATATTCATAGGGCAATACCTTAACGGTTCCCAAAAGCAAATATCCCAACATCTTTTCTTTTTATAACTTACATCAAAACGAAATGTTTTAACATTCCACAGAAGCTATGCTTGGATGCATATTTGATCACGCCTTTACAGGTGTGTCTCGTTTTACCGAGAATATACTATTTATTTATTTATTCATTTAAGAGGTCCCTCAATAAAAAGCATTCTTTTGTTCAC
Organism: Dicrocoelium dendriticum; assembly: GCA_944474145.2. Lineage (NCBI taxonomy): Eukaryota > Metazoa > Platyhelminthes > Trematoda > Plagiorchiida > Dicrocoeliidae > Dicrocoelium > Dicrocoelium dendriticum. The sequence goes on from OX104069.1 coordinate 105,729,200, forward strand.
GTCCCCAGGATGACCATAAAACCAATGCACACCAAGCGATTTTGCGCAGGCAGAAGAAAACCTGTGAAGGGGTACAGACGTCTCGTGGAAGGTGAGCAATGGCTGGCTAGCGGAACAACCTCCCCATGGTGCCAGCCGGGTAATGCTGGTCTAAAACATTCCAACAAATATTTGGGCGGCAGTGTTTCAGGGAATCGTGGGATTTCGGTTGACAAGCGTGCTGCCTATAAATGCCACATATGTCCATTTAGAAACACCGTGACGTGGCGGTAATGACCCTCCACTTACCAAGTCACTGCGCTTTCCTTCAAAATAGTGCTAACAGTATATGCACGGAACCCCATTGCGGACGTAACTGCGATGCTCTCCTGGCCGCGGAACCAACACAGAGCAGTTAAAGCATCCGCACTACACAAACCTGGCACACTACATGAGCATCCATAACTCATCAAAACAATAAAAGTCAACTGAGTCGTCCGCCTTCAGCAGCTCTAACCACTTGCGGTCGACTCCGAAGGCGACAATTATACAACCATAGGAACAACTTGTTGAGACACCACTGCGAATATCCGCGAGGATAATCAGTCAGATGCAATCTTGTCAATGTTGTATCACGTGTCGACAGTGTTCCAAGAGGTGGTTAGTTTTCGCCCGGCAAGCCTTCTCCCTACAAAAGGTCACGACTGTCTGTTTAACAGCTCTGCGACGTGGCGGATGTGACTCGCCTCTCAATAAAGTAATTGCATCAACCACACTGGCAAGCGGACCGATACCACATCTCACAACTTCTGTCCATACATCTGCCCTCGGACGACTACGCCTATATATTAGATCGGTGACATGTCACTACGCTTAAATTAGTTTTGCAGCTTTTTCCTCAAGCTTCACGCATCTGATCCGCACTGTGTGCACAACCTCATCGGCATAGTTGCTCCTCAACATACTCCATATTAATGATCTAATTCTCAGCGCTACACCTCGTATAATGTGAAGATAGACTTCATACAATCGTTGGGCCGTGTGGGCCCACACTACTGACTACATCTTTACTACATTGGGAAGTTGCTTCACCTACTGTTGCTCCCGCGTTCATTCGTAACCTAGTTGGCCTTAGTTTCACCTAAGATGCCGCTCGCATTCGGACTGTTGCCACCATCATCGGTTTATCTGTTTCCTTCTAACAACCGTATTATTCGCCCAATTTTGTAAACACGCGTTTCGGCGCTTGCTGAAAATTCTTCCCAAGTAGTAGTTGTAGTCTGAGCCACAACAGCGACGTAAAGTAAGGAACGCGCTTGCAAATCATGTATACTAAACAAAAGTACATGAGGCTTAATATATCATAGGAACCGTTGCGCGCCACCAGTCTTTCCATAGTGCACCTTGATTCCATGCAGTTTGTCTGTTTGGCTGCCTCTTCTCCGTTGCCCGTTTTTCCCTAGATTCCTGCTGTTACATCCGCCCAAACAAGAAGGGTTAGCCACTGGGGCTGGCCGACTTATTCCCAATGACCAGCTGGTTTAAACACTTGATCCTTTCTCCGGAAGATGAAGAACCCACACATCGAGCCAAATGGAACTCCGTCATTCCCGAGACGCCACTTTCACGGGGTCTAAACACCTGGAGTTAGCTCGACTCGTACTGACAGTATCACCATTTACTCACCTGGATAATATATTTAAATGGATCCCCTGTTCCACAACGGAAGACAAACATTCTGGCATGATTACCTTCACCGCTTCGAACATTCGGATTCTCCATTCAGCTGGAGCTTTTCCGATCTTATTTCACGGACAGCGTTACGCTCGTATAAGTGGCTTTTCCGATGGCATTTCATGGAGTTTTCACTTGACCATGGAGACGAGTACACTTACCTTTGAAGGAATTCCGATTCCAGTTTGCGGAGTAAGAAAATCGTAACCCTCCCGCATTGGACAAACGAATGGCATTTTCGCCTGTTATGAACGTATTTAGCTACAAGGAAAGCTGCACACTCCATCCCCAAGACAGACCAGCGTGGATAGCTGGACACGGGTTGCGAACCGGGCAAACATAAAACGGAAAAAGCCACCCCTATTAACAATGTTTATACTCACCTGCGACGTTTATCATTTGACTCGGCGACTCTTTTGCCTCGTTGACCGGTTTTACCGCGTACTGCCGCATTATTACTAAGCCATTCGGCCAACCAAAGAAGAAATTTTGTTGTCAATCGACTGCGAATAATAGAGTGCAAAATCGGTTTACACGATGGATAGCTGACTAGCACTACTGTTCAACGGAAGCCACAGCAGTGTTCCAAGACGTGGTGTGTTTTCTCCTGGCAAACGTTCTCTTAGTACAAAGTCTCAAATGTCTGATTAAAATCACTGCAACTTGGCGGATATGACTCGCTACTATATAAACTTATAGCTAAACATTTCACCCTGACGCAGTCCTCATCCTTCTACATACAACATGTTCAGCTGATTTAATATAAGGAATGCTTTGACGGAGCACAGATCATTCCGAGGTCCTAATGGTCATTAATTGCACCAAAACCTTGTTTGGGCTTCTGTGCACATGGATTACTACATGGCGAAATCACGCCCAACTTTTATCTTGACACAACAGTTAATACTGATTTTTGCGCACCCTAGCGCCGTCATGTTCCTTGGTCTGACTATTACCTGACTAAACGCTCACTCGTATGGATTACATCTTTTCGGTTATACCTTTCATTAAAACAAAATGTTTTAATGTTCCATGAAAACTATACTTATAGGCTTATTTGCTCGCGCCTTTACAGGTTCGTCTCGTTTTACCGATAGTATACCATTTATTTACTTATGTATTTACATTTGCGCTTTGTCCTGCTAACCGTACTATCATTTACTACCTTGTAATATGCTGATCATGCCCACTAAGTCTGCCTCGCATCGTCAACAGTGATATATTTATATTCTTACATCTTTGTACACAAGTAATGTGATGCGTACCTGTACAATCTAGCAAAGGCACGGTCTTCAAGCATCGCTTTAGCTTTAGCGAGACTTTCAGACACCAGCAAAGGCAGAACAAGAATTTACAATACCAAGAAGCACAGCTACACCTGCCTACATGCACACCTAAGTACATTTATTTTTCTACATATACGACACTCCTATGACAATCGCATGGTAATTTCTTTGATCAGCAGTTGTACTCTCACCATGATCATGTCCATGCTGGCATGCGTCGCCTAGTCGCGAGTACGATGCTTTGTATTTCGTTATTTAATGAGAGTATGCGGTCACTGACAAATGCAGCTCTGCTCGGATCAATGCAAGCGTGCTTTGCCAGCCAGGAGCACAACACTCCAGTGGGTGGGTGCTGTCCGTTCATTGGAAGTGTAAGGTGACTACCTGGGGAGGTACTCAGAGAGGTGGTAGTAAGGCTGCAGGACAGAAGGCCTTTTAACTATCAATTTGCAGAGTAATACACCAGGACGGGCGCACAAGCAAGTGGATGTTGTCAAGTTCATTGGAAAGGAAACGTTCAGCGTCGAACGGGATACAGCAGAGCGGTAGACCGGATTGAAGGCGTTTCAAAAAGGACGGGATGCGGTTGATAGGAAGGTTGCAAAATACAGACACTGAGGAAACATGAGTGGTGAAACGTCAAACAAGGCAATGTCCGTAACGAACAGAGTTCATGCAGGGGTTTATTGGACTAAACGTTTGGGTAGACGGGCAACGCTTATGACAAGCACTATTACATTTACGTTCATTCGGAGGCTTTCTTTAGAGAAGCGGTAGTTCTTCTGATTAAGCAAAAGGTAAGCTGGCTGTAGAAGACGTTAGTAAGATGGAACTGTCGTAAGTTGCATTCAGAATTCACGCCGTATTCACAATAGGGATCCCGCGTCAGTGCAGTCACACTGCTCAAGAGCATTTATGCAGCGAGACATCCCTATTGCCGTCCCGGAAGTAGTAACAATATTTGCTATTTTGAACCCACATGAACATGCACAGCCTGATATTTTACCTCCGGAAATCATGAAGGCAAAATCGGATATGCCGCAGTATCAACTTATGGCATTATTCAACGTCACTAAATTAAGGCAAGCTTCCACGAGAATGAAATGAGGTGATCATGGCTACTATCGACCGGCGGTGATCTAACTCGGCTACCCACAACTATAGGACGGTAAGGTTGACCAGCGTCTTGCTTAACTGTTTGCAAAAGCCCATAAGGAATCAGATCTGGAAGCACTTGACCGAGCACAACCTAATAAGAGCCGAACAGTATAGTTTCGTTGGAAGGGTTCTTGCATTACTAACTTATTATACTTCCTGCCTGAGAGTACTAAGCGTCTCGATAGAGGGATGTCGATAACAGTGTGTTACCTAGCCTTTCGTAAAGCTTTTGACAGAGTAAACAATCGAGTTTTACTCGAGAAAGTTCTATGGTAGGAAATGCACTCCAAACCATTAACCCGGGTTTCCGAATGTTTACGTGGATAAGTTTTCGTGTCAGAGTCCGTTGTCGAGCTAGTGGGAGCAGGGCTTAAGGTGACATCCCCCAAGGCCCGGTACTGAACCCTCCTGTTCCTGATGTTTATTAGTGAGCTGATACAGACCGAAAACATCTGACAGCATTTGTAAAGTACCTGAAGTTCGCCAGCTGGGGCAGTCGGATAACCCTTACCAAGGATATTGTCACGATAGTCAATCGGTCGAATCAATGGGACTTGCAACTAAATACTAACAAATGTAAGGTATTTAACGGCTAAGGATCATGAATTTACAGTACAGGCATCCCCGGGATCCCTGACAATGTAAACTATTAGTCACACAAATGATCTCGTACTCATCAAAGTAAGCAATGTCTTAAGCTCTGCCCAGTGCCGCCAAGTTGCTAACAAGGCAGAAGGGAAGTTAGTTCGTTTCAGGCGAACCTTGGGAAACAGCAAACCAGAAGTTAACCTCCCGTTGTATAAAGCAATCGTTAGACCACATCTGGAGTATTGTGTACAAGTTTACACGACTTGTGTATGTGCTGACTTAAATAAATAAATAAATAAATAGTTATATTTCTAGACCTGCTAGAGGCTGCACCCTAAAGGGTTCAGATCAAGGCTTACATTAATCCGATGCTCTTGCATGGAAGTAGGCAAAATATAAATATATGTTCATCGTTAGAAATTACAAATGCATTGGCCCTGTTTGGTGTACAGCTACTGGGTCTCACGCGTCCACCTTGACGTTTTCTGGTTCCTTCGGGCGATATTGAGCTCCTTGTTCTTTTATAGTGAAAAAGTTCGCGGAGTTGTGCCTTTTCTCCTTGGAACAGAATCCAATTCGCCACAAGTTCACTTTAAATTGATCGCACGTGAATTGGCTACTCAGTTGCCCCAAATGTTGTTGCGCACATGGAAGAAATGAGTGAAGGGATTATAAGGCATACGAAAAGTTAAAAAAGTTTCGATAAATGCAGACAAGAATAGAAACAATTTGTTAAGAGAGAAAATAAATCTGCGCGCTTCAGTAGAAAAATACCAATTAACAGAACAATAGAGCTTTACTTTTCTTACGCTGATATTGCTCTCCGGCGCAAAATTTCAACCTGTTATTTTCAGATAAAAGAAAATGCCTTTCTACAGTTACAATATGGCTTAAAGTAGCACAAAATTACACGGGTCTGGACCAGCTTTAGCATCTGAATACGTTGAACGTAAAAGCGACACAATACGTGCAGTATTTTGCGAGTTATTCGCAATTAAATGATGGTCTACGAATAAGGCCATTTTTATTTTTCGCTAAAAATGGCTTTCTGCTTTGCAAGCAGATAGCAGAAAAAAGAAAAGAAAACATAAAAAGTAGGGAAGCGGCGTATGATCTAGATGGGCATGGCTATCCAGAAATGCTCTAATTAGCCCGTAATACCCTGCGACAACTACGGGCTGCGCAGGTGGCCGAAAAGTAAACTTTGCAGGCATACATGATAAATATATGCAAATAAGGGATGATTTTGCGCGAAAACGCTAGAAATCCAGCAAGGAATATTATATCTACATGGGAATTCAGGGGAGCCTGTAATTAACTCACGGTTAGAAGGCCACAGCATACCGTTTTCAGGGGATACTGAGCCACATAAACAACCAGTAAAATAGAGTTTAGCATTTTTTAAGCCTCTAAGCTTCTCTAAAGCTTATAACAAGGCCGCATGAGCCAGGTCTACCTGAGTAACCCAGGGGATCTTTCAGATCCGCTGACAGATTTCGGCCTGCAAAATACACACATTACTTAGCTAAACATCACAAGATTTATCCCTTAGAGCCGATTTTCTATATTCATGAGGCTCTGTCACTAACATCAGTGAGCTACAGGAGCCTGTCACCAATAATAAAGAAATAAGCATGGGAAAATTTAGTAAAATTTAGCTGATTGCATTTGGGCGTGAAATCCGTTTTGGTCTACATTGGTTGGGCTTTAACAGCTCTACTTCTGGTGGTTGAGCTTGCTCACACTTGAGTTATTGTTATGCCTCGTGTGTAGATGCACACTATTGTGCAGCTCTTTGATGAATTTCGATTTATTTCTCTCCATTCTTAAGTTCCGAAGATAGTGCCGGCGGTGTTCATCCAGATGGCAATGTTAACTGGTACTCTAATGTCACACCGACTATTTCTTTTGTGATTTTCCTGGCAAGAGCTGTTCTAGCACCCGAAGCAAAGAGCGATAAGGTAAATCAGGAGTAGAATAGTAACAAAAACCAGTGGGAGCTGGTCGTTCACCCACCATTACGCATAACGCATGGTAGGCTTTAGAGCCAGCTAAAAGATAAATGATACACGGGCGGCCAAGATAAGAAAAGTGGTGGTGGAAAGTTTCTGGTGCTCCAGCCAGCCAGTGTGACAGGGGCCTCTCTGTCGTTGGTTAGCTTTCGTGCCAGTGAAATGAAATCTGGAAATGCGAGTGTTTTACGAGCAAAAGCAGTTAAAGAAGAGGATCTGGTTTTCATTATGACTGTCTACTAGTGTTGCCAATAGCGAAAGGCACATGTATACCAGATAAAGCTAAGTATATGGGGCCAAGAGAGAATAAGTGGAGAGCAAAATGTCTGATTCTTGGGCCTAGAACTTTCAAAGTACGCTCATTGTCAACAATAAGAAAGCTATATGTTTTATTTTGCTGTTTACCTACTGATAGTGCTTGGAAACTGCTGAGTATAGTAACTAGTGCTCAGACTTAATGAAAAAGCTTCAATTAGGGCCCGCTGGCAACAGACATCTAGGAAGACACATAAAGGTTCATTTAAAGCTGGCATTTAGACGACTTTGGACAATTCTAATGCTAAGCTTGGGTGCATCAGCAGCAGAAAACGCTTTCATCATCCTATGCAAGGCTTAGGTCTGGTAGCATGCCTTTACTAGGAGTACCATAGAGATCGTAAGCTTAATATTTTTTCCACGGATCCAGTGGTCAAGAATGTGGAAAGTGATAAATGTAAGTCTGAAGAGAAGGAATGAAGATTTAGATAAGAAATAAGGATTGAAGGAAGAGGTCGTTAAAGAATAAGATCATTTTGTATTCCCTTTGCTATTCTTAAACCCTGGAAAATGGGTGCGACGGATACCGTTAAAGTCTCTTAGGTGCTAGAATGGTAACCACAATGAATGTGGATGAGTTTTGAGCTCAAGGTGCTTAGATGTCTTGCACTACATCTTGGGCGTCCTCAAGCTACATCAGGGCCAGTTCCAAAGAAGTGGTCTTGCGAATCGCAGATATGGAAGATGCTTTGTACATTGCCAAAACATAGGAATTTTTGTATCTCCTTCCTGAAGACCTGCAAATTTTAGCTTTCTCTTATTCTGGAAGGCAACCTGTTCCACACGTTTACGTACACAACCAAAAAGAAACGAGACCGCAGTCTCTTCTTTGCCTTTAGCGGAGTAATGGAATGGCCCCTGTTTCGGAGTCTCGATTCAGACGCGCTCCTTAGTTTAAGACACGTGATATTACTGTGCAACTTTCTATGAACTAGCTTGTGTAAGAAGCACATGTTAAGGATAATTCGCCTTTGCCATAGGAGCTGAAGTTTAAGGTGTTCACACCTTTGTCGGTAATTCAGCGCATGCTGCGGTGGAGTCAACATCTTCGTAAAGCGTCGCTGAGCTTTCTCAAGCAGAACACGGTCTGACTTACGTAGATTGCTGCAAATAAAAGAGCAATATTCTAGATGTGGCCTGACGTGACTCTTATAAAGTTCTAGCCTAGCATCGGCGGTTTCTATGCAACGGCGTATGTGGAACGATAATCCTCTTACCCTTGCGACTTGATAATGCACTTGCTCTGCAAAGTTGAGACTCATAGAGTAGCGCGAGCCCAGATCTGTTGTTATGATATCCTGTTTGATAGTGCTGCCGTTTATGGTTAGGGACCCAGCAGGTATAGAGAATCTGTGGGTCTTGACGTCAGCTTTTTGAGCGGAGAAGGTCATTTGCCAGTGTTCGCATTACTTTTCAAATGCATTAAGATGCTCACGGATACTATTTATTGCGGAAAATTCATTGCCACGGGGAAAGTCGTAGACAACTTTCACATCGTCAGCAAAGATAAAGGAGCGACCGTGTTGCAAAATCTTGCAGCGGTCATTGATATAAATCAAAAATAGGGTAGGGCCAAGGACACTCCCCTGCACCACGCCACTGGGGACGGCGGTCGGGGTGGATATAGTTTGTTCAACCTTAACTGACTGCGTACGTCCTATTAAGTAGGAACCCAGCCAGTCTAATAGAGGATCGTCTACCCCATAAGCCTTTAGCTTATGCATCAGGCGCATGTGTGGTACCCTGTCAAACGCCTTTTGCATATCAAGGTAAAGAAAGACAACTGACTGATTAGTGTCAATGGCCTCGGTGACCAAAGTAAGGAAGTCCAGCTGACAGGTTGCACAAGACCAAGCACTTAGAAACCCGTGCTGAAATTCATTTATGTGCTCGCCTGCGTAAAGATGAGTCATGAGGGCTTTTTTAATCAACTTCTCCATCACGCGCGAGATAATGGAAGTGTGTTTAATGGCGCGATAGTTACCAACTTCCTGTAGGCTTCCGCCCTTATGTCTTGGCACTATGATAGAATGTTTCCATGCGGCCGGGCATTGACCTTTTTGTATTGATAACGTAAAGATGTTCAAAAGAAGCATAGGGATATCTTCACCACCATTCCTAAGTAGACTGGGCGGGAATCCGTCTGGACCAGGTTCCCAGGATGGCTTGGTAGTTGAGATCGCGGAACGGACACTACTTAGGTCAAACTGTACAAAGGACAGGGACTGGTTACTGGGTACCTTCATGGCCTGAAAGGTTGAGCTTATTTCCAAACACTGCGATTCTTTAAAATGTGAGCTGAAGACTTCACATAAAATTCTTGGGTCACTAGACGTTTCCTTGGGACTGATCTTTAGAGCAGAGATCTTTCGTCCAAAGTTAGGGGTTCGAGAGCGCAGCAGCCAACTGAGACTCTTAGCTTCGTTCGCACTATTTAGTGCGGCTATTTCTTGCTTGGTTTGCTGCTGCTTAGCTCTGGCAGAAAACTGGTGTGCCATCTCGTTCGCTCTCATGATGTGAGCAAAATTGAAGGTTTTGTAATAGGATCGTCTAAGCTGACGCATTCTGTTATGGATTTTGGTTTGGGTCACACTTTTAGAAGAATGCCTTATTAAATGCGACACGGGAGCTAGAGAGTCGAGACAGTGGAGTATTTCCTCATAAAACAGCTCAGCCGAGCGATCCACAGAATCAGACATAAAGAATTCACCCCAATTGTTTGATCGGACGAGCACAGCAAAGGTTGTCCAGTTGACGAGGTGCATCGGGCGGTATACTAAGAGTGCATCTGGTTCTGTTGGGTGGGCATTATGTTGTTTTAAGTAGACCGAGCAATGCACAAATCTGTGATCACTACCCGGAAATTCCCGGCCAACTACCACTCGCGTTGCTGGGATGTCTAGAGTAAATATTAGGTCATGGATGTGTTCCGCCCTGGTTGGAGCAGATACATATTCCGTCCAGCCGCCTAAATTGCTACATGCTTGTAGGGCTGCATACTTCGTTGTTGCAGCAGGTGAGAACCAGTTTAACTCACGCAGGATGAAATCTCCTGCAACGAGCTTGTAGTTGCAGGAAAAGGTTGACGCTTGCGCAAAAGCATCCATAAGTGACTTATCACACTTAACTGAGGTATCAGGTGGTCTATAAGCACACCCAAATAATATCGTGGATCCCAGGATATCAGCCGTTATCCATACTGAATCCATCGCCTCAGCCGCGTTCATGATTTCGGACAACTTTGCTGGATAAGTATTTTTAACATAAACGGCGCACCCGCCCCCTCGTTTATGAGCACGCGACTGCATAAATAGCTGGTAGTCAGGTAGTGAGTAGTCCTCCTCTGACGCATAAGGGGAAACCATGTTTCCTTCACAAATATTGCATCAAGATTGGCGAGGACAGACAGCAGACGCAAGATATGCATTTTATTGTTTAGGGACCTAGCATTTTGTAAGTAGAAGTGAGAAAGAACACTTGGGGTCTACTAGATTTACGCATGACGAGATGAAGCCGTTGATGCTTACTTCGCTATCTGCAGTAGTTGTGGGAAGTGGGTGAGAAGACATTGCAGTTGGTAGTTGGGCGACGAGGAGTTTGGTGCCGGGATGGAACTGTCCCGGCTCATCCCCACCTGGAATAAAAAAATGCGCAGGTTGCGGGGTAGGAAGTAGTGGACTATTTGGCCATTTTACCTGGACCGACGGCGAAAGTCTGAGGGATGTAGCAGGCACATAACAGCCTGGATGCGCAGGTAGTTGATCGGAGCTGCGTAAATTATCACATGTAGTGCTCTCCGTGGGTGAATTGGCAACGGTGGTGGTACGCGATGCCGTTTCACAAGTATCTGGGGTATGATTGGGTAGTGTCCCCCTTGGTGGGCCAAAATAAAGTTGCCTTAACTTGGGAGCATTGCGAAGTTGTTCACAATTCAATATTATAGTGCGCAGGATTCTACTATCGTCTACTGTCAATTTGACTGGGGCTGGTAATTTACTGATTCTTTTGACCATCCTCTCAACGTGTACCGAGTTTTCCGCGATACCGTTAACTTTAAGGATTGTGCTCTGAAGCTCGCCCGTCGATACGCCATCCGGAACATTAAATACAAGTACGCTAAACACCACATTGTCCCAACCCGGCTGCTGCGACTGCTTGTCTACTGATCTTGCGCTAATTAAGGCTTGTGTGAGTGACATAGCCGTCGTCGGTGGGTGACTAGGTGAGTTTGCTCCGCAAGACCGTTTGACATTGGGAGCCTTCGTAGTGTTAGACACAATGCTGTCTAAGCGGTTAGGTGTAGCTCGTTGTCTCTTTTTGGATGCGCCAAGCTCGCGTTGCCTATAGCCTGCAATGATGTTAGGATTAGTCGCAGTTCAACCTAAGCTTCTTTTCAGCGGCCCGAATGTAAGCTGGCTTAGCATTGTTGCACGGCGAAGCTGTTCACGGTTAGCTATGAGTGTATGCAATACTTCCTCATCCTTTGCGTTCAGTTTGATTGGACCCGCAAATTGGATTACACGCTTAGTCAATCTTTGAACCTGCAGGGCATTCTCTGCAATGCCATTAACTGCAATGATTGCACGCCTAAATGTGTCCACCGATATGTCGTCGGGAACATTGAACACTAGAGCGCTGCACAATCCATTCCCGCACGCAGCGTTTTATGGTGCTAGCGTCTCCGCTTTTCTTATTTTCAAAGCTGGTGGCGTTGAGCCCAGCGGCTCAGGTGAACTCGATGGTGTGGTCCGTATACGAGGCCTTTTAGCTCGAGGCGTTGGCGCCTCTGTTCGCTGAGTGTTGGTTATGCTAAGTTCGCTTCGATCATCGTAGCATTTTGCTAACATCGGTTTAACTGAGTTGTTTAAAGATTGCCTTAGAGGTTCGGCAGCCATTGGCCCTTCCGGTGTGACTGATCGACTTGTATTAGTGGCTGAGCACTTAGAGTAAATCGAGAGTTTTCTTATATTATTCTCGGGCTGGCTGATTTGCTTTATGTACGATGTGACTTTACGGATAGCACTGGTCCCAGGGTTTGCAGTTTCTTCCAAGCAATCAAGCGATCCAGTATCCATATCAGATGAAATGTCAAGGTCCACAGTACCTGAGCCACTTAGGTGCACTGGCGTCAGAGAGTTGTCACAAGTGGCCTGAACACATCTGCTATGTGCAGAAGTCTCGGTTAGCTTGTCGTAACGTCGTTGCAATGCCGTTCTCGCTGGTACTAACTTTAAGTCAAGAAACGTGGTGCGGGTCCTAAATCCCCTTTGATAGGATAGAAACTTAATAGCCGAGCTCTCGTTATCGAACTTGACTAAGAGAGGGCATTGGTTTTTCATAACCCTTTTTCTCAGCCTCGTGCAGCTTAGAAGATTGTGTTCCAAGCCACACACTTTCATCAGTATTTTACGAATGGTGTGCAGATGCAAGCGGTCTGGAACATTATAAATCACTACCTCATTAAGACATTTTATTTGATCCATTACCTCAGTGCAAATCGTATTAATGAACCTTCCAGCCAATTCCGCATGCTTTGATTCCATGAGGTCCTTGGGTTGCGTCATAGCAGCTATGGCTGTCAGTCTGTCAGTAAAAGGTTCTAATGTGTTGAGGACCCATTTGAGCTTCACCACTTCATTTTGAAGATCGGTTATTTAAGAACTCAAGGAAAAGATGTCCGTTAAGTTAACGGTGCATGGTATAGTTGGGTCAGCTAAGTTACTGCTGCTAGTTCTTGCTTTGGCCGGAGTACGCCCCACTGCTCGCACCCCCTTGATAGAGACGTTAAGACGACATCCACTGACCATATCCAAAAGAAGTAGTGACGAAAAAGAAAAGATAACAGCAGGAAACCTGTAAGTTGAACGTTAACGAATAGGTGAAGATCGCGTTGAAATATATACTCTAGCGACGCTAAACGCCTTTAAAAGCTTGAACAAATAGAGAGCGAAACAAAACAGACCGTGTCCCCGGGTACATCCCCAGTTGCACTGCGAAGCGCTAAAAGCTGACGACTAAAACAATCGTAGGTCAGTGTTGAGGGTGCAATTTAGAGTTTGAGTGGGACCGGAACAGTAGGAAACTCCCGGGATGTATCCACCTTCAAATACTTCGTTGATCCAACAGGAAATTCTGTGATTGATATGGCAAAAGACAACCGAATCAACGAGCACGATTCACTTGGTCATAATGCAATGCCCACGTACCCTGCACCAGCAGTCCCCGCTGTGCCAACAACCTAGAATAAATAGAAGAACGGAAACAAAGCAGAAGACAATCTATGGAGTTTCATGGGCATTATTAAGACGCAAGTTAAAATAGCTTCAAGAAGCTTAGACGGCAGTAGACGGGTAAAGTTTAAGGTATGAAAGAGCAAGACTATAACTACAGAGCGAAATCGTCTGGTCGACGCTCAAACCCTTCCACCGTTGGTGCCATCACGACTACTGCAGGCAGTGCGTGCCAATAAGCTATGACCCCACGGGATAACCGAAAAGCCGTCGAAACGCGATCAGACCGGGTTTCGTGCAACTGAAATGGGTTGCCAGTAAAAGATGGCGTTCGGGTTGTGGGAAACAGGTTAGTCAACTCAGGACCAAACTGCCTCATCAGTATTTTTATACATTACGTGAGGGCCAAGTCACCACGAAGCCGCCTGTAATGTATGGAAAACATACAACTTACACAGCCTCAGCTTATATAACCAGCGCACCATATTCGCCCCGACCGCAGGAGTAGTTCAAGTGCCAACGTATCACGAACTAGGCATGGAGAACAAGTTTGTTCTTAGTATTCCTAGTGTTGCTTTACAAAAGCCGAAAGTAGCCTAACGAACCTATCGGTGGTCATAATACTGAATGCCTTGCGGATCATCAAAAACCGGTTGAAACCTTCGCCAGCAAGCGTCGTCCTGTGTTTACTTGATTAAAAGTCTAATGGCAAAAGAACGCCAAGGTCAGAGCGGAGTAGAACTCGCGGTACCTCGTTGCCGCCAAGTAAATATCGCGTATGCGGATCATACGGACAAGGCGTAAAACTAAAACTTTCGCTAGATTAACGGGCACAGACCACAAAGTGACCAGTCCAAAGTCTTTCCAGTGCCCACGGTAGAGTCAGTGGACCAATCGGATCGTCTATTGTGCACCAGAGTTTTAAGTTATCCGCAAACCTCAGGGATAGCACACCTAACTCATCAACTGGACCATTATCCTATAAGAAGAAGAGAACAGGGCCACGAACTGGACATAGATGGCCGACACTGTTGACACATTGGCGGAAGGACAGACACGAACCCACCCGCACAAACCGTTCCGTTCCGAGTATGAAAGCTGAAATCCGTGGTAAGACGGGTCCAGATATATTGTAGGCTTCCAGCTTGTAAGAAAGGTGCAAGTGTGCAACGGTGTCTAAAGCTTGTCCACTGACTTGCCGCACTCAGCGGCTTCGGTCCAGTGTTCGCGAGCCGTTGACAAGTTAGCAAGGCAAGAATAGCCTTTACCAAAGCTGTGCTGAGAGGAAATAAACAACGCAAACGCCCTCAAGTGTCCTTAGAGAGCGTTCCTCCCGAGTTTTTGCAACAACTTGACCAGCATGTTCGTCAAGCTGACCTGTTTATGGTTATCAGGTAAGGTTCTGTTACCTTTCTTAAAAATGCACAAACAATGGCTTCCTTCCAGTCATTGGGTAGAGAGCCGTTGCGTAGACTTTGCAAAAAGTTTTGTACTCCGAGGGAAAAGTTCAGAAGGTGAATACCATCCACACCGTCAGCTTCATTTAGCTTTAGTTCTCTCCGAAACCGGAGCAATTGGGTCTCCGTTATGGTTACTTCCCCCAAGAAGGAACCCTCAGGTACTTTTGTCTGCAGGCTCATATGCGGCAGCTGCGACTATCGACAGAAAACCTCAGCATCTTATCCTCCGAGCAAATATGCTGTTTCGTGATCTGTGACAGCAACCGAGCCGCAGGACCAAACAACACTGGGCTGAATGAATTTATATTGCTTCACATTTTGACATGCACGAGGATATATGAATGCCATTTAAGAAGCCTAGAGTTGTTTTCTATGGAACGACACAGACCGAGAATAGCCTAACTTGGAAAGCAAAAAGTTTTGTTGTGCCTCAGTGAGGTCAACCTTAAAGATTTGTTTGAGCTCGCAAAGTCAGACCACTTCAGCGGAAATCGGCTGAAGGGCTAACAGCAGAAGCCCCAACCAGACATCGGGTGGAAATGCCTCACCGCCCGTGTCCTGTTAGAATAGGCAACCCTCTGAGTTAATAACACATAAAACCGCAGTAGCCTTATAAAGTAGCTTAGATAAATGTTGGCCAGATATTTTTCTAAAACTACTCTAATTTTATCATAAGGAGAGTAACAAATTTCTCTCGTTCTCATTTCTTTTGTTCGAAGTTATACGGAGAACCATTGTAGTAGACGTGCCAAGGGCTTCGTTCGCTTACCTGTTCAAGAAGCGGGAAGCTCGTTAGGCAATAGCCTGTATCGTATTCAGGAAATGACCTGGTAAAAAGAAGGGAATCAAGAGCGCAGCCTCCGTGGATAGATGCCGCTGGGAAGGGCCTGGTAAAAAGCGGTCTAGATGCTGGCAAGCGTATGGAACAGCATCGTCGAACAGCACGTTTGACAAGTATCGGTTGGTTCGAAATGAGTGCAAGCTACATCTTAGGTTGGCCCGACTTCAGTATGAAAATGGTTTAGCTAATACTGTCTGGAAATATCTCAAGAAATTTTTCACTTACTTTAAACGGCGCTGTGGTGCAAACTCGCCCATACCACCATAGCTTCGAG
This sequence comes from Dicrocoelium dendriticum, assembly GCA_944474145.2. Lineage (NCBI taxonomy): Eukaryota > Metazoa > Platyhelminthes > Trematoda > Plagiorchiida > Dicrocoeliidae > Dicrocoelium > Dicrocoelium dendriticum. Next base: position 105,745,077 of record OX104069.1, read on the forward strand.
GAGATGGGACCCATGCCTATAGCGACTATGACAAGGCATGCGTGCTTGGTAAGTAGTACTCAAGCATCTTTGTCCACGAAACAAATGCCATCGCTCTTATGTGCTGATGACTTAAAGCTCTGGAATATTATTGATATCCCTAGAGGTCCTGTCGCTTTCTAACTGAATCTGGATAGACACTGGGAATGGTCTGTCTTGTGGTTGCTGCCCATAAAACGGGCAAAGGGTTCAGTGTTGCGTAACGGAGCGTCTGCTTCCTCCACAAGTTATGTGCTGGATGGGAGCGAACTTCCTCATGTGACTTGTCAGGTTGACCTAGGTGTCGTCCCCTGTTCCACACTACGCTCTGGCGATAACTGGAAGAAGGCAGCTAGTAAAGGATTCCGGATGTTGTGGTTTATCCGTCGTTCATTTGGGACCCTAACCGCTGATGTGTTTGTGAAGCCCTCCTCAGCGTTTGTGCGACCCCATCTAGAATATTGCGTCCAGGCCTGTCCACCATGCCTTGTCAAGGACAAAATGGCACTAGAAAGGGTGTTGCGTGTCGGTATTAGGTTGGTCAAGGAATTACGAGCGCAAACGTACCCCAAACGCCTATTTAGTTTGGGGACGCAGTCAATGCGCTATTGAAGGATTAGAGGGAACCTAATCCTTACCTACCGTATTTTGACTGGGAAGGTTGGTCCTGATGTGTCCTGGCTATTTAGTCCTGCTAGGTTATCTGGTCTCTGCAAGCAATCTATGATTCTGGACAAACCGCGGTCCAATCGAGTTAGAGCGAAGGCACGGTTCTCACGTCGAGTCACCGAGCGCTGGAACCTGCTTCCAGAAAATGTTGTCAAGAAAGCTGCGGTTAAGGGGTTTGAGCGTCAACTAGACGCTCCCGAGTGGCAACACGAAACCTTTAATTTTTCTGTCTATTTCCCAGCTTTCTACTTCTCTACATTTCTTCGCCATTGGTATTATTCTCTTCTTTTAACTGATTTCCCCTATTCTCTTACCTTCGCTTTTTCTTTCTCTCTTACTTCACGTAACTGACATAGCTGGGACAGCTATGTAAGGAACGTGGGCATTAAATTGGTGGATCAGGGTACCTTTTCGGGTGTTTTCCTTTTAGACACATCAAGAAGCCGGAGCATCCCTATCAACTCCTGGATCGACGACCCTCTCAAGAAGGAACACTTACGGGATTCATCCTATCGTTCCAGTCCCACTTGAACTTGAACTTGATAATGATCTTGAACTTGACCTTCCGAATGGAAGGAAGCTGTCATCTGTCCCATCTTTAAACCTGGTGACAGGGGTTTTCCTGCAAATTGCAGGCCAGTTAGTCTGACGAGTGTAGTAGTCAAACTCCTCGAGAAACTGGTGAGAGATTCATTGGAGAGTCATCTGAGTAAATTTAATCTACTTAGCAATGTGCAACACGGATTCCGGATGGGATTTTCGTGTCTGACGAATCTGCTGGTCGCTCGCGAAAATTGGGCGGATGCAGTGGATAACGGCCATGTACTGGAAGTACTTTTCGTCGACTTCTCGAAAGCATTTGACAAGGTACCACATTTGAGGCTTGCGCAAAAGCTGTCCTCCTACGGGGTATCTGGCCGCGCCCTTCATTGTGTGACTGCCTTCTTGGAGGGTAGAGAACAGTGTGTACGGGTAGGCCGGGGCCTATCTTTTAGGCAGTCTGTCCTCAGCCGCGTGCCGCAGGGCTCGGTCCTTGGACCGATTTTGTTCTCTACCTATGTGAATGACCTACCCGCGGAGCTTGAGGTACCATCGCTGCTATTTGCTGATGACCTAAAGCTGTGGAACATTGTTGATGTTCCTGGGGGTTCAGAAGCTATTCAGCGAGCATTGAATAAGCTTAGGGACTGGACTACGTCATGGTTACTGCCCATAAATCAGGCAAAGTGCTCCGTTCTTCGAATTGGAGGAGGTTGTCCTCCTACGAAGTATGTGGTCGGTGGGGTCAAACTCCCCGTGTATCTAGCCAGATTGACCTAGGAGTCGTACACTCTTCGGCTTTACACTCCTGCGACAACTGGAATAAGGCCGCAAGCAGAGGTTTCCGCATGTTGTGGTTAATACGACGTTCCTTCGGAGTCTTGACGGGCGGCATCTTTGCGAGGCTGTTCTCGGCTTTCGTTCGGCCTCATCTGGAATACTGCGTCTAGGCTTGTCCTCCCTGCCTCGTCCGGGACAAAATGGAGCTGGAGAGGGTTTTATGAGTGGGTACTAGGTTAGTCGAGGGATTACGGGGACCGACGTACCCCGAGCGTCTATTTTATTTAGGCATGCATTCAATGCACTACCGAAGGCTTAGAAGAGACCTAATCCTAACCTACCGTATCTTGACTGAGAAGGTTGGTCCAGATTTATCTTGGCTATTCAGTCCCGCTAGATTGTCTGTTATACGCGGTCATTCGTTGAAGCGGGACAAACAGCAGTTCGATCGGCTTAGGGGGAAATCCGGCTGTCCCGCAGTTTCCTCTACCGCTGGAACATGCTTCCGGAAACTGTTATCAGGGAATCTACGGTTAAGGGGTTTAAGCGGCAACTTGACGCTCTTGGGTGGCAACACGAAACCTTTGCATTTGCCTGAATAACTTGCATCTTCGTACCTCGATTTTCTTTTCTCTACTTTTCTTCACGTATTGGTATTATTTTCTTATTTCAGTGCACTTCCCTATTCCGTACCTTCGATTTCTCTTCCTATCCTTTGCTTACTTCACGTGACTGCCAAAGCAGGGACTGCTAGGGCAGGAAATGTGGGAATTAACTGGTTGGCCAGGGTGCGAAACGGGTGTTTCCGTTTTAGATCCATCTATAACTGAGCACATCATCAATTCCTGTCTCAACGATCCACTCAAGATGGAACACTCACGGGATTCCCCTATCGTTCCAGTCCCCATCTGAACTGAACTGAACCACATGTTTGGTGCCTATAAAAATAACTAACTAAAATTGCTAGTTGTTGTGTAGTTTACCCGTAATTATGTAGGGCTATACGGTGCAGTCTGCGCTGCGCTGCGGATAGCGACCTCCTGCGCATTCTGTTCTCCTGAGACAGGTCACTGGATCATTGGATCAAGTGATTATGTCTAACTCACAATGTTTGCATTGTGCGAAAGTGGTGACTAAGGGTATCCAGTGCATTGCCTGCAAACTCTGGGCATGTGGCCAAAAGCGTTGCTCGCAACTTACTGAACCGCGCTTCAAGACCTATGCTGAGCACAAGGGTTTGCTATGGATTTGTCGATATTGCATCGATGCTGCTGCGTTGGCAAGATGTCCGCCACATCAACATCCTGAAAGACGTTCTTCTGCTCCTTCTGCTAGGCGTGCCAGGAAGCGTAGCAACGCATCTTCCAGCGACGCTCCATAGGTCGCGGCCACCCCCGCCCCGTCTTCTTCTCATTCGGACCCATTGATACACATCCGGCCTGTTGAGCCTACGACGAAGTCATATGCGGACGTAGTGAATGGGAAAGCAACTTTGGCCTCGTGTGGCCAAGGTCCAGCCACATGGGTCATAAAGGCTAAGACAGTCTTTGAATAAACCTGAGCTTCCATCTTCTCAGTCGCAGATGAAGATAATTCTCAACAGAATCTCTGAGCTGGAAAAAGTGATAAAGGAAAATCCAGCATCTCGTAAGCCACCAATTCCAGAGCGCATTCAGCCATCTCGTGACCGCTGTCTCATCATCGTGAACGCGGCAGAATCGGACAAGGCTACCTCGGCGGAGCGAATGTTGGATGATCAAATACTGCTCGAGCGGATGATTTCTCTAATGTTTGATGCAGGCGAACAAGGAATAAACATTGTCTCTGCCTTTCGCCTCGGTAAGAAGCAGGATAATTCCTCCAAGGTTCGACCCCTCAAGTTTGTATGCGGAACCAAAGAAGAGTGCGCGCGCATCCTTCGACGGACTCCACGTCTCAAAGGCGAACCTTTCTACGTGTTACGAGACCTCTCTCCCCAGGACCGAATTAAAATGAAGAAGGCTGTAGCGGAGCTCCGAACGCGCCGGGCGAGTGGTGAAACCGACCTACATATCGTGGATATTTGTGTAGTTCGGAAGAGTACAAGAGCACGCTGGAGGCCGAATCTTGTCACCCCCAGACAGTAAAGTATAACAACGGCCAACGTACGCAGTCTAAGGAATAAACTGGACGAAATTCAGTTGCTTACTTCGGAGACTCGTCCAGACCTGATGGCCTTCACCGAAGCCTGGCTATTTTCAGATATAACGGACTCGGAAGTGTCTATCCCTGGATATCACCACCCCGGTCCGATCGCCACGGGGTGAGGTCAGGTGGTGGAGTAATCCTCCACTGGAAGACAGATTTCAAAATACATGTAGTTGAAGCTATCAGTGACCAGGATGACAATTTCGAAGCCCTCTGGTGCCGTGTTCATGACGGCTTTAGATCTCTCTTGGTCGGTGTCGTCTACAGAGCGCCATCAGGTCCCGGAGAGCGCTTGTTGGGCTCGATAAGAATGTATGGTGGGCACAAAGACTGTTTAATCCTGGGGGATTTCCATGCACCGGATATCGATTGGGACCTACTTCTTTGTGATCGCCGATCTGACTCCTTCGACGCCACACTGCTTAAAACCGCTCTCGATTGCAGCCTCGTTCAACATGTCTTGACGCCTCCTCGTATTTTTCCAGACCAGACCCAGCACATCCTGGATCTCGTGCTCTCCCCGGCAGATTCGGATGTCACGGACCTAACCGTTCTTCAACCCATAGGCAAGTGCGATCATTGTGTTGTTTCATTTCACTGGACTCGCCGTCTCACGATCCATAGCCACTGTGGTCACCGTCGAAATTTTTGGCGTACCGACCCACACCGTCTGAAAACGGCCGCAAGCGCTACGAATTGGGGTATCCCTGAACACATTCACCTCGATGACGCATGGAATCTTGTACTCTCCAAAATGACGTCGTTAATTGAGCAGGTCGTTCCTTTCTCCCATCGAAAGCCCTTCGCTAGAGGTCCACATTGGATGGATCGAGAGTTGAGATCAAATATGAATAGAAGGCGCAAACTATGGGACCGCTATAGGCCATCTCATGCAGAACTCGACTTCTCTCACTACAAGACAGTCAGAAATGTTTGTGTCGCAATGGATCGCCAGAAACGCCAACGATACGAACTATCCTTGGCAAAACACTCCCGCATCGCGCCTAAAATGCTGTACTCTTATTTGAAAAGAAGCACTAGAGCTGGTAATGGCATCCCTGCTTTGTGTTCCTGTGATCATCAAGCTTTACTTCACGAGGACGCTGAGAAAGCTAGTCACTTGGCTAAGCAATACGCCTCTGTTTACGCGAAAGGAACCCCATTTAGTGACAAAGCCGTATCCACATTTCCATCTTCGTTGGCCCAAGTAGATATTAACACTGATTCTGTGATGAAACTTCTTCTTCAGTTAGATCCGTATAGCTCACCCGGACCTGATGGATTGCATCCTTTGTTCCTCAGGACAGTGGCGGAGTACATAGCTTCACCCACATGTCAAGTCTTTCGTCACTCACTAGAAGCTGGCCGTCTACCTTCAGCTTGGAAAGTGGGTATCGTCAAACCCATTTACAAAGGAGGAAGTCGACATGATCCGGCCAATTATCGTCCAATCTGTTTGACGTCAGTAGTGTGTAAAGTTATGGAACGAATCCTAAAACAAGCTGTTACTCTTCATCTTGGGGGACAATGTCATTTCTTCTGCCCAGCATGGGTTCAGAAAAGCACGCTCCTATACCTCGAACTTGCTCGTTGCTAAGGAGGCCTGGGCAAGGTCACTAGACTCCGGCAAACGCTTGGACGTTGTGTTTGTTGACTTCAGTAAAGCTTTTGACAAAGTCCCGCATGAACGGCTCCTGTTTAAGCTCCAAGGAATCGGTATTTCTGGGAAGCTCCTGTCTTGGATCTCCGACTTCCTAAACGACCGCTCTATGCAAGTGAAGGTGAATGACATATTTTCTGCTCCTGTTCTCATGACGAGCGGGGTCCCACAGGGCTCTGTCCTCGGTCCCGTACTTTTAAATATTTTCATCAACGACTTACCATCCACTCTTCAGACGGATTGCCTAATCTACGCTGACGACCTAAAGCTATGGATGGAAGTATCCAGCCTTGAAGACGCCGACCGATTACAAACCACGCTCGATCTACTTCATGACTGGTCGATTAAGTGGCAGTTGCCCGTAAATCGTGATAAATGCTCTGTTCTCCCCGTTGGCTCATCAAGCCCATTTGGAACTTACCATATTGGTGGTTCCTTGCTCAGAAGCGCAACCCAAGAGAGGGATCTTGGAGTGATAGTGTCATCAGACCTCAAATCTATTCAAGACACCCAGAAGAGGGTCGCCGCGGAATACAGGATGTTCCATTCTATACGTAGAGGGTTTTCTCTCCTGACCCCGGGACTTTTCCGACTCCCGTTTGGCTCGCACGTACGCCCGATTCTCGAATACGGACTACCCGCTGCCTACCCTCTCACCAAATCCGAATGTGATATGATAGAGAAGGTTCAACGGCGTGGATCCAAATCCGTCCCTGAGTTGCGAGAAATGTCGTATCCACACCGACTTCAACGACTGAACTTGTTCTCTCTAGGTTACCGCCGTCACCGAGGAGATTGGATTTTTACCCGACGTATTCTCAGAGAAGAACTGGGTTGCGAGTTACAGGACTTCTTTTAACTTAACACTGAGAGTTCGACACGAGGCCACCGCATGAAACTGTTCAAACCGAGGAATCTCCGTGTGCGGCTCAATTTGGCATTATCAACTCGCGTGGTGAATGATTGGAACCGGTTGCCGGATCCTGTTGTTGATGCTGAGACAGAGGAACGTTTCAAACAACTGTTAGATTCTCACCTGAGCGCGCTGGGATTCTGCTGCCTCTAAGGCACCCAATCCTCTGCGGAACCTTCTACCGCAATGACCCAAGCCATCTCCGCAATGATCGGGAAGTGAAGGAGCTGACAAAGGAGCTTCCTACTGCTCTCTATCATCCAATGATCCAATGATCCGAAGATACTTGTTTGTTTATTTTCGCTGTTGCGCTTGGCGGTGCAATGGAATGTGAAGGTCGGTTCAATTTTTATTTAGATCTATTATTTTAGAGATGACTGTTGAGGATAAAGAACGTTTGCGTTTCATCCGGAAACAGAAGCTTCAAGTTATAAAAAATATTGAAGTAAGTTGTAATCCTGTTTTGAGTGGTCGCACAGTCTCTTAAGCTTGAGCTCCACGATATTACCAACCAGATTGAGAGTTTGGGCTTCCCAGTCGAATGGTACAGGCTTTTTGTTCTTACCTTACTGACTTTAAGTGATGATGTAACTACAAGGAGACGAATCATTGGTTGCAAAGAATTTAATACTAGTCCGAAACAGGTATAGTACCGCGTTATCTGACAAATCGACTAAGGGTTTGGAATATCTTTTTGAGCATAATGTCGTGAAAAAAACTCCTGAATCCGTTGCCAGTTTTTTCTTAGAGGAAAAGGACCGTCTCTCGAAATTCGCCGTCGGAACATACTTGGGTGAGATGTGAGTTCAACATTTTTTCACTTTGCCTACCTTACTGGAAATCGTTTAGGTTTGTTAATTGCCAACGACTCTTTTTTGATACTTTTATCGACACATCGATTTGTTTATGACAAGTGTGAAAAAGTTGAACTTGTTCCCTATGGGTTATGGTCGTCGGCGTGGTAATCTCATCCACACGCGTCGATCCTAAGGGGACTTTTGTGAGCTACAAACACTCGGCTCGACGTAGACATTTTGACACACGGCTGCAAGTAGAAATTGTAGGAGGGAATAATACTCTTTGTCTTTACAGTGGCTGCCATATCAACCCGTTTAATGAATTATTGGAACACCCTACCGCAGATCATTGCTAATGCTATCTGATGAATGCATTATTTTCCTGCTCCTACTGCATTGACGTGGATTCCGAGAGGAATGCCTCCTCGCAGGCAAATGCGTCAAACTTGCCCTGAATCGGAATCGACGGAGCTGACAATGGTCTCCCCTGCTGCTCTGCATACCAATTAACCAATGAACCGATGTTGCCTCAAATGTTGTATCCTTCGATAATCTGGCTGATGCTCAGAGCGAAATCTGCGACTACTCGTTATACCCCACTTTCGCATATCCCAATAGCTGTCAAGAATTACCGTTTTAAAGCAATGAAATGCTGTTAAATACTTATGGACTCTTTAGACAGATGCATAGTTGAACTTCAAGTTGTTTTGATTAAGTAACCTTATATGGTTCCTGGGATATGTCGGGTAACTACGTTATCGATGCGGGGGCTACTAGTGCAGGCCACGTAGGCATTGATTGGTTGACCGTGATCTGATCCGAGTGTATTAGTTTGGCTCCCCTCGGTTTCAGACTTACCCCACGGACTCTGTCCTGATTCACGACGCAGTCGAGGAGGAACATCTTTGAGAATTTCCTACCTTTTCCATCCCATTTGAACTTATGAGCGAAAGGAAATAAGATGGTGTTGAAGTAATTCCATCTTTATTCCCTATTGTATCTTTGTTTAGAAAAGTACATTAACTGGTTAATTTGTATTTTTGGGATTTCTTAAATTCATGCGTGGTACTGATACGACGTACACCCAAAATATATCGCTTCACTTCTTAGATGTGAGCTTTCATTTAGTTCAAAACCATTCTTACTCAGAAGTACAAAGTTTCATTTACATGTTTTCAGTTTAACTTTTCCTGTTTCCTATTACTGAAAGCGTAGAGGCTAATAACGCAAACTTACGTAAGAAAAAATGCGAAGGACAATGCTGCAGTTGTGACATAGTGAAAACAACCTTTAGGTTTACCTTGTGGTTGCACACAGCCACGCGTGTTATCCGTAAACGGCATACGCTGTTATGCGTGCTCGACTGGCTTTCTGTGAACATGGGTAGCACAAATTCAACAGGCGCCCAAATACGGCTTCATCTGTCCTGGGATGGGCAGCTGAAGAGTCTCAATCTCAAGTTCAATTTCAATTTGGGACTGGAACGATAGGATGAATCCCGTAAGTGTTCCTTCTTGAGCGGGTCGTCGATCCAGGAGTTGATAGAGGTGCTCCGACTTCTTGATTGGTCTAAAAGGAAAACACCCGAAAAACACCCTGATCCACCAATTTAATGGCCAAGTTCCTTACATAGCTGTCCCAGCTATGTCAGTTACGTGAAGTAAGAGAGAAAGAAAAAGCGAAGGTAAGAGAATAGGGGAAAATCGGTTAAAAGAAGAGAATAATACCAATGGCGAGGAAAAGTAAAGAAAAATAGAATCGAAGTATGAAGATGGGAATTTGTCAGGAAAAAAAAGGTTTCGTGTTGCCACCCGGGAGCGTCTAGTTGACGCTCAAACCCCTTAACCGTAGCTTTCTTGACAACATTTTCTCGAAGCAGGTTCCAGCGCTCGATGACTCGACATGATAACCGTGTCTCCGCTCTAACTCGATTGGACCGCGGTTTGTCCAGAATCATAGATTGCTCGCAGAGACCAGATAACCTAGCAGGACTAAATAGCCAGGACACATCAGGACCAACCTTCCGTCAAAATACGGTAGGTTAGGATTAGGTTCCCTCTAATCCTTCAATAGCGCATTGACTGCATCCCCAAACTAAATAGGCGTTTGGGGTACGTTTGCGCTCGTAATTCCTTGACCAACCTAATACCGACACGCAACACCCTTTCTAGTGCCATTTTGTCCTTGACAAGGCATGGTGGACAGGCCTGGACGCAATATTCTAGATGGGGTCGCACAAACGCTGAGAAGGGCTTCACAAACACATCAACGGTGAGGGTCCCAAAAGAACGACGGATAAACCACAACATCCGGAATCCTTTACTAGCCGCCTTCTTCCAGTTTTCTCCCGTGCAACGTTTTTCCGGTGACCCTTTCTACTCCGTTTTCCTTCCTTAAGTTCCCTTTTCCTCGCTTTTGGCCACATAGTTTGTTGTCAACGCTAACTGAGAGGTTCAAGCAATACTGAAGCTATTTTCTGGTGTCCCTTAAAATAATGGTTTAAAATTTCGGTTCGCACGTTTAGACCTGTGGTATAGTGCTCGTTGTGCGCTTTTGAGTTATTTGGCAGTAGGAGACACAGTTACCTAATTGATTGGGAAAGGCAACACTTGTGATTCCTCAGTGATATTAGATATCATTGGTACGTTTGCTTGTTTGGGCTGAACACTTTAAAGATCAGTTCAGCTGGCCCCCTGCTCCCGCACCTCTTCCTACTCAGGTGATGCAGGACGAGCCATGGTCGGTTAGTTTAGAGCCTCCGTCGGAGACCGAGGTCCGAAACGCGATCACAGCCCTCAATCGTTTTCGTGCCGCTGGCCCGGATTCCCTCCCACCTGCACTATTTAAGGATGGAGGTGAGGTCCTCTGCAAAGCACTGACCTCCCTATTCGAACGTACCTGAAACGAAGAGTGTGCCGGCTAATTGGAGCGAATCGATTATTGTGGCAATATACAAGAAAGGCAGTAGCACAGACTGTGCGAACCACAATGGTATTAGCCTAACGCCAGTTGTGACAAAATTACTGGCCTCGATTATCCTTCGTCGCCTCACTGTGGAACGGGAATCTCGGATTAGGGAAGAGCAGGCCGGCTTTCGCCCAGTACCTGGCTGTATAGACCATATATTTACTTTGCGGCAGGTGTTAGAGCAGCGCCACGCATACCGCAGACCCACAATAGCTGTGTTCCTCGATTTCAAGAGTGCGTTCGATTCAGTCGATCGATGCATTCTGTTTAAGATACTTGCGGGGAAAGGTGTTCCCACGAAATACGTGAACATCCTTCGTGCTCTATACTCAAACACGGCAGGCCGCGTCAGGGTTTACGGTGGCCTATCGGATAGCTTTCCGACCACAAGTGGTGTTCGTCAGGGTTGTCCAATTTCCCCGTTTTTGTTCAATTTCGTCGTGGATTCTATCATGGAGTGTTCCCTTGCGGAATCTCACGATGTAGGCGTTGAAGTGCTGCCTGATGAAAGGTTAGTTGATCTAGATTATGCGGACGATATCGTCTTGCTTTCCGACAATGTTGTGGCGGCACAATCAACACTGAATAGCCTGTCCAGAGTGGTCCCATTATTTGGTATTCACTTCGTACCTTCAAAGTGAAAAGTGTTGCTGCAGGACCGCCAGCTACTTGGTGATCCATTGACACTTGCTAACGAGGAACTCGAGGTTGTTGATCATTTCACTTATCTTGGAAGCTGCATCAGCAATGATGGGCACATAGAAACTGACGTGAGCTCACGCATTGCAAAGGCCAGAGCTGCATTCTTGAACCTGCGTCATCTTTGGCGACAGAAGGGAGTTTCCCCCTGTCTGAAAGGCCGGGTATACAAGGCCACAGTGAGGGCCGTTCTGCTCTATGGTAGTGAAACTTGGCCCCTTCGGTCTGAAGGGCTGAGGCGCCTTCAAGTCTTTGATCATCGTTGTTTTCGAAGCATTGCTGGTGTCGGACGGCACCAGCGTGTCCGCAACGATGATGTGCGTAGGCGAGTACTAGGTGGTGGTAATCATGCTAGCTCCCTAGAACAACAGATAGCACTGAATAAGTTGCGTTGGCTCGGGCACGTGCTACGCCTGCCTGGTCTCCGCTTACCTAGGAGGGTCTTGTTCAGTCTACCAGATGTAGGGTGGCGCAAGGCTCGGGGTGGACAGAAGTTGACTTGGCAGCGGGAAATGAAGTCACTGACGACCAAACTGAGTACCGTTGGTCCGTCTCGCCTTCCGTGTTGGAGTCCACGTGACTCACCTTGTGCTTGGCTCGAGACTTTACAGGACATGGCTCGCAGTAGACACCAGTGGCGCGTCTGCTACCGTCTCCTAATCGGATTGTCTGTTTAAAGTGTGTTTGGTGCTGAGTTATCTGCGGGGTAATGGCTGATTATGACGCGTGGCAGTGAAATCCGCAAGGAAGCTGTCTCGCCGATGCCGTCTTATCTTTGCGCGATAGCCAGCTTTTTGTGACGCTATGTTGACTACACAAGGTGTAGACGCCTTGACCCTGAATGTTTGCTTAGGGCATTAAGGTTTTCAGTTAAGTCCCCCTTCTCTCCCTCTTCTTATTCTTTATTTCATAGGTCCTCATGGTTGTATGGCAGCGAAGCATCAGTTCAAATAGCTGATGTACTGCTGTTGATGATAATGATGATTGCTCGTTCCTGCATTCACTCCTGGCAAAATCGAAATGCTCGGCATATGCAGTGTTATGTTTTTGTGGGAGCGATAATTTGCCAGGGTCAGTTAACTTTCACAGTGGCCATTGTATGGAGCTTTCTGTATTGTATTGCGGCACAATTGCTTAGGTGTTTTCTACTTGCAGCCAACGTGTACGCCGATGATATTGATCATGGGGATTTCAACTTTGCGACAGTTTTCTCTGAGAAACACTTTGTTGATGTTTTGTTGATGTTTTGCATGCGTGCTTGATTTATTACACCAAATACGTTTATCGACGCTTAAATGACGGCCATTAAAGTTTTATCAATGTATCGCTTGTTCTTCACTTGACGTGCAGATACGTGATTATTGCACTCTGGTTTCCGCTATTTCAAATCCACGAGGTCTAGCGATTAACGCTGTGGACGCTGAACTTGGGGATTATGAATCCAGTTGCGATAATGATGTTACCCTGTACAAAGCACGGATGCTTCATTATGAAGCTAACTTGCACGCCCAGTTGATGTGAAAAGAAGCGTTACCAACGACTGACGAGCCACACATACAGTTCAACCACAGTGGACTTAGTGCGATCCAGTGGTCTTTTTCCGCTGCATCAATGCCAGTTTTATCTAAGTATGCTCCATGCTGCGTGGCGATGAGTAAATATCCAGATGGGTTTAAGCGATTCCGCATCATTTAGGCCTTTTGGTGTGCTTTTTATAGTATTCCGCCTATCGGCCGAGCGTTGAGGTTTTCGAATAGACGATATGGCGAATTTTTTCAGCCTTTGGTTCGGTAACTGTAGTTTCCTAGCCACCCGTCTCTACGATATTGGAAATTAGCCTGGTAGCAGGATATGCGTCTTCGACACCTTTAAGTTAGCTGGGTAGTGCCGATGAGCACAGTTTGGACTGCTCACCTCAGCTGATCGGTGTACAGTCATACAAGCCCACCCCTAATGATCCACACTAAGGGCTAGAGAGAAGGGACTCTTATTTACATTAGAATGACTTATATTGCCTTGTCGGCGCTACCCTACGATCAGACGTTTGGGTCACAGACCTTGTTTGAGGACACTGATATCTTTCCTTCTTTTTCTGGATGCCCACGTACAATCATGAATGCTTCATCACGCTTCATTCACGCTGTATCGTCCGTTGCTTAGCTTCAATGCGGACTCTGTCCGCCGCATACGGCAGACGGATACGAACAGACGAGCTACCACTGACTCAAGTTATTATTTTCCATCGGCATTTATTATAATTTAAACTCCACCATTAACCTTCCTACGCATCTTAGCTTGCGTGCTAACAACTGCAGTGTTGCTAGAGCTCTGCAATCTGCAGCTGCCGGAAGTATCAAAAGTTCCATCCTTGAACATCTGGTTCAAAGTGGACACGAAACCCTGACCAATGATGCCTTCAACGTTATCTACACCGTGTCGAAACAATATCCTAAGGGGATTAAGAGACGCCTCCTTACGATTGCGGAATCGATAGCGATCAAGTTAATGCAACCGGAGCTTTGCAAGCAGAGGATGCTACTGAAATCTCTCACGATGCCGTGGCCGTGATAAGGGTCCATCCGCATGGAACATTGATGAGACCAAAGGTGGCATCGCTTCTCTGCTGACCCAATTTGCTTCGCGAAGTGGTCAGCGAAATGTGTCAAGTCGGGTCAAATAAGGTCAGCCTTCATCGACAACACAGGCTCTACCAATGGGCCCGATCAATTTTACTTGCGTCCGAATAAATTCAGACTCTCCTACTTTCGCTTCAGCTTACATTATCTTATGAGTATCTCAGTTGTGCTTGTAAACGTATTGGCTTGATGTGAGTTACCGAAAAGTGATCTCCTTGCAAACGTGTTTTCCTACAGCTTTGTCTCCACTTTGCCTATATGTCACACCACCATTTTCTTCTAATTGGAGAGCGATACCCTTGTTCATTGGTTTGTTACCGTCATTCTGATGTCAAGCTACCCCACTACAATGATATGCAAGTCTGACTAATCCCATCTGCAGTTAACCGTTGTTGCAAGTGTACAATTTTAGATGCCTCGAAGACATGCGCATCCAGTGTCCAGTCTCTTACGATTGTATCTGGCCGACTTCAGGTAGTCCACAGTGAGAATCATCGGTCACTATTACGCGCCGGTGGCCGAGTGATCTGTGCACCTGGTTTACAACCATAAGGTCCCCGGTTCGAGTCCGCGTAGGGGTGGGCGTCCTCGCGGTATGCAGTCCGCGCGCGACTGGTGGTAGTCGTGCGGCAGCGAAGCGCCGTTACGGCATACAGCTGACACATTATTTAATTGTTCTTATTTTACGAACTGAAACTGCTCCCAAGTGCTCTCTGAAACGGGCTATTATATAAAAGTGAGGTACACGGCCTTTTCATCACTTATTTCCTATGCTGCAAGCCATCTGGAACCAAAGTGCGGTCTTCGAATAAGCAATCGAAAAGCACTATCTACCCACAAGACGCCCTCACCTACGTTCTTTTCTCTCCCACCCTTTTTTATTGAACCCGCTTTTGATGTTTCCCATCAGGGGACCACTACTGACTTCATCAACGACAGAAACAGCGAAGCTGGATCAACTTTCAAACCTAGGATACCACTTCACATTAGATCTTTCAAGGTCTACACACTATCAGATTAATCAACATATGACGCTTGTTATCATTCTATACACCACAGCACTGTTTTCTCCTGTCTCTGAAACAGGGTCCCAATGACATTTCTTACATATTTGCGTCTGCGGTGGTGCTGAGTCAGTGACCTGGGACATTTGCTGTGTGGAGGTCGTTCTTAGCGGAAGTACAGAGGTTGCTGCTCTTGAATATAGCTCACGAACAGACGTCTGTGTACCGTTCAGTCTCGAACCTTCATCGAAGTTCATGAACGACGGTTGGTGCTTGGCTACTTTCGTCGTTTCAGCCCGCGTTTTTACCTACTGCGACCGAGAGGCTTCCAAAGACAAATCATATTAGCAACGACATCCATATTTCGTACAGCTGAAAATGCTAATATCGCGCTCGTTGTGGATAATCTGAGCGCCACCTATCATCTTTGCGATAACAACCTATTGATCCTCCCGCCGAGTTCAGTATCTACAACAGCAGTACGAATTTTCAGCGCAAGCGTTTATATAAACTTAACTGGCAGTTACTGAACGACAGACTGCCTTGGATCAAACTTGTGCACATTTTCATGTAAGTATAGCTCGCTTCAGTGTTCCTGGAACAGTTGTCTCGCTTCTGACACTGACCTCGGCGTGTCTTCCTAACACCCGATCTTCTAGCCTCGGCTAAGAACTCAACCTCGAAAGTGTTTTCTGACCATTTGTATTCGCAATCCGCGAAGAAGGAATCTCGGTCTCAGTCACAGAATCAACCGCCACCGACGAACAAGATCGACGGACCGAATACGGACTAGAATGGTCTTTAATGCCCAGTGCAAAGGGTAATTGTTCTTTAAGCTTGCGACTTTTTGAGGGTAGACGAATATCTGGCTCTCCGAATGACATGATTGAGGCACTATAGATGGTCCTGCTGGAGTATTGATTTTTGAATATCTGCAATACCGGGAAACACTGCTTATTTTTAGAATGGACTTTCAGCGTTGGCAAATGGTGTTCCGTGAAATGAAGAAGGACGATGTCTTATGACAGCATCTCGTATGACAGTGACTGAGAACTGTTGTAGTCTGCCATACGCCGTCACATCAACTGCGATGATATCCTGAATAGTTTTGCAGCTCTTGTTTATCTGAATTGCTGCCGACCTCAGTGGCGTTCGTCCTGTGCGTTTCTTTGTCCCACCCCATCCCTCTTAGCCTTTCTCACTAACCACGATCTCATTACTTAGCCTTATATAACTTTGCATAGTAACTTTTTTTTGCTGCTTCTACCCGACTGGTAGCTTACCGGAACGGTTCCCATCCGTTACGGGTAGCTCAGCTGGATTGCACCTGTTACATTTTCCCTTTTTGCTTTTATGTATTGCGGCACAGGGGCTGAGGTTTCCCACCTCTAGCTAACGTGTATAATGAATGAATGAATGATCTGAATTGTTAGTTGGGTCCCATGCACCTGCCCAGTGTTAGCATAACACCTGTTATTGGTAAGATCCGACACTAGATGGTTCCACTAAAGCTGGACACGCGGATGGCGCAAAGGACTTTTCACCGTTGTTGCTGAAAAACAGTGGCGACTCACTATTGACCACTTTGACTCCTCTGTACGACACCATTCAGCACATGCATGGTGTGCTTTTGAGTGTTTATCGACTCGTCCATAAACAGTCAAAAATCATCCTGCGAAAAGAATTGTAACGTCAAGTGTCTTTAGGCTATTGACTTGCATTGTTCTACTGCGGTTCAATGCTCCTCATGCGAAACAGATCCATAAGCGTCTCACTGACCACTTGCAACTAGCCTATCATGTTAGCCTTTGGATTTTAGGTTCCTCTTGTTCCTGTGGATCTTGCCCATTTGTGATGAAATCTGCCTTTGATAAGCTTACCAAGGGTTTTTTTTATTCCAAAAGCTTCCTATAGCCACTGTCGCGACCTTGTAGAAGTCCACTGAAAACTCATGTGTTCACCTCAACAGCTGGAGCTAATCAATGTGTAATTATCTCCCCATTTCTATCGACTTTAATCAAGTTGACATTGAAAGACTCCTTTGCCACTTTCTAATGTTGTTCGTTTGGAGGTTGTGTTGGGAGACTGCTTGTAAAATTTAGAGTATTCAAACAACATTTCCATTTTGGTCGTGCTCGATCGCTGTGCGAACCGCGATCAGTATGTTGATGAGTAACTGCACACGCGTTGACGTACGCTTGAACCTTCAGAGTCCAGAGTACTGTTACACGTGACTGGGTTTACTCAACTACTCTCGCTGCTCAGTGTGGTCAATAGGTTAAAATGTTCAGATTGCCATATCACCTCGGATGTGTGCACCGCACTTTACTAAAGCCAGTATGTTTTTTTAATGCCTTTGTACACCATGGGGACTGCGGAATGTTAGCATGTTTATTTTTCAAAGAGTTTGCAGCGCTCCAATGCACTCAATGTCACGGCGAGGATCAGGGACAACTTGGTCATATTTTTTCCTTGATACCCCCTGAATATTGCTCATACTATGTGTAGATGGAACAAGGGCCTACCTCGTGGACTTTGCGAAAGCTTTTCCTTCTGATCCGATCCACTGGCGGCAAAGGGCAGGCTGTAAGCGATGTTTTGTGCGACACCAATGGCGCATAAATTCACTGACAACGATCTTGACAGCTGTTCAACCGGTCAGCTGCACCGGTGAGTTCTCACTAGGGAATCCAGAGTGCTACCTCGTGTGTAGACGCTCCATCACTATCTAGAGCTGAGATTATTTATGAGCTTCGCTTGTTACAGCACTACAAAGCCCTTGATCCAGGCGAACTCTCTCCAATTATTTTCAAAGATGAAGGCCCACCACCTGCCGGGGTATTAATTTCCCTTCCCCAGGTTTAGATCACCGAAGCAATCCCGTCGGATTGCAACCTAGCAGATATCGTGTGTCCATCTTCAAAGAAGGTGCCAGAACGTATTGCCTTAACCAAAGGGAGATTAGTCTCATCTTCGTTGCACACAAAGTGCTCGCCGGTCTACTTTTACAAGACACTCAACTTCGTACTCGAATAGAATATACGCGAGGCGCAAGCTGGGCTCCGATCAGACCGGAGGTACATTGATCACAGCTTTACTCTCCGCCATATACTCGAACGTAGTCAAACGTTCGATTGGCCAACGAGCCACGTTTGCCTAAGTTGACAGAACTTCTCTCTGGAGTTGTCTGTTGAGAAGCGTCACCAAGGCTTCTCTATTTTACGCTACGTACTACACGCTACTCAACAACACTCTGATGATGTCGCATCGATTGGTGAGGCAACATTTGCAACAAACTTACCAAGCTCAGCGAATAGTTCGATTGCCACCCGAACACCACGACCTACCAATTTTCTCTCTTATTCCGGAGGCCACAATGACAGGCAAATTCGAAACCGCATGCCAACAACGATGTACTGGAGCACCGCCATGTTTCTTAACGACCCATCATTGTCACATTTCTCGACATAAAGTGCCTTCGATTCGGTTGATCGGCGTTCACTTTAGGACTGCCTGCTGAGTAAAGGCTTGCCCGATAAATACGTAAACATTATCAGATCGCTGTACGCGTATAGTTTAAGCAGAATGAGGGTTTATGGCAAAGTGTCGCCGCCCTTTAATCTCTCCAGCGGTGTGAAACAGGGTTACCCGCCTTCAACTTTCCTCTTTAACTTCGCCATTGACGAAGTCATAGGTGCAGCGTTCGCTGAACACGCGTTACAACGTGTGGATCTACTTCTTGGTGAGCGACTTCTTGACTTGGACTGTGCGGACAACATTTCTCTCATATGAGACAGCTCCCACATGTGTCAAGCAGCGCTGGACCGATTAGCACTGGCTATCAATCCTTTCGGGCTACGCTTTGCTCCATCGAAATGCAAAGTCCTCTAAGATTGGTAGGGACCCAGCCCTGCACTGACCCTTGGTGGTGATCAGCTAAAAGTCGTTCAGGAATTCAAGTACCTGGGCAGTTATGTTCGCGCCCGTGGAATCGAAAATGAGGTTACGTGTAGCAAGTGCTCGATGTACTTTTACCAAGCTCCGCCATCTGTGGTGCCAACGCGACAGCGCTCTAACCGTGAAGGGCAAAGGTTATAATGCAGTCGTCCGTTCAGCCCTCTTATACGGTTGTGTAAAATGGCCCATCAAGTTGCCAGAAATAAAGAGGCTAGATATGTTCGATCATCGCTGCGTTCGCAGCTTAGCTCATGTCTGGTGGGAGCACCGCGTGAGTAATGAATGTGCTCAGCTTCATTTACTTGTTGCCGGAAGGCAGTAAAGAAACAGAATTAAGGTTGCGAGGCAAGCGAACTGGGGATAACACAGACCCTATAATTAGGGTAATGGGATTAGGTTGAAGAAAAACTGGAGAAAACTAGTTCATTGTTTACTCTTGGAATACCAGCCTTGTGTCTGGATTGTGACACGCAATTTCGATTGAGGTTAAACTTTGCTTTAAAGCAAACTTATGCCATTCCGATCACTGAGGCCACATCAGAAGTGGAGAGTTTCTGAGCTGCTTTTACCCAACACTACACTTCACGACCGACCGGTTTCGTTCTGATTTGGACTCGCCGGGTAAAGATAGCTTGAGCTGAGAGGGTAGGGGTGGCAACACGAAACCTTTCCCTTCTCATGACCATATCCATCTTCAAACTTTTAGTTCTTTTTCTGTCGTTCTTTTCACTCTGGTGTTATCCTTCATTAAATGACTTTCATCCCCCTTTATCTTCTATTTTCTACTTCTTTCTTACTTCACGTAACCTACACAGCGGGGACTGCTAGTGCAGGGAACGTGGGCAGTAATTGGTTGACCAGGGTGTGTTTCGGTTTAGACCTATCAAGACCTCCAAGCACCTTATCATTTCTTGGCTGAACGATCCGCTCAAGAAGGAACACTCAAGGGATTTTCCTATTCTTCCAGTCCGTCTGAATCTGAACCTAACTCTGACCTTAAACGTCGAAAGTACAACTGCTTCTTATGTAATCGGGTGTGAACTGTAGAAGCCTTCCAACATGGCCAAGGAACATGTTGGCCAGATCTGTTCTCATAAATGCTGTAATTTTTCAAAAATGTGAGCACCTAATTGTTCCTGTTCTCTTTTTTCGTGATTTCGAAGATGGTCAAGCTCAAGGTCTGCGCTGTCTCTTGCTTGCAACCGGATTCGATTGAAAAACGTGATGTGTTCTAAATGCGCGTCCTGCTGCAAGGGCGTCACATCTCGTTCCAAAGCTGTCTAATGCTCTTTTGGTAACGGATGACTGCACATCGCTTGTTGTGGCATCAGCGCAGCACTGTACCATGAGCTTCAGCTGTAAACCTCCCCGGTTATCAGCTTTCACTATGACACGTGCCGAACTGCAGGGAGCAATAACAACCCAACCCCTTATCACCCCACTCTCCCTCGGCGTTCCTGCAACAGAGGCTGGGGCCTCCAAAGATGACGAGCTTACGCTTTCCTATCCAGTTCTTTCAGATGCGAGCACCTCGCGACGGCGGAGTAGACACATTTCCGATTCTCCTGCGACAGCACCAAAGACTGAAGGACGGGTCAGCGTTCCTCAGCCGAAGACATATGCGACTGTGGCGAGAAATGGCGTACCAACAATTTCGGTCACCCCAAACACAGCAGTGCGCAAAATCACCGCTAAAATGATCCAGAAGTCTAAAATAACACCGAAGCCTACTTCATCTCAGCTACGATTGGTTTTTGGACAGAATGACAGCTGGAAGATCTGATCAAGGCTAAATTCAGCACACCGAAACCACCTATACCTGATGGAAACAAGCGTCTCTCCCGTGAACAGTGTCTAATCATCGTAAATACTCCGGAGACTAATAGGGAGACATCAGCGGAAAGAATATTGGACGATCAAGCATTCCTAAAGTACATGGTCTCTTATTTTCGATAGTGGGGAAAATGTGATTAACTTTGTCTCTGCATTTCACCTTGGGAGAAAGCGAGAAGACCCCACCAACTCCCGTCTTCTCAAAGTTCTGTCCGGATGAAGAACAGTGCCGCCGTATGCTCGGACGAACCTCACGTCTCAAGGGAGAAGAATTCCATGCTCTTTGAGATCTCTCCCCAGAATATCGAACCAAAATGAGGAACGCAGTTAAGGAACTACGAACGCGTAGAGCAAATGGCGAGACCAACTTGCAGATAGTGGATTTTCAGGTAGTGCAGTAAGTACAGAGGTCCCGCTGGAAGCCACTGTTCGTCCGTCGCAACGACACTGGATCTTAACTTGGTGCGACTGTTGCGTACCTCATTGACCCATTGAGCTATACTGGGTGATGCCTCCGGGCATCTTTAGAGCTACTCCTACCAGGTTGGTCAGTGGTGAGGTCAGACAAACTCAGTCTCCTAGTCCTCCAGGTTGGGGGTTTGAAATGTGATGGCGTCCATATCTGTAAAACTAAATCATTGCCACCTCCCCGCTGCCTTGCGGACAGGCTTTTGAACCAAAGGCTTTGGATGCGGACCCTAATCGTCTTCCTGTCTAGATCTGGGCGCCCTGGCAGTATCTCAGCCCGCATACAACCATGACATTTTCTTGAAACATAAACTTCATTCTGCATTGGCCGTCGCGCAGATTATCAAGGGTCGCCTTATCTGCTGCGTACAGTAGGGCGGATAAGCGAAAACATGCTACTGCTGGCGCCTTCCTTCTTCCTTTTCCACCTTTTTCTCTTACTTCCATCCCGACCCCCATTACTAATCTTCCTTCTAGAATTCCCAGCTTAATTGACAGCAACCGAAATGCCACTGGAGTAGAACCATCTGCAGCCACCATCCCACAACAACTATCGGACGCCTATCGGCAAAAGTCCCTTATAAGGCCACGCTATACCGTTTCCATGCCGACATTCAATGTTCGCACTCTAAGACAAACAGGTCAACAGGCTGCACTCGCACGCACCTTAAACACACTGGGCATTGATGTGTATCGTGTATCCGAACCTAGGATCAATGACCCTAAGGGGGTTATTGAGTTAACTGCACCCGGCTTTCCCTCTTTATTGGTTGCACGCATTCGGTGAACAGCCGTTTATGTGCAGCCCGTTTGACGACATCAGATAAGGTTGATTCACGAAGTAGTACAAAACGCTGTTCGTGATTTCCGCTTATGCTCCCACCGACTGCAGTTCAAATGCTGTCAAGGACACATACTATCACGAAATGAATGCGCTACTACGCAGTACTACTAGTTCAGATATTGCAGTACTTGCAGTGGATATGAACGCACAACTAGGGCGTCTGAGCTCTTCAGAAGCTCAGCTAGATGGTAAATATGGGCTTAACTCCGAACGGCCTGACAACGGTGACCGTTTGCTTCAACTGTGTGCGGAGCACCAGTTGTTTTTTTAGCAGCACTGCTTTTAGACACAGATGGCGCCGAAGTGCCCCCTGGCGTCCTCCTGTAGCTGACCAGCGATGGACCCAAATTGATCACATTGCCATAAGTTACAAACGGCGTGGTTCCATCCTTGATTGCCGCTCGTAATGGAATACCTGTGTCGACTCTGGTAACGAAAAGTCTGCAACAGAAATGCCCAGCTCGGAGAACAGGACAATCTTTTCACGTTGTCGTTTCTCCATGAACTTCACCGGGAAGCGCACCAAGCGTCCCCTACAATTGGCAACTGAGAAATTGTCTCAGTCCTCGGTCAGGCAAGCCTATCAAGACGCACTGCATACCGAACTTTCGCTGTCTTGTTCTAATGACGCTGAACTTCAGTAGAATAGAATCTCGACCGCCATGCACCACGCAGGAGCATCTGCTTGTGGCACTATCAATCGTCACCGCACCAGTCACTGGATATCCGAGAGGTCGGTGAACCTGTTGGAAGCTATAAGACACCTTCCGGCTGGCTATGAGCACAATGTGACCAGACGGGCTATTACGCGTGAACTAAAGCAGAGCCTGCGTGCTGACAAAGAGGCCTGGTGGACCATTCGGGCGCAAGAAATGGAGGAGACAGGAGCAGTAGGCAATTACCGAAAATTCTTCCAGCTTATCCGCACCACTGGTCCCAGGAAACCAGGCGTCGGTGAGAGTCAGTGACAGCCCGGGTGCACTAATACACAATAAAGAGCACCGTATGGCTCGCTAGGCGGAAAACTTTCAAGATCAGTTCAGCTGGCCTCCTGCTCCGGACCTCTTCATACTCAGGTGATGCAGGACGAGCCATTGACGGTTAGTTTAGAGCCTCCGTCGGAGGCCGAGATCCGAAACGCGATTACAGCCCTCAATCGTTTTCGTGCTGCTGGCACGGATTCCCTCCCACCTGCACTATTTAAGGATGGAGGTGAGGTCCTCTGCAAAGCATTCATTTCGCTATTCGAACGTATCTAGAAGGAAGTGTCCCGGCCA
Source organism: Dicrocoelium dendriticum (assembly GCA_944474145.2). Classification (NCBI taxonomy): domain Eukaryota; kingdom Metazoa; phylum Platyhelminthes; class Trematoda; order Plagiorchiida; family Dicrocoeliidae; genus Dicrocoelium; species Dicrocoelium dendriticum. Next base: position 105,768,326 of record OX104069.1, read on the forward strand.
ACTGCAGCGAATCGAGTATTGTGACAATATACAAGAAGGGCAGTCGTACAGACCGTTCTAATCACAATGGTATTAGCCTAACGCCAATTGTGATAAAGTTACTGGCGTCGATTCTCGTCGTCGCCTCACTGTGGAACGGGAATCACGGATTAGGGAAGAGCAGGTCGGTTTCCGCCCAGGAGGTGGCTGTATAGACCATATATTCACTTTGCGGTAGGTGCAAGAGCAGCGCCACGCATACCGCAGACCGACAATAGCTGTGTTCCTCGATTTCAAGTGTGCGTTCGATTCAGTCGATCGATGCATTCTGTTTAAAATACTTGCGGGGAAAGGTGTTCCCACGAAATACGTGAACATCCTTCGTGCTCTATACTCGAACACGGCAGGCCGCGTCAGGGTTTACGGTGGCCTATCGGATAGCTTTCCGACCACAAGTGGTGTTCGTCAGGGTTGGCCGACTCCCCCGTTTTTGTTCAATTTCGTCGTGGATTCTATCATGGAGTGTTCCCTTGCGGAATCTCACGATGTAGGCGTTGAAGTGCTGCCTGGTGAAAGGTTAGTTGATCTAGATTATGCGGACGATATCGTCTTGCTTTTCGATGATGAAGCGGCGGCACAATCAACACTGAATAGCCTGTCCAGAGTGGTCCCATTATTTGGTATGCACTTCGCACCTTCAAAGTGAAAAGTGTTGCTGCAGGACCGCCAGCTACTTGGTGATCTCTTGACACTTGCTAACGAGGAACTCGAGGTTGTTGATCATTTCACTTATCTTGGAAGCTGCATCAGCAATGATGGGCACATAGAAACTGACGTGAGCTCACGCATTGCAAAGGCCAGAGCTGCATTCTTGAACCTGCGGCATCTTTTGCGATAGAAAGGAGTTTCCCTTCATCTGAAAGGCCGGGTATACAAGGCCACAGTGAGGGCCGTTCTGCTCTATGGTAGTGAAACTTGGCCCCTTCGGTCTGAAGAGCTGAGGCGCCTTCAAGTCTTTGATCATCGTTGTTTTCGAAGCATTGCTGGTGTCGGACGGCACCAGCGTGTCCGCAACGATGATGTGCGTAGGCGAGTACTAGGTGGTGGTAATCATGCTAGCTCCCTAGAACAACAGATAGCACTGAATAAGTTGCGTTGGCTCGGGCACGTGCTACGTATGCCTGGTCACCGCTTTCCTAGGAGGGTCTTGTTTAGTCTACCAGGTGTAGGGTGGCGCAAGGCTCGGGGTGGACAGAAGTTGACTTGGCAACGGGAAATGAAGACACTGACGACCAAACTGAGTACCGTTGGTCCGTCTCGCCTTTCGAGATGGAGTCCGCGTGACTCGCCTTGTGCTTGGCTCGAGACTTTACAGGACATGGCTCGCAGTAGACACCAGTGGCGCGTCTGCTGCCGTCTCCTAATCGGATTGTCTGTTTAAAGTGTGTTTGGTGCTGAGTTATCTGCGGGGTAATGGCTGATTATGACGCGTGGCAGTGAAATCCGCAAGGAAGCTGTCTCGCCGATGCCGCCTTATCTTTGCACGATAGCCAGCTGTTTGTGACGGAATGTTGTCTACACAAGGTGTAGGCGCTTTGACCCTGAATGTTTGCTTAGGGCATTAAGGTTTTCAGTTAAGTCCCCCTTCTCTCCCTCTTCTTATTCTTTATTTCATAGGTTCTCATGGTTGTATGGCAGCGAAGCATCAGTTCAAATAGCTGATGCACTTCTGTTGGTGATGAGGGGGGGGCGGGGTTGACATTTTTCCTCTTGGTCACTAGGTCAGCTAGGATCACTAAAGCCATAAAGTACTTTATCGGCTTTAAATTTTTGGATGCAGTCAACAACAACAAACAAACAGCAGCAGCAGTATATCAGCTATTTGAACTGATGCTTCGGTGCCATACAACCATGATGACCTATGATAGGGAGAGAAGAGGGACTTACCAGAAAATCGTAATGCCATAAGCAAACATTCAGGGTTAAGGCACCTACACCTTGTGTATACAACATACCGTCACAAAAAGCTGGTGGCTGGTGGTCCTGCAGCAACACTTTTCACTTTGAGGGTGCGAAGTCCATGCCATATAATGTGACCACTTTAGGCAGGCTATTCAGGGTTGATTGTGCCGCCGCTTCATCGTCGAAAAGCAAGACGATATCGTCCGCATAATCAAGCTTTCACCAGACAGGACCTCAACGCCTTCCTCGTGAGATTGCGCAAGGGAACACTCCATGATAGAATCCACGACGAAATTGAGCAAAAATGTGGAATTCGGACAACCCTGATGAACGCCACTTGTGGTCGGAAAGCTATCCGATAGGCCACCGTAAACCCTGACGCGGCCTGCCGTGTTCGAGTATAGAGCACGAAGGATGTTCACGTATTTTGTGGGAACACCTTTCCCCGCAAGTATTTTAAACAGAATGCATCGATCGACTGAATCGAACGCACACTTGAAATCGAGGAACACAGCTATTGTCGGTCTGCGGTATGCGTGGCGCTGCTCTTGCACCTACCGCAAAGTGAATATATGGTCTATACAGCCACCTGGGCGGAAACCGACCTGCTCTTCCCTAATCCGTGATTCCCGTTCCACAGTGAGGCGACGACGAGAATCGACGCCAGTAACTTTATCACAATTGGCGTTAGGCTAATACCATTGTGGTTAGAACGGTCTGTGCGACTGCCCTTCTTGTATATTGTCACAATACTCGATTCGCTGCAGTTGGCCGGGACACTTCCTTCTAGATACGTTCTAATAGCGAAATGAATGCTTTGCAGAGGACCTCACCTCCATCCTTAAATAGTGCAGGTGGGAGGGAATCCGTGCCAGCAGCACGAAAACGATTGAGGGCTGTAATCGCGTTTCGGATCTCGGCCTCCGACGGAGGCTCTAAACTAACCGTCAATGGCTCGTCCTGCATCACCTGAGTATGAAGAGGTCCGGAGCAGGAGGCCAGCTGAACTGATCTTGAAAGTTTTCCGCCTAGCGAGCCATACGGTGCTCTTTATTGTGTATTAGTGCACCCGGGCTGTCACTGACTCTCACCGACGCCTGGTTTCCTGGGACCAGTGGTGCGGATAAGCTGGAAGAATTTTCGGTAATTGCCTACTGCTCCTGTCTCCTCCATTTCTTGCGCCCGAATGGTCCACCAGGCCTCTTTGTCAGCACGCAGGCTCTGCTTTAGTTCACGCGTAATAGCCCGTCTGGTCACATTGTGCTCATAGCCAGCCGGAAGGTGTCTTATAGCTTCCAACAGGTTCACCGACCTCTCGGATATCCAGTGACTGGTGCGGTGACGATTGATAGTGCCACAAGCAGATGCTCCTGCGTGGTGCATGGCGGTCGAGATTCTATTCTACTGAAGTTCAGCGTCATTAGAACAAGACAGCGAAAGTTCGGTATGCAGTGCGTCTTGATAGGCTTGCCTGACCGAGGACTGAGACAATTTCTCAGTTGCCAATTGTAGGGGACGCTTGGTGCGCTTCCCGGTGAAGTTCAAGGAGAAACGACAACGTGAAAAGATTGTCCTGTTCTCCGAGCTGGGCATTTCTGTTGCAGACTTTTCGTTACCAGAGTCGACACAGGTATTCCATTACGAGCGGCAATCAAGGATGGAACCACGCCGTTTGTAACTTATGGCAATGTGATCAATTTGGGTCCATCGCTGGTCAGCTACAGGAGGACGCCAGGGGGCACTTCGGCGCCATCTGTGTCTAAAAGCAGTGCTGCTAAAAAAACAACTGGTGCTCCGCACACATTTGCAGCAGACTCGCCGTTCGGAGTTAAGCCCATATTTACCATCTAGCTGAGCTTCTGAAGAGCTCAGACGCCCTAGTTGTGCGTTCATATCCACTGCAAGTACTGCAATATCTGAACTAGTAGTACTGCGTAGTAGCGCATTCATTTCGTGATAGTATGTGTCCTTGACAGCATTTGAACTGCAGTCGGTGGGAGCATAAGCGGAAATCACGAACAGCGTTTTGTACTACTTCGTGAATCAACCTTATCTGATGTCGTCAAACGGGCTGCACGTTAACCGCTGTTCACCGGAATGCAATCAATCAGCGATGGCTCAGTCTTGGAGCTTTGAATGATACCAACACCATCTTGACCCGTGAGTGTTGCAGCGGCGTTTCCGGATGCGTGCAACCACTACCGAGAGGATAAGCCGGGTGCAGTTGATCCTACAACCGCATTAGGCTTATTGATCCTAGTTTCGAGCAGACAACACATATCAATGGCCAGTGTGTCCAAGGTGCGTGCGAGTGTAGCCTGTTGACCTATTTGTCTTAGAGTGCGAATGTTGAACGTCTGCATGGAAACGGGATAGCGTGGTCTTATAAGGGACTGTTGGTGATAGGCTTCCGGTGCGTGTCGCGAGAAGGTGGCTGCGGATGGTTCTACTCCAGTGGCAATTCGGTTGCTGTCAATTAAGCTGGGAATTCTAGAAGGAAGGTTAATAATGGGGGTCGGGATGGGAGTAGGCGAAACAGGTGGAAAAGAAAGAAGCGAGGTGCCAGCTGCAGCATGTTTTCGCTTATCCGCCCTGCTGTATGCATCAGATAAGGCGACCCTTGATAATCTGCGCGACGGCCGATGCAGGATGAAGTTTATGTTGGGAGGAAAAATCATGGTTTTATGTGGTAGCCGAGGAAGGAGTAAAGGTGTGTATACATGATGAAGTTGCGGCGGCGTAAAATGCCTCATCCTTTTCGATGTCAGAATAGGCTTTACTAACGTGTCAGAGCTGAGTTGGGAAGCGTCTGAGTGTTGATGCGCCTGCTCTTTCAATGGCTTAGCATTCCATTTCTTGTGCATTCCGTTCAGGTGTAATGTGTGGATTGGCAGTAAGGCCGCATTAATGCAGATAAGTTTTCGGAATGACTTGGATAGTTAAGTTGTTATAGAGTCAATGGTTTTACCGATTGATAGATTTCAAATACTCCAGAGAAGATGAGTGAGTAATATGCGAGACCTACGATACTGAAAACTGAAATATAGGAGCTGGTTATCCAGCTCTTCATGGCATCACTGGTTCCGCAAACACCTGGGTAAACAAACCAACGATGGTCCTTCTTCAAACAACCTACTGGCCCAGCCTTGAGCCCACATAAAAACCTCACCTATTGAGGTTGGCATGGCACGCGGCTACCTCGTAATACAAATCGCACGAAATATGTGTGTTTGCTCAGAATCTTATTCAGTGATTTCAATGTGTCTTTTGCCAGCTCCATAAACAACAAGCTGCATTTTCCAAGCGTTTACTCAGTTAAACGCACCACATGTAGTTTTCCTCACCGGAATATGATGCTCTTCTGATACGTTAGATTCCACTAGATAATCCTAACTACCACCTTTGAAACATCGCATCAAAATGGGAGTCAGATGTACCCCATGTCTCTGTCGAAAATTTACAACAGAGCTTCTTGACAATCCGCAGTTACACAATGTCTTTAAATCTCTATGATAATCAACCGTTGCAGCCTCTAATACGATGTTCCTCGGTTGCATCCACAACCCGAAAAAGCAGCAGCTTGACATGGCGCTATTATCTTTTCGGCATTTGATTTCGTTTCATTGTTACTTCACGGATTAAAAAGATAATCGCGGTTGATTTCATTCTACCCGAAGTCACTTGGTCACTACAACCATCCTCATCGTTGAATAGACATTTCTTGCCGATTCTCAGTGTTTGGTGCTGGACTTAGTGGGTCACCAGACCAACTATGTCGGCCATTGTACTGGACTTAGTATTCACGCTAGATATCTTCGAAACACAAATTGACATCTTGGGCAACTTCTATGGTATTGACCACAAAGATGCTACTGCTTACCTCCCACATCGAAATGAAAACCATACTCGGCTCATCTATCCAAAGTATTGAAGGTTTCTTCACAGCAGCTTGCAAATCATTTAGCCCTCCATATGTCCATGATAGTACTAGACGGCCGTTTCGCCATGTTTGGTCTCGTCAGTAGTTCGCATCCGAAGAATTGACTGGGAGCATTTTCATGAGCTAATCTGATCTCTCCACTGAAACGCTTTTTTCTCTTCACTAGCGTCTATCTTACAATAGAACAGTTCTGCCATCAGGGTCATCGTGTCATTTTGCTCTACTTGTCCCACAAGATTAAGATATCGTTCCTGATCCCAAGAACTCAAGTGAGACCTCGATTAATTTGTATGTAGATAAACTAAGGACTTTTCATTCATATTACAATTGCACGAATCTGTCCCTTGTAACGAACGTTCACAAACGATGAGGTTTAAAAATGAGGAGAACGCAAAGGAAAGGAATCAATAAAATTACTCCGCCCTCGAGTTATCAATAGAGTGTTTTCGATCACCAAACTGATTGATGAGGATTCCGATGGCATCTTCCATCCACCATTGAATTCGGTGGACCTAACATATCACTGTTTTTGCCAAACATGTTCGCGTTCGCGTCAGAATCCAGCCATTTTCCGGATCAGTCAGAAACATCGGTTGCTCGTCATAAAGGGGAGGCGCAAACAGAACGTCGCCAATTATCGGCCTATCCATCACACTCCTATACTTGTTAGATTGCTCGACAAATTAATTACTAATAGAATCATGAGTTTTGTCTATCATTTTAGACTGATTGACGAACACCAGCATTGATTCCTCGATAAGCGTTCCTGTACACATTGTCAGTCGCACTAACTGGACTTCACCACAAAATCCGTTGATTCCAGTTAGGCAGTCATAACTTTATTCCTGGATATGCACAAGGCATTCGACCGGGCGCCTCAATCTCTTACCGAAACTAACCGAGTGCTTTGGGATCAGGGCCCCACTACTGAGTTAGCTGACTTCGTACCTGTGTGACGTTCCCAGATCGTCCCTCTGAGTGATCACTACTCCGTCGCGCGTCCAGTCACTAGTGGTGTCACCCGAGGAAACATGCGTAGTCCTTCCCTTTTCCTACTCTAAATCAACGGTACCACGATGTCCATCAAACATGTCAGACCATTTTTGTTCGCCGATGACATTAAGATTGTTCATAAATTTCGATGGGACGAACTCCAATGTGCAATGTTGCTTGTACAAGAAAATATCAAACCAACTGGAAAACTAGTGGGACACATGGCTGGTGTGATTCTCAGCTAATAAATCATGCACCATGTCAGATGGATATTTCGGTCCTTGAAAAGTCAGTTAAACTGAATAGTCTACGCATCTGTGTGAACCTGTCTGTGATCCAAAAATTCGATGCTCCTCTAATTTCAACTTCCCAGAGAAGGCTGAATATCAAATAGAGCGCGCCAAAAGATCAGTGGGTAACATATACCAGAAAATCTACACTAGCAAAATCGAACTTTTCAACATATTTACCCCGTCCTTGAGCACTGCAGCAACATTTACGGAAACGTGCGGATGGGTGACAGAAAGCTCTAGATAACACGCTAGCGTCATTCATTAAACATTTGTTTAGTAGGTTCTCCATCTTAAGCTATCTGGAGCGTTGCCAGCAACTTAACCCCAAGCCTCTTTGATTGCGACAACTGAAACATAACCTGATGCTCATGCATAATCTCAAAACCAAAAGAAATATTACAATATGTTTATATTATAACTGCAACGTCACTTTAGTTGGAGACTACTCAAAAAGGCTTGCGAACTAATCGTGCGAAGAACAGGGACGGCTATTCCATATAATTTCTTCCTTGTTCGATACACTGTCTTGTGTAATAGTCCACCAGCCGCCATCAGTGTTTGTACAAATGCGAGAACACTTCGCACTGAACTTAGAAATTTTCTGCATCCGAATTTTATACTGACCACCAAATGAGTTCTTCCGAAATGGACCAGGGAATATATTGCCAGTAGGAAACGCTGATGCGCAAAAAACACCAACGAAACTTGTGTTTCAGCATACCTTATTAACACCGACACTGCAGAATACATTTCTCACTCATGCGTAAGCATGATCATAACTTTGTTAACAATGTGTCCCCATTCCAAAGACAGCCTCCTGCTTGTATACGTATTATTATCATTAGTCAAAGTTGTCTGCAAACAAGTAACTCCCCACTCATCTTTTCAATTGTTGCACGAATCAGTGCATTACAAGGAATCTAGGCCTAATGGTGACGTTGCATGAATTTTTTAAACCTTGATTTCACCAACGTTGTTGTTATCTTTTGCATACTCCGTTCGCTTGCGAAATGGCAACCACCTAACCACACACTACAATATGCTTTCCTATTTGTGTATCTAATAGACGTAAAGATTTCAACATGCAAGTTCTGGATTCTTTTACCCGTTTGCATGATTTCCGGAACCAGGATTTTCTGTCTTCCCTGAGGTAAGTTGGTTGGCTCTTCCAATTGCCATAGTATTTTTCTCACACCATTGTACTGACGGAAACGAACAACACTCCCTGCTTCACACTCCATTTTCATGGCATTTCTAACTACGCATCTCTTTAGCTTCAGCCTCACTCACTCCTTCCGCTGTAATCACTCATTAAATAAATTCTGATATCAGAAAGGTTTGAAGACGACCGCTTGGTATTGTTGGATTGCAACGTTTCGCTTTTGTCATGAAGACTTCGTCAAGCCAAGTGAACCAGCGGGTGATTGCTGTTAATTTTTATGCAAACGAACAATAGTTGCGACGACGTAGGTGTACGTAGGAAAGTCATCACATTGCAGGCCAAAGTACCACGTTAATAATGGAAAGATTTCAACTGGTTCACTGCACGATGTCATCACACATAAGCCCCTGCCAGTGAGGGGTATTTGTGATCTGATGACTTATGGCTCTAGGTCCATCCACCGATGCTGCTCAGACAGATCGGCTTAAAACGGCCCGTCACACATTTGATAACTCCGCCCCATCCGTTCTGTTTACGCAGCTGTTAGTCTTGACTAATTCCGACGCCCCAGCAGTTGGCCTTTGGGGTGTTTATCGCAACCTCTCTCGTAATGATCTCGTCATTATCTAACTCAATTATAACCAGCGCCTGCATCGCTGTCGCCTAATTTCCCCAAAAGAGCCCTATATTCAAGCTCATTCTTCGGTGGCAGTGTCATGCGCCTCTTATGTTCTGCTAACCTAGCACGCATCTCTCAAACAGTTTGTCCTACCTACACTTGTGTAAAACTCTTGCGGCTAATTTTGTTAACCTAGTTGCTCATCCTATCCTATCAATCGGCGGACATGAAGAGGCTACTTACGTTCGACCATCGGTGCCTTCGCAGTTTGGCTCACATCTGGTGGGAACACCGAGTGAGTAACGAGCGTGTTCCACGCCTTGTTTACGGCCCAGGAAAAGGGAATGAACCGCTCAGCATCGTTATTTCACGCATCAGGCTCCGATGGCTGGGCCACGTGTTGCGCATGCCAGCCCACCGACTCCCTCGACGTGCCTTGTTTGCTCACCGGGAATGTGGGTGGAAGAAGAGGAGAGGTGGCCAAGCGATAACTTGGTCCAGAGGAATGAAATCCCTCACTTCTGAGCTGGCCTCGGTTGGAGCTTCATGACTCCCTGGTTGGGGTCCAAAAACGGTGAACACGTTTGGCTGGATACACTTGCTCACATGGCTAGGAGCCGACCTCAGTGGCGTTCGTGCTGTGAGTTTCTTTGTCGCTCCCCATCCCTTTTAGCCTGCCTCTCCAGCTACGATCTTATTTCGTAGGGTAAAACATAATTAATTTTGTTCTTTTTGCCTAGTAGCCGACTGGTAGCTTACCGGAACGATGCCTATCCGTTGCTGGTAGCTCAGCTGGCATGCAACTGTCGTAGTTATTTATCCTTATGTGTTGTATGTATGTATGTATTTCCTTTATATATTGCGGCACAATAGCGGAAGTGTTTTACCGCCTCTAGCTGACATGTCTAATGATGATGATGATGATCCTATCTGCAGGAGCTGATTCCTTCAAATGCCCCAATGCCTAGTGGAGCGTCTGCAACTTCTGGAAAATAACTTTTGGTTTTTCGTCGTTTAAAGCCCATCATCATCATCATACACGTTAGCCAGTGGTAGAGAACACATCAGCTACTTTGCCGCAATACATAGAAAAAAGGGGGGGGGGAAAGCAACTGGTGCAAGCCGGCTGAGCTACCGATAACGGATGGACATCGTTCCGGTAAGCTACCAGCCGGCTACTGTGCATCAAAAAAATTGCTATGCAAAATTACAAAATGCTAAATGATGAGCTCGTGGTTGGATGGGGAGGCTAAGAGGGATGGGGTATGACAAAGAAACTCACAGCACGAACGCCACTGAGGTCGGCTCCTTGCCATATCAGCAGCTGTGTCCAACCAGACGTGTTCATTGTCTTTCGGACCCCAAACAGTGAGCCGAGACGCTCCAACCGAGGCCAGCTCAGAAGTGAGGGCCTTCATTCCTCTCGATCAAGTCATCGCTTGACCACCCCTCCTCTTCTTCCATCCACACCCCCGGCGTGCAAACAACGCACGTCGCTAGAGTCGGTGGGCTGTCATGCGTAACACATGGCCGAGCCATCGGTGCCTAGTGCATGAAATAACGGTGCTGAGCGGTTCATTTCCTTTTCCTGTGCTGCAAACATGGCGTCGAACACGCTCATTGCTCACGCGGTGTTCTCACCAGATGTGAGCTAAATTGCGAAGGCACCGGTGGTCGAACGTAACTAGCCTCTTCAGGTCCGTTGTTTTAAGGGGCCTGGTTTCACAACCGTACAGTGCGGTCGAACGTACCGCTGCATTGTACACTACCCTTCAGGGCAAGAGTGATGTCGCGCCGGCGTCATAAGTGTCGAAGATTAGCAAAAGCGTCCCGAGCTCTTGCTATACGGTTCGTGATCTCACCTTCAATCCCACGGGCGCTGATACAACTTCCTACTCAGGTGATGCAGGACGTGCCATGGACGGTTAGTTTAGAGCCTCCGTCGGAGGCCGAGGTCCGAAACGCGATCACAGCCCTCAATCGTTTTCGTGCCGTTGGCCCAGATTCCCTCCCACCTGCACCATTTAAGGACGGAGGTGAGGTCCTCTACAGGGCACTGACCTCGCTATTCGAACGTATCTGGAACGAAGAGAATGTGCCGGCTAATTGGAGCGAATCGATTATAGTGGCAATATACAAAAAGGGCAGTCGCACAGACTGTGCGAACCACAGGAGTAATAGCCTAGCGCCAGTTGTGACAAAATTACTGGCCTCGATTATCGTTCGTCGCCTCACTACAGAACGGGAATCTCGGATTAGGGAAGAGCAGGCTGGTTTTCGCCCAGGAGGTGGCTGTATAGACCATATATTTACTTTGCGGCAGGTGTTAGAGCAGCGCCACGCATACTGCAGACCGACAATAGCTGTGTTCCTCGATTTCAAGTGTGCGTTCGATTCAGTCCATCGATGCATTATGTTCGAATTACTTGCGCGGAGAGGTGTTCCCACGAAATATGTGATCATCCTTCGTGCTCTATACTCAAACATTACAGGCCGCGTCAGGGTCTATGGTGTCCTATCAGATAGCTTTTCGACTACAAGTGGCGTTCGTCAGGGTTGGCCGACTCCCCCGTTTTTGTTCAATTTCGTCGTCATGGAGTGTTCCCTTGCGGAATCTCACGATGTATGCGTTGAAGTGCTGTCTGGTGAAAGGTTAGTTGATCTAAATTATGCGGACGATATCGTCTTGCTTTTCGACAATGTTGAGGCGGCACAATCAACCTTGAATAGCCTATCTAGAGTGGTCCCATTATTTGGTATGCACTTCGCACCTTCAAAGTGCAAACTGTTGCTGCAGGACCACCAGCCACTTGATGACCCCTTGACTCTTGCTAACGAGGAACTCGAGGCGGTTGATCGATTCACTTATCTTGGCAGCTGCATTGGCAATGATGGGCGCATAGAAACTGACGTGAGCTCACGCATTGCAAAGGCCAGAGCTGCCTTCTTGAACGTGCGGCATCTTTGGCGACAGAAGGGAGTTTCCCTCCGTCTGAAAGGCCGTGTATACAAGGCCACAGTGAGGGCCGTTCTGCTCCATGGTAGTGAAACTTGGCCCCTTCGGTCTGAAGATCTGAGGCGCCTTCAAGTCTTTGATCATCATTGTTTGCGATGCATTGCTGGTGTCGGATGGCACCAGGGTGTCCGCAACGATGATGCGCGTAGGCGAGTACTAGGTGGTGATAATCATGCTAGCTCCCTAGAACAACAGATAGCACTGAATAAGTTACGTTGGCTCGGGCACGTGCTACGCATGCCTGGTCACCGCTTACCTAGGAGGGTCCTGTTTAGTCTGCCAGGTGTAAGATGGCGCAAGACTCGAGGTGGACAGAAGTTGACTTGGCAGCGGGAAATGCAGTCACTGACGACCAAACTGAGTACCGTTGGTCCGTCTCGCCTTTCGAGATGGAGTCCGCGTGACTCACATTGTGCTTGGCTCGAGACTTTACAGGACATGGCTCGCAGTAGACACCAGTGGCGCGTCTGCTGCCGTCTCCTAATCGGATTGTCTGTTTAAAGTGTGTTTGGTGCTGAGTTATCTGCGGGGTAATGGCTGATTATGACGCGTGGCAGTGAAATCCGCAAGGAAGCTGTCTCGCCGATGCCGCCTTATCTTTGCACGATAGCCAGCTGTTTGTGACGGAATGTTGTCTACACAAGGTGTAGGCGCTTTGACCCTGAATGTTTGCTTAGGGCATTAAGGTTTTCAGGTAAGTCCCTCTTCTCTCCCTCTTCTTATTCTTTATTTCATAGGTTCTCATGGTTGTATGGCAGCGAAGCACCAATACAAATGGCTGATGTACTGCTGTTGATGATGATGATGATGATGAACGGCTTTTAGCCGATCCCCACTAAGGGTCAGCGATGGAGGCGGTCCAGACCAATCTTAGAGGAACACTGCACTTCGAGTGTGCGAAGCAAGGCCCGAAGTGACGGACAGCTAGTGCAAAGCTGTCCAGTGCCGCTTGACACGTCTGGGAGCTGTCACAGATTAGGTCAATATCATCAGCATACTCCAAGCCAAGAAGTCGTTCTCCTGGGGGCAGATCCACACCTTCTAAGTCGTGTCCTTCGAACGCGATTTCCATGACTTCGTCAACAGCGAAGTTGAAGAGGAAAGGTGGCAGCGGGCATCCTTGTCTCACACGGCTGGAGCTATTAAAATGCGACGAAAACTTGCCCTAAGCCCTCACTCTGCCCGAGCTACGCGCATATAATGCTCGGATAATATTCACATATTTCTCAGGTACACCTTTCCGGTGTAGGCAATCCCAACGTGCAAGTCTATCCACAGAATCGAAAGTATTTTTGATATCGAGGAACACGACAATGGTGGGCCGCCAATATGTGTGACGGTGCTCCAACAACTGACGCAAGGTGAAGATGTGGCCAATGCAGCCACGACCTCGGCTAAACGCGGCTTGCTCTTCACGAATCTGACTTTTATGCGTGCCAGTCAGTCTGTGAAGGATGACAGAGGCACGCAATTTGGAGGCGATGGAGATCAGACTAATTCCTCTATGGCTGCCGCATTCCGATCGTGAGCCACCCCTGAAAATTGGGACTATGACGGAGCGGCTCCAGTCGGTTGGGACAGTTTCCTGCTCCCACAGTCTCACTAGTAACTCGTGTAAATCATCCACAAGAGCAGTTCCCCCGAATTTGAAGAGGGCTGGACGTATATCATCTAGTCCCGCAGCTTTATGTAACTTCAACAGTGCGATCTCATGTTCGACTTCTGAGCGAGAGGGTGGATCCAGAGGGACATCCCAGGGAGCGGGGTGATCAGTGGCTGGCGAGAAATCTAAAAATTCCGACCGATTGAATTGCCTTTCAAAATGTTCAGCTGAACGCTCCAAGCGTTTTGATAAGTTGTGGATAGGCTGTCCACTCTCGTCACGTATAGTTTCACTAACACCAGGTCTTCTGCTGCCCGATTCCCGTATCACCCCTCCGGATTGCCTCTTTATGAGGAATCCTTACCGTCCCAGTGCACCTCTTAGAGGTGGGTTTAGAATCTTCTATAACAGACCTTTCACCAATCATCTCGAGTATTCATCTAGCAATTGACTCAACCTGCTCCGAACTGTCTATTTATCCTCTTTCTCTGCGCACAAGGTCTGTGCTCCGTGAAACACGAGGCGATTCCAAAGTATACATGCTTTGGACTAACTGAACTGTAGTAGAGTACCCCATCTGTGTCCGTGGGTCTACGTAATCTCCTTATTTTAGATAGCCCCCATTCCCATGAACAAGGCAATCAAGGAATGACGATGTACCACTGCAACCTTTCAATTCGATCTTTAACTTACCATGTAGAGAAAGGGTGCTCCATTACAGTTCCGGTCCTATTAACATGTTTCGATTTTCATCTCACAAGTGCCGTCATAGTAAGTTAGCTTGTCAGCATTTCATACACGACTCTTCGTAAAGGAGCACCGTACATTTTCTATTGCATTCCTGTCACTTTCTCAAGTCGGACTATACTAACGTGTAATCCACAATTAGAAAAACAAATACTGGTGTTATATGGGTACCTTTTGGATCCATTCAAAATACCGGATTTTTGAACCAACACTCCCGTTTTACGGGCTTTTTCCACAGCATACTGCAACTGTTCGGCGGAATTGCTGGAGCTCGAGTACTACAGCCGAAGGTCACAAATTGTGAGACATTTGGAGAGGGCCTTGCCATTCCGCATCAATATGTTGGATGCAATACTGCAGTGATGGCAGATGCAGTTGCACTTCTCGGATGAGAATTTGAGTTTCCAGCTCATGTAGATCTGATTATATGTCGACCAGGGCGTTATTGATATTGTCCGTTACAAATTTGTTGACCATTTTAAAGTCCTCGGCGCGCGTACATCTGGTTTCCCGTGTTTGATGATATCGAAGACGTTGATATGCATCAGAAACAAAGGTGGGGCACTTGCGACTTATTTCCTTTTTGAAAGGTACGGTAAAATCTGCGTGTGGATTATCAGCTATACCGAAGAAAGCCTTCTTCCATAGAACCTTCCCATTCTGTACCCGATGCTCAGGCACTCACCAGAGCCAGTGAAATGAGCAAGAAAGTTTAAAAACTATGTGAAATGTTATACATGATCGCGTTGTTAGAAATTCACTTCCGGGATGATAAGAATTTGACGATTTTGGCTTTTATTGCTTTTTCTCTTGTCCCACACAGAGTAGAGAGGTATGGCTGATAAGCCGGTAGTTCGTACGTCTGTGTAACGTGGACAACTTTTATCTCTTAGTGTAACGGATGTACATTTTCACACATCTGGAACAAACTTGGACTTCCTAGCTAACGCAATACTGTTTTGCAGCATTATGGCGATTTCATGTTTCCGAATTTGAGCGCACAGACTGTAATAATAAATAATAATAATAATAATAATAATAATTAAAATAATAATAATAATGTGTCAACTGTACGCCGTAACGGCGCTTCGCTGCCGCGCGACCACCACCAGTCTCGCGCGGGCTGAGTATACCGCGAGGACGCCCACCCCTACGCGTATTCGAACCGGTGACGTTATGGTTGCAAAGCGAACGTGCAGACCACTTGGCCACCGGCCGACGCACAGACTGTATTCTATCCGGAACCGGATAGAAACTCGACCTCATTGCATTGATCAAAATTCTTATATCCAGCTGTTCAGCTTTAACAGTACTGGTGGAATCAGTAGTTTTACAGGAATGTCTGCCATCGGTGACATGCACGGCTCCATGAAAAGTGAGGAGAAATGTTAATCGAAAACTTCACACATTTGAGTGTGTTTTAAAGAAGGCTGTTATCAAGCAGTATACTGGAAGATGATATTTCATGCTTGAAGATGCTCCTGAGGTAGAATTATCAGTCACATCTTTTGGTTCATCGAAGCACACTGGAGCGTTAAGCTCAGCTCTGAGAAGTTTTGATCATCCTTTCGTTTCTAAGGACAGCATCATTTCCTTTTGCCGAATTATCAGACTAAGGTTGGTCTCTAAATCGATTTCGTAGCATCTTCAGCAGTACGCCGGTAGACAGTACGGACGCGTCGCTGCAACGCAACCACCACCGGTCGTGCGTGGGCTAAGGATACTGCGAGGGTTGCCCGGTCCCAAACATCGGCTCGAACGCGCGCCCCTGGCCTACAAGGCAGGCTTGTGATTCTCAACGGAAGTACGCCTATGACGCATCGGGGTGGTATCTAGACCAGGTTTACATTTTTGTATAGTCCGTCAGCTTCATTTTTGCGGTTCAAGAGAAAGGAAATGTCTATCCGAGTTCAGCGCTCGCATTTTGGTTGTGATAACCACGGAGGCCTTTAAGCGATTCCTTCACAGCAAATCTTTGGTATCATATGGCCATTCCCAGGGCGATTGAGGAGGATTCATTTACTTTTAAGGTTTATGTTCTTCGTAAGAATTGGTGTGATGGGGAGTGTCCTATCAGAATGAACCGACGGACCAAACTATCTAGCTAGACAACCAATCATTGGACATGGATTAGTCATCATTCGTGTGGGTTATTCACTTTTTTAACTTAGCCAAAGGAGGAACCTCATCGGGTGGTTAGTTATGTGATACCAATAATAGTAATAATAATGCTAGTGATAATAATAATATAATGTGTCAGCTGTACGCCGTAACGGCACTTCGCTGCCGCGCGACCACCACCAGTCGCGCGTGGGCTGAGTGTACCTCGAGGACGCCCACCCCTACGCGGATTCGAACCGGTGACGTTATGGTTGCAAAGCAAACGTGCCGACCATTCGGCCACCGGCCAACCGTTAGTTATGTAAGTGAAAGGACACTTGGCTTGCCGAACATGCTGCTAATTTTGCTAGCTTGACATTGCCGAATAAACGCTTATCCCTGAAAGACGCTTTACTGCAGCCGTTAGGTCCAATGGATGTTTGCTTCTTGTTGGAGATGCAATTTGTTGAAATCAGTCGAATGAATGAATTTTTGATACAAAACAGATATTTAGCTGGGGAGCATAAAGGACACTAGGAGATTTCAAGCACATTGAAATTAATGCCAACAATTTTTTGAGTTGCTGGCTGCTCAAAGCCAGGTGCAAAATTTTTCGCGTGTGGTCGCTATCCCATCTACGGCGGTGTGATGGGTTGCACACGGACCATTGAGGATGGTGTTCACTTCGGTTAACTGTTGACCCAAACAGAGTCGTCAAGGCTTTTTAGAAATAGGTCACACAAAAGCTGCGTGGCGTTTATTGTCCACGTATATGCAATAACCGCCACAGTGGTGGAAAATGCGACTCTCACTAAATATTTGGAAGTTTTGGTTTTAAAATCGAGCATCAGAATTATGCTCGCTTTCTCAAGTCTCCCTGACATGCGTGCTATTGGGACAAGAGAGGAACAGTAGAGGACGTAGAAAGCGCATTTTGTTGTACAGAAAAATATTCTAACATATCCATATTGTATAGGTAGATTTACTGATTGTATAGTGTCGGACGAAGGGCACTACCCCATGTATTGGAGGAGTGCATGTTGCTAGATTCTGTTTTGGCTAAGTAGATAGTCTGTTGGAGGAACTGCAAGGCCTGCTAGTTAATTGGAGTTAGCGGCCGTCTGATCACCGATAATCCTGAAAACGTACTTGACACGAATGGCGTCATACCTTTGTATGCCGTTTGAGACACTAGTCGTAGCTTTCGGTCTGATGCTTGTGATGGGTGGCACTGTAGCAAACTTAGTTCTTGGTTTACCTATTGCGGTCAAAAATGATCGGTCTAAATATTTTATTTTTATATGGTGTATCGGCGGATTCGCAAAATGGATAAGAAGGAAAGAGCTTTACAGGGTGATGATAATCGGTTCGTTTTTGTGTTAGCTTGATGGCTGGTAATAATTTTCCATTCAAATTGGAGTGTTTAGTTGAACTTGCGATTCTTCTTCTACTGTAATAGCATCGGGAATGTTAAGCGCTATGCCAGCATCCTCAAGTTATTTTTTACAGGACTTTCCCTTTACAAATGTCAGAATAGCAAGAAGAATCAATATTACAACATTATATTCTGAATTCAGATATTTAGTAGAGTTGCTCGGACGGGTTTTTGTTGGTGCTAGAAAGACCGCAACGCCTGCAACCTTGAGTAAGAATTCTCTAGCTATTCATCAGTTTTTAACTTGTATCCTGTGTTGCTGATGCTTGTCTTGTGGTCCAGGTTGGTGCCATTTGTAGTTATCATAGGCTGAGAACAGTGTTACCTTTGTAGACCTGTGGGCAGTGTCGGAATTAGGACTAATTTCATTGGGGTAGTACTATTTGTGATAGTACTATATGCCTGGATAGGGATGACGTTGCTACTGAAAGTCGGTTGTGTTGGCGGGGAGTCTACGGTAGCTGCGGAGTCATCAGATATACAGTGAACAGTCTGTTGAATATCGTCACCACATGCGGTTCGTAAGACAGTTTACGAAGGGTCGGTTGCTTTGGGCTATTTCCTTTTAGCAGCCGCATGCATCCGCTCAGACAGCGTTTTATCTTACAGTTACATTCTTAAGTTCACTTGTCCCTCTCATAACAGATATTGCGTATTAACACTTGCGCGTCCAGCACTTATGCTTCGATTTCTTATTTTGGACATACGAAAAGTCTTCATTTTAGCCCCACTAGCGTTTCGTAGTATATGTTTCAGCTTATTAAGTGGTAGATTCTTCGGAACATTGCACAGTATAATGTTACTTGTACTAATGGTCCGTACAGTCAGTTCAACAGAAGGCACTTAAATGAAGTTGTCAACGGGCGCAGATGGTCGGATGATGGACTGCATAGTGAGTCATTTAAGTGGAACATTCATTCCATGATAGGACCAAGGGGACACAACTGCAATCTATCCTTCTGTCAAGTCGTTCACGAATCTTTCAAACATATTTGATCTATCTTGTGTAAACCAGAGAATTCATTGTTGTTCTGTGTGCTGCAGGGAATGGGATAATTACCGCTTCTTATAACCGCTGTGGTAATGTTTATTGCGGTAGCCTGGCTGATAGCACTTTTCTTTCTCATGGACCGCGTGTTTGCGGCTGTCTGGAGAGTATTATTTTTTCCCAAAATTTGCAGCTGATTAAGTAGCAACGGAACTAGAGTAGAACCAATCAGTAACCACAGACCCGACGTTTGTTTGCGACGATTACTTAAACTAGACTCTAAGCTAAGCTTGCTAGGCTAAGCTTGCGATATGTGAGCGGATTGATATATGAGATATTATGAAGCTAGTGACCTAGATACTCGAGTATCGAGGATACTGGGGGCAGGTGGACAAGATTTACTGTTACCAGTTTCCGCACGTTGAGTCTAGGCGGCGGCACACTTCAAGCAGGTTGTAACCGGTTCAAGTCTGGTTTGCGGGCAAGCCGCAGACAGCGATAATAGCGACGGATTTTGATGCACTTACGGCAGTTGGCGACTTATATAGCAAATGACTGGATTGTGTATGGTCCCGTTGGGCAGACCTTGATAGGACTAAATATTGTCTTTTGTCATCTAAAGTCGGTAGGGTTGTACGCGTGCAAACTTGCTGGAAACACCAAATTTGATAACTGATGATTTGACAAAACTTCGTGGTGGTAACACAATGAAATCACAAATCCCGCCTTCTCGAAAACTAAAATAAACAGATATTCAGGCACATTCATTCACTATATACATGCCAGTTATGATTCAAAACAAGAATTACAATAAACCCCAACAAGTTGCTTCGTGCTATTATGACGCTTGTCAGACACAATGATTTTATAAGCATCAAACTTCCGTTCAGCGCCTACCATATTCATAGAAATGCATAGATAATGGCCGACGATGTCTGTCCGTTGTGGAGGCCATCGTGTCTTCATATCTGTATCCATGTAGTTCCATCAGTTTTCGATAGATTAACCGTACGGCTGCCAGAGCTGGGGAGCTAACCAGGCCCGGAGCTTCGGGATAGCTGCATGGATCACTGTGCGAGGTGATGAGCTCGTTTGGATTGAACACTCTAATTACTTTCAAAGAGGGCCAGCTAGCATCTGATGTCAGCAAATCATGGGCTTGTTTGGTAGCTTGAGAGAAGGTGTGTTGCCTGTCAGCTTAGATTTTGCTAGACGCAGTCCCTCTGTCTGCAGATGTTGCAGCTAGTTCTTCTCAGCGGCAGTTTTCTTCGAAGTGGCTAAATCATATGTCATTGTAAACCCTACGGGTTACTGGATACTCTGATTCCGCGGTTTTCAAGCGACGCATGATCCTCTTGCAAACGGTTGCAATGCAACTCATTTACCACTTCAAAGCTTTCTGTGTTCTTTCTTTGGTTTGATGATTCACAAGTTCACAAGGCCGAGTCTCCAAACTAATGTTATGCGGCCTGCAGCGTGGTTAGGTAATGCTGGAAATACTTCCGGTGATGTTCGACAGCTTCTAACCAGGAGTTCCGGCGGGTGATGACTAATGCAAGTGGGCCGTTCGGGTTATTCAGATCTTCTTAAGTTAGGTATTCCATGTAGATACTTCTCTTTCTTCCCGTAAAAAGAATGCCACTTTTCGTTTTTGCAACGAATCCGTCGGTTTCAGGAGAGACTTTATGAAGGATCTCTCTAATCAAATTGATGCAATGGGAAGCACATATAATGTGAACTGCGCTCACACAAACAGGCTTAATGACATCTCGGTGGCATCCTGCCATATATCTAGCGCCATCGGACACGAAAGCCGTCACACAACTGGAGGATACCCATCATTGTCAAGCTGTGCCGAATGACTCGTCCGTGGCAAAATTGACTCTCTCCAACTTGACCGTGTCGATGAGGCGTACTCGCAGACTATTCTTGCTGATCTTCAGTGATGAGCACAACATAAATTGTTTCACCTTTTATGACGCTGACAAAGGTATCACGGAACATCTGTTCGTGTTTCTCGTATGGCTGGTTCTTTTTCAAACATAGCGCGTTAGATCCGGCAGCTTTTGCACCATTACTTACGTGTCAGTGAAGAAATTCATTCAGCTAATGGTTGTCACTTTTTATGGGAAGAGTCAGATACTACTGTTTGGTGGGGTTCCTGGGAAGCAATTGCATCGGAGCTGATTCTCCTTTAGCAACAAGTTTAGCTGCTTGCTCCTTTTGAGCTTTCTTCTGAAGACGTTTCTGGTTGCGAATATGGTCAACCACGGTTGGTTTTGGAGATGGATCCACAGTCACTTCACACGAAGAAAACAGTATTTTCTTATCCGCGTCCAGGGCAGTTTTCCTACTAAATGCTATTTCATTTTCTGAAATGGCATCTGCAAAAGTTACAAGCTGTTACTTATACTGATTACAATAAAAACGAATTCAGAGTGACTTTATGAATTTCTCATGTTTCTGCGATTCTTCGAAAAATTTCACTTTATGCCATATTTATGGATTCCGCAATTTTTTTTGCGTTTTCGCGGAATAACGGAAAACTGGTGTTTCTGTTGATGATAGCTATCTAATAATAATAAATAATGTGTCAGCTGTACGCCGTAACAGCGCTTCGCTGCTATGCGACCACTACTAGTCGCACGCGGTTTGAGTATACCCGCAAACGTCCACGCCTACGCAGATTCGAATCCGCGCCGCACCATTACGAGTCAGGCTGGTTACCTCTAGGTTACGGGCCTACAAAAATAGTAATCTACAGAGAACATGTCCGGAAAAGTGGTTTTACTACTGTCCTTTAAATTACTGTTAGGTTTGGAGTTAGGACAACAGTGTGGGACACACCTTATTTTCCCTGATACCCTCTAAGTGTCATGTCATTCATAGCTCCTGCTAATGGGACCTGCGACTAACCGTTCCAGTCCTGCCTTCTGCGATGTTTATAACTTTTATACCAATAAAGGGTGAGCAGCGCTATATCGCAGTTCGCTTGTGAGTCATGACGTTCCGACCCCTTCCCCATAACATAAGCTGATTGCTAGTGGCGCAAACCGCTCGAAGTTCTGAGTTCAGCTTCTGATAGAACTGAGTATTTCTCACTAATGACGAATCGCAATCGAATGAAATGGTTGTCTAGTGCTTTTTCGACCATGTGTGGGATCATCTGACTTGAGCGCTGCTGCGAAGATCCCTCCTTATAATTGCATCTTAAGCAGCAAACCCTCATCATGGTCACTTTCAGCTACACTGAACAAGACTAGTAATTCGTCTTTTTGCAACTAACCGCCTGTAATCCCGATTCCAGGGTGCCACAGACCGTGTTGCCAAATGCAACGTCACCATACTGACATACATGCAACGTCCAACAGCGGACAAAATTTTCTTTGAATTTAGGATGAGATAATTGGTCAGCTTGTGACTACCAGCCTGTTCAATTCTCCTGTACGGTTGCGAAACCTAGCCTATCAGATCGACAGACATAAACAGGCTAGCTACGTTCGGTTATTTCTACCTTCTCGGCTTAGCTCATGTCTGGTGAGAACACCGCCTGAACAATGAACATGTTCGGCATCGTGTATTTGGTGCAGGAAGAGCGAGTGAACCGCTCAGCACCGTTATCTAACGCACCACGCTCCGTTGCCTAGACCACATGTTGGGTATGTCAGCCCACCGACTCCAGCGGCGTGCATGCCGGGGTGTAGATGGAAGGAGGGGAGGGGAGACCAAGCGATGACTTGTTCAGGTGGAATCAAGTCCCTAACTTCGAAGTTGGCGTCGCTTGATGTCTCCTGACTGCCGTCTGTCTGGGGTCCAAAGAATGATGAAATCGTTTGGTTGCATACACTAATTGACATGGGAAGGAGCCGACCTCAATGGCGATTGTACTGTCTCTTTATCCTTTGCTCTCCCGCTTCTCTTTCCCCTGCTATCACGGTCTCAGTCTTGAAGCATCGTATATTACTAAGCGCCATATTACCTGTTGTTTTTGTATTCTACACTGTTTAGTACCTCGCTTTTACATGTATCTTTTTGTATTGCGGCAGAATAGTTGAATTTGAAGTTTCTCGTCTTCAGCACATTAGCTGTAGTGTGTTCCTCATCCTCGATTAACATGTATCGATGATGATGAGAGTCTGTAATTATAAAATTATCGAATGTCCAGAAGTAGCACTGACTTTCCAGTATTGGTACCATCCAGTTAGTGGATGCTTCTGTTGCCGCTTGTGTCCACAATACTATGACTCCATTATCTGTTCAGCATCTTGATAAGTTTCGTGTCGATCAACTCTCGACCTATAAGTTTTCACCTAAGGGGGCAGGTAAGACACGCCTACGTTGGTAGTCGACAAAGATGAAATGCGCGCTACTCGGCCGACACCCAGCGAAGCTGTTGTTGAAGTGGCTTTCGAATCTTTTGATGCTCTGTAGAGGCCTCGGGTCCTTGGCAAAGCGATCAGTGGCGCTGCACTATACCCATGTCAGAGTCTGGATTGTCATCGGAGCCGTTCTACGTTCAAAGCATTCACCATGCAGCCAGTGCTAGCTGCCGAAATCAGCGTTGCATTTCCTATACCTGCCATGGCATCTCAACCATCTACTTTGAAGTTCACCAGTCGATATTCACTAAAGTCTTCTTGTACTGCGGCGCTCGGAGTGTTGTCGTTGGATATAATAATAATAATAATAATAATAATAATAATAATAATAATAATAATAATAATAATAATACGTATATGCCTCAACCCGGCTGATGCCTAACGCACCAAAAAGATGTCGATCAACAAACCATGTTGATTTGAAATCATCTACCCATAATGGAACGCACATTTAGTTAGTGCAGGCGGCGCAGTGTGGTTTCTTCACCCGCGTTTGGTTCACTTTCTGTTCCCAGAATAAGTTCCGATTTTTCGCGTACTCGCCCTGCTCGTTCTGCATTGCTGGGGATTGGCCTACCCTCTACTCTAGCAATGTCCGACACAACAATCCAAAGAATTATATTGTATTGTCACAGATCAGTGTGTACAAAAGGCACCATACTCTTGCACGTGCAATATGCTTGTGTTATATTTGGGCATGAGATTCGTGTAGTGGTTTTAGTGAATGGTTATGGCGAAAGCCATGGTTCATAGACGTGGGTTTGAACTTTTTCAAACCCTATCTAGTAGTCCATCGACAGATTTTTCCCATGTGAATATGTTCATTATGATGTTCAGGTCAAGGTAATTCGAGCGCTAAATGTTGCCACAATGTCACATGACCTTAGTGTGATTGGCATTTCATTCAACAGTGCTAAATCTGACCAGAACAAAACTGGGGCGTATGGTTGTTCTGTCCTCTGCCATAATCAGTGTATAATGTTTGTTGTGAAGTCCACGAACTGAGTCATGTTGCAGTTCAAAGGTAGGCAGATCAGAGTACGTCTTTCTGCGCAGAAGGTTGTACAGCAACAACAAGTTACGCTTCAATCGTCGGCTTCAAAGTTGTTCGAATTGAAATCTCTTGCAAATCTCTCGATACTTCGTGGCGGGTTGCTTACCAATCAGATATTTAGTAAACCATTCTTCAGGTGTTTCAGAGCAATTCTGTCGCTCTTTATCATGTTGCCGTATGTTATGCTACAGTTCTTGTGGATGGGGGCGGACGGGTAGCTTAGAAGCTCAACTCTAGCATGAGTTTTGTCGATTCTGTTGGGTACTACAATGCAATACACGTTAGCTGAGAGTGAGAAACACACCTCAGCTAATGTGCCGCAGTGCAGAAAGCAAAGATTCTTTAAAAATATGCAACACAGAATACAAAAAGCAAGAATTTGATGTTAAATTTTATATTATGCATTTAGAATTAGATCGTAATTAAAGGGAGTATCCAAAGGAGAAGGGATGGATACAGAAACTCACAACACAAACGCCATTGGGGCCGTCCGTAGTCTAAAAGCAACAAGCTTGTCTTGTTATCTGACGTTGCGGGTTCCAGCCTGCAAGGGGGGGCAGGGTGACTCTTTCACCACGTGCGATCGGTGGTGGTTGCGCGGCAGCAACGCGTCGGTACTGCATACCGACGTACTGCTGATTCCTTTTCCATTTTGGGTCCGGCTCCTAGCCACTTCATTAACTGTGTCCAACCAAACTTGTTCATCGTCCTTCGGACCCCAGCCAGGCGGTCGGGATGCACCAACCGACGCCAAACTCGATGTGAGGATTTTCATTTCTCTCGACCAATGAATCCTTCCCGAAACAAATTTCTGATGCTCTGGCCACCGCAGAGGATAATCAACGGTGCCCTATCTGCTGCATCGAGCAGGGTGGATAGGGGTTTGGATGCTTCTGCTCAAGCCTTCTCATCTTCTTATTCCCCTTCTTGCGCTTTTTCACCCTTATCGTCCCGTTCCAGCTTTACTTTTATCCCCCCTGTTTTCAACCCCCCAACTCCCGGCCCTCCCCCACCTTGCTTAAATACTCGCTTGCCTTTTAGTTTCAACTCATATGTGAACGTGGAGCGTCATTCCTGCACTGTCAACAGGCCCATGTCCAAGCAAGCGGCCCGTTCCAGTTCATCGGCTTCCATTTGGAGCCATCGATCCTCCTTCAGATTGGCATGCCCCAATGTTCGCACATGGCTTCAGATCGGTCAACAGGCAGCACTTGCCCGAACATTGGAGACCTTCTCGATCGATATCTGCTGCTTATCGGAGACCCGACTGCAAGACTCGAGCTCTGTACTCACTCTGCGATCCCCTTCAGGTGACACTAGCAGCACTTTCTCATTGCGCCTATCCGGTGACGATGCAGCTTCGAGCACCGGTCAAGCCGGTGTTGGTATTGCCCTGAGTCCCCGGGCTGAAACTGCTCTGGTTGATTGGATTCCAATCAGTAGCCGGATGTGTGCGGTCCGATTGGCTGGCTCGTTCAAAACTTCGAAGTCGCGTGGGACTAACAGGTGTCTATTCGTTATCGCTGCCTATGCACCGACAACTTGTAGCGATGACTCGGTAAAAGACGACTTCTATCGCCAACTGAACGAACTCCTTCGCCACAGAAGAAGCTCGGACACTGTAGTGCTGGCTGGGGATCTGAACGCTCAAGTTGAAAATTTATCCACAGATGAGCTGCATCTGGGTGGCCAACATGGTGTCGGCTTTCGTAATGATAACGGTGAGCGGTTACTTCATTTGTGTGAGGATGCTCGCTTATTTCTTGCGGGCACTAATTTCCGACACAGCACCCGCCGGAGGGTGACTTGGCGCCCACCAGCCTCGAACCGGCTATGGACGCAAATCGGTCACATTGCTATCAGTTACCGCTGGAGAGGCTGCGTCCAGAACTGTCGCTCGATTTGGAGCACAGGTGTTGACACCGATCATGCACTTGTATGTGCTGACCTGCGGATGCGCTTTGGCGGACGCCCGCGACGATGTTGTGAGTGCATTGACACCGGCAGACTGGTGAATCCACCTGTTCTGAACGCCTATCAAATTACGCTATCATCCGAGTTGGATAAACGCTCACTGGATGCAATTGAAGCTCACTGGTCTCTTACGCAACAGGCCTTACTAGCAGCAGGCAAATTCTCATGTGGTATGTGTAATCGCCAACATGAACATTGGGTCTCTTCACAGTCTTTGGAACTTATAGATGCTCGCTGGCATATTCCGGCTGGAAGCGAACACAATGAAACTCGCAAAGAGCTCCGGGAAAAACTCCGTGCTAACCTGAAGAGAGACCGCGAATCCTGGTGGTCTCGTCGTGCAACAGAGATGGAAATGGCGGCTGCCCTTGGTAACCATCGTGAGTTATTCCATCTTATACGGGAAACGGGCAGCAGGAGACGTGGTGTTATTGAAACTATACGTGACGAGAGTGGACAGCCTATCCAAAACTTATCAAAACTCCTGGAACGTTAGGCTGAGCACTTTGAAAGGCAATTTAATCGGTCGGAATTGTTAGATTTCTCGCCGACCAGTGATCGCCCTGCTCCGTGGGCTGTTTTTTGGATCCACCCTCTCGCTCAGAAGCCGAACATGAGATCAAACTGTTGAAGTTAAATAAAGCCGCGTGACCTGATGACATTCCTCCACTTCTAAGAAGCAGGACAACAAATTGTGTTTATAAAATCAATTGCAAAGACTGTGAACAAGTGTATATAGGTCAAACAGCGAGAGACCTACGCACGAGGATAGCAGAACACAAGAGGTACGTTTCGCGTCTACCGAGAAATGAGCCTGAATACAGGGCCCTAGTAAAACATTCAGCGGTGGCCGTACATGCGCTAGAGGCAGGACACGCGATTGATTGGGACAATGTCGAGATACTTAGGAGGGGATTACCAGCAACAAACCAAAGGTTGATTGCGGAAGCGACCGAGATTACTAAGACTAATAACTGTGTGAACAGAACAGACGGGTTGGAGTTATCGAACGCGTGGCGGGCTGCGTTAACCCGGTCAGTCAGAAAAGGTGTCGGCGGACGAACTCAGGTCGGAGCGTGAATCAGCTGCTGCCAGAAAGGAATGCCTCACATGTGAACGACCGATGACGTGGATCAATGAGAAACGCTCGCTGCTTGTTATTTAACTAACGTGGCCACTTGACCTATTGACCTGTAACACTATTATCCAATGGTTCCTGTATTTTGTCTTGCAACCTTCCCATAAAAAGCTACGCCAATTTTGTACCAATTCACCTGGCTTGAAGAAGATCTTGTGTCAAGGGCGAAACGTTGCCACAATAAAACCCTACCAAAACCGATTTGTATACAAAACCTTCTGAAAACATGAAATCACAATCGGTTCCAAACATATTCCAATATATTCCTCCAACCCTGTTCTTGTGGATGATTTACACGAGTTACTAGTGAGACTGTGGGAGCAGGAAACTGTCCCAACCGATTGGAGCCGCTCCATCATAGTCCCAATTTTCAAAGGAGGCTCACGATCGGAATGCGGCAGCCATAGAGGAATCAGTCTGAGCTCCATCGTCTCCAAATTGCTTGCCTCTGTCATCCTTCACAGACTGACTTGCGCTCGTGAAAGCCAGATTCGGGAAGAGCAAGCTGGATTTCGTCGAGGTCGTGGCTGCATTGACCACATCTTCACCTTGCGTCAGTTGTTGGAGCACCGTCACACATATTGGCGGCCCACCGTTGTCGTGTTCCTCGATATCGAAGCTGCATTCCATTCGGTGGATAGACATGCACTTTGGGACTGTCTACTCAGGAAAGGTGTACCTGAGAAATATGTGAATATTATCCGAGCATTATATGCGCGTAGCTCGGGCAGAGTGAGGGCTTAGGGCAAGTTTTCGTCGCATTTTAATGTCTCCAGCCGTGTGAGACAAGGATGCCCGCTGTCACCTTTCCTCTTCAACTTCGCTGTTGACGAAGTCATGGAAATCGCGTTCGAAGGACACGACTTAGAAGGTGTGGATCTGCCCCCATTAGAACGACTTCTTGACTTGGAGTATGCTGATGATATTGACCTAATCTGTGACAGCTCACAAACGTGCCAAGCGGCACTGGACAACTTTGCACTAGCTGTTCGTCACTTCGGGCTTTGCTTCGCACCGTCGAAGTGCAAAGCGTTCCTCCAAGATTGACCTGGACCGCCTCCTTCGCTGACCCTTGGTGGGGATCAGCTAGAAGTTGTTCAACAATTCAACTACCTGGGAAGTTGTATCAGCGCCCGTGGGATTAAAGATAAAATCACGAACCGTATGGCAAAAGCTCGGGGCGCTTTTGCTAACCTTCGCCACTTATGGCGCCGGCGCCATATCACTCTTGCCCTGAAGGGTAGAGTGTACAATGCAGCAGTACGTTCGACCCTATTGTACGGTTGTGAAACCTGGCCGCTTAAAGTAGCGGACCTGAAGAGGCTGGTTACGTTCGACCACCGGTGCCTTCGTAATTTAGCTCACATTTGGTGGGAACACCGCGTGAGCAATGAGCGTGTTCGACGCCCTGTTTATGGCACAGGAAAAGGAAATGAACCGCTCAGCATCGTTATTTCACGCATCAGGCTCCGATGGCTTGGCCACGTTTTACGCATGCCAGCCCACCGACTTCCGCGACGTGTGTTGTTTGCGCGCCGGGTGTGTGGATGGAAGAAGAGGAGAGGTGGCCAAACGATGACTTGGTCCAGATTAATGAAGGCCCCCACTTTAAAGCTGGCCTCAGTTGGGGCGTCTCGGCTCCGTGGTTGGGGGTCCGAAAGACGATGAACACGTTTGGTTGGACACACTTGCTGATATGGCAAGGAGCCGACCTCAGTGGCGTTCGTGCTGTGAGTTTCTTTGTCATACCCCATCCCTCTTAGCCTCCCCCTCGAACCATGATGTCATTACTTAGCCTTATATAATTTTGCATAATAATTTTTTTGGGTGCATAGTAGCCGATTGGTAGCTTACCGGAAGGATGCCCATCCGTTACCGGTAGCTCAGCCAGCTTTCACCGGTTGTTTTTTTCTCCTTTTTTTCTTTGTATTGCGGCACAGTAGCTGAGGTGTTCCCCACCTCTAGCTAACGTGTATGATGATGATGATGAATGATGACTAAGTCATCACTTGGCCTCCCCTCTTTCTCCTCTCCCAACCGCACCCCGACGCGCTATGCACGTCGCTGGAGTCCGTGTGCTGACATGCGCGACACGGCCCGCCATCGGAGCTTGCTGCGTTATAAAACGGTGCTGAGCGGTTAACTCGATCTTCCTGCACCAATTACGCGAAGCCGAACACGCGGTGCTCCCATCAGACATGAGCTAAGCTGCGAAGGCAGCGATGATCGAACGTGACTAGCCTATTTTATCTGTTGACCTGATGGGCTTGGTTTCTCAACCGTATAAGAGGGTTGTAAGGACGACTGCATTATAAACTCTGCCCTTCACGGCTAGAGTAATGTCACGGCGGCGCCATAGGTGGCGGAGATTGACAAACATTCTTGGAGCTTTTGCTAAGCTGTTCGTAACCTCATCTTTGATCCCACAGGCGCTAATGTGACTGCCCAGGTACTTGAATTCCTGAACGACTTTTGGCTGATCACCACCAAGTGTCAGCGCAAGGCTGGGTCCCTGCGAATCTTGGAGAAGGACTTTGAATTTCGATGAAGCAAAACATAGCTCAACAACAACCAGTGCTTATTGGTTCAGTGCTGCTTGACACCTTTGGGAGCTGTCTCATATGAGGGCAATGTCGTCCGCATACTCCAAGTCAAGAACTGGCTCACCAGAAAGTAGTTCCACAGCTAGTAGGTCTCGTTCAGCGAGCGCTACTTCCTTGACTTCGTCAATGGTGATGTTAAAGAGGAAAGGTGATAGCGGGTAACCTTGTCTCACACCGCTAGAGATATTGGATAGCGGTGACAGTATGTCGTGAACCCTCGCTATGACCGAACTATGCGAGTACACTGCTCTGCTAATGTTTACGTATTTATCGGGTACACCTTTACACCGCAGGCAGTCCTAAAGTACACACCGATCAACTGAATCGAAGACACTTTATGTCGAGAAACATGACAATGGTGGATCGCCAATAAACTGGCGGTGCTCTAGCATTTGACGTAAAGTAAAGATGTGCTCGATGCAACCCCGGCCTCGACGTAACCCTGCTTGCCTTGCGCGGATCTGGCCTTCACGAGCGCCAATCAGTCTATGGAGAACGACAGACGCACGCAATTGCGATCAGGCTGATCTCTCGATGATTGCCGCCTTCCGTACTTAAGCTTTCCTTGAAAATTGGGAGTATGACGGAGCGAATCCAGTCTGTCGGGACTGTTTCCTGCTCCCACATTTTCACTTTAACTCGTGTAAATCATCTACGAGATTAGGTCCCCAGAATTAGATGTGGGCCGTGGCAATTCTGTCCGCCTCTGCGGTCTTATGCAGTTTCAACAGTCTGATCTCCCGTTCGACTTCTGCTCGTGAGGGCGGATCAAGCGCACGGCCCAGGAAGAAGGGCACTCAATGTCCGAAAAAGAAATTGACAATTCAAATTGGTTAACATGCATTACGAAGTGTTCGGCGAAACACTCCAATCGTTTCCACAAGCTGTGGATTAGCTGTCCGCTATCGTCGCGTATGGTCTCGTTAACACCAGGTTTCTTGCTGCCTATTTCCCCTCAGACGGAAAAACGACGGAAAAAACGATGATTACCAACGGCATCGGCTGTTTGCATTTCCAATGCACGATGAGACCAACATGCTTCGCCATCTCTTTTCAGGCTAGCTTGCAGTTTTATCCTAATATTTTTGCGGATCTCATTGTATTCGCTTCCAGCTGGAATACCTCGGCGAACATCCACTAGTTCCGGATATGTTAAATACAGATTGTCTGGCACGTGCTGCTTGGTATTGGGCTTGTTCGGAGAAGTTGTATGCACCAGTGTCAAGCGCTGCTGTGGAGCTGTGCTCTAATGACCAAGACGAAAGCCGTCAACCACTGTGTTGGGTTCCCCTCTCAGCTCTAGCTATCTCTACTTGGCGAGCCCAAATCAAGACGACACGGTCGGTCGTCGAATGCAGGGTTAAGAGAAAGCAGCTCCAAAACCCCACTTCTGATGCGGTCCCAGTGACCGAAATGGCATAAGTACGCTCCAAAGCAAACTATAGCCTCAATCGAGATTGCGTGTCGCAATCCAGACATACGGCGTGTACTCCGAGACCCAATAATGAACCAGTTACAAAATATTTTTTACACGCCTAATCACCGCTTCAGCTGCGAAGTGTTGTTCACCTGCACCAGAGTCTACTTGATTAAGCGTTTATTTATCATTCGATAACACGACTATAGACCATGAAAAGGCTGTTAAAAATTTTATATCAATATGGTACTTGTCGTCTTCTGAATGTGAACTCCTTGACTAATCGCAGATGTCTGCCGCGCACCATATCGCCTTCCTTTTTACGGATGGTTCATTGGAGATCTGGGTTGATTGCGCCTTCAGCAACCTGTGCACTGGTCAATGTAGTGTCAGCTGATTTCGGTGACCAGAATCCAATTTCGGGCAGACACTACCGAATTCAGTCATGGTGCAAGTGATCGACTTGACACCCAGTTTCTTTTTCGATGCGAATCTCAGTCCGCACTGAAATTGTGCGTCGCAATCCAGTCAGGGACATGTGTTTCAACAAGGCCCCTCGAATCAGACATTAACCGTTGTGCCAAATGTTTCACACCGTGATTCAGTGGCTTCGAAATGTGGACCTCGGCAGGCATTCCAAATGCCCCGAGTTTGAGTACCTGCCATTTCCACCTGATGAGATCAGATGAGATTGCAACGTATCGGGGTGCAGCTTTTCGGGCGGATGGGCTGTCAACATCCAATACCATCTTTTTCGTCAGTTACGGTCCAAGTGATCGAATTGATCAGGTTTCACTTCAGCGCAAATTTTGGCAATTCATATTGAGATTTCGCGTCGCAATCCATTCACACAATGAATGCTTCCGAATGACCCCTCCAATCAATAGCCACCTGATTTTCGCCATAATGTTTTACTGCCTGCAGTAGTTAGTTGAGATGCTTTACCTTGTAACTAACGTAGCAGTGCCTGAATCGTGAAAAGTTTCCCGATTTCAATCTACTCGAATTTTAGAACGGTGTTTTAAAGTTCGCAACACATTTTTAACCTGAAAGCGAGTTCGTTTGAGGTTGTTGTGACCATTATTTGAAATCTAGTCCTTTAGGATCACATGCCTGCCTTTTACTCTGAGGACGCGGTTTCGAGCATGCATGGGGACCCGGTGACCCTCTTAGTATACTTAGCCCACTTGCTACCGGTGGTGATTGCGTAACAGCGGAGCGTCGGTGCTGCGTACCAGCGTACTGCGGATATTCTCCGTGCGCATTTCACAGGGACGACCATGCTGTGCGACTTCCGGACTGACGATCCCATTCGGTATCAACAAGTTCTCATTATGTGCCGTAGTACTTTCCGAGTACACCTTTGTCGGCGATGTGTAGTTTACACATTGCACTGCTCATAGTTGTGATGTGTTCAGTTGTTTTCGCTTCCAATGCCACATTCCCAAATCCGTTCCTTCCTAGTTTTGACATTTTAGGCAGTGATACCTGGCACTTGATTTGGAAACCGAGGTTAACAGTAGGCAAATCCATCACCATATCATTGAGTTCCGCAAACAATACTTACTGCATTGGTTACGAGTCCGTAGTAAGGTGTTCGTAGTTTCTGTTGTATGTGATGTCCAAGGGAAACATTTTGGAATTATCACCTAGCATTTCAGCCAATGAGACTACACACACACACACACACACACACACACACACACACACACTATGCACGTTAGCTAGAGGTGGGAAACACCTCAGCTACTGTGCCGCAATACTTAAAAGAAGAAGGGGAATAAAATGCAACAGGTGCAAGCCAGCTGAACTACCGGTAACGGATAGGCATCGTTCCGGTAAGATACCTGCCGGCTACTATGCAGCTGAAAAAATATAATTTAATATGCAAAATTATAAAATGCTAAATTATGTGATCGTAGGTGAAGGGTGAGGCTAAGAGACATTGGGTGGGACATAGAAACTCACTGCACGAGCGCCACTGAGGTCGGATCCTAGCTTTATCCGCAAATGGATCCAGCCAAAGGTGTTCATTGTCTTTCGGACCCCCAACCAGGGAATCGAGACGCTCCAACTGAGACCAGCTTTAAAGTGGGGGCCTTCATTCCTCTCGACCAAGTCATCGCTTGGCCACCTCTCCTCTTCTTCCATCCACGCACCCGGCGCGCAAACAGCGCACGTCGCGGAAGTCGGTGGGCTGTCATGCGTAACACGTGGCCGAGCCATCGGAACTTGGTGCATGAAATAACGGTGCTGATCGGTTCATTTCCTTTTCCTGTGCCATAAACAGGGCGTCGAACATGCTCGTTGCTCACGCGGTGTTCCCACCAAATGTGAGCTAAATTACGAAGGCACCGGTGGTCGAACGTAACCAGCCTCTTCAGGTCCGCTACTTTAAGCGGCCAGGTTTCACAACCGTACAGTGCGGTCAAACGTACCGCTGCATTGTACACTGCCCTTCAGAGCAAGAGTGATGTCGCGCCGGCGCCATGTGGCGAAGATTAGCAAAAGAGCCTCGAGCGTTTGCTATACGGTTCGTGATTTTATCTTCAATCCCACGGGCGCTGATACCACTTCCCCGGTAGTTGAATTTTTGCACGATTTCTTGGTGATCCCCACCAAGGGTCACCGAAGGAAGGTGTCCAGGCCAATCTTGGAGGAACGCTTTGCACTTCGACGGTGCAAAGCAAAGCCCGAAGTGACGGACAGCCATTGATAATCTGTCCAGTGCCGCTTGGCACGTCTGGGATCTATCACAGGTTATGAAAGTATCGTCAGCATACTCCAAGTCAAGAAGTCGTTCTCCTGGGGGCAGATCCACACCTTCTAAGTCGTGTCCTGTAAACGCGATTTCCATGAATTCATCAATAGCGAAGTTGGAGAGGAAAGGGGACAGCTGGCATTCTTATCTCATACGGCTGGAGGTAATTAAGGGCGACGACAGCTTGCCGTAAGCCCTCACTCTTCCTGAGCTAACTGCGTATAATGCTCGGATAATATTTACATATTTTCCAGGTTCCCCTTTCCTGAGTAGACAGTCATAAAGTGCATGTCTATCCACCGAATGGAATGCAGCTTTGATATCGAGGAACACGACAACGGTGGGCCGCCAATATATGTGACGGTGCTCCAACAACTGACGCAAGGTGAAGATGTGGTCATTGCAGCCTGGACCTCGACGAAACCCGGCTTGCTCTTCACGAACATGGCTTTCACATGTACCAGTCCGTCTGCGATGGATGACAGAGGCAAGCAATTTGGAGACGATGGAGATCAGACTGATTCCTCTATGGCTGACACATTCCGATTGTGAGCCTCCTTTGAAAATTGGGACTATGACGGAGCGACTGCGGTCGGTTGGGACAGTTTCCTGCTCCCACAGTTTCACTAATAACTCGTATACATCATCCACAAGAGCAGGTCCCCCGAATTTGAAGAGGGCTGGACGATGATCATCTGGTTCCACGGCTTTATTTCAGCAGTCCGATCTCACGTTGGACTTCTGAGCGAGAGGGTGGATCGAAAGGGACTTCCTTGGGAGCGGGGTGATCAGTGACTGGCGAGAAATCTAAAAATTTCGACCGATTGAATTGCCTTTCAAAATGTTCAGCCGAATGCTCCAAGCGTTTTGATAAGTTGTGGATAGGCTGTCCACTCTCGTCACGTATAGTTCCACTAACACCAGGTCTTCTGCTGCCCGTTTTCCGTATCAGCCAGGATAACTTACTATGGTTCCCGAGGGCAGCGGCCATTTCCATCTCTGCTGCACGGTGAGACCACCAGGATACGTGGTCTCTCTTCAGGTTAGCACGGAGTTTTTCCCGGAGCTCTTTGCGAGTTTCATTGTGTTCGCTTCCAGCCGGAGTATTCCGGTGAGCATCGTTAAGTTCCAGAGATAAGTTCCAGAAGAAACCCAATGTCCATGTTGGCGATTAGACTTATCACATGGGGATTTCCCTGCTGCTAGTACGGACTGGGGACTATGAGGTCAGTAAGCTTTAACTGCATCCAGTGAGGGTTTCTCCAACTCCATGACAGCGTGCTTTGATAGGCATTCAGAGCAGCTGGCTTCGCCAGTTGGCTAATGTCAATGCGCTGGCAACGTCGTGGTGGGCGTCCGCCAGAACGCATCCGCAGGTCAGCACATACAAGTGCATAGTCGGTGTCCACACCTGTGCTCCAAATCGAGCGACAGTTCTAGACGCAGGTTCACCATCGGTAATTTTTCGCGATGTGATCGATTTGCGTCCATAGCTGGTTCGAGGCAGGTGGGCGCCAAGTCACCCTCCGGCGGGTGCTGTGCCGAAAATTAGTGCTCGGAAGAAATAAGCGAGCGTCTTCACACAAATGTAGTAACCGCTCACCGTTATCATTACGAAAGCCGACACCATGTTGGCTGCCCAGATGCAGTTCATCAGTGGATAATTTTCCAACTTGAGCGTTCAGATCTGCAGCCAGCACTACAGTGTCCGAGCTTCTTCTGTGACTGAGAATCGCGTTCGGTTGACGATAGAAGTCGTCTTTGACCGAGTCATCACTAGAGTTTGTGGGCGCGTAGGCAGCGATGCCGATTAAACACCAGTTATTATCGCTTGGCCTCGAAGCTTTGAACGATCCAGCCAATTGGACCGGCTACTTATTGGAATCCAATCAACCAGAGCAGTTTCAGCCCGGGGACTCAGGGCAATACCAACACCGGCTTGGCCGGTGCTTGAAGCTGCGTCGTCACCGGAAAGGTGCAATGAGAAAGTGTTGCTGGTGTCATCTGAAGTGATCGCAAAGTGAGCACTTAGCTCGAGTCTTGTAGGTGGGTCTCTGATAAGCAGCAGATATCGATCGAGAGAGTGTCTAATGTTTGGGCAGTTGCTGCATGTTGACCGATCTGAAGCAATGTGCGTACATTGAGGCATGCTAACCGGAAAAATGATCAAGGGCTCCAAATGGAAGTCGATGAATTGGGCTTGGCCGCTTGGTTGGACATGGGCTTGTCGACAGGATAGGCATGACGCTCCACGTTCACATATGAGTTGAAACTAGAAAAGCCTAGCAAAGCATGTTGGGGGAGGGCCAAGAATCGGGGGGTTGAGCACCGGGGGGGATAAAAGGGATGCTGGAACGGGACGATAAGGGTGAAAAAGCTTAAGAGGGGGAATAAGAAGACGGAAAGGCTTGAGCAGTGACATCCAAACCCCGATCCACCTTGCTCGATGCAGCAGATAGGGCACCGTTGATTATTCTCTGCGGTGGCCAGAACATCAGGAATTAGTTTGACGATAGGTTCATAGTCTTGCGTGGGCAGGATACCATCAGGTTGCCCAGACCTAGACAGGATAACGATTAGGGTTCTCAACCAAAGCCTTTGGTTCAAAAACCTGACCGCAATGCAGCGGGTTTGGCGTTGGGCTACAAAGAGTGCGTTTTAAGGAATATGGTGCAACGCTTATTCGGACCCCCAACTTGGAGAACCAGGAGGCTGATTTTATCTGGCATCTAACCATTGACCAATTTGGTATGAGTGACTCTGAAGGTGCTCAAAGAAGCACCACGCAGCATAGTTCAGTGGGCCGCTGAGGCACACAAGTCATCGCACAACGGTAAGGTCCAGCTTCATTGTGGTGTAGTCTATGAGACCACGTGTATACTGTCGACCGGATCGTTCTGAGTCCAGCTTTCTGCTCCACCTCACTCTGTCTGCGTAGAGAGAGCACGAATAAGTCTTTTTAGGTTTATAGAAAGAAACTTAGATCTGGTCCCAATTTTTTCAATGTTCGAAACATACTTTAAAAAGCGTGGTGGTTTAACACACGTTTTGCGTACCGCAATCAAACACGTCACACACTCTACCTCACGAAATTACCTTTACTGTTGTTCAATGATTGACAGAATACAACGATCACTAGCTTTTCATTTACTCGTATTTTTAAAAGGCTTTTGTTTCTGAACTTGCTGGACTTCGATAGGCCATCTGCAACATATGAGGAACCAATGAAAATTTTAAAGAAAACTGGCAGGAGGACTCTCCTCTAAAGTCGTGGTTTCGAGATCCTTCAGTCTGTGACTTAACACTGCTCCAGAACTAAGAACCACTTTAATTGGATTGACCAAACTGAAAACTGTAACACACCGTTTTCCTTATTTCTCGCTTCATTCTCCTTATAATTGTATTGTGCAATGGTACTGCGGGTTAATTCGATGCTGACCCTGACCCAGTTTTCGTTTTTCAAACATTTTACTGTTTCCACTTTTTATTTCGCTTTGGTTACTAGTTATGAACCGTACACCACAGTGCGATTTATTTAACTCATGAACTACGTATGCATACTAGTCCTAGTATGATTACTTTTATTCTTCTTGGGGCGTGCGGGTGTAGAGAACATCAACGTGCTGATAAACTTTTCAATCAGTAATCTCCATGACAGTTCACATACCACCTCGATTGGTGGCGGCTTGCAGAGGAAGTCGTTGCTCTAATGCCAGCCCTGTCTTCTCCACGTTCATAACATGCATGACTGTGAAGGATGAGCTGCCCTATATCACATTTAGATATCAGTCATAGCGGTCCGCTACCGTCACCAATGACTCAACGGCGTTAGTTACTGACTCGCAAGAGTAAGATCATGGGTTCGAATGCGGTCGAATTCGGCGGATGCGCGCTACTGACGAGTTTTAATAGGACGAAACGGCCGTCTAACACTCCTGAATGTGTGTTGGCTACCTGGCTGTGTCCAACTACGAGGAATTTTTTCAAAAATAAAATAAACCCCTCACTACTCATTAATCTTTAAATGGCAGTGTAACCAAGTAGGAACTGTACAAGCTGGCCATCGGATTTCAGTAGTATGGCCGATCTCGTTATCGATACGCCATCCCCTAGAATTCTGATTTGGTGCTCTTCACCTTGTTATTGCACTCAGGCGGTTCCTTCTCAGCTTCCAACTACCCGGTGAGAGCCAGAAGATCGATCGTATCCTCACGAGTTTCGCCGAACGGTACTTGGAACAAAACCCACAGTCCTTCCACTCTGCTCGTGAGTCACTTCCATGTGGTTCGTTTTTCACGGTCGATCACTTTTGCTCCCTCTTGATATTTTGCAATTCTGTGCTGCCCTCTTCCTTGTTACTGTGGTGTAACAGTCGGTTCCCCTTAATTAAATAATTTTTTTCATTTGACACGTTCTCTGTTTTACCTCCGTGCCAGGAACAGCGCCATGTGACGGCCACGTTTCTCACTCAGGTTTCTCATAGTGTCTGTGTTGATGGGCTGCTCCCAAGGTGATTAACACTTTGTCTCCAGATTTCACTCCAAACGGAAATCTGTTGCAAAATCCTGATGGCTACTCCGAATTGTCACAAGGCGTGGTTTAACATCGTTGACAAACTGGTGTCATTCGTTCACAACCGAATGCTCAATGAACCATCATAAACTGAGAGCAATTTGGCGATGTTTTTCAGCCATCAATTCACCTCTAGTTGTGTTCCTTCTTAGCGACTTCCGAATCCGGCCAAACCGATGTTACTCATTACTCTGTCTGCTATAAATGTCCTAGTTGCTTAGACTCTCCCATTCGGAACGGTCGAAACAATTATCAATGATAGCACCCCACGTGCAGTGATAGGGACCTTACCGTTAGACGTGTGTGCACATCAACTGAGAGTGGAGATGTGAAGCGTAATAGCGCACCGAGACTCAAAAAAGAAAAGGTGATCAATAGCAAAACTTTGTCTACCCATGGCAAGCCTGCTTCTGTACGGTATAGCAGCTTAAGGTATAATTTATAGAAGTTGAATTGTGTGGCACATGAGCTACTACATGTTGGTAGTGTCCTGAGGAGAGTTCATTTGAGGTCAGTGCAGTTTGAGACGTTACTATATGCGGCAGTATCACGGCGCGATTTGCGTGGACACACAACAGCAATGCCCATGAAGAGGCCATGGCGTTAAGTTGCGCAGTGTTTCGAGTCGCCACTCAACGACGACAGTATTGCGGAGCTTGATATAGAGACGACTTCAGTCGCGTCTGCTGCTGGCCGATTGGTATAAGGCCTCTACCTTTTACTCCAAAGGTCTTCCGTACAATTCTGCAAAGGCGCATGAGACTTTGCGGTATTCGTATCCCGATCGCAACTGGTTGTGGTCACGTGGCGTACCGGCGTATTACTGATGCTAATAAAAACATGCAAGTCAACAGTAGAAAGTAGGACAATTTCGATCTCAACTTTTTCATGTGCACTCGATGAGAGCACGCTCAGAGCAGTATGCACACTTGGGATCTTTCTATCAGTGGGTGCGCGTCTTGAGTATCAAATGGTGCAGTTAGATTTCCTCGCAGTTTACTACGACTCCGATTGAGCAGCGGGAAAGCGTCATCTGTCCACTATGCCTTATTACTAATTTCCTTATCGCTGTGTTTCTTCTTCCTTTCAAATCTCTTGTTCGGGACTTGGTTATCCCGGGAATATCATTAACTTCACTACCGTTGTGAACGATGTGCTTAGCTCATCTTTCTAACGAATGATCCTATATCGCCTTGACCTCTTCCGCGTTCGCATCCTGCATTAGTTCGGTTAATAGGCAACACTGACTCTCACTCGTGGGATGGCTTGTCTCCGCATTGATGCGTGATAATGAATCTTTCACTACCCGACTCAGTATCTGTTGACAGTGACCATATTCTTTGCTTCTCTGTCGATAATGGGTCAGTGCCTCCGATTGTTTTGCGGTATCTTAGTGTTGTCCTTAACAGAGATGCCGAAAGCAACCTGCTCTTGTGAATCCTACAGAATATCCACATGTAGGTTGGTCAATTTTGAGTCTCTATGGCTGCTAACGGGCGGCACTGTTCGAAAACGTGATCACCTTTTTCATACTTCCCCTGTAGGTCACAATCGGTGCTACTCTGAAAGCATCTGTCGGGGAATTTCCCTCCCCACTTACTCTTTGTTGCTTGTTACTTATGCTGTGAATGCTCAGTTTGATCGCTCATCCGATGTCCCGAACAGTGACCGGGAAGCTGTTTCGTGGTCGATGCTATGCACACTCTTACTGGCGAACAGTTTCGGCAAACACCGAACATAACTTTTCGGCTAGTAGTGTCGATGCACACGCGGGCGATCTCACAGTATTTTTATACATTTTCCCCAGTCATCTATAGCATCCATAGAACTCCAATTCCTCAGAGAAATGATGTTCCTCCATTGGTCCCTCAATTTACATCCAACGGGCGCGAACGCCCCTAAAAGCGTGCTGTCTGTTGGGTGACCAGTTCCAAAATGCCCAATAGCATATCATTTTGTGTACTGATTTGGAATTGGTCACCCAATGAATAGTACGCATTTAACGGCGTTTGCGCCCATGGATATAGTTTTATATTGGTAAGGATTAACTTGGGAGGTTTGCGGGGAACAAAAATTCATTACGGAGGAAATTAATTTCTTTGTATACAAGTGACTAAGAGAAGTTTCACTTTGTCCATCTTTTTGTGGGTGTGGCGACTAGAATGACTGGCTATTCTACAGTTTAAAGTCTAAATCCGTATATCGGATGAATCTGATCAAGTAATATGGTAAGGCTAATGCGTATCATCCCGTCCTCTGTGAGTAGAAGACTCATACTCAGTATCACCCGGCCCTGGTGCAGTGGCGATGCCGGTGATGCTGTCGCTATTACGCATTACAAACAACTATTTCCTTTTTCTCTGTTTCGTCATCGATTGTTGTTTCTCATGTATGCCTACTTCTCTTGTCCCTTCCATTCACACTCGTCCGTATGAGTTACATCAAGTTGATCTTCGCTACTCTAGTTTTTGCTCACAATTGCCCGAGTGAAGCCAGCCACCCTTTCTATCTGGCATTACATAGTTTAGGTCCATCGGAGCTACTTTATTTATTCCAGCATTTTCAACCTTCTGTCGAAATCCTCTCGCGTCTTTTTTGTTGTTGCTTTTCTGTCTGTTGACTGGCTGATATCCATAAAATATACGGTGGGCGTAATACTCGTTATAATTAACTCGCACCCTAAGTGCTTACTGATCTGTCGTGAGATTTGGAACGCCGTATAAATTTTTCCTCTACTTTACGCCTGCTAAGTTCCAACAGCAGTTGCCAAATGGAGTCTACACCCTACAGGCTCTCGCCATAACTGGCGGACAACAGGTTCTTTTGTCTCATTCTCTAGTTCATTTGGGCGTGCCCTCTCCCTAGTGGTGAGTTCTGCAAAGAGGTTACTGAACATGCCGGTGACACCCTTTGTTGCTTTTCAAAGTTTCAGACATTTAGGTAAACGGCGAAATCGTTTGTATCTGTGTTGTCCCACACCTCCATGTCACCCGTTTCACAGCGTAGATTAGATTCATTACGTTTTTGCTGTTGTCCGCGAACCGTTACTTACTCTTGGTATGAGCACCTGGCGAGTCTCACCACGTCGATGTTTAGTGACAGACAATGACGTCTTATGCTTAGTGTGTGCCGTTCGTTGCCTTAGCGTTCACTACTTGCCCACCTCGGCCCGTGGTTTGTGGAAGCTCCGCTTGTTTGCATGAGGCATGTTGGTGATTTTACGGTCTCGTTTTTTTTGGAGTCAGTTACTTGCCTTAATCTGACGGTGCACTATTGGTCCTTTTGTGTTTAGGTTATTGGTGGTTTTGTGAGTAGTGTAATTTTTGTAAAAAGTAGAAACCACAGTAATCTACCTCGACGGGGAATCGAACCCCGGACGTACGGATTATTAGTCCGCTGCTCTACCAACTGAGAGTTTGTTTTCTCTCTGTCAGTACTCTTTAACATTTTTCTCTCAACCCTTGTAGGGGCCACTGTGTTAACCCAACTTCACTACCACTTTTGGGCAGTTTCGCTTCATGTCGCTATGGTCACAGGTTACCACGTGAGCGATCTGTTTTTAAGCGGCTTGCTAGTGAATGACTGTCTGTCAGAACTAAATGTGGCATATACATATATGCTTGGCTGCCTCTGCCCCAAGAGTCTCGATTCGACTGTTTCACTTTTGTGTACATCACATTTTTCATTACTTATTAGGCCCGGCGATCCAGTGTCTAGAAGTACGATGTCGTCGCACGGCTGTGGCCACGTACCTCACTCTCACTCGCTGCCGTGCTTTGGTCTATGCCGCCGATATAATCTGCTGTCTTGTCTGTCGTTTGACTTGACGTTTGGTGCGGTCAAGTCTTAGACGACTCTACGCTCCACAAACCGGGGATATAACATTGTACCCTGGTATACATCACTCATTCTCCATTCATCGCCTCCATACTGTGTGTGTTCCAATCCCACCTCAGTATGCTACCCACAGTAAAACTAGACTTTAAGCAGCAATTGGCACCAGTAACGTTTTCCTCATCAAAATTTTCACTTAACTTGCTGTGTACTATCCGCATAAGGCACTCTCTTAGCTCATATGTTATATTTATTTTCATTTCACCTCCTTCGTTTTATCCTCTTTCGTTTCCTTGGGCTTCAGGAGCCAAATTCCATTCATTTTCTGTTACCCTAGCCGCCAATCGCATCACTTTGCCTCAGGAACGGTTGTATGTTAGCTTTTCGCTAGTGACTCAACCTTTTACGACTTTACTTACTTGCTTGCATCCTAGTGACTGGTGATATCTAAGGCATCAGTAGTACGCCGGTGCGCTGCACCGACGCTTCGTTGCCATGCGATCACCACCATTCCTGAGTCGGCTATGGATAGTACGAATCTACCCGCACCTCCGCTTATTTGAACCCGGTGGCTTTTAGATTGGGTGGCAAACACCTTATCATTTTGCTCACAGGCTGGATTACTGTGTCATGCTTTTCAATACGTCCACCTACCTGTCCCATAGACTTTTCTGCTATTTCAGCGTATTGTGTGCCATCCCGTCCTTCAGCTAGAAACGGTCTCCACTGTACTCTTTCACGCCACCGACCCACTTTATCTTCCTTCGTTTTGAAGCAGTCTTCAATTTCAGAAA
Organism: Dicrocoelium dendriticum; assembly: GCA_944474145.2. Lineage (NCBI taxonomy): Eukaryota > Metazoa > Platyhelminthes > Trematoda > Plagiorchiida > Dicrocoeliidae > Dicrocoelium > Dicrocoelium dendriticum. The sequence continues at coordinate 105,811,689 of OX104069.1, forward strand.
CTTGTGCAGTCCAGCGAACTTTGACACCTCGAACCTACCTCTGAAAACTGGTCACTGATCATTAACTGCTACTAGGCTGGCACTCCCATGATGTGGTCATCCAAATACCGCTAACCAACAACGTTACGCAAGCTATTCAGCCGGAAGGGAGTGACGTGCTCATCATTACCCTGTCCTTTCACCTCACGTGCTCTACTCCTCTGTGTGTTGTTCCCACCCCCATGTGGCAACTCGTTGTGTATCCCAGGTTTGATTTATCATGACTACTGTTCAGAGTCATTTCTATGTCTACTTGTCTGTACTAACGATTAAGCTTTCTAATGACATGTAAACATTTCTACTTCCTTCCCATTAAGTTACGGGAATTGGCACTTATGTTGTGCATCGGTCGTACACTGCTTTTATCGACCCTTGTTCTCCATGAGGGCTGCTATCTTCAGTAACGGTTTGGGGTTAATAACTCTGTGTGTGTGTGTGTGTGTGTGTGTACATTTCAACCACTGGTTGCGTCTACTCCGCGTGGTGCATAATCCCACATTTGCGTTGTCGGAGGTATCTTAATTTAGGAACACCGTAGGAGCAATGAGCGTGTTCGACTGCTTGTTTATGTCAGAGGAAGAAGAGGTGAGCCACTCAGCATCGTTATATCACGCACCAAGCTCCGATGCCTTGTCCTCGCGTTGCGTATGACAGCACACCGGCTCCCGCGACGTGCGTTGCTTGCGCGCCGGGGGTGCAGATAGAAGAAGAGGAGGGGTGGCCAAGCGATGACTTGGTCAAGAGGAATGAAAGCCCTTAGTTTGACCTTAGCCTCGGTTGAAGCCTCTAGGCTCTTTTGTTGGGCTACCGAATACGCACCTGAATACACTTGTTGACATGACAACGAACCGTCTTCAGTGGCGTTTGTATTGTGATTTCCTTTGTCCCTCCCCATAAAACCACCATCTCATTCATGAAGGGTAATATAACTTTTTGCGTCACAACAGCCTGTTGATAGCTTTTCGGAACGATGCCTATCCGTCGCTGGTAGCTCAGCTGGCATACTCCTATTGCATGCTTTTTTCTTGCGTATTGCGGCACATTAGCTGTGGTGTTTTCAACCTCTAGCTAACATGTGAAATGGTTGATGATGATATTCTCTTAATTCGGTCTATCTTGTCAACCTTTATCACTCCTTACACTTGATTTGCTTTCAGGCTTATACCACTTCTCTCATCTGTTTTTTTCCTGTATTTACCGATAATTGCTTGTACCCCGTCATCCACCTCTACTGTTTTGTATTATCGTCTGCCTTTGTTTCTTCCTAGTAAATACCGATAACCTTCCTACACATCGGTTCCTTTATTTCTAACTTGATTTGGCGCAGCCACTGTTATAAGCTCTTACCGCAATCTTGCTGCGTTCCTCCTTTGTGTGTTTTCACTGATCACCCGTGTTGCAATTTATTTGTGCGAATATAACGCTAGCGGCGCATCGCGCCGCTTGGTTGGTCCTGAAATTGGCAGACATCCTGTAAGCTGTATTCTAAAACTTGCTTTTGCTGTCTTGGAGCTTTGAATAGTGAATGACATCTGTATGTACACACGCTGACAACTAATTAGTAGTGTGAAGCCGCGGCTATCACAGAATTCCTTGTTAAAACCTTCCCTTTATCTCCTAGATGAGGTCTACGTTCTTGCGTATGCCGCTATCCTACTGAACACAACACTGCACAACACCAATGCAAAAGGTCAAACCCTCGGCCTTGCAGAAGAGAAAACGTTCGTTCGGACTTTGCGAGATTACGATGGGGAAACAGATATACCCGAGGAATTGATACGAGTGAGTTCGCAGTCTTGGCGGCATGGAGCTGATTGGCTTCGGATCCATCCATTTCTGCTGAGGTTCTCCTCTAACTTGGGCTTTTTGATGGTATTACATTACCCTTATCACATTACCCTTTGCACTGCTCTTGGCGTCGTCTGTGTTCACGATGCGTTCGTTCTTCAGCTGTGATCATACATTGTGGGTTCAATCCTCCACAGAGGACCGAAGGATGAGCACCACTGATGAGCCCCAATAGGGCGAAACGGCCGTCTGGTGCTTTTCCGAATACCTAGTTGACTTATCTGAATTGTCGGCTGATTGCGACGAACAAAAATTATGGGTTTATCTTTGGATTACTTCTGCTGGGGATGGTTTGCGGCACCCAGTCCACGAGTAGTAGTAGTAATCTCAACAGTCTAGTAACTAGACATAAAGTCCACGAGACTGGACCTTAACGTGGTGCGATGGTTTGCCTGCCTCAACGATCCATTGAGCTATGCTGGGTGGTGCTTTTTTTGCACCTTCGGAGCCACTCATACCAGATTGGTCAATGGTTAGAGGCCAGACCAACTCAGTTCCATGACTTTCCAAGTTGGGGGTTGGAGCGTTGGTGGCTCCTTACTCCATAGAGCGGACTCTCTGTTGTCCAGTGCCAAACCCCCGCTGCATTTCGATCAAGTTTCTGAACCAAAGACTTTGCTTGCGAACCCTAATCGTTCTACTGTCTATGCCTGGGCAATCTGACAGGGTCATCTCCACGCACTACAACATTATGACTTCTTTAAGTATACTTTTGATGCACTGGTCGCCGCAGATGATAATAAACGGCGCCATATCTACTGCATCGAGCAAGGTGGATAGAGGTTTGGATGCTAATGCCCAAGCCTTTCTGTCTTCTTATCCCTCCTCTTGCGCTTTTTCATCCTTATCGTCCTACTCCAACTTTACTTTTATCCTCTTGTTTTAAATCCCCCATTTCTCGGCCTTCTCTCATCTTTGTTCAGTAATCTCTTGTTCAACCAAACGGAAAACGTCGGTTCATCTGCTTTTATTTGGAGCCGTCGGTCCTCCCTCATATTGGCATGCCTCTATGTGCGGACTTTGTTGCAAATCGGCCAACAGGCAACGCTTGTCCAGGCACTGAAGACTATCAATTGATATCTGCTGCTTGTCAATATGTCGCCTGCAAGATTCTAGTTCTGTGATTACCCTGCATTCCCCAGCGTGCGACACCGTCTGTATTTTCACGTTGCATTTGTCCGAAGATGAAGCGGCTTCAAATGCCAGTCAAGCCGGTGTGGGCATTGCTCTTAGCTCCCGGGCTGAATCAGCCTTGATCGATTGGATCCCAATGAATCGCCGAATGTGCGCTGTCAGCTTGACTGGCTGGTTCAAACATCGAAGTTGCGTTTGGCCAAACGGTGCTTGTTTGTCTTTGCGGTCTATGCGCCCACAAATTGTAGCGCCGACTCGGTGAAAGACGACTTTTATCACCACAGTAACGCCCTTCCCCGTCAAAGAAGAATTATGAATACTGTTGTATTGCTGGTGATTTGAACGCTCAAGTCGGAAAACTGTCCACTAATGCGCTCTCGTAATGATAACGGTGAACAGTTACTACACCTGAGTGAAGATACTCGTCTGTTTCTCGCGACCACTAACTTCAGGCAGCACCTGCCGGAGAGTGACTTGGCGCCCACCAGCCATGGACGCAAATCGTTCGCTTTGCGATCATTTACTGCTAGAGAGGAAGCGTTCGAAACTGTCGCTCTATTTGGATCACGAGCATGGACTCTGACGACGTACTTGTTTGCGCCGACCGGGTGCGTTTCCGTGGACGTTCGCGACGACTTTGTACATACATGCATATTTGCCAGCTGGCGAAACCAGATGTTCTGAATGGGTGCAAAGTACGCTAGCATTTGGCCTAAGCAAACGCTCATTGAACGCAGTTGAAGATCACTGGTCGCATATCCGCCGGACGTTATTATCAGCAGGCATGTCTTGATACGACAAGTCAAATTGCCAAACTAGACATTGGATCTCCATGCAGTCGCTGGAACTGATCGATGCTCGACGGCGTGTTCCGGCTGGAAGCGAATACAACGAGACTCGCAAAACTCTCAGGGCAAAATTACGTGCTATCTTGAAGAGGGACCACGAAGCCTGGTGGTCTCATCATGCGTTAGAGATGAAAGTGGCCGCTGCTCTTGGTAACCAACGGAAGTTATTCCGTCACGCGAGAAACGGGCAGCAGGAAACCCGATTTTAGCGAGACCAAAATCAATGAGAGTGGACAACCTATTCACAGCTTGTAAAAATGCTTGGAGCGTTGGGCCGAACACTGAGTAGCAGTTTCTGCAGTCAGAGTTGTCAGTTCCTCCATCGGCCAATGAGTGCCCTACTCCCTGGGCTGTCCCCTTGAATGCGCCCTCACTTGCAAAAATCGAATGTGAGATCAGACTGTTGAAATTGAACAAGGCCGCCGGAGCAGGTGGACTTCATCCAGCCCTCTTCAAATTTGCGACACCTGCTCTTTTCAACTATTTACATAAGTTTTTAGTGAATTTATAGAGGCAGGAGACTGTCCCGGCAGACTAGAGCAGCTCCGTCATAGTTCCAATCTTCCAGGGAGGCTCCCGTTTCTCAGTATCCCTATCCAACGTGCGACCAGTAATGGTTGCGCGACAGCGAAGCGTCGGTACTGTGTACCGGCGTACCGCTCATGCCCTGCCCTTTACCCGTTCCGAATGCGGCAATCATAGAGGAATCAGTCTGTTCTCCATTGCCTCCGAGTTACTTGCGTCTGTCATCCTTCATAGACTAAATGGCACTCATAAAAGCCAGATGTGCGAGGAGTAGGCCAGGTTTCCTCGAAATCGAGGCTGCATCGACCGCATCTCCATATTGCACAATCGTTGGAGCACCGCGATGTTTATTGGCGGCCTACCTTAATGGTGTTCCTAGACATCAAAGGTACATTCGATTCGGTTGATCGATATGCCCTTTGGGACTGTCTACTCAGAAAAAACGTGCCCGAGAAATTGGCTAATATTGTTCGAGCACTGTGAACGCGAAGTTCGGGCAGAGTGAAAGTTTACGGCAAGGTTTCGCTGTCCCTCAATATCTCCAGCAGAATGAGACAAGGCTTCCCGCTATATCCTCTTTAACTTTGCCATTGATGAAGTCATGAAACGGCGTTCGTCGGGCACTACTTAAGTTTGGAGCTGCTTCCCGGTAAACGACTTCTCGACTTGGAGTATCCTGACGACGTTGCGCTCATCTGTGACAACTCTCAAACGTGCCAAGTTGCACTAAATAAACTAGCTCTGGCTGTCCGTCGTTGTCGGGCTATGCTTAACATCATCAAAATGCAAAGTTCTTCAAGGCTGACAGGGACCCACTTCTGTACTGACCGTTGATAGTGATCCTTTAGAAGTTATCGAGAAATTCAAGTATCTGGACAGCTATCTCAACGCCAGTATAACGGAAGATGAGATCACGAACCGTATAGCAAAAGCTCGATGAACTTTTGCTAATCTCCGCCATTTGTGACGCCGGCGTGACATTACTCTCGCTCTGAGGGGCGGCTTTTCCAATGTAGCCGTCCGTACAACCCTCTTACACTGTTGTGAAACGCGGCCCGTCAAGCTGACAGACATAAGGAAGCTATTCACGTTCGATCATCGCTGCGTTCGTAGCTTACCTTATCTCTGGTAGGAACACCGCTTGAGCAATGGGCGTGTTCTGCGCGCAAACCGCTCAGCACCATTAAATCCCACGCCAGCCTCTGACGGCCGGGCCTCGTGTTGCGCGTTTGTCAACCCATTAACTCCCGCGACGTGCGTTGCTTGCGCTCCGGTGGTGCGGTTGGCAGATGCCGAAAATGACCTAGCCGAAAGGAACGAAGTCCGTCACTGCGAAATTGGCGTCGATTGGTGTTACCCGACTGCCTGCCTGGGGACCGAAGGATGATGAACACGTCTGGTTGGTCACACTAGCCGAAATGGCGAATATCCGATCTCAGTGGCGTTTCTGATGTGAGTCTCCTTGTCCTTCCCCTTCCTTTTAGCTTCCACCTCTAACAGCCATCAAAATGCGATTAGCATTACGTTGCTTTTTATAGATTTTAACTCTACATTGCTTAATATCTTCCATTTTTGTATTGCGGCACATTAACTGAGGTGTGTTCTTCACCCTCGGCTAGCTTATATTGATCCTGATGACAATTTTCAGATTCGTGTGCATAATCGTTTCATTCCTACTGATTTTTCCACCATTCCTGTTAGGCGATTCCTCCTTATTCAGTCGGCGCTATCCGTTTTGTATCAATCGCTTTCCCGAACTGGCAGCTTTGTTTTTTATCGGTTTTACTCCCAGATCCCGTGTTCTGTCCCATCCCTCTCTGCTCGGCAGTAGTACAATCCTAACTTGCTTCTTTCCTTGCTCCATAACACAGAAAGTGTACCATAACATCAAAAACGAACCCATCCAACCCGCATCAGACGAGGGACTGGGCTTTTTCAATCACAACTCCAAGACGCTCACGAGTGGATGGCTTCTGAAGCTAGGTAGGTCACAGGGTTGATATTGCCACCTCGGTCATGTTATACGCGAGCCATTCAGCAATCGGTCTACCCATTCATGTTGTGATTTGACGCCCTTGACTGTTGCTTTGTGCCATTGATGCACGCTAGACACATGGCTTTTTTGCTTCTTTTCTGTCACGTGCTACGCGCCTACCCATTCATCATTTACCGGGAAGATCTCCGCTACGTCTATCGGATGTGGAATGTTGCATCTCTAGCGATGGTCAGTCTTTGAGCTGGTAGCTGGGACTGTGAATTCGCTGACTTCTCCATCCGGCGCTGTTGATCTGTTTCCCCTCATCCCTGACTGTGGCTTATGCTGGCATCGCAGTGGGTTTACTCTCCCTTCCTTGCTGCTCTGGTTGGAGCCAGCCCCAAACCTGATTCATCCCAAATAGCCGGATTGCAGATGACACCGCAGAACACACTGCTGGACTTTGACACTTCGACACGCTTGTGTTCACAGTAGTTTGCTGTTTATTTCTTCGTACTGGATTCTTGAGCACATTGTAGTCCTTTCTTCTGAGAAGACATGCCGTTCTCCTGTTTCCATTCTTCCCACTATGCAAACCGTTGCCTTGCTTAACTATTGGTGACTTCTCCATTGGGGTGCTGTCTTTGTCAAACGTATCCATGTCGAGTTAGTATATGCAATGGAAACCCATGATTTATTTATGCATTTGTTTAATCTATGGTTGGTTGTGACACCGTTCAACCAGTGTCGCATCAAACTCTTCTCCCCGTTGTCAACATCATCAAGACGCGTTAGGTGAAGGTGAGAAGCACTTCAACCAATGCGCCGCAGTATAAAAAGATATATGAAGAAAGCGAGATACAAAATATTAACGAATACAGTACCAACGCTGAAAAATTAATATGATGCTTAGTGTCATATTGCGCATCACGTATAAGAACGGGGTTTGAGAGGAGAAGGTAAGCGGGAAGAGGAGGGAAAAAAAACCCAAAACGCAAACGCCACTGTGGTCAGCTTTTGGCCATGTCAACAAGTGTATCCAACCAAAGGTGTTCATCCTTCTTTTGTCCCCAACCAGGGAGCCGAGAGGCTCCAACCGAGGCCAACTTCGAAGTAAGGCCTTCATTCTTCTTGACCAACTCATCGCTTGGACACCTCTCCTCTTCTTCCATTCGAACGCCCGACACGCAAACAATGCATGTTGCTGAAGTCAGTGGACTGGCATGCGCAACACGTGGCCCAGCAATCGGAGCCTGCTGCGTGGTATAACTGTGCCATCGTTTCGTGACCGTTTGTTGCTAGCAACATGTGGGCACCTAAGGTATTCACTTTTTCTATTAAATTCCCACCTCTTCTATCTGCATCAGATGGCTCATTTTATTGTCTGTGGTAACGCACCAGACGCGACACTGATAGGCTGTATTTGTTTTCCTGTTTGTCATTGTTGTTGTTGTTGGTAATACATTAATATACGTATATTTCTCGAAAGTGTGAGAAATTATTCTTGACTTAGGAACGGATACGTACAGAAATGTTCATGATCTTGCATGAGTGCTTGTTATCGCCAATTCTTAGCCTTTTAACTATTTTTTGGACCATGCCGGAATATTTCATCCGGTGAGTTGTCTAGTGAGAACATGGATGATGACCCTTGCAGATCAAAGAATCTGTCGAGTTTAGTGTGGAATGAAGTGGGGTTTTCACATCTCCTGATTGCGATTGGTATGCTGTTCCACAAGACGGCGTATCTGAGGCAGAAAAAAGTCGGACCGCATTAATGTTCTAGTCCTTGGTATAGGTTGTATAACTTTTTTGTTACGGAGTGTAAAACGTAGTACCACTAAGCATGTAACGCACGCTTCCGAGACACGTAGTCCCAGCAAGCTGAAGACGTCTGAACAGCAGGAGATTTATCAATCAATTGAGAAGGTACGAGATTCACGGAAACTCGCGCCGCGAGACCGGGGGTGTGTGTGTGTTAGATGATTGGCTGGCTGGTGTGAGTGGTAACCAATCTGCGCACGGCTGAAGTAAACGGATCGATGTCATTCGCGTACGTGACATCGCCTCATCTCTTGAAATGTTTATACCCCTGGCACGAACCGGTCAACGGGTTTATGCGTACGCTGAGATCTACGAAGCGATGATGCATCTGATGATTGTACAGAATCCTGGGGGGTTGCTTCCGTTTCCGGCTGAACGGATGCTGATTCACCCAGACGTTCATCTGCTGTTGTCCCAACACAACGTGATCGTATGTTTGAGTGTCGCCGTACTATCCGACCATTTAACTCGAGATCTGCTTGGGTACGGTCGCCTTTAATTACATTTGCGGGTTGCCAACAGCGCTCATGGAGAATTCGTGGGTATACAGGATCACCCGGCTGCCAACTAGAATCGTGGTCATCTTGCGATGCGGCTACCTTGTCTTGTTTACTCTCCATTTGTGTTCTATGATTTGGAAACAGATGATCCAGTCTGGTACGGGATGTTCGGCCAAACATCATCTCTGCAGGTGATTTGCCAGTGGCTTCCGAGAACGTTATCCTGTAAGCAAACCGCAAGCGATCTAACCTCGTTTGAACAGTTCCTGGTGCTTGTTTTGAGAGACCTCTTTTAATTGTCTGCACCGCCCTTTCCGCTAGCCCATTAGAAGCAGGGTGGTATGGAGCTATACGGACATGCTGGACACCATTGCTATTCATGAAAATTTCATATTCTTTGCTAGTGAAATATGGCCCACTGTTTGTGCAGAGTGTCTCCAGTATCCCAAATATTGCAAATGACCAGCGCATTTTGGAGATAGTTGTCTCTGTAGTAGGGTGGACAACGGGATAAACATCTATCCATTTCGAATGAGCGTCAATTAGCAGCAGGAAGAATACACCATTAATGGGTCCAAAGTAATCCGCATGGATGCGCTGCCATGGCTTTTCAGGCCAACGCCAATTGTGTACCGGACCGGGAGATTTAGTTGACTGATACTGCTGACACAAATCACATGTTTTTAGATAGTTCTCTATTTCTGTATCTAGGCCAGGCCACCAGCAATAACCGCGCGCCAAGGTTTTCATTTGGGCTACGCCTGCATCTGCGTTGTGGAGTTCGTTTATGGTGAACGGCCGTGCCTTTAGCGGTGAAATCAGGCGGGATCCCCATAACAGGCATCCATCGTTTAGGCTCAATTCATTTTGCCGTTGTCCGTGAGGCTTATGATCGACGGGAACTGTAGTAGGCCAGCCGGTTTTTGTAAATCGCACTGTAGAGGATAGCGTTGGGTCACGATCGGTCCACTGACGTATGGTGTCATCTGTCAATCGAGTGGTGTCGAGGTGTTGCATTAGATTTAAAAGCTCTACTGGTTCCTCCAGTATTTCCTCTGGGGTCGCATGTGGTAATCTGCTTAATGCATCCGCTGTATGATTGTTCAACCCAGGAATATTCGAGATTCGATATTTATATGCACTTAACATTAATGCCCAGCGTTGCATTCTTGGTGAAAACATCTGCTCGATTCTATTTGACTCGCTCAGCAAGGCTATCAGTGGTTTGTGATCGGTTTGTATTTCGAAATAGTTGCCCCAAATGTACTGATGAAACCCCTTGATGCCAAATATAACTGACAGGGCTTCTTTATCCAGCTGGGAGTAATTCTTTTCGGCGGGTTGTGAAGTTCGTGAAACAAATGCAATTGGGTGAATGACACCATTGGACATTTTGTGGCATAGAACTGCTCCGACTCCGTATGGAGAGGCGTCACACTGTAAGATTAACGGTTTTTCACTATCGTAATGAACCAAAACAGGTGCGGAACCAAGATAATTCTTTGCACAAGTAAAAGCAGATTGATGCTCACTTTTCCACATCCATGGGATGTTTTTGTGTAGCGGTTCATTCAATGTAGCTAGAATGATCGAGGCATCAGGTAGGAAACGACGATAGTGGGACAACCTTCCTAGGAATGATCGTAGTTCATCACTATTTTTGGGCTGAAGTGCCTGCACAATAAGCGCTATTTTGTCTTGCAGTTTGTAACCAAGGTAGCAAACAGAATCGGATATGAACTCACATTTAGACCTTTTTAATTTCAACCCACACTCTTCCAGACGCTCGAGAACAGTACGCAATGTGTTTAGGTGATCAGCGGCACTGCGACCAGTAACAAGGATATCGTCCAAGTATGCACAGGTGAACGGTATATCTTTAACTATATTATCCACGATCCGTTGGAAAATGCTGGGTGCTGAATTTATTCCAAATGGGAGGCGCGTGTACTGGAATAATCCCAGGTGGGTAGTTATTGTGGTCCGTTCCTGTGACTCATCATCAAGTTCGACCTGAGGGTATGCGTGACTGAGATCCAGCTTGGAAAACTTTTGGCCGCCGGCTAAAGTCGCGTCCAAGTCTTCAATACGTGGTAGGGCATAATTTTCCACTTTCGACGCTTGGTTGACTGTCAATTTGCAGTCTCCGCAAATACGGACGGAGCCGTCAGGTTTGAGTACAGGGACTATCGGAGTGCCCCAATCTGAATGTTGCACCGGGACTATGACCCCTTCTGATTGCAGACGTTGTATCTCTGCCTTAACTTTAGGGCGCATTGCATAAGGTAATGATCTAGCTTTGTAAACTTTTGGTTCGGCATTCTCTCGGAGTTTGATAGAAGCCTTGAAATGATGCATGTTTCCTAGTTTGTTTTCAAACAACCATGAGAACTGGTTCAATAATCCATTCAAACTGCCGTCTTCAACAGTGAGTTGGTTGAGAAAGAACTCGGGAAAGAACTGTTTCCAGTCTCGACCCATAAGATTCGGTTTGTTCTCAGGTACACCGATTAAGGGTAGGGTGCATTCTCGCTCCCCGTGCTTGGCTTTAACGAAACATCTGCCCAATACCTGAATTGGATCATCTGTATACGTCTGTAATCTCGAGTTGCACGGTAGCAAAGGTGGTAGCTTTTCCATTGAACCGCGGTTTACAATAGTGACCACCGCCCCAGTATCTAGCTCCATGTCTATCGGTTCATCCTCTGTCATCAAACGTATTGTGTAAGGAGGACAGTTTTTGTGTGTCACACTCTTCAAGTACACGGAGTTAAGCTCACTGTTCAAATTTTCTAGGACCTTATCTTCCCATAACTCTATCTTGCTTTGACGATTTGATGAGGCGATGTTCGTGAGGCGGGAACTTTCCGATCTACAGACGCGTGCTAGATGGCCTATCTTGCCACATTTCCGACAGATACTTTCTTTGTGTCCGCAATCGGAAGCGTGAGAGTGCCGCAAACCGCAACGATAACACAAATTGTTTTCAATGTTCACTGGTGTCTGGTTTGCGGACGGCGTGCATATCATCATCTACCGGACGACCAATAAACTCACGTAATTGATGTGTAATGTTCTCTCGCTGACGAACGATGAGACAACGTTTTCCCATGTGGCGGCCGACTCATTCAAGGATAACAACTTCTCTCTAGCACTTTCGTCCGATATTCTCACAATCAAACATTGAATTTTCATTTGCTCTTCAATTTTTCCAGGTGGAATATCATTATACTTACAATCAGCAATAGATTGATGAATATGTGCAATAAAATCACTGACGCTTTCGTTCGGCTTTTGGACAAGTTTTGAAAAGCAGTATCTAACAGTGTAAACATTTTGTTTCAGCCCCCATTAGGTGGTATAAGTATCCAAAGCAGAACTGAGGGTGGCATAGTTTTCCATTTGTAGGGCATCGTAGTGCCGTTGACCTTCATCGCCAAGCACTTGCCTGAATGGTGTGCTTTTGTGAGCCTCAGAAAGACAAACGGTCGGATTGATAAATGATAAATGTTATATTCCTCGGTGTTTCGAGGTGCAGTCCAACTATGTGGTCTGATCAATGTGTACAACAAGATCGCAAAAATATAATCAATTTGTTCACGCTTTTTACAATGGATCCAAAAACAGGTACTAAACTAATTGGCAGGATTAAGGCATTAAAGAAATTAAAAAGCAGGAACAATAACGTAAGCAAATTTAAACAGATGTCCAGTTAAAGTAATACGGCCACTCGTGGAACCATCCCCAGGGGACCTGCTTCCATGCAAGGTATTCCCTCGAAAGGTTTCGCTCGCACTTCCATGCAATAACTGGCCGTGTGCCGGTGTGGCATAGTAGCATATGAGCCATCACCTGTATATCATATGTTTTGTTCATTTTAGAGCTGTTTTTGAACATGTATTATGGGCCATGAAGGCTCAGCCCAGTCCGTCATGCGGATCATTCTATTATGGCACTTTTTTATACGCCAGACAGTTGGTGGCAATTTGCCTTGCATAGGTAACGTCTTTTATAATCTGGAAGCTGTAATCCGTCACCACAGGAGATCAGCCCAGTCGTGGCCAACTATGAAATAAGGAAGAATATAGAAAAGAAGAATTCTGTGAAAGAGGTACCATATCGTTAATGTAAGAAATAGGCAGGTATGTTTTGTACATCGGCGTAGAAATCGATCGAGCCGATCATACGATAAATTGTGTAGCGTGACACTCGGAGACAGATGACTGTACAAGTTGTCCATAGGCAAAAGTCGCGTAGGGAATCAGTTATTGCCATCCTTGAATTCAAGTATATGTTTCTGGACTGTTAGTTTCAGAAAAGAGGGGGAAATGATTAGCACTGGAGAACAAATGTAGCGAAAGGGATCGCAGAACAATATTACGAATTAATCAATTTGCGGGGAAAATTACGAAAATAGCTCCTGACGTCACACCAGTAAATAATTTTGCTCTCGGTTTTAAACAGAAGACAGCTGATATGAATTAAGTTTAAAGGGAGTAAAACCGCATGGAATTTAGCGTTAAGGAATAGCATAAGAAGCGGTTTGTATTAGCTCATCCTAGCTGATCAAGTTTTCTCTGGTGCAGTAGAGTTGATGTTCTCCGGTATCATACATGATCCGGCCCTTCTTCATACAGTTTTTCATCATCAAATTGAATGTTTAAGATCCATTTCGCTCTGTCCGTTGACAGATAAGCCTTTATCATTTTCTTGAACATGCAGAAATGTTCAATACATCTAATTTCTTTTGGCAGCTTATTCCAAATGGAGCCATACCTAAGAAAATAGAAATTTCTCCTTAGACTGCTCTTGAATTTAGGTAAATAGAATATGCATTCTTTATCTCGCAATTCATAAGTGGTGTTTTCCCGAAAGTGCAATTGATAGGTTCCAATATATGCTTTCCGCCACGCGAGTTTGTGGAGGAAGCACAGATTTAGTTGCATTCTTCGTAACCACAGAGGTTCAAGATTCAATTGCTTGCACCTATCTCGGTATGAAAGAGCGGTTGAACAGCCAAATATGCGCTTCGTAAAGGCGCGTTGGACGTTTTCAATGGCTCTCAAGTCAGCCTTTCGCAATTTACTGAACACAGCACAACAATATTCAAGCAAAGGCCAGATACTGATTTTGAAAGCAATTAGTCTGGTTTCTTTCAAGGTTAGCAGGTGGCATATGAGCCCGACCGACTGCTTAGCCTTTTTCACTATATGATTTGTATGTTCGCTAAAGTTTAACGAACTAGAATATCTTAAACCTAAGTCACGAACAGACTGGCTGATGGGAATGACTTCATCATGAAGCCTGAACACTTCTGCTGCTATCTGACATCCATACGATAGAATACTACACTTCGATGTTGCAAATGTCATCTGCCACATATCAGCCCATCTCTCAATGGCTTCCAAGTCGCTTTGGATATTGTTAACTTCAGCGGTACGCTGAGAACCTGGGAACGTGTAGACCACCTTTAAATCATCAGCAAATAAATAAGGCTTCCCAAATTGTATGACAGAAACCAGGTCATTTATATACAGTAGGAAGAGCAACGGGCCTAAGACACTGCCCTGCACCACTCCACTGGTAACCGGACGAGGTGAAGAGATGTAACCATTGATATCCACAATTTGCGACCGTCCTACAAGGTAAGATTGGATCCAAGAGTAAAGCGGGTTTGTAACACCGTACTTACTTAATTTACATAACAGCTTTTTGTGTGGGACTCTGTCAAAAGCCTTTTGCATGTCGAGGAAGATAACAATGCACTGAAGACCTGAGTCAATTGCTTCAGTTAGATGGTTAAGGAAGTCAACTTGACAGGTAACACACGAGCGAGATTTCAGAAAGCCATGCTGTGAAGGTGAGAGAAGTTTGTGCGATATTAGGAACGAAACCAAATGTTCCTTAACAATTCTCTCTAGCATGCGTGAGAGAATGGCTGTGTGACTAATGGGGCGGTAGTTCCGGATGTCAGTTTTCGACCCGGACTTATGTCGCGGTATAACCGTAGCCGTTTTCCAACGTTCGGGGTATTGACCAGACTTGAGAGACAAAGAGAAGATATTTAATACTATAAGAGGGATATCATCTCCACCGTGTTTGATTAAAGCAGAAGAGATCCCATCGGGGCCAGGTCTGTAGGATGGTCGTAGACAAGTAAGCATACGTTTTATCGTAGCAACACTAAGCTCGATCGCTGGGACTTGTTCAGAGAAGTGAAATGAGGTTGACAAATCCAGGGTTTCTTTTTCAACATTAAAGGATCTAGCAAAGTATGAGTTAAAGGCTTCCGCCATGGCGATTGGGGAATCAATGCAATCACCTTCAGGCATGACGATGTGGGAGGGTAGGTCAGTTTTGCCACCTCTCCTTTTCCTCAGTAATGCAGTCGCCAGTTGACTTGTATTACTACTATTTACAGCCCGTCGTTCTTCCTGCATGAGACGAGTTCGATGTTTCATGTCCATCTCAATTATAAGGCGTTGGAGTCTTAATAATACACTAAAGTCATGAGTACGTTCAAATGTTCGAGTTAGCACTCGAATTTTCCGCTTGTCCTTTGCATTATTAGCGTATTTAGAAGAGACTCTCGTGTTATCACAGGAGGCATTCTGTTATAATTGAGGGAACGCCGCCTCTCGATATGGATTGCGTAACACCTGATAAGATTGTCGCTGGCCCGATTGGAGCACGCCTACGATAATTGCTTGTTACGCTGACCACTCGAACGGAATTGCGCTGACCTGATGACGCTAGCTTAGCCGGGTGAGACGGAAAATTGAACGAGCGTGGGAACGATCTTAGCCGCACTTGTTCGTATAGACGCTGAGGCCTCGAAAACGGACGCACACGAGAGGGGGTATGATAGACGCGCGCTAATGACTTAGACGCGAGGGCTGGCCAGTTAACGACTCGCACGCAATCACGCGACCCGACCGACTCCCAACTGAGGCGAAGAGAAAGAAAAGACAAGTGGTCCTCTGTAGGCTCTTTTACGACCAACAAAGGGCAATCACAGATAGTGCTATAGGTTATTAAGTTAGGGAAAGCAGTCACCACGCAGAGGTGATAGTTTGCGAATGAGCATTGTCAAAAGGTGTGCAGTTGGGGCCGCGTCTCGGAGTGGCTGAGCTCTGCTGCGTTGTGGGGAGGAATTGGCCCTCGCTTTCCACAGCCATTCTGCTGGGGTTTCTGGCGCGTTTTTGCGGGAATATTTGACGTGCCCGCAACACATTCAGTACGGGAAGTAATTCCACGTAGTTAGTAAATGATTTCCTCCATCTTCTCCAGTTCGATAAAGTCGGTTTTTCCTCAGCAGATGACCAAAACATAGGAGGTGTATTCAACATTGGGTTCGTCATTTTCGTCGCCACTAATACGTAGCACCACTAAGCATGTAACGCACGCTTCCGAGACACGTAATCCCAGCAAGCAGAAGGCGTCTGAACAGCAGGAGATTTATCAATCAATTGAGAAGGTACAAGCTTCACGCAAGCTCGCGCCGCGAGACCGGGGTGTGTGTGTGTGTTAGATGATTGGCTGGCTGGTTTGAGTGGTAACCAATTCGCGCACAGCTGAAGTAAACAGGTCGAAGTCATTCCCGTACGTGACAGTGTGTGATGGTGATTGTGCTTTTCATCTCTATGTTATGTAGATAAGAGTACGTTTTTGTGATACTACAATTTTTGGATTAACGTCCAGTCTTGCTTTAGACGTCGCAGCCAGAGTGGCTCGATGTGACGCTGGTTGCACCGTTCGCGATATTTTAGAGGGGATATGCTATTGCACCAACGTTTGGTATATCACCTCTGTACATTTTCTATAGGTTTCCTATCTAACTTCCACATACTGCCACAGGTGAAGTTGCCGTATTCGAGAATAGGACGAGTGAGAATCTTAAATAATTCCAATCTGGCATGGACTGTGTGGATTTTGTGGCATATATTAGCCACGGATTGTTTAGCCCGGGCTATTTGGTATTGGGCTTGAGTCAGAAGAATATCGGATTCCAAGATCATGAGTAGACTACCGTATAGACATCCTTTTGTTGTTACATTTAATTGACCCATTGGAGATCGAGCATCCACATGGCACAATGTTTGATTTGTCGGTTGAGAATTGTAGTAACCACGTCTCAGACCGTATTTCAAGTGAGTGAAGATCTTATTGAATTAAAAGTAGTGTGCTCTGAAGTGCATCATACCGGAGTTTGTAACCAATCTTGATATCCTCTACACATGAAAAGAATTGGCCAGTTTTGATGGAGCTGCCAATATCATTGATGTAGAGGAGAAAAAGCAGAGGGCCGAGCACAGTTACTTGGATGACGCCGCTGGTAATTGGACGAGGAAAAGGATGGTGGTGGTCACCCAAAGTAACTATTTGAGACCGATTGCTAAGATAGGAAGAAAGCCAACTTAAAAGCGGGTTCTGGATTCCGAAGCATTCAAACTTCTTCAACAACGGTTTCTATGGTACACGGTCAAATGATTGTTCTAGGTCCGAGAACAAAATTGCTATTACATAACCGGGGTCTATGGATTCTGAAGTGTAGTTAAGATAGTGTAGCTGGCAGGTCGTGCAGGAACGTCTGTCATGGAAGCCATGTTGAGATGTGTTAAATAGTTTCGGGGAATTAAGCGGAACTCCATCAACGTTTTCTTGACTACTCTTTCAAACAGAATGGCGATGTTGGGGGGGGGGAGGGTTTCATGATACACCTACACCATCAGCGCATACCCCTACACTATCGGGTCGGCCGGTGGCCGAGTGGTATGCGCGTCTGGTTTGCAACCATAAGGTCACCGGTTCGAATCCGCGTATGGGGCGGGCGTCCTCGTGGTATACTCAGCCCACGCGCGACTGGTGGTGGTCGCTTGGCAGCGAAGCGCCGTTACGGCGTACAGCTGGCGATTTACTTTTACTTTATGTTGAGAGTATGATGAACCGGCCGACCACTTTTATGGCGTGGGATGATGAATGAGACTTTCCAGTGATCAGGGAAATGGCTAGTTTATAGCCATAAAATGAACTTGATCAATCCTAGGCACAGTGGGGCAGGTGAAGTAAGTAAAATGGTACCATTTAGCTCGATTTCGCTACTTACTCCAGAATCGGTCAAATGGACAGGGGTTATAATACTGTGTTGGTCGTAATACTTTTTCTCGGTGCTCCCGACCCTAATCGCTTTCGAGTTCGGTTCCTCGTTGAGCCACGCTTTCTTTCCATTTCATGTGTGGTCCGATTCATTGACTGGTCTCACTTGGATCATTGGACTGCGGCGCTCCTTGACGGATTGGCGGTCCGCTTTTTTACTACCGTATATTACGGAATATAAGTCGGTAATATTGAGACAAATTTTCATTTCTCTACTCTGGGGTCGGTTTATAAAATGGTTATACAGAAGTTGAAAAAAGTTACATGCAAAATCCATCCAGGAATTCACCGCGCACCGCCCAGATCACCCCTTAGCACCACTAGATAGTGCGGATTTTGAGCAGTTCTCCGAGCTGGGTAATTACTTTGCAGACGTTTCGTTGCCTGACTAGGCAACATCATCAGTGCGGCTTCACGGGCCTGGTTCGCAGTGCCTCGTAAGCGACTTCAATGTCCAAGTGCTTATTGATCGAGTTCTGTTTTGAATGCCAGGCTTCAATGAACTCACGTGCTCGCCGGCTTTTAGCCCTTCCGAGGATACTGGCATGTTCTAGGTCGAATTGATGGTTCTCAGCATCCATATGCACTGACATCAGGGAGTTCTGGTCGTGGCGACGTATGGCTAGGCTATGTTCGTGTAGCCTTGTGCCAAGCTTCCTCCCGGTCTGTCCCACGTAGTATTTGTCACAGTTCCGGCAGCAGATCTTATAAATCACACCAGTTTCTTCTTCTTTGCTAAGTTTATCTTTTACTTTGAAGAGTTTACTGCGAATTGTTTCTGTTGGCTGGTGTGCAAGTTTGACTCCAAAAGGCAATAAAAGCCTCGCTGCCATTTCAGAGATACCGTTGATATAGGGCAGTGTTGTTCTCTTTTCAGTTGTTGCATTTGTCGAGGTGTCTCGAGCAACCTTTCCTGGTGCGAGGCAGCAGCTAAACACCAAACGGAGGCTTGAAGAGAAGCTGAATTCGATCTCGCATAAGAAACCACCTAAGGAAGACGATGCTTGGATTGCAAACATATCCAAAAGAGGATTAACGGACGCGGAAAAAGCAGTCATTGTCCGAGGTATGCAACTAAATATTAAGGACTCCAATCCTATCGACTTCCTCGCTGCACTTGAATCGACGCTAAAATCGTACAACATCGCGCCTGAAGCACAACAAGAGGTCAGACACAGAATCATCCCGGCTCTCAGTCATAAAGCTGAAACCAACAAATTCAACGCCGCTGAACGGAGAGCTCTGGAGAATCTCAAGAAAGACAAGAGCATAGTTATACTGCCGGCCGACAAAGGACGTCTTACTGTTATAATGGACAAATCGGATTACATGATGAAGGCACAACACCTACTCAGTGACACCAACACATACCAGCCGATAAACGAAGACCCGACAAAACGCTTAGAAGACAACATCAGACGCACTCTGCAAAAACTGGAACAAATGGGGAAAATCACAAAGTTGGAACACAAGAGGATGCGACCACAAGACTCGGTACTACCGCGGTTCTATGGCTTACCTAAAGTACACAAAAGCGGAGTACCGCTTCGTCCCATCGTGTCGTTACCTGGAGCACCAAATTACAGGCTTGCAAAGGAGCTCTGGAGACGGCTGAAACACTTAACCGCGGGATCAGAACACTCAATCAACTCGGCAGAACAGTTCCTTGAGAAACTTAAGACCGCAACCATTGAACAAGACGAAATAATGGTCTCTTTCGATGTTACCGCCTTGTTCACCTCCATCGATATTGGTTTGGCGAAACAATGACGCGCCTGCTAGAGGAACACATGTCGTCCGATACAAACAGTGAACTCGAACCCAAACAGATGATGGAGTTATTGGAATTCTGTTTAACAACACATTTCAGTTTTAATGGCCAAATTTACGAACAGATAAGAGGCACACCAATGGGATCGCCGATCTCTGGTCTAGTAGCCGAGGCAGTGATGCAGGCGCTGGAACAAATAGCACTCCCGATCGCGAGACCAAAACTTTGGGTACGATACGTAGACGACACCTTCGTCATCCTCAAACGTTCCAAATTGGAGGAAACACACGAACTAATTAACGGTGTGTTTGATGGCATCCAATTCACCAGGGAGGAAGAGAACAACGAGCAGTTACCATTCTTAGACGTTCTCATACGAAGAACTGGTGCTGAACGATTGGAAACAACAGTCTACCGAAAATCTACGCATACGGACCAGATCCTCAACTACGGCAGCAATCATCCGGCAGCCCACAAACGCAGCTGCGTGCAAACCCTTTTCAAACGAGCACAAACCCACTGTAGCACACCGCAGCTGAGACGGGCAGAGGAAGATCATCTCTTCAATCTGTTCAAGCGGAACTCGTACCCAAAAGGCTTCATTCTACCCTGCCTCGCACCAGGAAAGGTTGCTCGAGACACCTCGACAAATGCAACAACTGAAAAGAGAACAACACTGCCCTATATCAACGGTATCTCTGAAATGGCAGCGAGGCTTTTATTGCCTTTTGGAGTCAAAGTTGCACACCAGCCAACAGAAACAATTCGCAGTAAACTCTTCAAAGTAAAAGATAAACTTAGCAAAGAAGAAGAAACTGGTGTGATTTATAAGATCTGCTGCCGGAACTGTGACAAATACTACGTGGGACAGACCGGGAGGAAGCTTGGCACAAGGCTACACGAACACAGCCTAGCCATACGTCGCCACGACCAGAACTCCCTGATGTCAGTGCATATGGATGCTGAGAACCATCAATTCGACCTAGAACATGCCAGTATCCTCGGAAGGGCTAAAAGCCGGCGAGCACGTGAGTTCATTGAAGCCTGGCATTCAAAACAGAACTCGATCAATAAGCACTTGGACATTGAAGTCGCTTACGAGGCACTGCGAACCAGGCCCGTGAAGCCGCACTGATGATGTTGCCTAGTCAGGCAACGAAACGTCTGCAAAATAATTACCCAGCTCGGAGAACTGCTCAAAATCCGCATCCACACCCCGAGCTACAGATATTCTCATTTATTTCAAACCACTAGCTAGTGACGAATGGTCTCATGGATCATGTGGCGCCGGGTTAGCTCTCTTTTGCGTAACGAACCAAAAGCGCCTACATTACGGTCACCACAAATGACCAATAGGAGAGCAGCTTGTGGCGATGTCGAAATCGTGGACAAATAATTACGATTCTCTTTTTGTACTGCAAAGTTATACAGTCGGTCTATGCATGTACTGACTTATATTCGGTACTATACGGTACCTTCAACGGACACATCTGATCATACCGTTTTGCGTTCCTTTAAAGGGATCTGTGATGCTTTAATATTACCGTGCACCTTTTGAGTGCAGATCACTTGCTAATGATAGATTAAAGTGTGGATATCTCCACTGTAAAATTTGCTCTCAGCGAGTAGTACCCTCGGGGTTTTCGAAAGAAATTCAACACAGCCACTTTCGGACAACGAAGAACACTTCGCAGCAGTTTCTTCCTTTAGCGAGTCACCAACAGTGCGCATTCCATGTCTCCTACGTAGCTGGAACCCACAATACTACACATACGTTTCTGTGGTTAGGATCACTTGGGAAACTAAAGAGAGCGGCAGTCACTGCAACCATTTTTTCGGTTTTGATATAATGCGGTATGCGTCCCCTGCTGTTGCCCGGATTCTCTACATGCAGAAGACTGGCTGGACTCCTGAGACATAACGTTCCTTGCGGAGCCGACATTATCTCACGATTTTATAGGATAGTTTCATCCCATTAAGAGGGAAGGGCTTTTCACTCCCCTGAAGCGACTCTTTGTTTAAAACATAGATTAACTGCTAACTGTGTTTGTTGTTTGATGCATACATGATAGGCTGAATTTCGGCTATCATAACCACCTCTCACCGTTCTCTGGTATGGTTCGTAGGCGTTGCATTTTTCAGCATTCAGTGGCAAAAGCTCGAGGGGCTTTTGCCAATCTCCGCCACCTGTGGCGCAGATGCGACATTACTCCTGCCCTGAAGGGCAGAGTTTATAACGTCGCCGTCCGTTCATCTCTCCTATATGGTTGTGAAACCTTGCCCATTAGGTCGACAGACACAAGAAGACTCGTCACATTCGATCATCGCTGCCTTCGTAGCTTAGCTCATGTCTAGTGGGAGCACCGCGTGAGCAACGAGCGTGTTCGGCGTCGCGTATTTGGTGCAGGAAGAGCGAGTGAACTGCTCAGCACCATTATATCACGCACCAGGCTCCGATGGCTGGGCCACGTGTTGCGCATGCCAGCACACCGACTCCCACGAGGTGCATTGTTTTCGCGTTGTGGGTGCGATTGGAAGAGGAGGAGAGGGAGGCCAAGTGATGACTTGGTCGAGAGAAATGAAAACCCTCACTTCGAAGTTGGCGTCGGTTGGTGCATCCCGACTGCCTGGCTGCGGCCCTAAGGACGGTGAACACGTTTGGTTGGACACACTCGCTGATATGGCCTGGAGCCAGCCCCAATGGCGTTTGTGTTGTGAGTTCCTTTGTCCATCCGCCTCCTGCTTAGCATCCCCCTCCAATCACGATCTCACTCGTAAGGCATGATATGATTCTATTTTTACGGCAGCCAGCTGTTAGCTCTCCGGAACGATGTCCATTCGTTACTGGGGACTCAGCGGGCGTGCCACTGTTTGTTTTCCTTTTCTTGTCTTTTGTGTTGCGGCACAATAGCTGAGGTGTTTTCCATCTGCAGCTAACGTGTATAATGTTGATGATGGCCTCGCACCTAGCTTGCTTTATTCCGGGTTCTATTCACTTTTTCTCTTGTTGTATTGTCAATGTGGTTTGGTGTGGCATTATTATGATACTACCTTTCACTGGCTGGTTGCCATGAACTAACACACTCTTATGATCTATGATTCCAATGCTTTGTTGTAGTTTCGTGCGTCACACGGCGTGTCATCGGTTGTTCGTTGCGCAGTTGCTCCTTCACCAGGCTAGAGGCTATATATAACTTCATCATTGTTCTATAACCCTGTTATAGTTGGTCAAATTTTCGTTGGCCTGATCTTATCTTGCTTCCAACGCGACTGCACGAGCAGTGTAGTTGCGTTTTGTTTCGTAATTCCATGATGGACTTCACGTTGAGATTTAAGACTATCAAACATTCTCACTAGTTTTATCACCCGATGCTTTGAAAAGCCTCCTCTTCTTCATATTCGCCCATCAAATGTTATGCTGTATACCACCACTTGATTACATAACTTTGGCAGCCCTCATTAGTTGCGAAGCAAGCGGCAGATCAACCTTCCTTTACCACATTTAATGGTGCATGGGCTATGGGCGTTTTTTGTGCGTCCTCACCATCCTTTTCTCGAGTGATATCCATATTTCCATGGTACCCTTCGTGTTGCGCTCCGGTATTTGCAACCACTGACTCACCTGGTTAGCTTATTCATGCAATTGCACTGCGATACACTTCTCTTGCTGGGTATGCGCTTTGTTTACTGTTTCATGTTTTACTGCAATTTTTACCTACATGCATTTCATACTTCGTTTCTTCCATCAACGTTGTATTTTTTTTTACATCGGTTTGCTTCTTCTCGTTTAATTCGCATTGTACCGCGTTGACCAATTTCCATCCTCTCTATTCGCACTAGGTGGCCGTGTACGAAGTTGGAAGCGCCGCTGGTTCGTGTTAACTGAAGAAAGTTTACTATACTACATGACATCGGATGTAAGCCATTCATTTTCTGCTCACCCACTACTACTATCCGAATGTTTTCTCTCTCTCTCTCTCTCTCTCTCTCTATATATATATATATATATATATATATATATATATATATATATATATATATATATATATGACATTTCCCGGACTCTGTCTCCATCCATCTACCTTCTAGGTGCTCTTGTGTTAACTGGTACTACACTCAAAGAGCCTCTGGTTTTTGAGTTCAAACGTCAAATCTGTCAGTGGTACATTAGTATGATTACGGGTGAAAAAGGCTAAGAAGTGACAACTCCCGTGGGGGGTAGTCTGTATGAAACACACGATTCTGTGCACAGACCCTGGTTGGCGGCATTCGGTTTCGGATTTGCCTATCACTGCGACCAGCCACAGGACGCCTGCACCTACAGATGGACCCTGGATGGCTTGCGCTGCACCACCCACAGCTCCAACCACACACCCCATATCCAGTGTAAACCCGAAGAAATAAGGTCGGGAGGCATGCAGATGGGAGCCACATTTCATCAACGGAGCCGGCCCACACTCCTTCACAGGCAAACACAAGCACGCTGTATTTGGGGAATCAAGCGCACACACAAGGCGGTGGCTGGACCGTAGTCCGCTCCACACTGAGTGCATGGAACCGCTCTTCGAGCCTAGCACGGCCACAAGGACCGTGCACCCCGTCCCCTCCAGCAACGACCAATTGTCTCCTGAAGTCAGTATGGACGAGGTAGTGCGTAATAGACAGGTAGGCACCTTGTCAACATGCACATCAAGCGCAGCCACACCGGGGATATCAAGCAACAACCAATCATTCGAAATGCCGATATCGAATAAAGTAAACATATATGACGACATAAATACTCGCTAAATGAGCATATGGAAGAAATTGGTTAAATGTGAATACGCGATAAGTACAAAATATCCGAAAGTCATATAAAAATACCACGCGATAAAATTACGAAGGTTTACCACAATTTTCATGAGCGACGTGCGTAAGTTGGGAAATTATCAAGTAGGCAGAACAAAACTAAAATAAAACGTAATGAATTTTATCCACATTAAAAAGACCTAGTTTAGGTGTAAGTTGGTTTAGCCCAACTGCGGTGAAGAAGCATCATGATTGCGACATCAGCCTCAGCATGGGGCACAGACCATACTACCCTTAGTATAACCCATGTAAATCCATCTACCTCGATTTCGTGAGCACTGCTGAGTTTTGTCTTGTCACTCAGGGGACAGAAGTCCAATCAAGTCATACAAGCGGTGTAATGCATCGCCAAGTTGTTTTTTAGAAATGGGTAGCGTGGGTGCAGAAATAGCGTTCCACGGGTGACAAATTCGAAGTGAAACGTAATTCCGGCGACATTCCAGCTAGCTGTGTTATGTGGCCAGTTTTAGCTGATGATCCTTTAATGTTGTGTTACGGCTGTTTCAGGAGGTGGTGACAAACGTGGTCGGGTTTTACAAGATCTGGAATGTCAGGATGAGGTCGCCCCGTAGCCGGCGATAACTTCGGTTGCACACTCAAACAGACGGAATAAGCCCTTAACATGCTTGGTTGCTCCTCGCTGTGGGGTCTCTAATGGAACCAGCTCGAGTTTTAACCATGGATTTACCTTCTTTCCACGCTTTCGCTATTGCTGCTTTTGCCGTTCGTCAACTTCTATCACACACCAACACTTCGTTTGTTATAAATCCTACCTCTGTTGATTCTGCATCCTATCTCTGTTTTGCCGACACTCGAAAAGATCAATCGGTAGCCGTACTTCAACTTCGACCGATGTTACAATTGGCCTGCTTCAACATACGAATATTTATACAGATTGATCAACATGCCGGCCTGACTTGCACCCTGGAGTCTCTCGCCACTGACGTTTGTTGCATTTCCGAAACCCGGTTGCAGGATCCCAGCAGCGTACTCAGGCTGAGGTTCCCTTCTGATCGCGGAACCATATACCAACTGCGTCTATCCACTGATGCAGAAGCAGCTGCAGCAGGTTTGGCTGGCGTTGGGATAGCGCTAAGTAAGAAAGCCGAAGCTGCCTTGCTAGACTGGTTACCAGTTAACAGTCGGCTTTGCGCAGTTCGGCTTCAGGTATCATGTCGTATCCAAGACTTCGCAAAGAAACACGTAACCTGTTTGTCGTTTCTACCTACGCCCTAACTGACTGCAGCAGCGACTCTGTCAAGAATGATTTTTACCGCGAACTTCACCTTCTTTTGAGTAAAGTGGACAAGTCAGATGTTATTATACTTGCTGGTGATTTTAATGCACGGGTGGGTCGCCTGCTTCCGTTTGAACGCCACCTTGGACGTCAGCACGCGCTTAACAAGAGACGCACAAATAATGGGGACCGGCTTCTCACATTGTGCGAGGACAACCATCTGTTCCTCTCCAGCACCAATTTCAGGCATAACACGAGACGTTCCACAACTTGGTGCTCTCCGTCGTCAACACAGTTCCGGTCCCAGATCGATCACATCGCAACCAGTTTCCGTTGGCGCGGTAGTATACAAGACTGCAGGTCATTCTGGTCAATCTACCTCGACTCAGATCACGCGCTGGTTTGTGCGAACATCTGCATGCGCTTCGGTGGGCCCCGGAAACAACTGCACCGTAAGATTGACGCAAACAACTTAGTTGACCTCTCTGTCCAATTGAGCTATCAACCTGCACTATCGGATGTTTTCGCCTGTAGTCCACCTCAGGATGTTGAGAAACATAGGGCTTGTTCACACGAAGCGATACTTTCCTCTGGTCAATCGCTTTGTGTTCTCACCCAACACCCTTTGAAAAGTTGGATCTCCGCTCGCTTGGTCGCTAGAACTGTTTGACCGCCGTCGGATTCTGCTACTAGAGTCACCTCATAATCCTATGCGCCAGACTCTCAAACGGCAACTCAAACAGAGCTTGCGTAATCATCGCGAGACTTGTTTGTCTCAGCACGCCTCGTAGATGGAAACCTTTGCTCACTCCGGCAATTTTCGCAAGCTTTTCCAACTCACTCGGTTCACCGGCCCCCAGAAGGCCTGTTGTCTGCGAGACTATCTGTGAAGCGGGTGGGTCGTGGATCACTAACCTGCGAAGACTCCCCATCCATTGTCCGCTAGTATGCCAAGTACACCCAGTTGCATACCCTGTGCCATTTCATTGGAGCCACCTAATGAAGCGGAGGTTTTCGTCGAGATTCGACACCCGAAGGGATTCAAGTCTCCAGGCCCGGACAAACTTCCTCCGGAGATGTTCAAGTTTGGCAGCTCAGCACTTGTCAAGCCGTTGCTATCGCTATTTTCCAGTATATGTCACGAAGAGAAGATTTCATTCTCCTGGGGTGAGTCAGTAATTGTCCCTGTTTTCAAGAAAGGTGCTCTTACATCTTGTGCTAATCACAAAGGGATCAGTCTCATACCGGTTGCTTTCAAACTGCTGACATCCATTCTGCTCTGTAGACTATCGCCGATCCGCGAGTTGTTTTACCGAGAAGAACAAGCTTGTTTTCGCCCCGATCGAGGATGCGTGGACCAGATCATCACGTTGCGCCAAATCCTTGAACACCGCCATCTCTACCACCAGCCAACCATTGTCGTTTTTCTGGACATTCGAGCTGCATTTGACTCGATTGATCGACCTGCTTTATAGCACCGTCTTCTAAGAAATAGGGTCCCCAGAAAGTACATTTCTATCATTCGGGCGCTTTACTTCCAAGTATCAGGTAGAGTGAGGGTTTATGGCAAGCTTTCCTCACCCTTCGCTATCTCTACTGGTGTGCGACAAAGGTGCCCTTTATCCCCATTCCTCTTTAACTTTGCAATTGAGGACGTCCTGTTGAGATCTCTGGAAGGCTTCCAAAATCTTGGTGTTAAGCTTCATCCTGGCTATCGTGTGGCCGACTTAGATTATGCGGATGATATCGCTCTGCTCGGTGACGATTCCCACAGGGTACAACTCATTTTGAACCGTCTAGCTATTGAAGGGTCTAAGTATGGTATGCGCGTTTCCCCATTGAAGTGTACAGTGCTACTCCAGACTGCAAGTCGTCTTCCCCCTCACTTACTATTGAAGGAACACAACTAGAGCTTGTGAACATCTTTGTCTACCTTGGAACGTGCATTTCTGCTGATGGCACTATTGGAGAAGAGGTATCTCTTTGCATCACCAGAGCCCGATCAGCATTTACCAACCTGAGTCATTTGTGGCGTCGTCGGGACAAATCCCTCTCCTTAAAGGGGAGGGTCTACAACGATTGTGTCCTCGCGGTTCTGCTGCACGGATGTGAGTCCTGACCAATTCGTGTGGATGACCTGCGTAGGTTTTCGACCTTCGACAACGCATGTTTGTGACGGATAGCCCTTGTGTGGTGGCAGCACCGGATTCGCAACCATGAGGTCCGGTGTCGCGTCTTGGGAAACATGCGCCCTCCGCTTAATCGTCTTATCGCAATGGATCAATTTAGGTGGCTTGGTCACGTTCTACGTATGTCATGCGAGCGCTTACTACGTCGCACCTTATTTGCTCACACTGAATTGAATTGGAAGAGAACGCGTGGATGCCAGTCAACCACTTGGCGTCAAACCATAAAATCGCTGACTTCCTGTTACGCAATGGTCGGCTCAGTACGTCTTCCTGATTGGGGGCCCAAGGATGAGGACTGCCAATGGTTTGACACACTTGGCGCGATATGGCACGAAACCGGAATCAATGGAAGGACTGTTTATTGGATTGTTTTGGACAATGTGATTAGAACTATACCATTCAATATGCTCAGTAGGAACAAATGGCGTGTGAAAACCGACTAACAACAAAAGCCAAAAAATATTTGTTATCTGTTCCGGACATTTGTACCTTTTTCT
This sequence comes from Dicrocoelium dendriticum, assembly GCA_944474145.2. NCBI lineage: Eukaryota > Metazoa > Platyhelminthes > Trematoda > Plagiorchiida > Dicrocoeliidae > Dicrocoelium > Dicrocoelium dendriticum. Next base: position 105,840,080 of record OX104069.1, read on the forward strand.
ATTTTGTTCCTCATGTATTTTCGATGGCTCAGTGTCTATTTCGGAACCAATCGAAGTTCTGTGCGACGTACCTCAGGGCTTGGTACTCGGGCGACGCCTGTTCCTAGTTTTCATAAATGATCTTGCAACTGTGCTGTTTTCCAACTATCTGCTATTTGCAGATGATCTGAAGATATGACATGCTGTCGCCTCAGTGGTGAATCACACAGCCTACAGAATGACCTGATCAAAGCGTACACATGGTCCATAGAGTACGTGTTGTATTTCAACACCACGGAGTGCAAAATTATAAGAATACGCTATCAGAATACTCACAACTGCCACCTAGGATCAGAAATTCTACAGTTAGCTTCTCATGAGTACGATCTTGACGTGCTTGTGCAAGACGCAGACTGAAAAGGCCTCAAAGAAAGCAAACCAACACTTCAGCTTTCTTTGTAGAGCGTTCGGGAAGCTTGACACCTCAATCTCTCCGAAAATGCTTGGCGCGGGCTTGCTTGTCCGGGATTGGTATCATAAGATCTCGCTTGTTTTTTCACTGAGGCGCTTAACGAATGGTGCCATATTCTGGGATCCTATCCCTTCCTTTTTGCTCATCTTTTGCGCAACGGATGGGATGTGACAAGCAGTTTCTGCATGAGTAATGTTATCCGAATCGTTGTCTGGAACTAGTTCAAGTTGTTCTTGTTACGTGTTTACTCGGAAGATGTCGCTCTGATTCGAAGCACTGAAGGTCACCGGTTAAGATGCGCGTATCAGCGGTTCAATACTTTTATTGAAGCACCCTTTTCACAACCATCGAGCCACATCCTCTATTACTTAGCAATGTTCGTAATGTCGAGCTCTGTTGAGTTACGATGTTTTCCAAGGACCACACAATGTGTATCTACCACGCGGTCTCATCTCTCTGTTTTCGTGCGACACCCGGATTTACTCTCCTACTTCTTACCGCACACATGTGTCTACACTCATTTTACCCGGTCTAACGAGCGCTTTTTAGTGCACACCATCTTTTAAGTTAACTTGTCCGGATCTCCTTTTATCATCACATCGCAGTTTTTACACTCCTCCAGCGCACAATTTTCCAAGCCCTGAGCTGCACAATTGCATTTGTGACCTCACACCTAATCCATATCCGCGGTTTATACGATGAGTTATCCAACCTGTGCCGTCGACATCCAAGCAACGAATCCATCGGGCACTTTGTCTGCGAAAGCGACTTCTGAGTGAACATCACAGTAAACTTATCACAGGCATTCGTATGCTGTGCTCGTTCATTAACCGGAACCCGTTGTTATGATATTCGGATTACATGCTCCCACTTCTGTTTTTTCTATCGCCTACTGGTTACGAATGTTATGTCGCCTCACTCTACACAGGACATACGACTTCTACTGCTACTCAGCAAGTAAGAGTTTAGCAGAGGCAGAGTTTATATCCTACCTTACATCTCCATTGAGTAGGTCTTCCCTTTTTTCGTTGATTGGTTTGCGAAAAACGCCTATGGGAAGCACGCCTCTCAACACGGGTTCTTTTGTACCACCCATTATATGCATGGATTGCGACACACACACACACTGATTCACGATTTACATCGCATCACTGCGGTCGTGTATCTAAAGCAGTTGTATCTTGCATACAGTGCACTTACAACACTTTACTCCACGCCCGCTTTCCTACTTGATTGTGCTACTCAGGTAAGCGTAGCTTAACTGCGACCCGGACTCAAATGGATTGCTACCATTCTGTCGCTGTTGATATTGATTGTACGGCTTCGGCGTCATATAGTCTTAACACTCTTATCCTACATAAATCTATCTCGTAGTTAGCTGCCTTGTTCGTTGCTTACGATGGGGCAGTGGAACAACAAGAAATCACTGATAGCTTCCTTTCCTTAGCCTTTCCTGATTCATCTGGTCTTCATTTCAACTACTGTCCTACGATACTTTCTACTGTTACTCATAAGTAGCAGAAAATTAGTTATAATTTTAATATATTTTTCCCAACAACTCACAATCTACGTAGCACAGCCCTCATCTGGAAAAACACCAAACGCGCGTTTCGCCGTACTGGGGCTCGTCACTGTTGCGCATTTTTCGATCACCTGCGGGGGAGTTAACTTATGGCCGTTAGAAGCTGACGCCAACTAGCGAGCAACTTAAGCCATTAAGCTATGGCGCACAGTGCTTGAGCTACAATATTTCTTAATTGACTAGGATATACCGCGACATGTCTTCCACTGTCACGCAAGTTTCTACCAGTGCAGATAGCAGTGGCTAGCCTCCGACTTCATGACTTCTTCTCACAAGATGCTATGTCTATAGGATTCAAAACTAAGAGGGCTGCATTTTATATTACTCATGAGTAAGAGGACCTCTGTTTTAATTTTAATATCTTCGTCCCAGCAGCTCACAAGCGACGTAGCACAATCCCATCCGAAACGCACCAAACACGTGTTTCTCCCCATTGGAGCTCGTCAGTGGTGCTAGCTGACATCATCCTCTAGCTGTCATAGGTCCGATCCGCAGTACAGGATCTAAGGATGCACACCACTGACGAGCCCCAATATGGCGAAATATGCGTTTGGTGCTTTTCCGGATAAGGCTTGTGCTTTGAACCTTGAAGATGTTGAGATGAATACATTAAAAGTACTTTATGTTATATTTGAAACTGGAGACCGATCATCTAATGCGGCTGAATTGAACGATTACTTGCGACCGCCGGTTTTTGCACCACTCAGACACCACGACATTATAGCAACAAATGTATTTGTGCCGGATTTTCTAATGATAATTCATAACTTGGATTCGGAACGATTATGTGGTTTTTAATCAAAGCTGATTTCGTCTAAGTGCAGATATACATCCCTGGTATTTCTACATGAAAACCCTCACTTCGTAAGCGGAATTACAGATACAAACCACTGTTCTCTATTGCTAGTTCATTTTGGACTGCTTCACTGGATAGCTTTTGGTGGCTAATTGAAGGGTCTTTGGTGCGACGCGAAAATGAAACCCCGTGTACGCAGCGAACGGATTATATGCCTGCTCCTAGCACTCTACCCTAAGAACAGTTTTAGTAGTAATAGTAATAACCTCAGCACTCTATCAACTAGACACAGAGCCAACATATAACCACAGAGATCAGCAGATAAGGGACCGTCATCGCGTCATAATCATCGTGGCATGGTAGTTGAAGGTGAATAACACATTTCAGCTAATGTACCACAGGAAGAATGGAACATTTTGACAAAAAGTAGAACAAAACATTTTTAGTTTGTTTCTCACACGCTTGATTTTTCTCTTGTCATTTTCAATGTTTGAAGTATTAATCATGTGAATCAATACAATACTGTACACAATTCTTCCACTGATTCCGGTTGCGCGCCATGTCTTCACGAGTGCTAAGCCATTGGCACTCCTCATTTTTGGGTCACCATCCTGGTAGACGTACGGATCCAACAACGACTAGACACGACGTCAGCGATTTCATGCACTGCCGCCAAGTGGAAGGCTGACCACCACGCGGTCGCCTCCAGCCAGGTCCTTGACGAGCGAATAGAGCGCGACGCGGCAGACACTCAGGTGCCATGCGTAGGACGTGATCGAGCCTTGTCAACTGGCGCAACAAAACCAGTTTGTTGAAGGGAATGCTCGCATTCACCAAGATGTGACGTCGAACGTCATTACTCTTAACTCGATGTTGCCACTAAACACGAACAATCCTCCTTAAGCAATCGTTATCGAAGACAGAAAGACGACGCATCTCTTCTACGAGAATCAGCCAAGACTCGCTCCCATACAACAATACTAAGCAAACTGATGCGCTGTAAACCCGGCCCTTTAGCGAGAATTCGACGTCGCGACGACGCCACAAGGGCCTCAGATTGACAAATGCTGATCGGAATTTAGCGATACGAAGAGTAGATCCTTTGTTGATAGTGCCGTCAGCAGAAACACAGCTCCCAAGGTAGACGAAATTAGCTACCTGTTCAAGTTGTGCACCTTCGAGAGTGAGCACGGGAGCAAGTGAAAGCCAATCTTTGAGCAGTACTTTACACTTCGATGGGACGAAGCTCATGACATACTTAGATGCTACAACCGCCTAACAACCCAGAATAAATTGCATACCCTGAGGATCATCACCAAGTAAGGCGATATCATCAGCATGAGCTAAGTCGGTCACGCGCTTACCCGGTAGAAGCTCTAGGCCAAAATGTTGGAAACCTTCTCGGGCATTCGACAGGCGTCTTCGATTGCGAAGTTGTAGAGGAATGGAGACATAGAGCAGCCCTGTCGCACACCGCTATTGACAGCGAATTGCGAGGAAAGTTTGCCTTAGACCCTCAATCTTCCGAATATATGAAGGTAAAGTGCTCGTAAGATGACGGTATATTTCTCTGGCACCCCGTTCTTTAGCAAGCAACGCCATAAAGTAGGTCAATCAACGAAGTCAAAAGCAGCATGTTTGTCTAGTAATTCCACGATAGTGGGCTTGTGATAAATGTGGCGATGTTCGAGGAGTTGGCGGAGTGTAAAGATTTGATCCACGCATCCACGGCCGGGACGGAAACCAGCTTGTTCTTCACGGTAGTATGATTCACGTACTGGGGATAGTCTGCGAAGCAGTATGGATGCCAATATCTCGGAGACAACCGAAATAAGATTACTCCCGCAATGAGTTGCGCATGAAGTGCGAGCGCCTTTCTTGAAAATCGGGAAAATACCTGATTCGCCCCTAGAGGAAGGCACTTTCTCTTCATTCCAGCTTTTTACGAACAGCGAGGTGAGCTCGTTAATGATCGCCACGCCCCCTTACTTTAATAGCTCCGGAGGTAGTCTGTCTGAGCCGGCACGCTTGAGTCGCTTCAAGCGAGGCAGACTTCAGCTTCGCTGGTTGGATTCAGTGGGACGAGCCAGGGTGGACAACAAGGTGTACTGTACGATAACTATGGTCCAGTTGCTTCACGTCCTAGTGCAGTAGACAAAAAGTCGCACTTATTTCAATCTTACAGTTACTATACTGTCTGCCCCACTCTAATCGACCTTTCAAACACTTATCCTGTTAGTGTAATATTTTGCCATTAACCTAGCCGCACCTCTGAGTTTACATGTTAGTGATCATTGACAGTGAGTCGGAGTATGAATTTTGTTCGTCGTAAATACGGTACAGTTTTGGACAGTTTTGGCAGTCTCAGGCCTCTTTCACTTATCTTCCTTACATCGGAATTATGCAACAAAGTGGTTGTAACCCTGTAACATTAGTAAGAAATATATAAGTTGGATCCGTGTTCCGAAACTAGACGCGTTGCTAAAATTATCAAATGTGCCCTTCAACTTAGTAAATGCATACCGTATGTGCACGGTAACTGCGAGTTAATTCGTTCAATGAACGGACCATTTTTGAAATTCGTGTCACCGATCGACCTTCAAAAAGAAACAAGAAATCCTAATTCCAAAAATTTGTGAAAACCATCTAATGACCCCTCTTCAATAAGGGCACGTATTATTTTCCCAGACTCGTGGAGAACTATCTATCTGGTCTGAAAGCTACTGTGAGGGGCCCTCAAATAATTGCATCAGAAGTACTCTACTGAATGCAGAATTGTCGTAACTCGATCGACCAACTTCCTTAAGAGGGAAGGAATTTCGATCCTTCCAATCAAAATCAATCCGGCTTTTGGGTCGGTCATGCCTTTTTGCTCGCACCTGAAATCCGTCGCATTGACGTACGAACTTGACGAGGTTCCCAACCCTCGCCATTTGGAGCATTTGGGCACTGGTCTTTAAAATGACCCCTCTTAAATCCACCGACATTAATCGATTGCAAGCTGATCTGGTTCGTTCCATCATAAGTGAACTGTACTTCACGGCGAATCTGGGTCGAATTTTGTGCCATACATTTAGCGATAGCACTGTAATTTGGCTACCACCTGGATCCACTACGACGTTCCCCACCTGGCCTATACGCACGTCCCGTGTTCCGCTATTGGGTCGCTTTGCGACGCTTTTATGCATTCGTAACCTGGGGATCGTTTTGCTTACCCACCGCAGGCATCATAATTTCATACTATGAAAATACTCCCGCATTCCCTTTTGATTCAGGCGGGTGTCCAACATACACCTTGTTGCTAATCTGTAGACGCAGACGTGGATGTCCGGCAATCAATCCGATCTGAGTCCACATGCCTGTCTTTTATGCACGAGCCGCGCTTGGAAATAATCATGCCACTATGCGTTTAAACCAGCGAAACTACCAAACGCCTCAACATCTGGGTCAGAATGTCCATTTCAATACCATTGTTTACTGTTTTCCTTATCATACGACTCACTTCGCATTGTACTTCTGCGTTCGCTTGCTCCGCTAACCGCATTTGCATTCTGCCTCTCTCCTTCACCCTGCACACCCACAGCCTCATCGTCACATCAAGGGTGCCGTGGCATTGGACGGGTTGAGCGTTCGAACCTACCACGATCGAACAAAGGAGCACACATTTGAGTTGTTTTCCTTCGGTAACGGTGTGATCAAGGCTAGCAAAGCGGACAGAGATGGCGCAACAACTCCAGGTCAGCACCAAACATTCTGACCCTTCTACCCTGTGTCTCCCTGGCTTGTTTTTGATTTCTGCTGCAGCACTCTGGTCATCTAAGTGCATGGATATCCCTTTCCCCAGTAGATCGTCTGAAATATTTAGGTATCAGTAGCTCTACACAAGTGTGCTTGTATCAGGTTGCACACTCAATCACATGATTACACTAATTATTACCTAAGCGCCCACTTCTGTGGTTCGATTTGTATTCACATTGCTGTCATTGTGACCGCCAGAGGACACTGTCACACTAAGTTGCACACTCACCTCGTCGAATGTGCGTGGATTGACGATGAACATGGGCCGACTCTGTGTCAATCGGTATACTCCCCAATTAGGTGCCGGGGGTGAAGGCGATGGACGCATGGGTCTGTGAACAATACTCGGTTGATTTCTTTTATGTTTCTAACTCCGGACGCAAATACACCCCTTGGTTCAGGGCACCACAACTAGACACTCACTGATCTGGATGCAAGGAATAAAGTTTCTGATCACCTGTTTGGACGTGGTTGGTTCGTTTCTACTTCCTTACTAACACATGTGCAACCGGTCTCTTAATTGACTCCAGACACTGAACAGTGCTACACTTAACTAACATCCGGGTATACTTGCTGAATCGCCTGTTTACACTGCCTGTACTTGAGTTATCTGTGCGGTAAGGTTGGTTGCAACGCTAGTCCGCGAAACCCAAACTAGCTCTCTCGAAGATCGCACCTTCGATTCATGGTTGGCAGCGTCCGGTTCCGGATTTGCTTGTCACTGCGGCCTCCACGGAGACAGCCGCAAGACGCCTGCACATACTGAGGGACCATGGGTGGCTTGCGATGCATCACCCACAGATCCATCCACACACCCTATATTCCCTGTAAACCCGAAGGAATAAGGTCGGGAGGCTTGTGGATGGGAGCCACATTTTATAAACGGAGTCGGTCCACACGGGCAAACACAAGGAAGCTGTATTTGGGAATCAAGCGCACACAAGGCGGTGACTGGACCGTAGTCCGCTCTACACCTGATACATGGAACCGCCCTTTGAGCCTAACACGGCCACAAAGAACGTGCCCCCTCTCCTCACAGCCATTCTTTAATGTCTCCTTGGACCTGTAATCGAGGTGGAGGCTTTTAGAGAGGTAGGCACCTTGACAAAATTCACGTCAAGCTCAGCCACACCGGGGATACCAAACAAGCAAGATAAAATTTAAGAAAAAGCAAACACGCAAAATTGGCACAGAATATGTAGCAGAGTGACAGAATTGAAAAAACCAAATAAAGTGGGATGACTTTTATCCAGATTAAAAAGGTCTAGTTTAAGTGTATATTGGTTTAGCCCAACTGCGGTGAAGAAGCATCATGAATGCAACATCAACCTCAGTATGTGGCCGTCTATTGCGCATGCCAGCACACCGATTCCCGCGATATGCGTTGTTTGCACGCCGCGGGTGTGGATGGAATAAGAGCAGGAGAGGCCAAGCGATGACTTGGTCAAGGGAATTGAAGTCCATCACTTCGAAGTTGGCGTCGGTTGGTGCATCCCGACTGCCTGGCTGTGGACCGAAGCATGCTGAATACATTTGGTTGGATACACCAGCCGACATGGCGAAGAGTTGACTTCAATGGCGTTTAAGTTGTCAGTCTGTTTATTCCTCCTCTTTAGCTTCCCCTCCAACAGTGATCACAAACGTGCTGTTTGCATTAGGTTACTTTTATAGTCTTTGATCCATATTGCTTAATGTCTTACCATTCTTTTTATCACGGAACATCAGCTGACTGATGGTCTACCTACCGCTGCCTCTGTTCTGCCATGGGCTTATGTCCTGGACACCTCGTGGCGACCGCTGGGTTGGAGTTGGGTTACACCCTTATCCTAGCTAAGTGCCAGGACACCAACCCTCATGAATGAACCAATCAGGTGCTAGACCCGCTGCCTTTCGGGTGTACATTTAATCGAAGACTTTAGCTGAGGACCCGTGTCGTTCTCCTGTCAGGTGTGGGCGCTCTGCCAGTATCTTAGTCCAACCTTTTCGGAGGTTAGCAAATGGTCGATGGCCCTCTTCCCGTAAAATTTAGCCATGGGGACAACATGTCTACGGGTTATAAGCTCATAGCTCAATTGGCGTTGAACACGAGCGCCACGCAATGTCTCTGACGGTGGGTGGGCACATATGGGTGCACAATGATTTGCCACTGCCCGCCTCAAGCCAGGCATCCCCTGTTCAAATTGGCGCAAACCTGCCAAAATCTGGCCGTGGTCGCAGGTGCATATCTTACTACGGTTGCAAAACGCAAATGAATTACTCCAGAACTTCAACGACTGCGTGTGACGAACCTTAAGCATATTCCGTTCTGTCTCTGCAATCACATTCCCGAGCTGCTTCCCACTACGTTGTGCGTCAGGCTATTGAGTCAAAGGCTCCGGGTGAAGTCCCCCTAGCAAACCTTCAGTTTACCCACTACCTTGTGAGTCAGGCTATTGAGCCAAAAGCTCCGAGCGGAGTCCCTCAAGTAATCATGCGAAGCACAACCACCACCTCGCGTGTGATTGCCCACCAATGCAATCGCATACCTGCGCGCGAAGCACTCAATATCGGGTTCTGCAACGTACGCACGCTACTGGACCGGAACTCGAATGAGCACCCCAAGCGACGCACTGCACCGGTGAAGATGGACCCGGCTGGCTGAGCATGGTAAGTTGCATGAAGCTGGTGTCGGCTATACGTTCTACTGGGTGGGAACGCCACCTCAGGACCACGGGAACATGGGGTCGGATTTGCATTATACGACCGCCTAAATGACCAGCTGGTGGGTGTGCCCATTGGCATCAGCGCGCGACTGATGACTGTTCGCCTACGACTTGGAAGTGGTAAGTTTGCTACCTTTATACTCACGAGCAGTCCGACCATGTGTTATCCTGATGACATCTGTGATCACATCTACACTCCGTTTTCCTTCGTGATGCGGTCTGTGCCGAGGAGCGACCGACTATTTCTGCTGGGTGACTTCAACGCGCGCGTTGGGCGTGATGCATCGGTGTGGACAGATGTTATCGGTCCGCATGACATTGGTTCAGCGAACGCGAATGGTGGCAGGCTGCTCTCACTGTGTGCCATTCACGGCCTGACGATCACGAACATTCGATTTGCGCTGAGTGCGAGTGACATAGCAACCTGGGCACACCCACGGAGTGTTCACGCTCACCTGCTCGACTATGTCATCGTACATCAGCGTGATATGCGTGAAGTGCGCAGGACACGTGTACTGCGTGTAGCTGAGTGTGGCACTGTTCCAAAATTAGTTCGCACCGAACTGTACATATATTTTCGTAAATCTACGTATTGCACTCCCGCCGTGACTCGGCGTAGATTTAACGTTCTCTCCCTCGATATTGTGGCGAAACGTATTGAGCTGAAGTGGACGATAGCTGCACGACTGTGTTATGTGGAACGTATAGGCACAATGGGCGACCTGTGGCATCACATTCACGACCAAGTGACAGCTGCTGCCGAGGATATCCTCGGCCGCGCAAACTGTAAGCGGCCTGACTGGTTTGATGAGAACAGCGCGACGATTGGCGCATTGGTGTCGGAGAAGAATACAGCATTTGCTGCACATCTGGCAGACCCCAGTGATTTGGGGAAGAAGAGATAGTTTGGTAGAATTCGACGACGACTGACTTGAGAGCTCCGTCGCATAAAATATGCATGGTGGACGGAGAAGGCGATGCAGATGAGATGCTACGCGGGACGTCTCCAACACAAGGAATTCTTTGGCACCTTGAAGGCAGTGTATGGACCGAGTTTGAAGCCGCTGAGGACGCTGCTCGGTGGTAGCTCAGGCGCCACCTGCATACAGACTGCAGACATAATGCAGATCTGGCGGATACACTTTGACTGTCTCTTGAAGAACCGTTCAGAGATCGACTAGTTTATTTTGAATGGCCTGAAGCAGCACGATGTAAAAGTGAATATGGCGGATACGCCGACACTGGATGAGACGCAGAGAGCACTTGCTCAGCTGGGAAACGGCAAGTGTGCCGTGGCCGACGGGATCCCGCCTGAAATACGTCGGACCTGCGTTGGTGACTGCGCTGCACCAATTGGTGCAACGCGTATGGATTGAGAAGGAAGTGCATGCTGAGCTGAAGGATACCCTTGCGCTATCACTTTACAAGGGCAAAGGGAGCGAACAATGTTGCACGAATTACCATGGCATCAACTTGCTGAGTTGTGTGCGCAAGGTGATTACCCGAATCCTGCTCAATCGCCTCATCAGTTAGGTTGTGGAACCTAACGTGGCGGAAGAGCAATGTGGATTCCGTTCAGGTCGCAGCACCATCGATATGGTGTTTGCGGCTCGTCAGGTGCAGGAGAAGTGCAGAGAACGACACCAGCCATTGTACTCGCATTTTGTTGATTTCACCAAAGCATTTGATACGGTGAACCGCGAGGCATTGTGGCTGGTGTTGGGTAAGTTTGGTTGCCCGCGTAAGTTTGTAAGTTTAATTGAATGTCTGCACAGTGGTATGCGAGCGAGGGTGCAGATGAGTGGAAAGACCCCGGAGGACTTTGCAGTTATCTCTGGTGTGAAGCGAGGCTGTCTTATCTCCTGTCCTGTTTAATATATATGTTCATGCAATGTTGTCTTGTGCTTTTGATGCGGCTTGTGCTTACGGTGTTCGTGTGGAGCACCGTATTGATGGTGGGTTGCTGAACATCCATCGTTTCGGTGCGAGAACTCTAGTCTGTGAGACAGTTATCCGTATGTTGCTGTTTGCTGACGACTGTGCGTTGTTTTCACACAGCGCGGATGAGTTGCAGCACATGACTAGTGCTCTGGCTTCGACAGCGGTCAAATTCGGGCTCACCATCAACACACGCAAAACGGTCTGTCTCTTTCAGCCTTCACCGGAGGTGCAATCTTCAATATTGCCGCGAATCAGCATTGGTGCTGAAGTATTGGAAACCACCTCCCGCTTCTGCTACTTTTGGAGTGTGATGTCGACTGACCAGCAGCTACACAGTGAGCTTCGTATCCGCGTTTCGAAAGCAGCGGCGGCATTCGTGACGCTAGAGTACCGAGTGTGGAACAACCATCAGCTTACCTTTGGCACGAAGCTGATGGTGTACAAATCCATGGTGCTGTCCGTTCTTCTATACGGCAGTGAAACGTGGACGATGTCCTGGTGGGATATGGGATATCTCGAGCGGTTCCATCAGCAGTGTCTGTGACGGATTCTGCGCATCGGATAGGGCGACATAGTTGCTGACACGGTGTTGCGCCGAAGTTGTATGTATGCAGTGGACTGCATACTTTGCTGAGACACCTGAGGTGGCTCGGTCTTTTGTGGGATATGGATTTGACGCAGTTACCGAAGCAGCTATTATATGGACAGCTGAGTGTTTGGAAACGGAATGCAAGGAAACCGAAGATTCGTTATCAGGACATGATTAAAGTGAGCCTCTCCCGTTCTAATCTCCATTGCAAGTCATGGGAATCGAAAGCAGTTGGTCAGCGTGCATGGCGCGATCTGATCAGGAAGGCAGTTGCCGAAGTGCAGGAGAAAGACCTCATGCATGCGGAGAAGAAGCGGTAGTTGCGGGAGCGGCAAGCACCCATGGGTTGTACTCCATCGACATCGAGCGCATGGTGCTGTAGCACATGCGGTTGTGAGTGCCTTAGTCAGGCAGGCCTAGTGAGCCATGAGCCACTCCGGGTTAACAACGAAATGACGGCGGGTCCTGCAGAGAACATAGGCAAAACCGGCACAGCGTTTGTATGTACGCTGCATTTGATTTACTAATGACGTGCTTACATGATGCATCTCCTTATTTCAGGTGGTGGGTTTGCTATATTGTCTCTTTATTGCCTACGTGAACTATCTATTAACTTGCACACGTCACTCAAGTTAATTGTAGTTAACGTTGATAACGTTTTCGCATTTTTGGCATTTTCTTACGATATATTTTCCGATGTTTTGAACATCTGGTGTATATTTTGGCAACCACTTTGTTTCATATGCTCATTTAGTGAATAGCTATGTCACCATATCTGTATGCATTATTCGATATGTTTCATTTGATGGCGTCGTCTCATGTGATTGGCTGTTGTTTGACATACCCGGTGCGGTTGCGCTTGATGTGCATGTTGGGAAGGTGCCTGACTCGAAGAGTGGTTCCATGCACTCAGTGTGGAGCGGAATACGGTCCAGCCACCGCGTTGTGTGCGCTTGATCCCCCAAATACAGCATGATTGTGTTTGCATGTGAAGGAGTGTGGGCCGGCTCCGTTGATGAAACGTGATTCCCATCCACATGCCTCCTGGTCTTATTCCTTCGGGTTTACATTGGATATGGAGTGTGTGGATGGAGCTGTAGGTGGTGCAGCGCAAGCCATCCATGGTCCCTCTGTAGGCGCAGTCGTCCTTTGGTTGGCCACAGTGGCAGGCAAATCCGAAACCGGATGCCGCCAACCATATTCAATACTTGGCAAGTATAGAATTGACGCAGTGTCACAACACGAGTTATAACAACAAAGAGGAGAAACGGCAATCAGAGTAGCAACACGGGCCTGTTTTCGCAGCAATACAAGCGGTCTGTTCGCACCGCAGCGTTTTAGACCACTTTTTAATATGTAGCTGAGGTCGCGTCGTTGCCAACAATATCGGAGGTTGGCAAAGGCTACTCTGGCTTTGGAGAATTGCAAATTGAGATCCGTTAATCCGCTCGCGCCAGTGCAACTCCCAAGGTAAACGTACTTATCCACTTTCATTGAAAATCCGTAAAGGATGAGGGTAGGAGCGACTTCTAACAAGTCCTGATGAAAAACATTGCACTTAGAGGAGCACAAGGTGATTTCGAGCTGTGACACTAGCATATCAATGCGAGGAGTGATAGATTACGGCAATGTCTTCAGCATACTCCAAGTCGCGTAGTCACCCGGGTTTAACTTGATTCTACTAGGCCAACAGTTTTCCAGATCACCATAAGGTGTTATGCATAACGAAGTTGCACTAGAACGGTGATGCGAAGCAACCTGTCTCCAGCCAAAGGTGAAACTAAAGGTGTGGTAAAAATCCGCCGTACGCCGACCCTCTGCTCAAGGTTCTTAAATAACTGGATTGAAGAATGTTAAGTACTTCTCCAGCAGCCCCCTTTTCGACATACAAATTCAGAGAACAGTTCTTTCAGCTGAATCAAATGCTACACGTGTGTTTAGGAAGCAAACGATAGTAGGCCGGCTGAAAGCTTGAAGGTGCTCGAGCATTTGGTGGATTGTAAAGATTTGATCATTACAGCAACCTGATCGAAACCCGGTCTGCTCTCAACGTATGTGCTGTTCGGGTACTCGAATGAGTCTCCGATAAAAAAGGGACGCGAGCACTTTGGACGCAAGGCATAGAGCGATGAGCTCTCGCCAGTTTGTGCAATCTCTTCGGTCATCTCTTTTGAAGATGGGGACAGTGTATGCTAAGTCGGCCGGCGGCCGAGTGGTCTGCACGTTTGCTTTGCAACCATAAGGTCATCGATTCGAATCCGCGTAGGGGTGGGCGTCCTCGCGGTATACTCAGCCCGCGCGCGACTGGTGGTGGTTGCGCGGCAGCGAAGCGCCGTTACGGCGTACAGCTAACACATTATTATTATTATTATTATTATTATTATTATTATTATTATTATTATGCTAAGCCCCAGTCGGATGGGATAACTTCTGTAGTCCGCATGCGCGGATGAAGGTATCACACAATCAGCGTTGAATGATCTGGTTCAGAGCGCAGCACTCCTTGATATTCTTCGCGCATTATTGAAGTACGACTTGCATTTTCTATGACTAATCGGACACGCCACCAGATTGCAAAAAAACACAGAAAAACAGCTCAGATTGCCCATCCGCTTTAATTCTTTGGCAGCCGCATCACTGTCACAAGCATTTCTACGGCTCATGCAACTTTCCAAGGCATATTTCACCTACGGAAGCGGTGTTATGTAGGCTTAGTGGCCAACAAAATGCCTTACGATGCTGTGTTGCGAAAAATGCTATTGTGTGGATCCCAGACCTGATACTATGGACATCAGAATCTTAATCATTTGTCGTCACTACTACTTGCGATGCGTGACGTATGTTTGTTGGGTAGGGGGAGAAGGAGTAATACCGGTTCGCCATTTGATCAGACTCTTTCGAGGTCGAAATAGGTTGCTTGTTCATCCGGACTCGCTTCAGTCTTGGCTCAGTCATGTAAGCGATTTCTTTGCCAATGATACCTCTTGTTGGGTGAAATTCCGAGGTGCTCAGCCAATAGCATGGCAAATGGACACAAAGAAACTCACGGAAACGCTGCGTTTAGTTGCCATGTGTCATCTTCTCGGTTAGATTCCTTGTGCTCGTCGACATCATTGGTTGAGAACCTCCACCGGTTATGACACAGACATGAAATAGGGATCTACCGTACTTCAGTGCACAGTGCACAATTTAGCGTCCCCTGTACTGGACTGGACTGCCCTTCGGGGCTGCATGTCGAGACCTGCTGCACACGATCGTCGTTCGGATAACAACCAGTGGCTTGTTGACAAAACCTCTGTTATCTCTCAATCTCGCTTACACTTGCACCTTCCTGAGCAGCGCTTACCTGATTAGCACCGCTTTAAAGCGTAACAGACGCACTCAGATCCACATCTTTTGGTTATATTGTCTTTTCATTTGCTTCTTTTTCGATTTGTGTTCTTATGAGTCAAAAGCGTCACCCTCTCTTTTGACGTATTCCTTTACGTCGCATTCCACCGCCTTGCGTAGAATTTTTCAACCAATGTTATTTGGTTGTGACTTGAATCCCGAACTTCGAGATATTAACGTCAGGTGTCTTTGTCGTTTTGCCGCTGGAATCCGCTATCAACGCTTCTTGTCTTGTCGGTTAGTAATGCATTTCAAACTTTTCACTGTGGGTTTGGATCATAGCAAGCAACCTCTAATGTTTTTTTTCTCACTGGAGACATTCTATTGGTCAGCAACTCTGTTGCAGTGACTTCGGAGTAAATCGCGGTCAGAAATGAGGTTGTGTCATTTGTCGAGGCGCATACAGTTGGTTCTCCAGTACTGTAAACTTTTCGTCCTCAGATATGGTGTATCGCACGCGGCATGAAATCCTCAACTATTTGAATTCTATTTATGCTATCATTCCTTATCTTTTTTGTGCCCTCGGGTTTCTCCAGGTCATCACACTGCCTATCGATTTGCGGCTTCATCAATTGCCGAACGTGATAGATGGGTTCGCGCTTTGGAGGCAGTTACTCGGCGTATTAGCGAACGTCGCGGAACACGTAGTATCAGCGTGGATTGTTCCACAAATGGATCGGTTCATCTCCGTCAGACGCACCGTCTGCCATCCCCAGTCGCTTCTGCGGCATCCTCCCTAAGGCGTTCCAACAGCGCAGGAAGTCATCCAGATTTGTCTAGTCAACAATCTATCCTGAAGTAACTTTCCACATGGAAGCGATTTGTTACGGCATGCGACTACTTACCAGCGACACTGCTGCTGTTTGTAATCTCTGAACTGTTCGGTGATGGTGTATCTATAGTACTTTCAATCTTCTGGTCCTCTTCCTTCCTCTGCCACATGTTTGTGTGTGCTGTCCTACACACACACAATAGGCGATGATCTTCCACTTATTATTTGATGTACATAATCTTCCCACTTCGTTTTCACTCCAGTTTAAAGTATCGTTAGGATAAATTTTATTGCGGCTTTGTACCATTCCGTTTGTCTTGTGACTCCTCCCCCCTCTGATCCTCTTCATGCGGTGCCCTACATATGGTTTTCTCCACCCGTTCTCTCTTCCTTCTCGTTACACTGTGTACATACACTGTTATGGAATACAAGATGTTTGATCCTACCATTTACTACCATTTTTGTCTGTCCTGATTGCCGAGTTTGTCTCTCTGTGTGTGTTTCGACGAAACTAGGCTTAGAGGTACTGCGATGGTTTGCATACCTCCATGACGCTGAATGGTACCTCCCTCTTAACGGGTCAATGCTTGGGAATAAGACGAACTCCGTCTCAGCATCCTCTTTTTGGGGATAGTTCGATAACTCTCTTCTTTTAAAACTTAACCATTGGTTATACGTTCTCAGCTCGATTGACGTAGAGCATGAGTGCTCCGTGAGAGAGTAACAACTGATGTTCTGTAATTCCATGCCACATGAATCAATTCGCTTGTTTCCTGGTCAAATTGGTGCAAACCTGTAAACGCACACTGTTATCCGTTGTTACTTTTGCCTAACATACTACAGTCGAAAAGCATGTAATTATTCTAAATCTTCTAAGACTGCTTGTGACATATCTCAATCAGATCCCAATGAATCTCTGCGATCACACTGTCGAGCTGGACTTGCTCACCACTTCCTTGTGGGTCAGGCTATTGAGCCAAAGGCTCCGAATGGAGTCCCTCAAACGAACTTCCATTTACCCTATTGCCTTATGGATCTGTCTGTTGGGTTAAAGGCTAGAGGTAGGGCACCTCGAACAAAACCGGAATGGACAGCAAGGGAGTATCATCTGCCTCTCGACCCCGTCGACAATACTCCCTCTACCTTTTTCTTCCCACTGTCTACCCTCTTCTTTCTCGTCTACCGAGCAAGAGTGCCGCTGACCTTGCAGCTACTACCATAGTTACACATAATCCATCCCCTCGTCTCATTTCACATTGGTTTTTTTAACGTCCGCACTCTGAGTCAGATCGCCCAACAGGAATCACTAACTCCTCTCAATCATCATCATCATCGATACACATTAGCTGAGCGTGAGCTATACACCTCCGCTAATGTGCCGCAATATAAAAAGATAAGATATTAAAAATATACGCTACAAAGAATTTCAAAAGCAAGTATTACAATGTTAATTATTGTATTACGCATTCGTACGAGATTATAATTGGAAGGAGAATCCAAAGGAGAGGGAGATAGACAAAGAAACTCCTAATACAAATGCAAACGGGACCGGCTCTTCGCCATATCAGCAAGTGTGTCCAAGCAAACCTTTTCAGCGTCTTCGGGAGCGCAGTCGGAATACACCAACCCTATGCCAACTTCGAAGGGAGGATTTTCGTTACTCTCAACCAAGTCATCGTTTGGCCTCCCCTCCTTCTCTTCCAACCTCACTCCGGGCGCGCAAACAACGCACGTCACGGGAGTTGGCGTGTTGGCTTGCACTCTCACTTTTCACTCTATTGGTATCTATGTGTGCTCCCCCCCCCTCCGAAATACGCATACAAGATAACAGCGTCGTGACGAGTCTTTGACCCCTTGATGCCGTATCTGCCAACCACTGTGTGCCTGGCGATACTTAGTCAACGACTCAAAGCATTTGCCATGTGGATATTGCCTTCAGGGAACTTGCTGAAGACAGTCTGTCTGACTGGATGTTATTATTGAAAAGCCGCATGTGTGCAGTCCGATTTTGAACTTCTGTTACGATTAATAGTCATCGCCTGAAGACATTGTACATTTCTATCTTTTCGGTTTGCGCTCGCATCGACTTCAAGCATGGCGTAGAATACTGACATCCTGATTGTTGCTGGTGACATGAATGCCAACCTTGATTGCTTTTCGGATTTTGACTTACATCTTTGAGACTGTTTCCTGGTCGTTGCACGCTTTACAGATAGTGTCGATCGATTTCTGCAGCTATGTGCCCACCACGGTCTCCATTTTAACAACACTGCTCTTCAGCACAAACGTTCACATCGTGTCACCTGGCGCCCACTGTGTTCCTCGATGATTTGGACCCAAATTGACCGTATTGCTATCAGTTACAGGCAGCACACATCAGTCCAAGATTGTCGGTCCATTTGGAGCACGTGTTAGTCTTCAACCATGCCCTAGTGCGCGTTTCATTTTTTCGGCTTCATCAAAGAACCGAACTGATGTTCTAATCGCTTGTAACCTAGACTCCGTCCGCATTTCACTAGTTGTCAATCACGAATGAGGTTGGCGTGGCAAAATCAGATTGTCTTAGATGTGGCATAAGGAATGCTTTTCAAGTCTGCTGTTAAATGAATTTCTAGGGTATCGATTATTTTGTCTGAAGAACGTAAACAGTATTCTTTGGATTCTTGACTTCATCGTGCCCTTAAAGCCTTGAAAGGCCGATTGACAAGAAGCCTTCGAATTGGCCGAGAACATTGGTGAGTGACAATAGCCCGTGAAATGGAGAAAGCCAGTGCTATTCGGGACAGCGGAGTGCTCTTCCAGCTCATCCGGAACATGGGTACAAGAAATCCATCAGTTACTTAGTAACTGAGAAAGATGGACATTTGATCCATTTTCAGAGGCGTCGGCTAATCCTTCAGACTACTGGTGCTATGATTTTGCAGCGTTCTATTTGGTCCACCAAATCCTCAGCCATGATCACGTCCACCATCTTTAAGAGCCCAATGAGGTAGACCCGCTTGATTACACGGTTTTCACATAGTATTCAAGTGCCTTTGGAAGAAGTGCAATAAGTGCTCATCCAGCGTCTTGCTTCTACCCTCAGTGCATTCGGGTGAGCTATAGCTACGCAGGGGGAAGCGATTTCCTCAACGTGGAGTTCCGAAGGTGGGGGCAATGTGTGTGTGAGTGTGGCAGCACTGGCGGATATCACTTTGGAAGGCCGCAGCGTACTGTATCCTTAGATCATTGGCTACTTCACTGTTGTGCGGCACTCCAATTGTTGTGTCAAGTGGGGGAGTACCTCGCTTCAGTTTACGAATGCTGTTAACGTGATTGTGTAGCAGCTTTTTTGGAAAATTTGCAATCCGAGTTTTACTGGGTAATCCGCATTGTCCCCGCCAACTGGCGCATTACATTGATTGCGCTTGGTCACCTAAATCGTTGCACTTTTTGGCACCAGTGCGGGCTATGTAAGTATGCTACGCGGCATCCCTTACTGCTTACTGACAAACCATATCTGGATGACAGCTCTTCTTGGATCCAACCCAGTGGCTATGCTAGCACTACTGAATAGGATTATACGGGCTACTACACGCTTTGGTACGTGCCCCGTAGCTTAGTGGTGTTCAACCATCTTTTTTGACGGTAAGTCGTATAAATGTCAGTTTTGAGCAGAGTGTATAAGTCTGCGATAAGACTGATGTTGTTGCATAAATCAGAGACCTGTCAGTTTTGCACTGAAGACCGTTTTTGATCTTCATTGCTTTCTGAGTATTATTCACATCTGTTGGGAACACCAAGTAAGCAATGCTGAGGTTCCTCTGTTGGTATTTGTTAAGAAACTGTCTTGTGTTTCACTGGACTGTCTGTCGAATTTCGCTCGTTCACTCCGCACTGAATTGCACGTTACCGCAGTCAGAGGACAACACCGAGCCACAAACCTTCTAACCTAAGCCGCGATGAACTTTTGGCAATATAAGCAGTGTTGTCTGTGTATTTGTGCGCGCATAGCATGGGCAGAGTGAGAGCATACGGCAAGCTGTCGCCACCCTTCAGTATCTCCAGCGGTGTGAGACAAGGATGCCCGCTGTCACCTTTCCTTTTCAACTTCGCTATTGACGAAGTCATGGATATTGCATTTACAAGACATGACTTAGAAGGTGTGGAGCTACTCCCAGGAGAACGACTTCTTGAATTGGATCATTTAGACGACATTGCCCTCATATATGACAGCTCTCAGATGATCCAAGCCGCGCAATACAGATTAGCACTGGCTGTCAGTCGCTTCGGGTTTTGCTTTGCACCATCGAATTTGGCAAAGCGTTCCTCCAAAATTGGCAGGGATCGCCTACTGCGCTGACCCTTGGTGAAGACCTGCTAGAAGTCATTCAGAAATTCAACTAACTGGGAAGTTGTATCAGCGTCCTTGGGATTGAAGATGAGATCACGAACCGGATAGCAAAAGCTCGACGAACTTTTGCTAACCTTCGCCACCTATGGCGGCGGCGTGACATTACTCTCGCCCTGAAGGGTAGAGTGCACAACGCAGCGGTACGTTCGACCTTACTGTATGGTTTTGAAACCTGGCCCCTAAGATCGGTGGACATGAAGAAGCTAGTTATGTTCGACAATCGGTGCCTTCGCAATTTAGCTCACATCTGGTGGGAACACCGCGTGAGTAACGAACGTGTTCGACGCCTTCTCTACGGCACAGAAAAAGGAACTGAACCGCTCAGCACCGTAATTTCACGCACCAGGCTCCGATGGCTGGGCCACGTGTTGCGCATGACAGCCCACCGACTTCCGCGACGTGCGTTGTTTGCTTACCGGGGATGTGGATGGAAGAAGAGGAGGGGTGGCCAAGCGATGACTTGGTGGAGAGGAATTTAAGCCCTTACTTCGGAGCTGGCATGGGTTGGAGCGTCACGGCTCTCTGATTGGGGTCCAAAAGACAGTGAACACGTTTAGCTGAATACACTTGCTGACATGGCAAGGAGCCGACCTCAGTGGTGTTCATGCTGTGAGTTTCTTTGTCCCTCCCCATCTCTTTTAGCCTCCCCCTCCATCTACGATCTCATTTCGTAGCATAAAACATAATCATTTTGCATAGTAGCCGGCTGGTAGCTTACCGGAACGATGCCTATCCGTTGCTGGTAGCTCAGCTGGCATGCAACTTTTGTATTTATTTTCCTCTTCCTCTACGAATTGCGGCACAGTAGCTGAGGTGTTTCCCACCTCTAGCTGACGTGTATAATGATGATATTGATGTCTGTGTATTTGACTTTGATGGTATGGGTTGCAATTCATCCCATATAGACTCCGTCAGATAGCCGCCATATGTCCAGAAAAACAGTGGACTGCCGTTTCATCTTTTCAGGGAATCAGTGCGCATTCCTTAAATCAAATACGAAGACCAAACTGGTCATAGGCCAAAGGTTAATTGCGGCTTAATTTTAGGGGTTCGTTGCCCAGTCCTGTCTTCTGCTCGGCAGTAACCTGTATGACGGCTGTCTAACTGAGTCTAGATGTGACAGATTTCGACTTAAACCACTTTCATTGAGTCGGTCATGTGCTGTGTAGACCGGTTGATGAACTCCTTCCGTGCTGTACGTTATACCCTCTCGCTGCATCAACTTGGCCGGAACAGCAAGGTGATCAATCGCTGACGCGGCGTAATGGCGTGATTAAGTTAACGAAGACATGATCAGGTTCGTCCATGGGCACATCGGGGTGGGACACACACATCGCTGCTTAGAGATTCTATCGGACACGGTGAAGTCGCGCTCCTGCATCTTGCTGTGAATACGACCGCTTCTTTGTATTCTGTTTGCGTTGTAATTCAGTTTATTATTGTTGTTAATATACTAATTTCACTTAAGATTGGACGTTTTACATACCAAATCGGACGTTTAGCAAACCAAGTTGGGCCTACTGCATTCTAAGCAGAAAATCAGCAATTTATTAGTAAGAAATGAAGAGTAAGGCGACTGAACGAGGTTCAAGCCACATAGTGGCCATGCCAATGCAATGGAAATATGCGAGCAGCGGGCGGTTATGCAAGCACTGCTTTTAATCATGGGTGTCGTTCACCTCGTTCAAAGGCAGTGACCCAGTTTTCCCCTGTCTCTCTATACGCCGCGTGTTTTGTATGAGTGTACGGGCGAACTTGTGCAACTCCACGACTATTGGAACGATGTAAGCTGTTATGACCACCAAACCCGGCCTGGCTTCCTTAGCGTTGTGCTGTACGAAATGACCAAGATGAGCAACGAACGACTAGAGGATGCATTGTCGACGTAGCGATGCTGCAATTAAATGTCATCGGCACAGAAAGAGATCCTTGCGAAGCTTGTGTTCGTAGACGGCAAACTCACCCACCAAACTGCTGAAGTCCCCGATGTCCACGAGAGCACGGCAAGAAACATCATCAATGCCCACAGACCAGAAAGTACCTATACTCAGCGCAAATATGGAGGAAACAACAGGGAGAACCTGACTTCCGATATCCTGCAGCGCGTTGAAGAGACCGTTGAATGGCATTCCAAAGTTGGAAGCGTCGACGTCACGCCTGATGACCATCCCGACGCATAACCACCGGCTAAGTGCGGTCATTCAAGAGAAGGTTGGAATGGTGACCCAGCAGGAGTGCATGAACTGCGTCACCAGTGTGATGCTGAAACCAGCAAACGCTTTAGCCGGACAGCCCTTCATTAACTGGTCGTCTTTAATGTTACTGCTTTCTTGTTAATACACCATTTTCAATTTAAAGTGGGCGTTTTTCAAACCAAACTGCCGAGGTCAACATGTAAGAGTTGGGGTATACCGAGATGTCGAGTGTGTAAGCCCCCTGACTTGCGATTGTCATGGCACTGTTGACGCGGTCTAGCTCGTAGTAGCCCTACTTGAGCGTAATCTTTAGCCTTCTGAAAGCGTTAAGCCCCATTTTCTCTCAGCCGCTGCTTCAGCTGGACTAAAGTGTCCTTGGAATACCATTCAACGTTCTCTTCAACGCGCTGCAGGACATTGGGAGTCAGGTTCTCCTCCTTGTATCCTCCACATTTGTGCTAAGTATTGTTACTTTCTGATCTGGGCAGTGATGATATTTTTTGCCGTGCTCTCGTCGACATCGGTGACTTCAGCAGCTTGGTGAGTGGGTTTGCCGTCTACGAACACATGCTTCGCAAGGATCTCTTTCTGTGCCGATGACATTTGTTTGCAACGTTGCTACCTCGTCAATGCGTCCTCTCGTCGTTCGTTGCTCACTTGATCATTTCGTACAGCACAACGCTAAGGAAGCCAGGCCGGGTTTGGTGGAGTCATAACACCTTACATCGTTCCAATAGTCGTGGAATTGCATAAGTCCGCCCGCACACTCATACAAAACACGCGGCGTATAGAGAGACAGGGGAAAACTGGGTCACTGCCTTGGAACAAGGTGAACGACACCCACGATTAAAAGCAGGGCTTGCATATGGCCACTATGTGGCTTGAACATCGTTCAGTCGCCTAACTTCTCATTTCTTGCTAATAAACTGCTGATTTTCTGCCTAGAATGCAGTGTGACTGACTTGCTATTTGGTAAGCAAAACCTTTAATGTAAACATCCGTTGCATCTCTCTGCTCGGATCATAGTTGCGAAATTGAACTAAGGGAGCTAGTGTGCGAGTACCTAGGTTACTTCACTACATGTAAACTCTTGGACCACCTTTATCCATGTGCGAAAACACTATAGTGATATGTTGTCTTGCATACTAGATCACAGCGATACCTGTTCTTTTGTACGGCTATGAGACTGGGTTTCTCAATTCTCTGGATCGCAAATACCATCAGATTTCTATATCTTGTCGACCTTGGAGAATTGCCCGAATCGGATAGTACCGGGTTTTCCGTAACAATGAGATAAGCAGGGTGATATTGAGTCTTCTCCCTCTGAACCCTGCAAAGTGCCACATTCTAGTGTTGCATATCAAGTTCATTTATGCCTACTGATTGGAACAGATCATTCTATACCGCCAAACCGGTTTAAGGTACCTATCGTTCATAAAGAAGTCTAGAAAGTTCTTTCCAACGTTCGAGCGCATCATATGTGACAGCTATGAACCTAGGACTTCTGCGGCTGGCTCTCTGTACCTTCGAACGACAGCTAGTCCCCATATTGATCAAATCGTTTATTCATCCCCACGTCACGTATGTGGTTCTAGCCTAGTGTCCATAATTAAAACAAGACATTTGTCTCCCGAATTAGCAATACGAAGATCATCTGATATCATGCATGAACTGCGTCTTCGTTTAACTGGTTTGTTCTCTTCAGAATACCGACGATTTCGCGAAGATCTCATTCTCGCATACCGGGTACTGACGGAGAATGCTCATCCAGGTGAATCATTGTTGATCCTTGCTTCTTACACCCGATATCGAATCCATGACTTGAGACAAATAGCCCAATATTCCTGCTTTGCCCGTAGAAAGTTCTTTTGCGCTCTTCGAATCTGTTCACACTCTAATACCTTACCAGAACATGTGGTGAATACATCAAACGTCGTTTCCTTCGAAACACTGTTTGACATTCGTCTTCACGCTATGCGTCTTAACATTGTGATATCTTGCCTTTTCCATCCTGTAGGTTTTGTAAAATTGCTACTTTTTATACTAGCATACACGATTGAACCAAAACTTAGCAAACGCACTCAAAGAAGACGTATTAGTTCGGATACGCGTTATCAATACACGTTAGCTGAGGGTGAGAAACGCGACTCACCTAATGGGCCTCAATACCAAAGAGATAATGTACTAAAAAGTTTACACTACAAAAAATTCAAAAAGTAAGTAATATAGTGCTGACTATTATTATTATTATTACGCATTTGCTGTGATATCGTAATTGGAAGGGGAATCTGAAAGAGATGACGATGGAGAAAGGAATTCACAACACAAATGCCATTGGGGCTTTCTCTTCGCCATATCAACAAGTTTGTTTAACCAATCGTGCTCACTTTAATTGAGGGTGAGAAACGCACCTTGGGTAATGTACCGCAATACAAAAGAATATGATACTAAAACTTTACACTTCAAATCATTTAGGTAGCAAGTAATTATAGTATTCAGTTTGCGTGAGCTTTTAAAAAGACAAAAGATGTGCCTAATCTACTCCAATCACCATGTGCGTTGTTCGCAGATGACTTGAAGGTGTGGAGAGTAATCCGCACACTCAATGATTGTGATTTACTTCAGCAGGATCTCGACAGCCTCTCAACATGGTCTGCAGAGGTTAACCTTCCGATCAACCCTGCTAAGTCGCAATTTATGAGGTTGGGTAAGTGTGAGCACAGCCGAACGTACACAGTGGCTGGTCAACCGCTGCATCCCGCGTCTTTCGTGCGCGACATCGGTGTGCTCTCACGCTGCGACCTAAAGCCCATTAACAACACGAATAGGCTGTACCAAAACAGCCTTCGGATGCTTTGGGCGCTCAGGCGCAGCTTCAGCACTTGGTCAGAAGGGATTACTACTCGCCTCTTCGTCTCGATAATACGACCAATGCTAGAATACGGCTCTCCCGCGTATTATCCCATCACGCTGGGAGAGGTAGAAAAGCTTGAGCGGGTGCAGCATGTAGCCACTAGGCTGATTCCCAACTTACGAGGTATGACATATGAAGACCGATGTAAGAAACTAGGGCTGTACACCCTAGCATATCGTCGGCTGAGGGTTGACCTAATCATGACGCACCGGATATTACATCATAGTGAATACCCCATGTTGAGACAACTGCTTCATTTACGCACACCAAGCGGCACACGAGGACACCGGTACAAACTTATCGTACCGCAGTTGAAGCGGGTAGCTCACCAACTCTGTTTTGAACGTAGAGTGGTAAATACCTGGAACAAACTGCCGCAGCCGGTAATAGAGGCGAACTCAGTGGCCGAATTTAAGAAGCTACTAGACAAACATTTTGCAGAGGTAAAATATAAAGAGCGGAACGATAATTAATACGTTAATGTCCAAGAGCGACAATTGATGCAGCTACACAGAGTATGCTCTACTCGCTGCTTCTAATCAGTATCAGTATCAGCAATAAGCCGGTAAGAAGTACCGACGCTTCGCTACCGTGCATCACCACCTGTCGCTCGTTGGCTGAGGATATTTCGAGAGTCGCTGTGTTCCTACGCAGACTCGGACCCGCGCCGTCAGAGTATAAGACAAACTCATTACTTTTACGCTACGGGGAATCGAAAGGGAATGGGGTAGACAAAATAGCTCACAACACAAATGCCATTGCGGCCAGCTCTTCGCCATATCTGTAAATGCGTGCAACCAAACGTGTTCATCGTCCTTGGTACCGCATCTAGGCAACCCGGATGCACCAGCCGATGCCAACTTCGAAGTGAGTATAGCTGGAAGTGCTTAGTTTCTTCACCGGGCGCCATCTACTACCTGTAAAAGAGTACCGCAAGTTGTCGTTTTGCAACAGGATGATCTTTGGGGGATATGCGGTACTACCTAATGTATCCAGAACAAAACGATCTTCCAGTGCTTTTCCGGTTATGTGGCGATTGACTTCCATTGGTATGATCAGAATGCACAACTTCTTCCTGGTACATAGACCTACTAAAAATTTGATTTACAGTGCCATGGAGCAACTGGTTTGGTTCGGTGCGTGTCCGGTACCATGCAGCCTCTGTTTATGTTTATCAATACAATCGGATGTTGCGAAAAAGTTGCTTCGGCCTCGTACAACACCAGTCTAACATTCTAGGTTGTTTTTGTTAGCCGTGTGTCAAATTTTTATATCAGCTGACCTCACTCTTCGTGTGTGCCTTGTTCGCCAAGTGATCTGGCAGCGAAACACTCACCCGGCTCAAGTTTGACGTTGTGTATCGAGACGGATCCATTTTCAGCATTTACACCATCTCTGAATTTAGCAAAATATGATATCAATCAAATATACGTTAACGAACGCTAAGAGGTTTGTGCAGTTGTCCCTCTGTTGAATGGTCGCGCACCATGCCGATGGATTTTCAAGTTGACTTTTAAGCATGGCAGTTGAAGTAATATACTATTACGATGTGGGTTGTGGATAAATTAAGCTTGCTCTTTCGGTTGCGTTTTCTCCGCACCAGTATATAGGGGGCATATTCGCTACGAAGGAGTCAGTTGAGATTTAGACACTGAAAATAGCTTTAGTTACTCTGCCTCATCCGGAAATAGATTTTGTCCACTGCGCGGTCATATATTGTGTAGCGTATTTTAAGGAGGCCAGGGAATGCAACGGGAGAACAATTAGTTTTTTGTGTAGGTTCGTCGCAGTTAGACACAGGCAGACAACCAGCACACATCCAGAAAAGCGCTAGACGGCCGTTTCGTCCTATTGGGACTCGTCAGTAGCGCGCACCCGCCGAATCCTTCCGGACTCGAACCCACGACCTTACACATGCGAATCAGTGACTTATATCACTGAGCCAGGGGCGACGGCGGCGGACCGCCATGACTGATATCTAACTCCGATAAAGCGTGGCCCATCTTCCACTGTCTTGCATGTTGAGTGTGCAGAGGACAAGGCTGGTCCCCAAGCTACGACTAATTTTGCATTGCTTCACAAATCGAGGTGGCAAGTATGCTGCTAAGGGCTCAGAGACATAAGTCCATGACTTGCAAGTGTATGGTCGTAAGTTCGAACCCGGCAGGATTCGGCGGGTGCGCGCTACTGACAAGTCCCAATAGGACGAAACGGCCGTCTAGCACTTTCATGGATGTGTGGTGGTTGTCTGCCTGTGTCTAACTGCGACGAACCTACTCAACAACACCTAATAAATCCTCATACTACTTACAAATAATCAGTAGTCGCCTTGGCAGCTTACATGCCATGTCGATTGGTGGCGGCTTGCAAAGAAAGTCGTTGCGCTGGGGGTCAGCCCTGTCCTCTGCACATTCACAACCTGCAAGACAGTGGATGATGCGCCGCGCTATAGCGCAGTTAGATATCAGTCATGGCGGTCCGCCGCCGTCGCCCCTGGCTCAGTGACATAAGTCGCTGGTTCGCATGTGTAAGGTCGTGGGTTCGAGTCCGGAAGGATTCGGCGGGTGCGCGCTACTGACGAGTCCCAATAGGACGAAACGGCCGTCTAGCGCTTTCTTGGATGTGTGCTGGTTGTCTGCCTGTGTCTAACTGCGACGAACCTACACAAAAAACCTAATAAATCCCTCTACTACTTAAAACAATTGGTTTATTGGAGGAGTGTGTGCATACATTAACACATAAGTCAAGCCAGTGGACATTGAAAACATTTTAAAGTTGCCAACATGCAAGGTTAGCCTTCTGACTGCGAAATGCTTGGCAGAAATATATGGTACAAAAAGACACCAATAAGTGTGGCAGTTTGGTTGCAGTCAACTGATCTGATGGGAGACATTTCTGGCGACATGTAACCCGTCATCACCAAGGCCCGCAATACATTTAGACGCACAAATGGTCAAGGAGCTGGTTGATGACCGTCCCCCAGTTCATTGTATCGTCGTTGAGGGTGTCTCAACAATGAGTACGCCGGGATAACATTGTTGGTTTACTTGCATACCATGGACAATACGGAAAGTTATTGTGTTCTTGAAAGAAGTAGTAAAGTATGGAAGTGAATCGAAAAACACGGAAGTAGGTGGTTTGTACCATTTGGCCGGGAAGGGATGTGGGTGGCTTGTAAAAGTCGTTCATTATCCTGTACGCATTTTCATGGACTATGTTCTCAAATATCAATCTGAGCAGATCTGATCTTTGCTAGCTTGCAAATGCGCCTAACTAGTATGGGCACAAACTGTACAGTCCATGATTTTGTATCCAATTTGCACGCTCCGACGTGATGCACTCGATATCGATCGCGGAATACCTTAGGCGAGTTGATTTGTGTTGCCATCGTAATCGCTTGCGAAAATCAGTAAGGTAAATAAATTTTCGAGAACTCGCGGAAGCCCGCATATTTTGGAAAACACTCTTGGGATATACAGATAAGTAACTTATTCTCGAATTCATCAAGGTGACCATATAAGGCACGCTTAAAATTTTACAGGCATTCGTTCGCAACAGGTACGTTACGTACGTTGGGTAGATGCCTAAATGGTATCATCATCATCATCATCCTTATTGTACACGTTAGCTAGAGCTGGGAAACATCTCAGCTACTGTGCCGCAATACATAAATGAAAAAGGAAAATAAGTACAAAAGTTGCATGCCACCTGAGCTACCAGCAACGGATAAGCATCGTTCTGGTAAGCTACCAGCGGGCCACCAGGCAAAAAAAAATTATTATGTTTTACGCTAAGATATGAGATCGTAGGTGGAGTGGGAGGCTAAAAGAGATGGGGAGGGACAAGGCAACTCACAGCACGAACGACACTGAGGTCGGCTCCTTGCAATGTCAGCAAGTGTATCCAGCCAAACATCATCGTGTTTCGGACCCCAACTAGGGAGCCGTGGCGCTCCAACCGAGGCCAGATCCGAAGTGAGGGCCTTCATTCCTCTGGACCAAGTCATCGCTTGGCCACCCCTCCTCTTCTTCCATCCACATCCCCGGTGAGCAAACAACGCACGTCGTGGAAGTCGGTGGGCTGTCATGCGCAATACGTGGCCGAGACATCGGAGCCTGGTGCGTGAAATGACGGTGCTCAGCGGTTCAGATCCTTTTTCTGTGCTGCAGACAAGGCGTCGAACACGCTCGTTACTCACGCGGTTCCCACCAGATGTGAGCCAAACTGCGAAGGCACCGATGCTCGAACGGAACTAGCCTCTTTATGTCCGCCGATCTTAGGGGCCAGGTTTCACAACCGTACAATGAGGTCGGATGTACCGCTGCATTGTACACTCTACCCTTCAGGGCGAGAGTAATGTCGCGCCGCCGCCATAGGTGGCGAAGGTTAGCAAAAGCACGTCGAGCTTTTGCTATCCGGTTCGTGATCTCGTCTTCGATCCCAAGGGCACTGATACAACTTCCCAGGTAGTTGAATTTCCGAACGACTTCTAGCTCATCCCCACCAAGGGTCAGAGCAGCAGGCGATCCCTGCCAATCTTTGAGGAGCACTGTGCATTTCGATGGTGCAAAGCAAAGACCGAAGCGGCTGACAGCCAGTGCTAATCTGTCTTGCGCGGCTTGGCACGTCTGGGATCTGTCACAGATGATGGCAATGTCGTCTGCATACTCCAAATCAAGAAGTCGTTCTCCTTGGAGTAGCTCCACACCTTCCACGTCATGTCCTGTAAATGCAATCTTCATGACTTCGTCAATAGCGAAGTTGAAGAGGAAAGGTGACGACTGCATCCTGCCTAACTGGTATAGATTTTGCGGTAATAAGAAAGTATTGTATAGGAATAAACTAGTGATTTGACGACGATAGTCTGTGTTCGTGTGTATAGTGTAGAGATAAACAGTAATAACCTATAAAGTGGTGGACTGTTGCATTCTTGTTGCTTCTTCATCGCAATTGGGTTTAATCAACTTACACTTATATTAGGTCTTTTTAAGCTGAATAAATTTCATTCCACTTTCTTTTGCTTGTTCTGCCTACCTGAATAATCTATTAACTGGCCTTATTGCTTACGCTATGGTGCTTATCTTCGATAACTTTGTTGCGTTTGTAGCATTTTCATGTAACTTGTGGACATCTCTTACTTATCGCGGTTTCGTTGCTAACCAACTTACTTCATATGCTAATTGAGCGAAGAGTTACATCACTGTATCTCTATGCCATATTCGATTTATTTTATTTCATCCTCGTTTCAAGTGATTGGATGTTGCTTGATATCCCCGGTGTAGCTGCGCATTTGACAACGTGCCTACCTGTCTGTTACCCACTACCTCGTCCATACTGGTTCCAGCAGACAGTTGGTCGTTACTGGCCATGCTAAGCTCGAAGAGCAGTTCCGTGCAGTCAGTGTGGAGCGGTCTAGCCACCGCCTTGTGTGCGCTTGATTTCCCAAATACAGCGTGCTTGCATTTGCCTGTGAAGGAGTGTGGACCGGCTCCAATGATGAAACGTAGCTCTCATTCACATGTCTCCTGGTCTTATTCCTTCGGGTTTACTCCGGATATGGGATGTGTGGATGGAACTGTGGGTGGTGAAGCGCAAGGCACCCATGGTCTCTCTGTAGGTGCAGTCGTCCTTTGGCTGGCCGCAGTGACAGGCAAATCCGACACCGGACGTCGCCAACCATGTATGTATGTGTGCCCCATGCTGAGGCTGATGTAGCATTCATGATGCTTCTTCACCGCAGTTGGGCTAAACCAACTTACACTTAAACCAGGTCTTTTTAATGTGGATACAATTCGTTACATTTTATTTGGTTTGTTCTGCGTGCTTGATAATCTTCTCCCAACTTACACACGTCGCTCATGCAAATTGTGGTAAACTTGTGTAATTTTATCGCGCGGTATTTTTTTAAAAAACAACTCGGACATTTTGTACTTATCATGGATTCACTTATAACCAATTTCTTCTATATGCTCATTTAGCGAGGATTTATGTCGTCATATGCGTTTACTTTATTCGATATCGGCATTTCGAATGATTGGCTGTTGTTTGACATCCCCGGTGTGGCTGCGCTTGATGTGCATGTTGACAAGGTGCTTACCTGTCTATTACCCACTACCTCATCAATCTGGCTCCAGGAGACAGTTGGTCGTTGCTGGAGGGGATGGGGTGCACGGTCCTTGTTGTCGTGCTAGGCTTGAAGAGTGGTTCCATGCACTCAGTGTGAAGCGGACTACGGCTAAGCCACCGCGTTGTGTGCACTTGATTCCCAAACTACAGCATGCTTGCGTTTGCCTGTGAAGGAGTGTGGACCGGCTCCGTTGATGAAACGTTGCTCCCATCCACATGCCTCCCGGTCTTATTCCTTCGGGTTTACACTGAATATGGGGTGTGTGGATGGAGCTGTGGGTGGTGCAGCGCAAGCAGCTCATGGTCCCTCTGTAGGCGCAGGCGTTCTGTGGCTGACCACAGTGACAGGCAAATCCGAAAATGGATGCCGCCAACCATATATCAATAATAGTAAAATGTAGCGCTGATCAACTTGCCAGTGTGAACGATTGGGCAGTGAATTTATTCAGTGACTTGTCACATCTGCCATGTCACAGTGTTGTTAGACGGACATCTGTTTGTAGGGTTGAATTACTGTATCGTACAGCGGCGGTACAGCAGCAGTGTCCTTAGTTGGAAGATTCATTCAACCTAGCGAAATCGATGAATAAGCCACAGTATTGTCGTTACTGACTGTTTTCGAGACAGTGCTCCTTCGGTTCAATGATTCGAGCTTACGGCGCCATGAGTCGTGTTGTCGCTGCTGTCCCGTTTTGCGGATTGAACTGAACTGCTTTTTATCGTAATAACAATGTGATGCGACATCTGGATATGCTGTTTTCAGTAAGTTACACTTTTGATAGCCTCTAGTTAGTCCACTTCCGCTTATCTAATCAAACACGGCTTACTTCTTATCGTGGTGAGAGAGCCCCATGTCAAAGGGTTTCATATCTCAACTTGGATCACGACTAATGGGCCGTCAATCGGTTGACTGGATCGTATCGTCGTTTATTTACTACCTACCCGTCTACGAAAATCTCACTAGGTTCTCCATGACAAGTGGTATCCATCTAAAATGTGTACTCGAAATCATTAAGAGTAACTTCCTCTTGGTTGATTCATCTGGAGCGAACTTTCTGTCCTACGTTTGTCCCCTTGGAGAGAGGATGGTGCGCAATACCGCTGCTGTGTCAGAATCCACCTATGCACGAATGAGGCTAAACTGGCTAACGCACAACAGCACTGCACGCTTTCGTGTTCACTCTGCAAGGATTGAGCGGATATATGTCAGCCGTCGACCAGCTGCAGTTCAGTTACACGAGTTCAACCCGGACACCGAACTGTGATGGATCCAGTTGTCCCAACTCGCATACGGATAACACTCATACTAACGAGGAAAATTAGGTAGGATGCAAGACAAAGTGAGTACAATCAATCTTTGATGTGTTGTTAGCAATACGCAAGAAACCGAGTGAAATCGGATCAGCGATTGTGCCATGCCGAATGGGATCTCCAACCACTGAACAGTCGAGTTGTTGAGCCACTGCGGTTTTCCAGATGGCCATGTCAACCCATGTGGTCAGTGTGCCAAGGTTAGTACTGAGTGTGTCTCCAATCACGTGATTTATCGTCATCGCTGAACACCGCTTTCCTGGTCAGGTGGATGTTTCTTCGTTTTTCAGTTACGGGAAGGTCATCTTTGCTCAATGCATGCTGCACGTGTTGCACACATAACACCTAATATCGTAGAAGTCACGTATCTGCTCAAAAATACACCTGCGCAAGGGTTGCGCAGGTTCCGGCACACGCCCTCGTCCAGTAAGACTCGCGTACCTCGCGTAATTCATGGTTTGTGCCATACATCCACATGTGCACAACTGTTCGCCTTTGATACTATACTCTTACGAAAGGCTGGTGTTATCAAAAGATTCACGCCTTATCTACATGTGGATCACGCACTCCATCTTGCGTCATTGATATCGCATGGGTTTAATCTGACTGGACAATTGCCTTCTTCGCCTATTCAGCGACTAGAATTTGTGGCAACCACGGCACCTAACCTTACTATGTATATCTAATGCGTATTTAAGAAGCTAAGGGGAAAAGTCATCTTTGAGCAAAAATGCCTGTGAATAATATACCCACTCCAGTGAGTACTCGACTGCCGCTCAATGACGCTAAATTTGCTGTCCTACTAAACGGAGTCAATATGCGTTGATCGGATCACAATCATCGCATGTTTGCTATCGACCTACATTTTCCTTTCTCGTGGTGGTCGTTTCGAAGCGATTGACTAACACGCTAACCAGAGCTGATTCCTCTGTAGTTGTGGGAGCGTCTGAACTAACATCAGTATGTGCCCCATCAAACGCGCTGCAGTTGAACACAGCGGCATTGTGGCATTCACTCTTGTTATTTCTTCTGTGTACTCCTTACTTTTTCTCTCATCCCGGTACATTTTTATCGCCTGTTCTTATCCGGATGCGGATGGATACGCCCCACACAGTCACCCAAATCATGATCATTTCACTGGCTGCTAAAGTGTTGTAACATCTGCGTTTTCCTCGAGCCCAAACATTTCAATTTCATAAGTAATTTCAATTTACTGTCTGTTTCCGTCTTTGTTTGAACTCATCAAATGGATTTGGTTACAGTTCAAAGTGTAAGCCGGCTTGCTCGTAGCCTATAGGATCAAAAGTCTGCTTTGTAATCTGAGGGCCCGAGTTCAGGCCTGCGTAGGGACCGGGCGATCGTCGCAGTGTCCTTAGACTAGGTGCGACTGGTGGTGGTTGCACGGCAACGAGGCGTCGGTAGTGCTTACCGCCTTACTGCTGTAACCTGATCAGCATGGTTTTTCCGGTAGACTCCTCATCGTTCAGATTCACCAGCAACGCTTTCCATAGGGTTATGATTCACATTTGTCGTTTTGGAATAGCCACTGTATCTTTGGGTTGCGGAGATAAACTCGGTCTATCCAATCGCTTGGGTCACGTGCTAAATTGGGAGTTTTCATTATCGCCCACGCTGCCAAAATCTCGTTACAAGACCACTATCACATGTGCTTGAGAGTTAGTTTCTAGAATCTTATACCTCACTTTCAGGCGGAACGTTCCGTTTCATGCAATGGGCACTCCAAAACTAGTAGCAAAGGAAGTCGTGGCTCCGAAGGCGAACCCTGTCCTCTGCACGTTCAAATAATGTATGACAATGGAGGATGAGCCACGCTATATCGCAGTTACATGTCAGTCATGATGGTCCCCTGTCGTCACCCATGCCTCAGTGGCATTAGTCGGTGACTAGCAAGTGTAAGGTCGTGGG
This sequence comes from Dicrocoelium dendriticum, assembly GCA_944474145.2. Taxonomy (NCBI): domain Eukaryota; kingdom Metazoa; phylum Platyhelminthes; class Trematoda; order Plagiorchiida; family Dicrocoeliidae; genus Dicrocoelium; species Dicrocoelium dendriticum. The sequence continues at coordinate 105,874,966 of OX104069.1, forward strand.
TTCGAATCCATCAGGATTCAGCGTGTGTGCGCTGCTGACGAGTCCCAATAGGACGAAACGATCGTCTAACGTTTCCCTGGATGTGTAGTGGCTGTGTAGCTGCGACAAATCTTCACAATGTACTATCGTTTTCCAGAATCACATACTATTCTGCCCTTTTTATTTCGACTCAACTCGTCTAATCTGTGTTTACCACTGTACCCAAGCGTAATAAATCGAGTTGACTGATCTTACCATCACAAGTCAAAACGTCAAGTATGACAGATGAAGGATTCGGATAGTTATGTGAATAGTCAGCCATCAGTTAAGCAGCTAGACGGTGCACCCAGCGTTTCGCTGAACGGACGTTTCGTCCCAATGGAACCTAACATCATCGTTTATCTTCATCGAACCCTGCAGTAGCTGAGGTGTTTCCCACCTCTAGCTGACGTGTGTAATAATGATGATTAGTCACGCTTAGACGAACGCCTCATATTCGGAGGTCAGTGGAACCAGTTGTCATCGATAGATATTGGCGAGTAAACACAGAGAACGGTGATTTTAATACTAACCTGAGACCGGGAAGAGCATCGATAGGCTACAAATTGCCCACCGATCGATTCCATGAAACATTGTTTTATAGTCTCCTCACTTGATGCGATTCTTAAGTTAGCACCTTACTGCTCCACAAAACTTCTATTCCAATAGAAGGAAAAGCAGAACGCCAATGACCTTGACAAAATCACGTATTAACCACCGTCAACAAACACTGTGCAACTACCGTGAACCTTGATTGTATTCATAGGTCTCTTACTGACCTTCGACTTATGGAATTTGAAGGTCAACTACCAAGGTTAGCGGTTCCCCATAGCTCTGGCCGAAGTGTCAGGTGGTTTGTAGTCACGTGCAGGACTTGGAACATTCCAGAACGTTCGAAATCGATGCTATAATCGTTAATAATCGACTAATCGCTACAATGGTGGATTTTCTAGGCAATGCTTACTTTCTCCCGGACACATTGATAGGGAAATACCGTTGGTTGTATCTTTAAGGCAAATTCACTGAACGACTGGACCACCTCGCAACTTGTACCTGATACCCATATCCAATCGTTGGAAAACGCTTCGGTCTCATCAAACTGCCACTACGTGATCGGTATGCACGGTACACTGACTTTCTACTACTTGATACTAAATACTGTTTTCCGGCATGTATGATTTCCTGAATTCTCCTCTCCATTGAATGAGTTTCTTCTTTTTCAGTGCGCATCGAGAACCACACGCGATCAGGTGCTATCCCTGTATCGCCGCATATGGCGATTTGCTCGTGAGTGGCGTTCTCCCTCTGGCTCAGATGCGCAGACACGGAAGGAAGCTGACTACATACGTAACGAGGCTCGAACTTTGTTTCGAAAAAATGCCGACCTGAAAGATGAGCAGACGATCCAGGTAAGCAACTATGAGCCAAATACAATGGTCCACCTAATTTCATCGCATTAGCAGGCGATCAGTTTTTTTTGCTTTCCTACTCACCTTCGTCCAGGCGTTGTTTAGAAGCACGTGTGTGTGTGTGTGTGGATTGCAATGCGCACTCTCAATGTGGATCGCGATTCACACTGAAGTGAACTTTAGTCAATGCGATCACTGGGACCGTATATATATATATATATATATATATATATATATATATATATATATATATATATATATATATATATATATATATATTATACACAATCTGTGGTACAGATATTGTGCCATCGGAATCATGGCTGAATAGGAAAACAATATGAATAATAAGAAAAGAGCAACAAGAAATGCTTTTTTTGTCAAGTTTACCACTCACAGTTTTTGAAATTTTTTTTCAGTTTGTTCGTTTTTAGGGGAGGAGGAAGGGACACCGCAACACACTGATGCACACGTCCGCCATTGACATCGATCTTGAGCCATAACTTCCAAGGTTTTCAACCAGCAAGTATCCTCGTCTCTCGGACCCCAACCAGGTCGTCGACAACAACCGGCCGAGGCCAATTGTTTCGTCAACTTTTTCATGCGGCTTCTCCATGTTGTAGGCTGTCCACCAGACCGTCTCTTCCAGCCCTGTCCAGCAAGTGCAAACAACGCACGACGGGGGTAACGCTGGACAGGCATGCGCAATACGTGTCCCAACCACCGCAGTTGATGCAGTGAGATGAGCTCCTCGAGCGAGTGGCTTCCACGTCCCAAGACACGCTGTCTAACTTCCACATTGCTTACGTGGTGCTGCCACCACACACGGGCAATGGACCGCAGACAGCGGTGGTCGAAGACGGATAGCCTGCGCAAGTCATCTTTACGAATGGTCTAGGTCTCGCATCCGTACAACAATACAGCACGAACAGTTGCACAATAGACCCGCCCTTTGATGGAGAGACGAATGTCGTGGCGACGCCACAAATGCCTCAGCCTAGAAAAAGCGAGGCGTGCTTTCGAGATGCGCATCGAAATCTCGTCTCCAACAGCCCCGCCAGCAGTGATACAACTTCCCAAGTAGACAAAGCTCTCCACAACCTCCAGTGTCTCACCAGCAAGCGTGAGTGCAGGCAGAGGCACCTGCCAGTCTTGAAGGAGAGCCTTGCATTTGGATGGCGAAAAGCACATACCATACTTTGATGCTTCAATCGTCAAGCGGTTTAATGCAAGTTGGACGACCTGTGGATCGTCACCTAGCAAGACGATATCATCAGCATAATCCAAATCAACAACTCGACTACCTGGGAGGAGCTCAACGCCAGCGTTCAACGAATCGCTCAGAGCGTTCTTCAGGACATCCTCAATGGCAAAGTTGAATAGGAACGGAGAGATAGGGCATCCTTGTCGAACTCCACTGGAGACCACAAAGGTAGGCGAAAGCATGCCATAAGCCCTAACCCTGCCCGAGGTCAGACTGTACAGAGCGCGCAGTATGGAGACGAACTTCTCGGGGACACCGTTCCTCAGAAGGCACTGCCACAGTACTGTACGATCGACAGAATCGAAGGCAGCACGGATATCCAGGAACACAGCAATCGTTGGCCTCTGATACACATGGCGGAGCTCGAGGATCTGGCGAAGTGTGAAGATTTGATCGATGCAGCCGCGACCAGGGCGAAACCCAGCTTGTTCTTCTCGCTGCAACGATTCGCCTGTTGGGGATAGCCTGCGAAGTATGATGGACACCAGCAGCTTGCAAACGACGGGGACTAAACTTATTCCTCTGTAGTTGGAGCAGATTGTGCGCAGGCCCTTTTTGAAGATGGGTACGACTATCGATTCACCCCAAGATGATGGAACCTTCTCTTTCGACCAAATTTTCGAGAACAAAACGGTGAGTTCTCGGACCAACGATGCGCCACCATCTTTAAATAGAGCTGGGTGAAGACCATCAGGGCCGGGAGCTTTATAACGCTTCAGGTGCCGGAGCTCCTGCTCGATTTCCTGGGAAGAGGGAGGGTCTGTTGGGGTAGACCACTCGGCCCCAGCGCGAGCGCCAGAGGTAGCAGATGGAGCTGGGGGCCAACAAAACTGCGAGCCAAAATGTTCGGCCCATCGCTCCAACCGTCGTTGAAGATTGGTGATTAAGGTGCCATCCTCTTCGCATATTGTTTCACTTATACCAGATCGAACACCTTCGGTGACTCGAAGGAGATGGAAGAGTTTCCTGGTATTACCACAGAGACTAGCAAGCTCCATCTCCCTAGCACGTTCACACCACCAAGCTTCGCGGTCCATTTGCAGACTCCTGCGCAACTCTCGACCAAGGTATTGGCGTTCTTCAACGTGTCTCGAATCCGATGGGATCAAGCGGCGTTTGTCCATCAGCGACAAGGAGTCGGCGGAAATCCAATGTTTCGGTGGGTGACGGGTAACTCCACAAGTGTCGATACTGGCGGAAACTAACGCATCTTTGATATGCGCCCACTGCGAATCGAGATCACCGTCAATAGTTGAGCCAAGCAAAGTTGACAGTGAGGCTTGGTACCTGGTTAAAACCGCAGCGTTTTGTAGATTTGCGACGTCCGGTCGGTAGTGGGCGCGCTTAGGTGATCCTCCGAAACGCATGCAAATCTTAGCACGAACCAATGCGTGATCAGAGTCCAGAAAAGTTGACCAGTACGATCGGCAGTCCATTACGCTTCCGCGCCATCTGTAGCTGATTGCTATGTGGTCAAGCTGGGAGCACTCTTGCGTTTGTGAGGGCGGGCGCCAGGTAGCAGTCTGTCTCCTCGAGTGTCGAAAACTAGTGCTCGAAAGAAACAAGCGATGATCAGAGCAAAGAGCAAGTAATCTGTCTCCATTGTCTGATCGACTGCCACCGAGACCAAAACTACCCCCAATGTGGTGCTCGCTTGGTAGAAGGCGGCCAACCCGTGCGTTAAAGTCCCCGGCAAGAATGACTATATCCGTCCGTTTGGAGGAACGCAGAAGTTCATGTAGTTGTTGGTAGAAGCTATCTTTAACTGCATCCGGGCTGCAGTCTGTAGGGGCGTAGGCGGAGACGACAAATAAGGCACGCTTAACATCTCGACGCCTGCTTACGTTACATGAACCTCTTAGTCTGACTGCACATAGTCGGCTGTTGACTGGGATCCAGTCAAGCAGAGCTGATTCAGCCCTGGCACTTAATACAACCCCAACACCAGCTTGACCAATGGCGGTAGATTCTGGGTCTCCGGAAAGCCGCAAGTAGTATTTGGCGTCAGAGTTTACCGGAGAGGCCATTCTGATGACGGCGCTAGAGTCTTGTAATCTGGTCTCTGAAAGACAACAGATGTCTACCGATAGCGTTTCAAGAGTACGGGCCAGACATGCTTGTCGTCCGATCTGCATCAAAGTTCGAACATTAAACGCTGCGAGGATGAATGGAGAACCAGGTCGGAGAAGAGCTGGAGCTTCGGTGGAGTGAGAGGCGGTTGCGATCGCAGGACATGGAGAACCGGGAGTTTGGCTGTTACTTCCATCAGCTGCGAGACGTGGGTCGTTTGTGACGGTGACCGTAGAAGACATAAGAGTACATGTAGATGAAGGACGGGAGGTGGGGTGGTCTGTGAGTGGACGTTGAGCGGTTGAGTTAAGACAGAAGAGCGGCATGGCAAGTAGTAGTAGTGAGCGGTGGAGTCCATGATTCGTCAGCGGGCGTGATACTACCCGGTTGCCCAGGCCGAAGTAGAGGGTTGTCTTAGGGGGCCCTACCCCGAGCCTTTGATCAAAGATCTAACCTACAAGGCAGCAGGGCGATGTGAGGGCGTCGCAACCCGTTGGGAGCCGGTGACCAAGTAGATGGTTCATACGCCTTTCGGTCCGTGAAGGACCAGGGGCCCAACTCACCCTTAAAGTACAATGCCTCTCAGGGAGGGGCAAGGGGCAGTGACTTTATTTAGTGGCGAGTCACATCCGCCACGTCGCAGTGTTGTTAAACGGACATATGTGGCTTTTTATAGGGAGAACGCTTGCCAGGCGAAAACCCACCACGTCCTGGAACACTGCCGCCGAACCATTCGCTGGAACGGGAAAAACCCGAACCACCCAGCTGGCACCACGAGGAGGTTGTTCGGCAAGCCAGCCACTGGGACCGTAACCTATGAAGCGGATGGAAATTACCCACTCGAGTGCACTGTCGTATTTTTCTACACAGTAACAAGAAGATCAACTAATGGTCGCTTCGTTTCACTGGTCAGCTGTAATCATGGCATCGAAATGTGGCAGATGTCGTCTCTATGGAACACTTAGCCAACAGCAATATATATAGTACCAGGAGATGGAAACGAAATTACAGGCCCAAATCTTTTGGTGAATTGCCCGGAAGTCAAAACTACACAAAAGTAACGATATGCTGCGAGCAAATGTCGGATATGGAAACAGCCAACTATCGAAATTTATTCTGTCTTATAAGAGAAACGGGCAACAGTAGACCTGGTGTATATGTGGTGAGAGTGGGTAGTCTTATCCACAATCTATCGAAACGCTTGGAGCGTTAGGATGAGCACTTTGGAAGGCAGTTTAGTCGTACAACGACCGTCCTGCCCATTAGATCCACCCTATCACTAAGAAATCGAACGTGAGATTGCACTGCTGTAGTTGAATAAGGCCGTCGGATCAGATGAATGTTCTCCAGCATTCTACAAACTTGTGGGCCATATACTTGTGAAAATTTTACACGATCTTTTAATGAACTTGCGGGGTACTAAACAATCCAAGCCCATTACGGCTGTATCTTTACTGTCTCGATGTGCGTGGGAGGCTCACGTTCGGAATGCAGCCATCATAGAGAAATCAGTCTGATCCAAAATGCCTCTGTCGTTCACTACAGACTGTTTGCCAGACTTAGTTTGTTCGTACCGTCGACCTGCGCCAACTCTCTGCTTTCGAGCACCGTTGCTTGCGGTCCATTGTCCGTGTGTGATACTTACACCGCGTAACCAATGTGGCTGTTAGACAATGTGTCTTAGGTGTAAGTAGACAATCATTTCAGGAGCTCCTCCTGCGATGGCTTGGACACGTACTGGTCATCCCCGCTCATCGTCCCTCGCGTCGGGCGTTGTTCGCAGTTTCTGGACAGGCCTGGAGGAGACGGTGCCGTGGAAAACCTACAACTTGGAGAAGCCACATGAAAAAGCTGACGAAACAGTTGTCCTCGGTCGGCTGTTCTCGGCTCCCTGGTCGAGAATTCAGAGATACAGAGTGTGGCTGGTTAGTGACTCTGGATGTCATGGCTCAATGCCGACGCCAATGGCGGACATGTATCTGCGTGTCGCGGTGATTTCCCTCCCCTTCTCTAATAAAACAATCAGTTAAAAAAACAAATTCTGTGAGTGAAATGCTAGAAAATAGAAGTACATGTTCTTTTTCTACTCCTCTCCTGCTTTCCTACTCCACCATGATTCTGAGCTCAGAATATCTGTACCACAGATGGTTGGCGGCATCCGGTTTCGGGTTTGCCTGCCACTCTGGCCAGCCACAGGATGCCTGCGCATACAAAGGGACCATGGGTGGCTTACGCTGCACCACCCATAGCTCCAACCACACACCACATATCCAGTGTAAACCCGAAGAAATAAGGTCGGGAGGCATGCAGATGGGAGCCACGTTGCATCAACGGAGTCGGCCCACACTCATTCACAAGCACGCTGTATTTGGGAATCAAGCGCACACAAGGCGGTGGCTGGACCGTAGTCCGCTCCACACTGAGTGCATGGAACCGCTCTTCGAGTCTAGTACGGCCACAAGGACCGTGCACCCCGTCCCCTCCAGCAACGACCAGCTGTCTCCTGGAGCCAGTATGGATGAGGTAGTGGGTACTAGACAGGTAGGCACATCAAGCGTAGCCACTCCGGGGATATCAAGCAACAGTCAATCACTTGAAACGACAATATCAAATAAACTACATCGATTAATGCATGCAGACATGCCGACATAGCTCTTTAAAAAATGAACATATGAAATAAATTGTTTGCCAAAATATCCGCTATAGTTTCAAAACGTCAGAAAATATATTTTAGGAAAATGCCACAAATGCGAAAACGTTATCAAAGTTAACTACAATTAACTTGAGCGACGTGTGCAAGTTAATAGATAGTTCACGTAGGCAATAAAGAGACAATATTGCAAACTCACCACTTGTAATCAACAGACCCAACATGCAGGCAAGCGGTTAGTAAATCGAATGCAGCGTACCTACAAACGCTGCTCCGATTCTGCCTACATTCTCTGCAGGCCTCGTCGTCGCTTCGGTAGTGGTCCCGAGTTTCCTCGCTCATGGTTCACTAGGCCTGCCTGACTCAGGCACTCGCGACCGCATGTGTTACAGCACTATGCGCCCGATGTCGATGGAATACAACCCATCGGCGCCTGCCGCTCCCGCAACTGCCGCTTCTTCTCTGCATGCATGAGGTCTTTCTCATGCAACTCGGGAACTGCCTTCGTGATCAGATCGCGCCATGCACGGCGATCAACCGCTTTCGATTCCCATGACTTGCAATCAAGATGAGAACGTGAGATGCTCAATTTGATCATGTCCTGGTAACGATGCTTCGCTTTCCTCACATGTCCGCTTTCCAACACTCAGCTGACCATATAATAGTTTAAAGCAGTTAGTTTCCTCAACAATTTGGAAGGCACAGAAAGAAGACGAAGGCTGGTAGATGCATGCATTTCGTATTATCTCCTCAGCACCATTAGCAATAACCGATATGCATAAAAATAGCTCACAGTGTGTGCAATCAGACAAGGTTGAGGTGCAGAACGAATAACGGAAGTTCGCACCTACGTCCAAAGCATATTTAGGCTGACCAATAATTGTTCCTGAACACACAAGGCTGGATTAATCCGGCTTATAGCGACAGCACAGCTCTATCCGGTGACTCGAGTCTAATAGATGTTTGCCGGCGGTCCGCGCGAACATGGAATCTGACGAGGGTAAGCAATCTGAGGAATTTCACGTTGAACCCATTTTGGTACACCTTCCTTTATTCGGGAAGTTAGCGTTCTATTAGTTCTACCTATGTAACTGTTTCCGCAGTCACATACAAATTGGTATACACAATGTGAGTTAGCCCCAATAGGCTGAGTTTCCTTCGTTGGAGGTATGGGCAAATTTCGGGTTCAGTTGATGACAACAACTTGTACAGCGTAGTAAGTTCCTTGTGTAGCCGAAATTATACGCTTAGTTCTCTTCAGCGTGGCTAAATCACCTTTGAAAGTTAAATCGATATACACTTTCTCCTTGACTGCCATGTGCACCAAGTTCTTTGGCCCTCGCGGTTGGCTGTGTTTCTCGGTAAATCTTCGAGAGTTGCTGTTCGCCATTAGTGTTATGGAATTAACACTAGCTCATCGTCCAGACAGTCGGTCGAACATATTCGTCTGACACGACTAACTAGTCTTCACAAGTGTCCGTTTGTACCTCACTGGTGTGAAGCTGGTGAATTGCAGGTACCGACCGGGCCAAGTTGACTTTCGGTAAAAGGACCTCTTAATCAATCCAAGATTCCAGCGACATGAGTGCGTCCAGATATGGCAGACAATTGCTCTGTTCTACTTCGCATGTAACCCGTAAGTTAGCATGAACACCATTGAGCCGTTCTACCAAGTGTGTGAGCGCGCGTTGAAATCACTCAGCAGAAATAGTCGGTTTCTCCTCGGCACAGACCGCATCACAGAGAATAGCTGAGTGTAGCATTGATCACGCGTGTCATCGGACTAACACATGGTCGGGCTGTATGTGCTTATAAAAGTGACAAACTTACCTCTTCCGAGTCGTAGGCGAACAGAGATCAGTCGCGCACTGATGCCTGTTGGTTCACCCACCAGCTGGCCATGGAGGCGATCGGATATTGCAAATCCGACCCCATGGTCACGCGTTGCCCACCCAGTAGAATGTGTAGCCAGCACCTGCTTCATGCAACTTACCTTGCTCAGTGAGCCGAGTTTCACTGAGCGCCGCAATATCGATGCAGTAGCGCGCCAGTTCCATCTCGACCAGTGCAGTGGGTTGCTCGGGGCGTTCACTCCATTTCCGGTCCAGTAGTGTACGCACGTCCTAGCACCCGATGCTGAGTGCTTTGCACGCAGGCATGCGATTGCATTATTGGGCAATCACACGCGAGGTGGCGGTTGTGCTGTGGAGATTTGCTTGGGGGACTACATCCAGAGCCTTTGGCTCAATAGCCTGATCCACAAGGCAGTGGGGAGCACATCCAGCTCAGGAATGAGATTGCAGACACAGATTTGGATCTCCTTGACAGCAGTCACACACAGCTTTTGAGGTACTGGAACGATTTATATATGTTTTGCCACCGTATTAGGATACACCTGCGACCACGGCCAGACGCAGGTGGGTTTTGGCGGGTTTGCACCAATTTGACCAGGATCTGCCGGGCTTGAGGCGGGCAGTAGCAAACCATTGAACACTCGATGTGTCCTCCCACCGTCAGAGGCAATGCGTAGCGCTCGTGCTCTACCCCAATCGAGCTTATAACCCGTAGACCTGTTGTCTCCATGGCTGGGTTTTACGGGAAGAGGGCCAGCGACCACTTCCTAACCTCCGAAGAGGATGGACTAGGATACTGGCAGGGCGCCCACACCTGACAGGGGAACGACTCGGGTCCTCAGCCAAAGCCTTCGATTAAATGAACACCCGAAAGGCAGCGGGTCTAGCACATGGTCAGTTCACTGACTCATGCGGATTGGTGTCCTGGATCTTAGCAGCGAGAAGGGTATAACGCAACTCCTAGCCAGCGGTCGCTACGAGAAGGCGTCCAGGACATGAGCCAATGGCACAACAGTAGCGGCAGTGGGTAGACCATCTGTCAGGATCTAGCCACCACCAGTCTCAGCGCACCATAGGCTCTCCCGCCATATATATATATATATATATATATATATATATATATATATATATATATATATTGCATTCATGATGCTTCTTCACCGCAGTTGGGCTAAACCAACTTACACTTAAACTAGGTCTTTTTAATGTGGATAAAATTCATTACATGTTATTTGGTTTGTTCTGCGTACTTGATAATCTTCTCCTTACTTGCACACGTCGCTCACGCAAATTGTGGTAAACTTGCGTAATTTTATCGCGTGGTATTTTTTAACTAACTTTCGGATATTTTGTACTTATCACGGATTCACTTATAACCAATTTCTTCTATATGCTCATTTAACGAGTATTTATGTCGTCATATGCGTTTACTTTAATCGATATCGGCATTTCGAATGATTGGCTGTTGTTTGACATCCCAGGTGTGGCTGCGCTTGATGTGCATGTTGACAAGGTGCCTACCTATCTATTACCCACTACCTCGTCCATACTGGCTCCAGGAGACAGTTGGCCGTTGCTGGAGGGGACGGGGTGCACGGTCCTTGTGGTCGTGCTAGGCTCGAAGAGTGGTTCCATGCACTCAGTGTGGAGCGGACTACGGTCCAGCCACCGCCTTGTGTGTACTTGATTCCCCAAATACAGCGTGCTTGTGTTTGTCTGTGAAGGAGTGTGGGCCGGCTCCGTTGATGAAACGTGGCTCCCATCCGCATGCCTCCCGGTCTTATTCCTTCGGGTTTACACTGGATATGGGGTGTGTGGATGGAGCTGTGGGTGGTGCAGCGCAAGCCATCCATGGTCCCTCTGTAGGCGCAGGCGTCCTGTGGCTGGCCACAGTGGCAGGCAAACCCGAAACCGGATGCCGCCAACCATATATATATATATATATATATATATATATATATATATATATATATATATATATATATATATATATATATATATATATATATATCCAGTGTAAATCCGAAGGAATAAGACCGGGAGGCATGCGGATGGGAGCCACGTTTCACCAACGGAGCCGGCCCACACTCCTTCACAGGCAAACACAAGCACGCTGTATTTTGGGAATCAAGTACACACAAGGCGATGGCTGGACCGTAGTCCGCTCCACACTAAACGCATGGAACCACTCTTCGAGCCTAGCACGACCACAACGACCGTGCACCCCGTCCCCTCCAGCAACGACCAGCTGTCTCCTGGAGCCGGATGGACGAGGTAGTGGGTAATAGACAGGTAGGCACCTTGTCAACATGCACATTAAGCGCAGCCAGACCGGGGGATATCAAGCAGCAGCCAATCACTCAAAATGCCGATATCGAATAAAGTAAACGCATATGACGACATAAATACTCGCTAAATGAGCATATAGAAGAAATTAGTTATAGGTAAATCCGTGATAAGTACAAAATATCCGAGTTATTTGAAAAATACCACTGATACAAATACGCAATTTTACCACAACTTGCGTGAGCGACGTGTGCAAGTTAGGAGAAGATTATCAAGTACGCAGAACAAACCAAATAAAATGTAACGAATTTTATCCACATTAAAAAGGCCTAGTTTAAGTGTAAGTCGGTTTAGCCCAACTGCGGTGAAGTAGCATCATGAATGCAACATCAGCCTCAGCATGGGGCATATATATATATATATATATATATATATATATATATATATATATATATATATATATATATATATATATATATACGAACTGATAAAAGTTAGTTACCTAAAGAAGTCGTTTGTCCTAACTGCATGACTTCTGTTACGGCCTTCCCATTTACCGTCGGCCGTAGCCACAGAATTAGTACTAAATGAAAAATTCACGTGGAACAACGCTGGCACATCGGTAAATGACAAAAATCGGTGGCTTTTAATCTAGACGGGTGGAGGATGTGTGGCGCACCATACACGGCGTTCTTTGTCATACCAGCCATGTTTTTCTCGTCTGCATTTCGGTTATCCTCAGTGTAAGATACAAAAGTGGTCTTTTAAGTTCGTGTAAATAACCGGTTTTAGACTGAAACAAATTTTCATAATGTAAGCTCGCAGCCGGTCATATCGAGTCTTAGGGTCGCTGTCGTCACTTGAAACTCATCGCACTAATCACTCCCGTTTCTCATGGTTCCCTCACAGGCTCACATCCGGGAGGCTGAGTCTCGAATGCAGCTTGCCCAACACTATGGAACTCCTTACCCTCGTCTCACCAACTTTCCTCCCCATACACTGGCTGCTCAGGTCCATCGTAAAAGTACGAAACAAATACCTCATGACCAATCATCATCTGAGACGAATACGACTCATGTTTCCAAGCGGACAGAACGGAATTTGCGGGAAGCGATTCCCGCCTATCTCCGGTCGTATGTGGAGAAATCAAATAAAAAGCCTCACTAGTTTCAGACAGTAGAATACACTTTCACAATGTACACAAATATAAATAATAAGAGTAATATGTTCTCTTTTTTCGATGGAAGCAGCGATCTCACGGTATGAAGGTTACTCTAGGCTGTTGTGCATCCTTTCTCCTCGATCCAGAGCTCCTGAGGATCGGCCGCAAAAAAGCATGGGGTCCTTCGTCATATGACGCAATGACGCTCTCGCCTTTGATCTCCGGCTTTCATTTGTGCGTTTTCTATCTCTCTCTATATCTAGGGTCATTTCGACTGAACTGTTGTTTCACCTCCGTCTTTTGTTCCATGGCAACTCGAGATCGGTAAACTGACTACATTATATATCAGTTCTCGGTTCATGGTTGATCAACTGTGAAAGTCCAGTGAAGCTGATGCCATTCAATGTTGGATAAGATCTAATCGTGAGAACAGCGCATTTCGCTTCACCCGTGAGTACTCAACCACCGATGACAGTTGATAAAGATGCGTTAATATAATCAAATTGTTTGAATAGGATTTGTTAAGACATACGGTATAGGTAGAAATTCGTCACATCTAGACTCCCACGTCTGCCCTCGCCAAAGACACTTTCAAAAGCATCTTTCATCATCATCAGTTTCAGTAAGTGCGCCGCCTGTTCAGGTGTGTTAACGACGATGAATGTGTCGTCTACATACCGGCCATAAAGGTGTACATTTTGTAGGTAAGAAGGTAACACAGTGTTTTCCAAGTGGCCGAGGAAGATATCAGCCAAAACTGGGCCCAATGGGCTGCCCATGGCCACGCTGTCGATTTGTCGATACAGGGTTCCATTGAACCGGAACTGAATATCCTTTGTGCATAGGCGCAGTAATGATTTGAATGAATATGTGCCATCCAGCCATCAAGTTCACCATGGAAAACGAGTCCGACGGATCCTTCCACTTCTTAGAAGTTAACTTACAGAGAAAGCCAGATGGTACACTCGTCCGATCTGTGTACAGAAAAGCAATATGAACGGGGCAATATTTGAACTTTAATAGCTTTTGCCCAATGAACTATAAACGAGCTCTAGTACGTACCACTTTTGCTAGAGCTCGCCAAATTTGCTCATTAGACACAATCGAACAGGAACTAGAACGAGTCGCCTTGACGCTACAAGAGAATCCAGCGCGATTTATAACTCGGCACGCAAAAATACGATCCGGAGATAAATCACCAACCGATGTCCCAAAGAAAAAAGTATTCGTTACACTGCCCTTTTTAAGGAGATCAAGTTGACCGAAGATGCAGGCATCGCCTCCGTCAATCAATTAAGAAGTGTTACCATGCGGCTGAGCTAGTGGTATTGCACCAAGTCAGAAGGTTGCTCTGCAAATCCAACCTTGACAGACCAGACTCTCAAGTTACCGCCTCATGCATTTACCTCTTTAATTGTACTTGCGGTAGTAAGTACATAGGCCGAACTGAGAGAAGGCTGTCAGCGAGGATTGCAGAGCATGTTCCACGAAACATGATCGCTAAGGGTCCGAAGCTACCGACTGGCTCTATTGCCCGCCATATACTTGACTGCCCTGAATGCCAGAACCCACGTGGCAATTTCAGGGTAGTTAGCAAACAGGCTAATCCCCGTTTACTACAGTTTGCGGAGGCGGCAGCAATTCGGCGGCTGAAGCCAAATCTATGCAAGCAAACGGATTTTGTGACCACGCTAGCCCTACCCTGGTGAGGTTAGTGATTGCGTTTTCCTCGGAAAAGGTCACGTGAGCCTAAAGATCTTTGACCGCTTTGAATTTTTGCTGTTAACATCGCACTGTTTTCCACTCATTGTATGTAAACAGCTGAGGAGAATACGCGAAATTACTGAATTCAGTAAATTCTGTTATAGTGTTGTTTCTTCTTGTTTTATTGAATTTCCCGGAATCGTCAGCAGTGCGCATTCCATCGTATCCTGGTAGGGTTTGCACCGCAATTTGACTGTTGCCAGTCCGTGGTTGAGACCACTGACTTCGAGACCACTTATGGTACTTCTAAAAGCCGAGGGAACCTAACAAGGTCGTTTGTCCTACAAAATCTATATCAGTTAAACCGTAGTTACACATGTTGCTCTATGGATTTCATCGCGAGCAACTCAGTCCCAGTTAGTAAAGTTGGATGAGTCAGAAATAGCATTAGCATAACTGTTGCTGTGTTCAGGAAAATAACACTCAGGTGTTCAGGGCATCTCAATCTCAAATTCACCTCGACCAGTTGAACTTCGTTGGTCGTAGTATCAACTGGGTAGGGACACATTAATCTGCATCAGATGCGGCCAGAATGTAACTGAACTCGATGACACTCGCTTTGAAACGAATTGTAGTCAAGATTTAGGCTGTATGTGGAAACACACCCACACACAACGGGTACTCCAAAGCAGGCTGATAAGGGGTACGCAGTCTTGCAATCACATGGGGTTAGACCATTGCCCACCTAACTGCGTTTTATTGCGGAACAGTTTCATAATATAACTTTGGCTTCTAGCAAGATTATTAGACAGTAGGGGTTTTTATGGTGTATGAGGTTTAACACTGTCATGTTTAGGAAACCGCTTTACACTTTTAAAGTGCAATGTACAGTTGCAGGACTGGACTGACATGCCACCACCGGTTTTAGCTATCAGCTGGAAGTAGTGGAACGATTCACTTACCTTGGTGCCTGCGTCACTTCTGGTGATCAAATCAATGAGGAATTTCCTTCGCATGTCAATAAAGCCCATACTGCATTTCGGAGGTTCAGTCATATATGGAGACGGCAAAATATCAGTCCACGTGTGAGATGTAGGGTGTATAACGCTGCGGTAAGACCGGTCTTACTGTATGGATCACAAACCTGAGCAGTGTTCGCGGTGTAGACATTCAACGCTTGGCCGCGTTTGATCACTGGTGCTTGATCACATCTGGTGAGAACCTTGGGTGAGCGATGCCGAGGTCCGGCAGTTGGTGTTGAATAAGAAACTCTCTGGTACCAAACTGCAGTGTAGGTCAAAGTTTAACCACTTATGTTAGCTAGGTCATATTATCCGTATGCCTGTTGACCGGCTTATCCGACTTGAATTATAAGCCCTGACCACAACAAAATGGGCGAAGTCGCGAAGTGACCAGTCGATGGCGTGGCATAAAGATACTGATCGAGAGACTTAGCCAAATTAGTGCATGCCGCCTTGCTGGATGCAGCCCCGGAATGTCCACACCAGTGGTTCGACACTTTACTGAACATGGCGCAGTGGCGCTCCGCAACTCGGTGTCTCATATCTAGTTGTTAATCTACACTTAATACCGATTAGTTCTACTTATTTTCCTCAAGTTAATTTTCTTTACAGTCTATTTGCATTCCGCAACTTCTTGCCGTTGTTCTTTATGGTTATCCTGGCGACGTGAGCCGAGCAGCGGGATACACCTCATTTCACTGCCCGGATAATAGATGAAAAATCCTATTGACTGATCAACATTCGCTAAAAGCGAACGTACGATTTCGGTAATTCATCATCAGGCTTATACAATTACATAACAACCAAAGTTTGTTCATGGACCCGAGGGTGCCGCCATTCAGTCAATTTATAATATCCGTAGCTCGGGGTGTGGATGCGGATTTTGAGCGGTTCTCCTAGCTGAGTGATTATTGTGCAGACGTTTCGTTGCCTGACTAGGCAACATCATCAGTGCGGCTTCAGGGGCCTGGTTCGCAGTGCCTCGTAAGCGATTTCAATGCCCAAATGCTTATTGATCGAGTTCTGCTTTGAATGCCAGGCTTCAATGAACTCACGTGCTTGCCGGCAAGCACGTGGACAGGAAGCTTATCCTTGTGGTTTATTTTCACCATTGGGCTGCTGGTGAACTGGATCTGCATCTTCACCGTTGGGATGGCACATCTGAGTGTGTGTGGAAGACGGCGGGATAGAATCTCCGCCGCGATTTCCCCATTGTATGGTAACTGTAGGAAGATGGGCTTCCTTTCCACCGTCAGGACTGTTGGTGCCTCCCTCCTTCGCCCCACATTGGCTTTGATGAAACTTTCTGGATAGCCATTTTCGCTCAGTGTCGAACGTATGCAATTGAACTCGTCGAGAACGGTATCCTTTGAGCATATTCGTTCAGCTTAGCTCACCAGGCTACGTAACAGGTTTCGCTTGAGTTTAAGCGGTACAAAGATATGAAAGTTCGTGTACTCTCCGCTCCAGGTGCATTTTCTTTACACGCGACGTTGGATTACTCCAGCATTAAATCTTTTCAGGGCTGCGTCGAAGAAGTGAAAAGCGCCGTCGTCTTCTACTTCGTAAATGAATTGTATCGCCTCATGAGCCTGAATGAATTCGTTGGTGAGCTCCTCGATATTTCTAGAGGCGTGAAGTAGAATGAAGATATCATCTACGTAACGGTGGTACAGACAAAGGCTGCTGATGGTCGGTTTCAATCTACTCTGTTCCAACATACCCAAGAAGAAGTCGGCAAGGAATGGTCCAAGTGGCGAACCCATTGCAACCCCATCGCACTGCCAGCAAATATCTCCGTTGAATAGAAACTGAATATTACCAACTCTGCCATCGGCACGCATCTTGCGGTTACGGGTCACGCAACCAAGTCGGCTGATTCCCTCAGAATTATCTATCGAGCCCGAATATCGATCAAAGTACGAACCAAAGTTGTGCACCCAGAAAAGTCGCACTCAGGCATTAAATCTACTTGGCCTGGACGGACTGTGGTTGAACCTGGCGGCCGCGCTGAGTCCACAGCGGTCACCTGAACGACGTTGTTTGCCGCTGGATGATAGTATCAATGGACCGAATGGCGACCGTCCCTTGGGTCCATGAACAAACTTTGTTTGGTACGTAATTGTATAAGCCTGATGATGAATTACCGAAAACGTACGTTCCCTTATAACGACTGTTGATCAGTCAATGGGCTTTTTCAACTCAGTGAAATGGCGCGTAGACCCTCCTGGGTTGAAGTTGCTCAACAAGTATGTGAGCTTCAGAAGCAGGATCGCTTAGGCGGAGTTTCTTTGAAAGTGTATAGAAAGCAACGAGCTACTTGAAGTATCTTCGTGGTTCATGCATCAGGCCGGACGGAAAGTGCTTGAAACGTCTAGCGCTTTGTCAGATGGGTACCACACGTATTAAGAGGGATGAGCTGAAGCGTGCACTAAGCCAGGTGACTACTGTCCTGGAAGCGACCAGGTGGAGCTGGAGAAATTGATTAAGGAAATCATCACAAAACAAGAAGAAAAATTACGCACTTCGTTCATGAAAACAACAAAGGAAGAGAAACCTACAGCGACGTTCCCAGCCGAACCTGAGAAATTTGTCCGTAATCAGTCTTCCCTGCCGCTTGATAGTACAACCACTGAAGTCCTATCATCAGGTCCTAAGTTTATGTCTTCATACCAGAAAGGATAATAGGTTGGCAATAGAGGCACACTTCGAGAACCTGTACCCGCGGACCTCGCAATTAACATCAACATCTGAAGCGCATACGGAAGAGTTTAAATCTATACTGGTGCATGTCTGTTACCAATATCAGCGTGCTCAGGTAGCGCACAACACCTCGGTGAAGTATGAGCACATACAAGCCTGCTTAGAAATGAGATTTTGATTACTCGTCTAGATAAAGGCGCTGGTATTGTTAATCTAAACAGCGCAGACTACTTCAAGAAAATGGATGTTAGCAGATAAGACGACATTATGGAAGATGACGGGTGAGCGAAACGAAACAAAACAGATGGAAAATCGACTCTGCGACTGTCCCAGAAAGCTTAAGAATGGGGGTTATATCAGCGAATCGCTCTATGAACACCTACATCCCGTGGGCACGGTTATTCCAAGGCTCTACGGTCTTCCCAAAACGCACAAACCGAACTATCCTCTCCACCCAGTTTTGAACATGAGAAACTCTTCCTACCCCTCGATTCCTCGTTGATTGGTTGAGCCTGTTGGTAGACGTGTCACTGTACACGCTCTAAAGGACAGTTTTATTTGTCGATGTCGTGCGAGATGCTGATGTCACGAACCAAATCATATGCTCCCTCGAGGTAACATCGCTGCGACTTATAGCTATGTGGTCAATCTGTGACCAGCGCTTGCTTGATGATGGGGGGTGCCAAGTGGCGTACGGGCGTCCAGGATGATGAAAGTTGGTGCTGCAGAGGAATAGCTGATGACAGCACGCAGACTGAGCAGCCTCTCTCCGTTGGCTGATCGAACATCATCATATCTATGCGGTCTCCCGAGGTGACGCTCACATGGCACCAGACAACCGACACGCGCGTTGAAGTCTCTTGCTAAAACAATCATGTCTGTTTTAGGAGCCCTTAGGAGCAGCTCATGAAGGTTCTGGTAGAACTGGTCTTTGACTGTATCCGAACTAGTCAGTGGGCGCGTAGGCAGAGATCACGAAGAGAGCACGCTTTTCGACTCGACGTCTAACTTTACAATTGCCATGGAGCCTCATCGCACAAAGGCGACTATTGATCGAAATCCAGTCAATCAGAGCAGTCTCGGCTCTAGCACTGAGGACGATTCCAACAGCAGCTTGCCCATATGCGGCAGACTCGGCGTCACCAGAGACGGAGATGAAAGCAGGTGCGTGGGTGGAGCGGTGACGCCAGTCGGTAGACCGAGTTAGAGTCCTGAAATCGTTTTCCATTCAGTCAGCAGATATCAATTCCAAGGGTCTCTAGCGTGCGTGCAAGTCCAGCTTGCTGACCGATCTGCAGTAATGTGCGTGCTTTGAAGGCTGCATGTTTGAACCGCGTTTCGGGTTGCAGGAGCGAGGATGGGAGACTTTGGGACTGGCAGCTCTCTGTTGAGCCCTGTGTGGTTGAGTTGGCAGATGTCACGGGTACAGGTTCATCGGTGTAGGTGGGGTTGCTCGCCAAAGAGGAATCAGGTAAGATGGGTGTGAAGGTTACAAGGGAATAGTAGGTAAAATAGTGGCATGTGCCTGTGAAGTTGGCATAGTAGCATAAGCGAATAACATCCTAGAAGCAAGAGAGCATGTGAATGGTGGTAGTTGTAAGTTCATCTTCATCGGTAGGCGAGATACGAGGCCTAGGCCGATGTAGACAGTGTCGCTTAAACTCAAGCGAAACCTGATATGTAGCCTGGTGAACCGATCTGAACGAATCTGCTCAAAGGATACCATTCTCGACGAGCTAAAGTGCATACGTTCGACGCTGAGCGAAAATGGCTATCCAGAAAGTTTCATCAAGGCCAATATGGGGCGAAGGAGGGAGGCACCAACAGTCCTGACGGTGGAAAGGAAGCCCATCTTCCTACAGTTACCATACAATGGGGAAATCGCGGCGGAGATTCTATCCCGTCGTCTTCCACACACACTCAGGCGTGCCTTCCCAACAGCGAAGATGCAGATCCAGTTCACCAGCAGCCCAATGGTGAGAATAAACCACAAGGATAAGCTTCCTGTCCACGCCAATTCAATGTGTATTTACTCATTCTCTTGTTCTTGTGGAGCAGGATACATTGGTCGTACGACAAGACGCTTACCCGACAGGATGAAGAAGCACCATCCGGTCTGGCTGGGAACTGGAGGTCGCAAAATTACCTACTCTGCCATCTCCACGCATCTTGCGGACACGGGTCACGCCACCAAGTCGGTTGATTCCTTCAGTATCCTTCAATATCGAGCAAAGTACGTCCGTAAGCGGATATTATGTGCCGCAGAAGCCATTGCACTTCGGCTGTACGAACCACAGTTGTGCACTCGGAAAAGGCTCAATCAGGCATTAAATCTTACTTGGCCTGGACAGACTGTGGCTAAACCGTGCGAGCGCGCTGAGTCCACAGCGGTCACCTGACCGACGTTGCTTGCCGCTGGATGATAGTATAAACCGACTGGATGGCAACCCCCTCGGGTCCATGAACAAACTTTGGTTGTTATGTAATTGTATAAGCCTGAATATGAATTACCGAAAATGCGCGTTCGCTTATAGCGACTGCGGACCATAGCTGTTCGACTAAACTGAACCGTACTCAGGCAACCACCGTAGATCCGAAAAGGCACAGACGGCCGTTTCATTTTACTGGGACTTTTCAGTAGTGCATATCTACAATATCAACTCCACGAGCTCACTATTGTGTGCAAGCGAATCAAGCCACTGAACTATCTGTGATCGCAGCCATAACTAACTGCAACATATTGCGACCCTTCTCCAACTGCCATGTATGTTATGAATGTGCATAAAACAGGGTTGGCCCCCAATTAGGACTGTTTTTGCAAGTTACAAGCAATCGAGATGATATCTAAGTCTCTAAGGGAAAGATTCATTATCGGAGTAATAATTGGGCCTTTATCATTTTGAGAACGTTCATCGCAATTAGACGGACGATCATCGTTTTTCCGGATGTGCAGTCAGCTGTATGACTAAGTCTTGCGGCAATATATATTCGATTCGTTTTCCAAGCTGTTAGAAACGAGGTTTCATGACGCGGACGCTGTTCGATGGTGAAATAGTTCGCGGCGTGAACAGGGTCATAAGTAGCAAATACGACGGGAATCAAATTGCACCAATATATGACTCATCCTTACTCACAGGCTGTGAAGAAACCACACCTCCGAGGTTTCATAGCCGCCAATTCCAAATAAGTGATCTCAGTTTGATGCTATGAATATATTTGGGAGTGTGTGCTGGTATAGGTTGTGTGAAGTAGTGCCTAATCGGTAGCTGCGTCAAAGAAGCATATCGGCAAAGTAATCGTCAAACTCCTCATCCTGAGTCTTTTGCCCACCACTGTCCGCGGACTTCGTAACCCGCCAGATGTTTTCTTGATCAAGGTTCGCTTCTAAGGAGAGGGATTTGGCAATTTTGCTCGCCGGCTCAGTGGAATCCTCAGCCGACTCCTGGGTTGCTTCTGTGTTTGCTGTGGCGTCGGATGCGCTGAAATCCGTCACTCGTTGTCCCGTTACCTCACGCCGTCTGCAAACATATCAAGGAGTAAAGGAAGAACGCATCAATAATATACTCATCCAATTTTATGACACACAAAGACAAAAATGAGCGGTGGCCAACCAACCCTAAAGCCAAGGAACAGCTGCCCACGGTTTTATACAGCGTCATTTCGATAGCGGAGGTAACGGTAAGTGTAAGTCCGGTTACCAACATCGTTTCAACTATTACGGGTCTTAGGAGCACAGTACTCTATACAGTTACCGATAACCTTTTAAGCCCTGAGTGTCCCATAAATCTCACCTGTGTCGGTAGTTTAGTTTATCAGAGCATTCCGGACACAGCCGCAGTTTGACCAAAGCATTCCGACGCTCCCCACGCTCTTTGTAGGCGAAGTTCACTTCCCAACTGCGTAATCGACTGTCCGAGCCGGCGGAACATTTGACGTTGCCACAAGTAAACTGACCTACGTGTAGGATGGAAGAGAGCATGGCAAAGTGAAGGCAGGGCGGATGCATGGTCATGTATTGTGCAGCTTCGAACCAGGATTAATACAAGGACAATTATTTTCATGGTGTAGTGAGGGAGGAATTTGGATTAAATTTCGAAGGAGACCCGTTACAGCCACACTCGGTAATGTAGTTAATAGATACCCACAACAATACTCGGCTACCATTTCTTCCTTTAGGGAACCGCTAGCAGCGCGTGACTCTGTTCATACGAATACATGGTTAAGATCACCAGGAACAGAGGAGGATAAGAGACACAACCGCTGTGACCACGTAACTAGTTGTGTGATTGAGCACAATACTCGTCCGCTAGTACTTCACAGGTTTCCGACGTGCAGAAGCCAACGTTAGCCCCTCAGACGCAACCTCGGCTGCCGAGCCATCGTAGTCCGATGGCATTATAAGCTAGTTTGAGCAATTACTAGTTTTTAGAGTATTGACAGGCTGGGTTTGGACAAATTCCGGAAGAGATTCGTCACAGCTACAACACCTTGCATGGAACTAAACGCAACGAGAGCAAGTCATGATAGCCGTCGGCGCCCACTTATCAGGCTGTCCTCCTTGAGTGACTCGTAAACGTGCGTCATCAGCATCACCAATAAACCTTAGCTGAGGGCGATAGACACACCTCAGCTACTGTGCCACAGTACAAAAAGACAACATATTTTATATTACAGGATACTAAAGTTAGAAAAACAAGTAATACAATGTATGGAGCGTGGTGTCGTGGTTGGAATGGAAAGCTAAGCGGGAGGAAGTAGGACAGAGAAGCTCACAACACAAACGCCACTGTGGTCGGCTCTTTGCCATGGCAACAGGTATATCCAACCAAACGTGTTCACCGTGCTTGAGACCCCAACCCTGCAGTCGGAATGCACTGACCGACGCCGAGTTCGAAGTGAGAGCCTTCATTGCTTTAGACCAGGGGGTTCCCAACCTGGGGGTAAGTACCCCCAAAGGGGTAAAATGGCATTTTACGGGAGGTGAATATTGGTACGAGAATTGGGAGTTCAGTCAGTCGCAAAACAAATTCATCTGTAGCAAAACATGTCGCTAACTACCTATGCACTTTTGATTAGCCATCAGTGACCAGTCATTAGTCACTGCAACTAGATGACGCTTCTATCGGCTTCCACGTCTATCGTTGTTCTTTTCAGTTAGGCAGTCGTTCACCGGGTCGAATTATGGATTCGATTGTGAACTAGTATTGGAACATCAATCAAACGACCAGGTAAGGTAGCGCGCGATTGTTTACAAGTTAGAAGAGCCAAAAAGGGCGATTAGTGTTCGCGACGTATCGATACGGAGTGGTGATGGGAAGCTATTATGCAGGAATGACTTGGAAGGGAGGAACGCAACACGTGAGAAAACACTGATCAGGAATCATACACGAAAAGGTTATGTGCCTTGAATAAAGAGAACAGTAGGAGTTTGAAAGTGCACTGAAACACTGCGTTTGGGGTCACAACTAAGGCAGGAACAGCAGATGGGACGGATTCGTGTTGGGTTGATCACATCCATCTACAGTCGTTTTTGACAAAAAGCCATAGCAAATGAGTGATTTAATATCGATAATAAAGAGTTAATTTGCAGACGTTTATGACAATGTCACTTACATTAAATCACGAAAATATCCACATATATATGTAACACATAGCTACCTAATTTTTTGCAGGAACCACGTCGTCTGGACAAAGCGATCCTACAAAGAAGTTTTCTCTGCAATGGGGCTTCAACAACTATGTCGAGAAAAATGTTAAGAAGCCGCAGTGCATTTTGTGCAGCAAAGTGCTTACGGCGGAGAGCACGAAACCTAGCAAATTGAAAAACAACTTCCCACGAAGTCCCTCTTAGTTAGTATGAAAATATATTACATTATTCAAACGGAAAGAGGTTGCGCTAAAAATTTCGCGCCTGGATACATCGGGCTCCTTTTTCCAGCCAACTGAAGCTGGTCTTGAAGCTTCGTACTGCACTGCTCTACGAATCGCCAAAAACAAGAAACCGCATACCATAGGAGAGGATTTCGTCAAACCTTGCACAATGGATGCCGTGAAGCTCGTTCTTGAAGAGCAACATGCGAAGATATCACTTTCTAACAACACCATCAAAAGTCGTATCGAGGACATGAGCAAGAATATTTTGAACACGGTGCTCAACGAAATGAAGTCAAGTCCTTTCTTCGCAATACAGTTAGATGAGTCGATCGACGTCGCATCTTGTTCCCAGCTACTTGTCTATGTTCGGTACATAAAAGGCGACGGCTTCAAAGAAGAGTACTTGTTCTCAGAATCACCGAGCAAAACAACACGTGGCGAAGATGTGTTCCGAACAGTGAAGGAATTCGTCGAGGAAAAGGATCTACAGTGGTCGAAGTTGGTGGGTGTCTGTACAGACGTAGCACCATCCATGTTGGGCGTCCGTTCTAGATTTCAAACAATAGTCAAAAAATTTACTTTGCGCGCTACTTTTAGCCACCGCAACAAGCATTGTTATGCTTTAAGCAGTGAAAACTCTTTCACCTGCTTTACTAGAAGCACTAACTAAGGTAATGAAAATAGTAAACGTCGTCCGCGATAATGTGTGCGGTAGTGTGCAATCAATTTGGAGGCAAATTTGACCAGCTTTTATTGCACACAGAAATGATTTTGTTGTCAAGAGGCAGGGTGTCGCGCAGAGTGCTCGAGGTTGGAGAAGAAACTGCAATGTTCCTCGAATGGAAAGAGCTGCATAAGGGTTAGGGGAACGGGATACACATCATGATAACGGACAACGTATTTATTTCCAAAGTAGCATATCTTGCGTACGTTTTCGGAGAAATAAACGCGCTGAACCTCAGCTTGCAAGGAAATTTGATTAATATGTTAACTGCTCAGGATAGGGTTGCCAGTTTTCTTCGCAAATTAGAGCTTTACCAAAGCAGAGCTACGGTTGACGACGTGTCGATGTTTCAGAGCTAAAAATGGTGGTAGTTGAAAGAAATGAAAAATGCACATCCGCAGATGATATAACTTGCCAGTTGTCATTAATGGTGCGTTCTATCAGCAAATATTTTTCTGATTTAGAAAGTCGCCAAGTAAATTCGTGGGCGTTAAGACCCTTTTCAGTGGATAAAGACTTGATTCCAGATACTGAAATCAAAGTCAAAGCATAATTCCTAGGAATGCGCGAAAATAGCGCGAATTGAAAATAGATTTCAAGAGCACACAACTAGTAGCATTTTGGGCAAAGACAGGTGATGATTATCCATTGCTATCCGAAAGAGCATTGAGAATATTGACTCCATTCGCACCAACTTATAGATGTGAAAGTGGATTTTTGACAGTGGTGACAATGAAAACAAAAGCAGAATCGAATGAATGTTGAGCACGACTTACAATGTGCATTAGCCGAAAGGTTAAGAACCGCTAGTGTACAGCAACATGCGGAAAACATAAGTGTGATATCGTCAAAGTCGCATCCAGGACATCAGCAAGAATACTTTAGACGCGTTAGTTAATGAAAAGAAGTCATGCTTTTCTCCGCACTACACTCAAATGAGCGGACTGACGTTACGTCTTGTTCCAAGCTATTTGTTTATGTTCAGTGCATAAA
This sequence comes from Dicrocoelium dendriticum, assembly GCA_944474145.2. Classification (NCBI taxonomy): domain Eukaryota; kingdom Metazoa; phylum Platyhelminthes; class Trematoda; order Plagiorchiida; family Dicrocoeliidae; genus Dicrocoelium; species Dicrocoelium dendriticum. Next base: position 105,900,698 of record OX104069.1, read on the forward strand.
AAGGCGACGGCTTCAAAGAAAAGTGCTTGTTCTTGCGATGTGGATTAGCTGAAATCGCACCAAATACGCCAGAAACTGTTTATTCATCACCTCGATTTACTGAAAAATTACTCAGAAATGGGAGTCTTCTTTATAAGCATTATCGAAAGTAATTACACATAATATTCAATTTCCGTGCTTTAAAAGCAAAAAGTGCAATAGTTATTAATTAATTGGCTTTTGGGGAGTAGCTGCTTATGATGAACCCGCTTTGTGGGTAAGGGCCTCAAAATGGTTGGGAACCACTGCTCTAGACTAATCCATCACTTGGCCTACTCTCCTTCCATCTACACTCCGGTAGCGCAAACGGCGTACATCGCGAGAGTCGGTGTGCTGGCATGCGTAATACGTTGCCCAGCCACAGGAGCCTGCCTAGTGTGGGATATGACGGTGCTGAGCGGTTCACTGGCTCCTGCATACGCTCGATGTTCCCACCAGATATGAAGTAAACTGCGGTGGCGATTGTTGTACGTTACTATCCTCTTTGCTTCTTGATTTGATGGACCAGGTTTCACATCGTAAAGTACAGTCCAGCACATCCGGCTACTGACTAGGATTTAGTCTACCAGAGCAGCTTCAGCGCAGGAGCTAGGAACAATACTCACACCGATTTGACCGACATTCGAAACTGCAGTGAGAAAGTAGTGCCAGTGTGACATGAACTCGATTGTAGAGAGAGAGCAAAAATCTGGAGTCTTGCAGGCAAGTTTTCTATGAACAACCAGCGGTATGCCATAACGGCGATTGTCTGCCACGCGACCACCGCTAGTCGCGCGCGGGCTGACTATAACGCGATGCCAGTTGTTGTTGTGGAGTTTTCCGAGCTGGGCAACTTGATTGCAAACGTTTCCATTATTGGGTTTGCTTTCTACCAGCTCCTACTACCTGACTGCTACAAATCCTGCACTGAGGATGCCACCACGAATGGTGGTGAAAGCTTTGCAATCAAGTTGCCCAGCTCGGAGAACTCCACAACAACTGAACAAGCCTCCCGAGCTACCAATATTCCAAATGATTTCAATAACGCGAGGACGCCTACTCATACGCAGATTCGAACCTGCGACCTTACTGTCGCAAACCAGGCGCGGAGACCACTCAACCACCGGCATATGAACAGCAAATATCGATTGATATGGTCACTGGTGTTCGAGTAAGTGCTGCCTGTTGGTCAATCTGTAACAAAATGTGCACGTTGAAGCATGCTAGTCTCAGAGAGGATCAAGGGCTCTAAATAGAAGCGAATGAACTGACGTTGTCCGTTTGGCTGGACATGGACTTATCGACTGGGCCTGGGCGACGTCCTGCGATTGCGACTGAGTTGGAACTAGAAAACGAGCGACTGTTGAAGTAAGACGGGGGAGGGCAAAGAATTGAGAGATTGAAAACAGAGACGATAAAAGTGAAGTTGGAGTGGGATGATAAGGGTGAAAAAGCGTAAGAGGGGGAATAAGAAGACGGGATGGTCTGAGTGGTAGCATTCGCAATCCTATCCACTGTGCTCAAAGCAACAGATAGAGCGTCGTTGATTATCCTCTGCATCAAGAAATCGTTCGAAATGTTTTCATGGGGTTGCGTGGATAGGACACTGTCAAGCTGCCCATGCCTAGAGAGAAGTATGCTTAGGGTTCGCAATCAAAGCACTTGGTTCAGAAACCTAATCGCAAAGTAGCGGGAGTTGGTCAACAAACTACGGTGAGTCCGTTATAAAGAGATTAGATAAGGAGGACAAATACAATACACATCGTTTTGTTATTTCTCGCGCATGTTCATCAACAGCCCCCAGGAGTGTAACTCATTAAGTTCTCAAGGCAAATGATCATGTCGTGTGGAAATAATATGACGGAGTGGTGAAAGGAAAAGTGGATTCAGTGGGAGGTGCGTCAACACCAACGGCTTTCTAAAGATAATGTGCTGGATCTGAACGATAGTGACGCAACATATCAACCTGAATGCGGTCAGGATTATTCTGACTGGGGTGGAGCATGTTGCTTGTTATCACAAAGAGTGCACATACACAGACTTACCTTTACCAGCGATGACTTCCCGTTCTAGACGCCAGCGCATACCGAACTGGAGTTAGAAACGGAAGAAAACGGTGTACGAAAACGCTACAAGTCAACGGAGAGAGAGGCCTCGTCTAAAAGAGGAAAACGTAGCCCTAGGGACCACCTGTCAGACTGATCAATCCGAGCCAGGGGAATGAACGCAATTAAAGAAGGGGAGTGACTGTTGGGTGGTAGTAGAAGTGTGCACAGGTCCGAGAGGCAGGCTCATGGTCCGCACGCGAACCAAACTAGCACCGCCCGGTCGGCAAAGGTAAAGGACAGATCGTTGGCAAAACCCAATAACAGGCGAGGTAAGTAAGCTTAATAAATAATAAATGTGTCAGCTTATACGCCGTAACGGCGCTTCGCTGCCGTGCGACCACCACCAGTCGCGCGCGGGCTGAGTATACCGCGAGGACGCCCACCCCTACGCGGATTCGAACCGGTGACCTTATGGTTGGAAAGCAAACGTGCCGACCACTCGGCCACCGGCCGAGTGACTTGATGGTCAGAAGAAATTCGAACGAACGGTAGAGTAAATTCTCTGCATGGTACACTTCCGCATCATCGGTTTCCTAGTGTTTCTCACTGAACATGTTCTATAGCGGGCAAGGAGAGTTGGTATTGAGATGGTCATAACCAGCTCTAGCGAGACAACCACCACGCATTTGTAAGTATTGGGTGAACGGACTGGCCATTCTTTCCGAATCGTTTGGAACTCGAGCACATGATTTTCCACAGCGACGTAAGTCACTGAGCTACAGGCGACGGTAGTGAACCTTCACGATTCATTCCCAGTTGCGACATAACGTGAATCATCTTAAACAGTCGTACATTTTAAACTTACAAAGGACATAGCTGGCCTGCGTGTTCGCAACCATGAGATATGAAGGGCAGCACTCGATAATGATGAGCAGTTCGACCCATTAAATAAGCAACTTTAATTTAATACGTCGCGCTAGAGAACGCGTGTGCTAAATAGGCACACTTGCTACTGACAGAGACGAGTCTTCTTCCGTTTGTTGTAAAGCTCACGGAAGATGGTTACTGATAGAACAAGCCGTAAGCCAAGAAACTGAGACATGCTCAACAGTACATCAGCCATTTGAACTGATGCTTCCATGCCGTACAACCACGGTGACCTACGGAACGAAGAACAATAAGAGAGAGAAGGGGGACCCACCGTAAAACATTAATGCCTTAAACATTCAAGGTCAAGGCGCCTATACCATGAAACAACGATATACCGTCGTGCAAAAATAAGGCGGCATCGGTAAAATGGTTTTCTTGCAGCTTCCACTGGCTCGCTCCATTATCAGCCATTACCCCGCAGATATCTCAGCACTAAACATACTTTGAACAGGCGACCCGACTAAGAGACGACAGTAGATACGCCACTGGTGCCGACTGCGGGCTGTGCCTCCTAACATCTCGAGCCAAGCTGGGGTCAAGTGGACTCCAGCCCGGAAGGCGAGAAGTATTGACGACATTCTGTAGCCGGTGACCTCATTTTCCGCAGTCAAGTCAACTTTTGTCCAACTCGAGCCTTGCGCCACCCTATATCTGGCAAACAGAACAAAGCCCCCCTCCGTAAGCCGTGACCGAGCATACATAGTAGTGCCCAAGCTGATGCAGCTTGCTATCTGTTGCTCTAAGGGAGTAGCATGATTATCACTACCTAACACTCGCCAACTTACAACGTCGTTGTGGACACGCTAGTGTCATCCGACACCAGAAATGCTTCGTAGACAACGATGATCAAAAATTTCAAGGTGCCTCAGGTCCTCACACCGAATGGGCCGAGTGTCACTCTCATAGAGTAGCACGATTCTCAGTGTGGCCTTGTAAACATGAATTTCTAGATCGGTCAGAGAGATCGCAACTTCAGAAAAGCCATTGTAGCACCGACAGTTACGCACCCATCGCTGCTAAAGCGACCGTCAAGATAAGCGAATCGATAAAATACCTCGTAATCATTATACATGTTAGCTACAGGTGAAAAACACCTCGACTATTGTGCCACAATACAAAAGAAACGAGAAATGCATGAGACAGAGGTACGCCGGTTGAGTCACCGGTGCCAGATTGACATCGTTCCGGAGAAATAACAGCCGGTTATAGTGCAGCAAAATAGAGTTACATTATAACAAATCAGACCGTGGTTGGAGGGGGAGAGACAAAGCAACTCACAACACAAACGCCAATGAGCTCGGCTCCTAGCGATGTCAACAAGTGTATCCAGCCGAACGTGTTCACCGTCCTTTGGTCCCCAACCAGGGAGCCGAGGTTCTAACCGAGGCCAACTTCGAAGTAAGGGCCTTCATTCCTCTTGATCAAGTCATCGCTTGGCCAACCCTCTTCTTCCATCCGCACAACCGGCGAGCAAACAAAGCACGTCGCGGGCTGGCATGCGCAACACGTAGCCCAGTAATCGGAGCCTGGTGCGAGATGCAACGATGCTAAGTGGTTCGCTTCTTCTTTCTGCGCCACAAGCAAGGCGTCGAACACGCTCATTGCTCACACAGTGGTCCCACCAGATATGAGCCAAACTGCGAAGGCACCGGTGGTCGAACGTAACTAGCCTCTTCAGGTCCGCAGATCTAAGGGGGCCAGGTTTCACAACCGTACGGTAGGGTCGAACATACGGCTGCATCGTATGATGTACCCTTCAGGGCGAGAGTGATGTCGCGCCCGCGCCATAGGTGGTGAAGATTAGTAAAAGCGTCTCGAGCTTTTGATATACGGTTTGTAACCCCACCTTCAATTCCAACGGCGCTGTTACAACCACTTAGGTAGTTAAACTTTTGAACGACTTCTAGCTGATCCCCGCCCCCCAAGGGTCAGTACAGGAGGCGGTCCCTGCCAATCTTGGGGGAAAGTTTTGCACTTCGAGGGCGAAAAACATAGCCCGAAACCGCTGAAAGCCAGTGCTAATTTGTCCAGTGACACTTAACAATGGTGTGGGAGATTCTCCTAGTGAACACTCCATGATGGAGTCTACGACGAAGTTGAACCAAGGTGGGGATATTACACAACCCTAGCGAACGTCAGCTGTAATCAGAGAGATCCGAAAAATCACCTATTAGTTCAGGTGGATGCGGCACGCGTCGTGATTAGCCAGATATACCGCAGGACACGGTTTGCAAACTGCACAAGTGGGAAAATTGCTGAGTCGCTCAAGTTCTCGATGTGTGTACGCTTCTGTAGCATCACTACTGAGAAGCTGCCTCGTCGAAGTGGCGCTGCTCACGCAAGATGACTAGCTAGTTGCCACTTTAAGGTGGTTGCAATGTCCGATAGGCTCAATCTTGATTGCCTTTCCTTACAGCTTTAGCGGTTCACATTATGTTCTCTAGCTCCCATTTCTTGATGATTATTTAGCTGAGTCATCTCCCAGTTCATGAAGAGACAGCATTAGATCGCTACAACAGCACATTGGTGCGCTGCTTCTGTCCATCCTGATAAGTATCAGCGAAAAATAAGGGTTTCAAAGCATGCTAACACTACGGTTTTGGGTGGTTCGGCATCAGTCATACTGTCAGTGACAGGCCTCTTTCAACATGATGTGGTCGAAGAGTTAATGAGACAACTATTACTGCTACCACCGACTTTTTGTTGTAAGGCATCAGCGCTCAACTTTGAGAATACGTGTTAAGTTTCTGCTAATTTCTTTTACCATGAGGAAGTGGTTCGGATGTTCGGCTTGTTACGTTCACGTTGCAGGCCCGAACTCCTGCTCTTGTATGCGCGTTCGTACATCTCTGCAATATCCCAACCAGCGTGTAACCGTCTGCTGTTGCATGGCAGTGTTGGGAGAATCGGGTTAACGCAGGAATGTTACGCTTACGGTTCAAAGAAGACTTGACTGGCCGATATGGAATGAACAATTCAGCCGTTTCTGATCGATCGAAGCCCGAACAAACTCACAGTGATCTCGGTCTGAGTGGTCTGCACAGTAAGCTCCATTAAAGTCAATAATATACTTGTGCCCGAACCAATTAACTTTCCTGATTCGGGGGTCGGTTTCCTGCTGCTGATACTCACTCTCAAGGGTCGTTGCAGGGCAGCGTCCTGCCGACGCAACACCAGTTAAGCATCGGTAGGTAGCACTGGCAAACCACCGAGAACATTTTTGTGAGGTGACTACTGGCAACTAGATCAAGCAAACTTAGCAGTTCGGAGTGCGGCGATTTCGCAGAGTCGGCCAACTAAGTACGTAAGTACAGGTGCCTGGTTTATTATCAAAACCAATGTACTAGCAAATACAATCAGGACTACACGATGTGCACTCACAGCGAGAGACAAGCTTCTATATTGATAAAAGTTTTGGGACACATCAATTGGTGAGTGGACCGTTTGTTTAAGTAACCATCAACCAAACGAAACACTTGGATTCCAAGGTGAGAAAAGACATCATCATCATCACACACGTTAGCTAGAGATGAAAAACCCCTCGGCTACCGTGCCATAATACATTAGAAAAGAAAAAAGAAGACAGCTGAAAGACAAACCGACCTTGTTTTCCTTAAACCGTGTGAGGTCAACTAGGCAGTATTCTTTGTATAATTTGTCCCAATATCGCTTAGCGAGGCGCTCAGACCTAAGCAAAAGAGTAAAACGAAGCGGATAGTGATCATTCCCACTGAGTGAAGTATGACAGATGAAGTATCAAGCTTTAATTTGGAAATGTATTTGCAGATTACTACAGTCAAATCTTTGAACATAAGAAAACAACAAGAATAGTGATAAATCGATACGGTGGTTAGAGTAATTTGTAATCAAAAATAGGCTGTGGTTTCACAGTTTCAGTTGCGAACGAAGAAATACAACGGCCGAAACAACTGCACTAATTCAGCTCTCATAAGGTCAGGCGTGGGAGCTCGCGGATGTTATACCGTAAAACAAAAAATATTCGCAGGTACCCTAATCGCGTGAGTCGACATTAGTAAGAAGAAACGTTGTGCAGAAACAAATGAAAAGAGCTGGTAGCCACCTTTAAGCATGTTTAGGATGTTGGTTATGATGCGTGAAACCGATGCTTCATTAACATGCAATTACCATTAATCGCGCGTGCACTAGTAGGTACTGTGAGGGCGTCCATGTGGACGCAAGCTCGAACCGGCGACCTTTAGGGTTACTATATATATATTTATATTTTGCAACAGCCTATGAATAGACATTGAGGCATCAGAAACCATGGAACACAAAAGAAGGTAGAGAAATTGTAAAAGAAAACATAACACAACACATTAAAGTCCGTGGTTTCGTCAGAGGGCGAGATACTACCCGGTTGCCCAAGCCGAAGTAGGGTGTTGACTTAGGGGACACCACTCCGAGCCCTTTGCCGAATAGCCTGCCCGCAAGGCAGCGGAGCGAATTCAGGGAATCGCGCCCATTGGGAGCCGGTGATTGATTACTCAGTTCATACGCCTTTCGTTTGTTCCTTTGTCAAATAGGGGTCCAATGCTCCCCAAAATTACAGCATAAACTTGCTGGAATACAATGTTTCGCCAGGATGAAGCAAGGGGCAGTGATTTTATTTAGTGGCGAGTCACGTCCGCCACGTCACAGTGTTGTTAAACGGACATATGTGGCTTTTTATAGGGAGAACGCTTGCCAGGTGAAAACCTACCACGTCCTGGAACACTGCCGCCGAACCATTTGCTGGAACGGGAAAATCCCGAATCACCCAGCTGGCATCACGAGGAGATTGTTCGGCAAGCCAGACGCCTTGTCCCTTTGGTTACCAGCCGATGGAGTTGAAAATAACTACTTAGAGTGTAACGACAACATGAATATTCTCGTGAATTTAGGAGTAACATGCGGACGATGGTTGACGCAAAACGCGAGTGCTGGAGCGCAGAAACGAAGGCAATATTGAAGCGCATGGGAGAAAAGTATAGCAAAGGAGCACTCACCAATCTGTGGGCTCATCTTTTTCCGACCATAGGAAACGACCGTGTTCACGGATGACGTCAATATCTCGCCGATCAGTGGATCTTCAACGCGACGGGCAGATGAAACAAGATGTGGTCATCGATAAAGGACAAACACTCACTCGTCTCGCTTGAAATCGGCCCAAGAGCCGCCGTAGTATTGCAAATAATCATTAACTAGCTTGCGATGTCTGTCGTACTATAAAGATGCGGATATTGAGGAACAACAACGCATGAGATTTGAAGTGAAAATCAAACATCTCATCAAACTTAAGCCACCCGCTTAGAGAATCATTTTGGTGCTACTTTGAAGCGTTGATGACGCAGTTGTGTGTGTGTGTGGGCTACACAAGACAACCGCGCGACTGACTTGGACTATGCTGATGATATCGCCTTGCTCGGTGAAGACCCCACAAATTATGCATATCATTCCAAACCGCTTGGTGATGGTAAGTACCAAGTATGGCATGACATTCGTCCCATCGAAATGCAGGGCCCAACTCTAGGATTGGCATCCTGGCGTGCCATAGTGCTGATTCTTGAAAGCGCGCGGCTTGAACAAGCAGATAACTTCATCTACCTTGAGAGCTGAGTTCTTTCTGATAGCACTATTGAAAGAGATTCCTCTCCGTATCGCCAAATCTCGATCAGCTTTCGCTGATCTGAGACATCTGTGACGCCGTCGTGACGTTTCACTATCGGTAAAGAACAGGGTCTACAATGTTTATGTACGCGCGGTGGTGAATTCTGACCGATCCGTGCAAATGAACTGCATAGGAGTACGGCCTTTGAAAACGATTGTCTACAGAAAATAGCTAGTGTGTGGCGGGAACACCATGTTTGCAGTGTCAATGTTAGACGTCGCGTTTTTGGTAATCCGGGCCTACCTCTTGACAAGCTAATATCGCTGCGCCAACTGAGGTGGCTAGGTCACGTCTTACGCATGCAGTGCGAGCGTTTACCACGGCGCGCTCTATTCGCTCGCGCAGGGCAGTGGAAGAAATCGCTCGGTAGCCAACAATTAACACAGTGACAAAACGTCAAGCGCTGATTTCCCGCCTGGCTTTTGTCGGCGCCGTACGTCTTCCGGGCTGGAAAGTTGGAGATGAAGATCATCGTTAGTTGGAGACTAGAGAACATGGCGCGTAATCGGGACCAAAGGAAGGGTTGCATGAGTCTACGCATTGAGGAACACTTCACGAACTATACGCGCTAACGACGGTTCTATATATGACATGCACAAGGTGATGTGATACCGAAAATCGAGAAAAAATGTGAACCCCCTGATCTCAAAACTTGAAAGACCGGAAGGACCAACAGAAGTCAGGTTAGTGACATTTGGTTAATAAGGTGCCTCTCAAAAATAGAAAGCAAAAGGCCCCAGCAACTGAACTCATCCAACTGTGGATTTATACTCAACACGTAGGTCAAAGTCACCTCTCACAGTTGGGTTTTCGAGGCAAATCGGTGTTGAACAGTGTGGCACAGATACATCTCTTCCGATGAATGTTTGTGCATAAGCACTATGAGTCACCATCTGGTTTGGTTAACAGACGGTGTCGGCGTCTGATTAGGCCACTGAATGAGAAATGCTGAAATGAGCTAGCTGACGTTCAAAGAAACAGACGGTAAAGCCGATCCTTTGAACTTAAGTAGGCTACACGCTAGATAGATCATCCTGTTCGACTTTCTATAGACCACCTATCTCGTGTATTATTCCTCTACCAATACTATGTTTGGATATGTGAAAGTTCAGAGTGAAAACCCGGTAGCATGGAAGAGATTTGGGAAAACAGTTGAAGGTCTATCCAGCGTTTCAGATTGACGCTTCGCTGCCATGTAACCACACAGGCATTTCTACGCATGCTGCAGGAGCAAGGATTCGAACACAAGGCACAAAGTTTACGAGCCAACCACCATAAAATCTGCAGATCTGCAGGATAGGCAAAAGCAGTAGTTGTTGACTCTTTCCGACATTGATCATCAGTGGTACACCGGAACCTGCCATACAAATACCAGTGGTTGCATGTGAGATTTGGTACTTCGAAGACACCCGCATCCACGCGGGTCCGCATGAGTGACCCGTGGACTAAAAGCTGGACGTCTGAACCATCTGCCAACATCTGAGTGTGACGGAGTCATGAAGCCGATGGCATCTTTGCGCTTCACTCGGTGATCTAGCAAACGCAAGATTTCATACCATTTACTTTGATGTCTTTTTGTTTAGCCATATGCTTTTCACTTTCTATGGTGGTAAGGAATCATAATTTTATGACAATGATTCACGGTGACCAGACAGATCGCACTAGAATAAGAATCGAAACGAATCCCAAACACCTGTAAGGATTTGTGTGAAGAATTGCTGGAATCCTGCGAGTTGCCGCAGCAGGTGGAACTCATAACTTCACAGAACACTAAAGGCTCTATGGATTGTATTTAACAACTGTGTGGTTGTTTGGAAATAAAATTCCGACTAGCCTGTATGATACGTGGCAAAAAAGCACTGGGGTGGTAATAACCAAGCATTATACCTGCGCAACAGACGAATGGATCGGAAGTAGAGCAGAGATGGTTACCTAACTTTTGGTCATCATTCAGTATAGGGATGGTGCAAGGGCTGAATGATTGCAAGTTTGCTCTTAATCTGAAGTACCAACAAGCAGCATTAATATATAAAAGCAAACAGCTCAAAAGATGAAGACGACATACTGCTGTCTGCAGTCCCCTCAAATATAACACATAAACGCGAGTGTACGGCCAAAACAGTCTAATAAACAACCGTTGACCTTGATCATATGTGGCAGGAAGGATACAGCATCCAAACTGAGTAGGTGAGAACGCACAGCGGCGTTGTGAGTTCTAGAAAACGCATTGCGTTGAGGTATGGAATGCGGTACCTTCTCTGTTCTTCATCAAGCACAGATTTGACATCGCCATAAGCGGGGAAACGCGGTTTCTTTGGTTTGGCTATTAACTCTGGGTCCTTTAAAGGATGCAGCTCGGAAGATCTGTTAAAAATTGACGATTTGTGCGATAAATATCAAGAGATTTGCACGCACCCAATCTCACTCCGCTCATCGAGCTGGCTACTCGTTTCGGATTCATAGTCGGAAATGTAGTCAGTGGCTTGAAAGAACTTCACAGTTTGGAGAAGCAAGTGTGTTGTTCACAAAATCTCATCAAACCTTTGGAGGGTTTCCAAAAGCCATTGCAACAGATGTTATCGAAAGTCAGAAAGGCTTCCTAAAACGAGAAGATAGGTACAGTGGGGTAACAATACCAGTGGATTTTTCATTCCTCATTAAAACACGTACAACGAAAGTGAGCAGTCGTTTGTCACAAAAATAAATGAAGGGTAATAATTGTATGTAGCGAAGCTGTTGGGTACCAGAAAAACGCAAAGTGGCCTTAGCACACACGAGCGTGTGGTCCGAAGTAAAGTATGTAATTCAGATTGATCTGCAGTTCATTATGCAGCCTCGGTGGCGATGACTGTCGGCGATATGGTTCATCCGCATTCACGACTGACGATGTGACGGACTTCAGGTGGCTCGCTGGTGCTAAGACTGTTGATAAACAGGCTGTGATCAGCACAGGGCTGAAGTATGTCAATCAATCATCAACAGCAATACATTTGCCATTTGAAATGATGCTTCGCTGCCATACAACCATGATGATCCATGAAATAAAAACTAATAAGAGGAAGAGGAAGGGGGACCTACCTGAAAACCTTAGTACCCTAAGCAAACATTCTGGGTCAATGCGCTTACACCTTGTGTAGTATGGGATCCTGCGAGTATCAAGGTCATGTTGATCGCAGAGCTAACGTACATCTACTACGGTGTTGTCGACCTATGCGTCTAAGTATTCGGTAAGCCAGCATAGCAAACAAGCTAATTTTCGATGATTCACCAACAACTTCATATAGTTAGGATAAAACAAAGCGGTAGAAATACTATGAGGAGCTTCAGTAATATATAGGTAATCCCGGCGACATTCGCTCAGGAATGATGTAGGTGAACCTGAAATCATTTTCAGAGCCTGTTTGACCTGTGGAACATGATGGGACGAATGTGGGGCATGATGGAACTATTTGGAAGATGCGCCTCGTACTATGAGGCACCTGTCACATAGGGTTTGTGAGCACATCCCGAAGTCATTTCACAGAGGTGAAGCGAGGTGTTCTAATAGCTCAAGCATCATCATCATCAATACACGTTAGCTGGAGGTAGAAAGCACCTCAGCTATCGTGTCGCAATACAAAAGAGATGAAAGGAAAACAGTGACACGTTCGTTGAGTCCCCAGTAACGGATGGACATTGCTCAGGAGAGCTAACAGCTGGCTGCCGTAAAAGAGAGTTATATTATGCATAACAAGTGAGATCGTGATTGGAGGGGGACGCTATGCACAAAGGAACTCACAACACAAACGCCATTGGGGCCGGCTCCAAGCCATATCCGCAAGTGTGTCCAACCAAACGTGTTCACCGTCCTTAGGACCCCAGCCAGGCAGTCGGGATGCACCAACCGACGCCAACTTCGAAATGAGAGTTTTCATCTCTCTCGACCAAGTCTTCACTTGGCCTCCCCTCCTCCGCTTCCAATCGCACCCACAACGCGCAAACAATGCATGTCGCGGGAGCCGGTGTGCTGGCATGCGCAACACGTGGCCCAGCCATCGGAGCCTGGTGCGTGATATAATCGTGCTGAGCGGTTCACTCGCTCTTCCTGCACCAAATACGCGACGTCAAACACGCTCATTGCTCACGCAGTGCTCTCACCAGACATGAGCTAAGCTGCGAAGGCAGCGATGATCGAACATGACGAGCCACTTTATGTCTGTCGACCTGATGGGCCAGGTTTCACAACCATATATAGGAGAGTGGAACGGACGGCTGCGTTGCAAACTCTGCCCTTCAGGGCGAGAGTAATGTCGCCTCTGTGCCACAGGTGGCGGAGATTGGCAAGAGCACCTCGAGCTTTTGGTATACGGTTCGTAACCTCATCTTCAATCCCACGGGTGCTAATATAGCTGCCCAGGTACTTGAATTCCTGAACGACTTCTAGCAGATCAACCCTGCGTTAGCGCAGGGTTGGGTTCCTGCCAATCTTGGAGAAGTACATTGCATTTCGATGGAGCAAAGCATAGCCCAAAACGATTGACAGTCAGTGCTAATCGGTCCAGTGCTGTTTGGCATGTTTGGGAGCTGTCAAGGATTAGGGCAATATCGTTCGCATACTCCAAGTCAAGAAGTCTAATAGCTCAATCACATCGCACCTACTCGAGTCCGGTCACGCAGGCTCCGAAAACGATTTTAGTTATTTACTCCATTTCCGATTGCTTGCCATGCGAATTCCAGAAATAACCAGATATTATGTGAATGTGAAAGTTAAAACGACATTGCGGTTTGTCCACGAGATCGTGGCCGCCGCACCGCAATCTGTACGGGAGATAGATGATCGCGGTAGATCAAGTCCTCATGAATCGATTGTGCGTACAAAGTGGGAAGGGGGTAATGAAAACGAGTCGACATTGCTTTGGCCACTGAAATTATGCAGCATTTAGTCAGTTTGGAGCAGACTACTACTCCCACGCAATAGGTTGAGTGGAAAGTATTTGGGATAACAGCCGAGTGAGTAGCTTCGACCAAATGTGTGACGATGACAGTTGCACAGGTTTTATTAAATGCACGACCAAGCCACTTCTGGTGATAGTATCAGACGCGTTCAGCTGAACGTCTTGTGATGCAGTCTATGTAGTTGGTCCCACAAGAACAAGTAAACTGGTACAAACAAAAGGTGGCATCCACCGATAATTTGTTCCCTAGCTGTAGAGACAACATGAATGTGTACGCGAAGAAAATCCGTAGCTATGCGGCTAATTAAGTATTACTGTATGTGTACTTCAGCTGATAAGCGATAATATTTCAAGTATGTTTACGAAGGCATTTAGAACTTCAAACCGTTTTATTGTGCTCATTCACTGACGTTTATATCAACGTGTCATTGCGTTACCCCACAACGTTCGTTTACCATCACTGTCCCAGCGTTCGGACTACAGTTCCACTTTGGCGTTAATGCTGTTACTTTCCTTACTCTCTAAGTGTCTGATTGGTTCCATAATACTTTTAACTACTTTCCTGTTTGGAATGTTTAAATTTGACCGGAAAGCGAATGTGCTCTACTGATGTTCAGTCTCTTTTCACCAACATCTCTTTGAATGAGACTGTTGATTACTTAGGTGAGTTTATATCAACACAACGTTCAACTACGGCTACCTACGGAATTGTTGAAAAATATGATTTTGTTGTGCACACGAACCTCAAGTTTTACTTTTAAGGGAAAGCTTATCGGCAGATTGATGGTGTGGCGATGGATAGCCCACTAGATCCGTTATTGGCGGATGTATCTATGGGTAGGATTGAAGAAAAAGCAGATTACATCATACGCTCAGCCACTCTATACCAGCGTTATGTTGATGACATATTGCTAATCATGGACTCCGGAGTGAACATCGCGCATGCGACGTAGACTAAACAAAATGCATCCAAACACTACGCTGACGCGTGACGATGAGCGGAAGGATTGCCTTCCGTATCTAGACGTGCTGATTTCACGACGGACAGATGGTTCCATCAGGAGGGCTGTCTACAGAAGCCAACCTGGACTAGCCAATAGTTGCAATTTACGAGTTTTTTTCTAATCCAACACAAACACTCTTAGCCAGGCGCTTTTTCATCGGGCCAACATGATTTGTACCCCCAAAAACCATAGAAGCAGAAAGGAACTTGCTACCTAACACGCCACAATCCAACGGTTATCCGTTAAAGTTTATTGAGCGCCTTATAATTCGAGTAGTCTAAAGCCGATGTTGTAGATCTAAATCTACCCCATAAGCTGCGTCGTTTGTTCATAAGGATCTTTAACTCTTGAGCAATCTAAGGAAGGCCCTTAGAAAACTGTTTCGGTTCACAGATAGGGACTACTTGACCAATGAGTGACATTACTTTTAAGTACACAAGGTCCCAGGTACTGTCAACATCTAGGTGCTCGGGAATGCTACAGTCAAAAGTACTTGCAGCAACTATCAGACAGTATGGGTCCGCACGCCATAAATTCTGACGGTATATATTACGGTCATGAATGGTGAGAGGGCGTGTCTATTCAAACGAAACCACACAATGATCACTTTTGCCATTAGGTTGTAGTACAATCAGGGAGGAGACATCTGAGCAGGTCTGAGAAAGTATGATGTCTAAAATGTGTGGACCCTGGCCTGGATACTTTCTAATGGGCGCTGCAACGTGATGGAGCAAATGACAACCAAGAATAGTTTCGAAGAGAAGTAGGCAGCAGTCTATCAAATAGCCAGAGTCAAACATAATCATGGAAATCAATAAAAGACAGGTTTAACACCGTATCCCGTCGCAATGAGACTGGACCTTAACGTGGTGCGACGGTTTGCGTACCTCACTGATCCATTGAGCTATACTCGGTGATGCCTCCGAGCATCTTGAGAGCTACTCCTACCAGGCTGGTCAATGGTGAGAGGTCAGACAAACTCAGTCTCCTGGTCCTCCAGGTTGGGGGTTTGAAATGGGATGGCGTCCATTTCTGTAAAACTAAATCACTGCCACCCCGCTGCCTTGCGGACAGGATTTTGAGCCAAAGGCTTTGGATGAGGACCCTAATCGTTCTCCTGTCTAGGTCTGGGCGCCCTGGCAGTATCCCAGCCCACATACAACCATGACATCTTCTTCAAACATAAACTTCATCCTGCATCGGCCGTCGCGCAGATTATCAAGGGTCGCCTTATCTGCTGCATACAGCAGGGCGGATAAGCGAAAGCATGCTACTGCTGGCGCCTCCCTTCTTTCTTTTCCACCTTTTTCTCTTACTCCCATCCCGACCCCCATTACTAACCTTCTATAATTCCCAGCTTAATTGATAGCAACCGAAGTGCTACCAAAGTAGTACCATCTGCAGCCACCATCCCACAGCACCTATCGGACGCCTATCGGCAAAAGTCCCTTATAAGGCCACGCTGTCCCGTTTCTATGGCGACATTCAACGTCCGCACTCTAAGACAAACAGGTCAGCAGGCTGCACTCGCACGCACCTTGGACACACTGGGTGTTGATGTGTGTTGTGTGTCCGAAACTAGGATTAACGACCCTAACGGGGTTATTGAATTGACTGCACCCGGCTTATCCTCTCGTTATTGGTTGCACGCATCCGGAGACGCCGATGCGGCACTCACGGGTCAAGCTGGTGTAGGTATCATTCTCAGCTCCAAGGCTGAGTCATCGTTGGTTGATTGGATTCCGGCGAACAGCCGTTTATGTGCAGCCCGTTTGACGACATCAGCTAAGGTGAATTCGCGAAGTAAAACAAAACGCTGTTTGTTTGTGATCTCCGTTTATGCTCCCACGGACTGCAGTTCTAATGCAGCCAAGGACACTTTCTATCACGAACTGAACACGCTGCTACGCAGTGCTACTAGTTCAGATATTATAATACTTGCAGGGGATATGAACGCACAAGTAGGGCGTCTGAGCTCTTCAGAAGCTCAGCTGGGTGGTAAGTATGGACTTAACTCCGAACGGACTGACAACCGCGAGCGTCTGCTACAACTGTGTGCGGAGCACCAGTTGTTTCTTACTAGCACTGCTTTTAGACACAGTGGACGCTGAAGTGCCACTTGGCGTCCACCTGTAGCTGGCCAGCGATGGACCCAAATTGACCACATAGCTATAAGTTATAGGTGGCTCGGTTCCATTCTGGATTGCCGCTCGTACTGGAGTACCTGTGTCGACTCTGACCATGCCTTGGTGCGCTGTCGTTTCTCCATGAACTTTACCGGATGGCGCACAAAGCGTCTCCCCCGATTGGCAACGGAGAAATTGTCCCAGCCCTCTGTCAGGCAAGCCTATCAAGAAGCACTGCATAGCGAACTCTCGCTGTCTTGTCCTAATGATACTGAACTTCAGTGGAATAGGATCTCTGCCGCCATGCACGACGCAGGAGCATCTGCTTGTGGTACTATCAGTCGTCACCGCACCAGTCACTGGATATCCGAGAGGTCGGTGTACCTGTTGGAAGCTAGAAGGCACCTCCCGGCTGGTTCTGAACACAATGTGAACAGACGGGCTATTAGGCGTGAACTAAAGCGGAGCCTACGTGCTGACAAGGAAGCCTGGTGGACCAGTCGGGCTCAAGCAATGGAGGAGGCAGGAGCAGTAGGCAATTACCGCAAGCTCTTCCAGCTAATCCGCACCACTGGTCCCAGAAAACCAGGCGTCAGTGAGACAATCAGAGACAGCGCCGGTGCGCTGATACACAATAAGGAGTGCCGTATGGCTCGTTGGGCTGAACACTTTGAAGATCAGTTCAGCTGGCCCCCTGCTCCCGGACCTCTTCCTACTCAGGTGATGCAGGACGAGCCATGGACGGTTAGTTTAGAGCCTCCGTGGGAGGCCGAGGTCCGAAACGCGATCACAGCCTTCAATCGTTTTCGTGCCGCTGGCCCGGATTCCCTCCCACCTGCACTATTTAAGGATGGAGGTGAGGTCCTCTGCAAAACACTGACCTCCATATTCGAACGTATCTGGAACGAAGAGAGTGTGCCGGCTAATGGGAGCGAATCGATTATAGTGGCAACATACGAGAAGGGCAGTCGCACAGACTGTGCGAACCACAGGGGTATTAGCCTAACGCCAGTTGTGACAAAATTACTGGCCTCGATTATCGTTCGTCGCCTCACTGCAGAACGGGAATCTCGGATAAGGGAAGAGCAGGCCGGTTTTCGCCCAGGACGGGGCTGTATAGACCATATATTTACTTTGCGGCAGGTGCTAGAGCAGCGCCACGCATACCGCAGACCGACAATAGCTGTGTACTTCGATTTCAAGAGTGCGTTCGATTCGGTCGATTGATCGATTCTGTTCGAATTACTTGCTCGAAAAGGTGTTCCCACGAAATATGTGAACATCCTTCTTGCTCTATACTCGAACACTTCAGGCCGCGTCAGGGTCTATGGTGTCCTATCGGATAGCTTTTCGACTACAAGTGGCGTTCGTCAGGGTTGTCCGATTTCCCCATTTTTGTTCAATTTCGTCGTGGATTCTATCATGGAGTGTTCCCTTGCGGAATCTCACGATGTATGCGTTGAAGTGCTGCCTGGTGAATGGTTAGTTGATCTAGATTATGCGGACGATATCGTCTTGCTTTTCGACAATGTTGAGGCGGCACAATCAACCCTGAATAGCCTATCAAGAGTGGTCCCATTATTTAGTATGCACTTCGCACCTTCAAAGTGCAAAGTGTTGCTGCAGGACCACCAGCCACTCGATGACCCCTTGACGCTTGCTAACGAGGAACTCGAGGTGGTTGATCAATTCACTTATCTTGGAAGCTGCATCAGCAATGATGGGCGCATAGAAACTGACGTGAGCTCACGCATTGCAAAGACCAGAGCTGCCTTTTTGAACATGCGTCATCCTTGGCGACAGAAGGGAGTTTCCCTCCGTCTGAAAGGCCGGGTATATAAGGCCACAGTGAGGGCCGTTCTGCTCTATGGTAGTGAGACTTGGCCCCTTCGGTCTGAAGATCTGATGCGCCTTCAAGTCTTTGGTCATCGTTGTTTGCGAAGCATTGTTAGTGTCGGATGGCACCAGCGTGTCCGCAACGATGATGTGAGTAGGCGAGTACTAGGTGGTGATAATCATGCTAGCTCTCGGGAACAACAGATAGCACTGAATAAGTTGCGTTGGCTCGGGCACGTGCTACGCATGCCTGATCACCGCTTACCTAGGAGGGCCTTGTTCAGTCAACCAGGTGTAGGATGGTGCAAGGCTCGAGGTGGACAGAAGTTGACTTGGCAGCGGGAAATGAAGTCACTGACGACCAAACTGGGTGCCGTTGGTCCGTCTCGCCTTCCGGATTGGAGTCCGCGTGACTTACCTTGTGCTTGGCTCGAGACTTTACAGGACATGGCTCGCAACCGACACCAGTGGCGCGTCTGCTGCCGTCTCCTAATCGGATTGTCTGTTTAAAATGTGTTTGGTGCTGAGTTATCTGCGGGGTAATGGCTGATTATGACGCGTGGCAGTGAAAGCCGCAAGGAAGCTGTCTCGCCGATGCCGCCTTATCTTTGCACGATAGCCAGCTGTTTGTGACGGTATGTTGTCTACACAAGGTGTAGGCGCCTTGACCCTGAATGTTTGCTTAGGGCATTAAGATTTTCAGGTAAGTCCCCCTTCTCTCCCTCTTCTTATTCTTTATTTCATAGGTCCTCATGGTTGTATGGCAGCGAAGCATCAGTTCAAATGGCTGATGTACTGCTGTTGATGATGATGATGATGATTAACACCGTATCATCATCATAGCACATCAACTGAAGGTGAGCAACACACTACAGCTATTGTGTCGCAATAAAAGACAAAAACAGTGCATTTCTGTTATTCTGCACACGCCATTTTTACTCTTCTTGTCGTTTCCAATCATTAGGCATCCAAATCTGAACAACTGTGTACGTAGATCCTGCACTGGTTCCGATTACTAGCCATATTCTGAATTGTTTCCAGCCAACCTAGGCAAACGTGTGGATTCAAAGGTAGCAAGACGTGAAGTCAACGATTTCATTTGCTGTCGCCAGGAGGATGGTGGTGCCAGCTGTAGGCCGCAACGGCGTTTCGCTGTCGTGCGACCACCACCAATCGCACGTGAGCTGAGTATACCGCGAGGACGCCCGCCCCTACGCGGATTCGAACCGGTGACCTAATGATTGCAAGCCAGGCGTGCAGACCACTCGGCCACCGGCTGACAGGGGGTGGTGGACCACCGCGTGGTTTCTTCCAGTTGAGTTCTACATGAGCAAGTAGATCGTGACAGGGCAAACGCTCAGCTGACATACGCAGGACGTAACCAAACCATCACAACTGGCGCAATAAAACCAGCATGCTGAAGAAGATACTCGCATTCCCTAAGACAAGACGTCTGACTTCATCGTTGCAGATGTTGTTGTTGCCACCAGACACGAGCAATTCTTCTCAAGCAACCGTTGTCAAAGGCTGAGAGACGAGATATATCGTCTACGCGAAGTGGCCATGACTCGCTTCTATATAGCAACGCTGCCCGAACGGTGACATTGTAAACACGACCTTTTACCAAGAAGGAGACATCCCGACGACGCCACAATTGCTATAGGTTGATAAATGCGGACCGAGCTTTGGCGATGCGAAGAGACACTTCCTTTCCAATGTATCACCAGCAGACATACAGCTGCCCAGGTAGACAAAGCTTTCCACATGTTCGAGCTGTGTATCTTCAATAGGGAGCATGGGAGTGGTTGAGTGCTAATCCTGAAGCAGCACTTTATACTTTGTCAAGGCAAAGCAAATTCCGTACCTAGGTGCCTCAATCGCCAAACGGTCTAGAATGGTTTGCATAATAGGCGAGTCGTCGCCAAGTAAGGCGATATCATCGGCACAAGCTGCGTCGATCGCTCGCTTACACGGTAGTAGCTGTAGACCAAAATATTGGTAACCGTCTAGAACTCTCGACAGGACGTCTTCAATCGCAAAAATGAAGAGCAACGGGGACATAGGGCAGTCTTGTCGTACACCGCTACTGACGAAAGCTTGCCATACACTCTCACTCTGCAGAAGATGTGGAAATACAGTATGCTTAAAATGGCAGTGTACTTTTGTGGAACACCTTTCCTTAACAAACAACGCGATAGTGCAGGTCGATCAACCGAGTCGAATGCGGCACGGGTTTAAAGGAATGCAACGATGGTAAAGGTGGCGGTGTTCTAGGATTTGGCGGAGTGTGAATATCTGATCCACACCCCCACGGCCAGGTCGGAAGCCAGCTTGATCTTCCCAGTACTGCTATTCGCGAATGGGAGATAGTCTACGGAGTAGAATGGATGCCAACAGCTTGGAGGCAACCAAATGAGACTATAGTCTCACTCGGCCCTACCTCTTTCTCAAGAAACAAGGTGACTTGAAAACTGGGGGTGCATATGGTGTAAGAGTTTCCCAGTGGCAATAAAGAGAACGAATAAGCAAAAGCACCCACCTCCACTTTGGCACCCAGGACGGTCTTTCCTGTATCCTGAGAATTCAGTTAGGAGACAATAGTTTATTCTATCATTCAAAGAAAACCATGTCTCCCTACTCGCAACCACAACTACACCTCTGCATCTCAAAGCTAGCTCCCCGTACTTATTCCTTAAGGTACAAGTATACGTGCACCATACATTTATTGGTGCCTGCCGCAGTCTCTTTCTGTCCCCAAATGTGCTTTTAAAGTTCCCCTTGGGCGCAGACCCGAGGAGACAGCTCGTTTTTTGGCTCGCGTGTAACAGGAGTAGCTGGGGAAAAAACATGGTTCTGTGGAGACCGTACACGGCTGTGAGTTGGTATTTAAATCACATCCGGCTGTTATGGTGACTCGGGTCTCAAGTTGATTTTCCTTTTAAGCGTAATAATTTTGACCTCATTAACCACAGACCTCTCAGTTGCACTTGACTGGGATGACTTTAGTTTCTTAGGAACGTCATCGGGGAGCGCTTCCCTACGCCCAGTAACTGGATCAATCGCAGTTCCTGTTGAATTCATTTCTGTTTCCTCTGAGTTGGAAGCAGTGGCCGTGCTCAATCGCTTACATACAACCTGAATTCCCTTAAGCAGGGAGTTCGGGACCACACTACTCTTCGACATATCATTGGAATCACTCGAAGAAGGTACTCTTTGAGTAGCCTCCAAAAGGTCGAAGTCTGCTGCAGCCGTGTTCCGTAGAGAGATAGAAGCGACCATCTGGGGAGAGTGAACCACACGTAGCATATTGTTGACACCGAGGATGTGATTGAAATGCTGGTTCACTGGTACAACAGGGCTGATTTTCACGTTGCGTGACGGTACTAATGAGGTGAATTGGGCGCGTGAGGCGAACGTATTTAGGGTCACCTGATAACGACCATTTGTGAGACCAGCTAATAGACCCGCTCGGTTAAGAAGATCCCGGTATACCAGGTTTCTGAACTTTACTAAGATCGGCCTTGTAAGGCCTTCCTGGTGCAAAGCGCTTACTTTTTTCCAACTACAAACTCGATGGGTCCTTTAGATACCAACGGAAGGCGATATATCAACGGTACGTAGTATATGGTGAACACGTGTCCTAACAAATCACGCCGTCTTAGCCTCTTGTATTACCAGCTCTTTCCGATTGTAAATAAGCATATTCCTCTGCCTTCCCATAGCAATTTCAGTATTACGTACATCCTGCCCCAAGTGTGAGTACATTCCATCAACTTTTGCTCAAAGCTCTTAGATGACAAAGCCTGTTCTCAGATCATCCTTTCTGCCATGCTGAGCTCATTTATATCTTCCACTTCCGAGGCCGTTTGCCTCTGTGGCATGATGAGGCTGAATCAGAAGTTCTGAATTCAGGAAACGCAAGAAAGTGCTCGCCAAACACACAATAGAAACAAACCCACTTCAAGTTAAGGTAAAGTGAATATATCACAATCGACTCCTCATCCAACCGTGAACAAACATTGTGGTATCATAGTAAGCACCTGTCACACTACCTGTCACACACTTGTAGCTATGCTCGCCACAATAATAAGTGTCTGTTGACTCCATGACCAACGCAGAGAAACAGAAAATACACGAGAAGTACTACGTTCGGAGCTAATTAAATAAGGTGAAACACTACAACGAGAGTACTAGAAATGCAGAGTATTAAAAAATATATAACAACAGATAAAGAAGGAAAAACGTTGTTGGCCAATGATACCAGAATTGGAGTGAGCTCAGGGGTATGAAAATATGGTACAATCCTGTTCTTGGTTTACTTCCTATAAAGCGGTAAGCAAAGTAACTCAAATGTCGAAGTGCACGTAGAGAGTCCTGGTTTGCTTGCCGGTAAAAGAAACAGATCGCTCGTTAGGCGAGAGCCTATCTTGATAGGACAAGGTCGCGCCGAGACCGTTCGTCGAACAAGTTCAAGTGGGACTGGAAAGATAGGATTATCCCGTGAGTGTCCCTTCTTCAGCCGGTAGTCGAACCAGGAGTTGGCGGACTTTGAAATACTGATGGACCTAAAACAAAGACAGCATCACACTTTGTTCAACCAATTAATGTCCACGTATTCCGCCCTAGCAGTCCCTGCTGGGTCGACTACGTGAGCTAATAAAGAGAAAACAGTAAAAGCTGAATAAAAAAGAAAGAGAAAAGAGCTAAGCAAGCAGAATACCAACATATTTGAGTCACTAAGAAACGAACTGAAAGCTGGTGTCAGTTAAAAAGGAAAGGTCTGGTGTTGCCACCCAAGAGTATCAAGCTGACGCGCAAAACCATTAACCGTACGTTTCCTAACCACATGATCTGGAACGAATCCCAGCGATTTATAACGCGGCGCGACAGAAGAGTATCCATCCTAATCCTATCAGACCGTGGTTTATGCAGTTTCAGCGGGTGACCGCGGAGACTAATTAGCCCTAACAAGTCCGGGCCAATCTTAGCCGTCAAAATACGATAAGTGAGAATCAAGTCCCTTTTTATCCTTCGGTAGTGCACTGAGTACATCCCCAAACTGAGCAAGCGTTCAGGATACGTCCGTCCCCGTAGACCCTGCACTGACCAAGTACCCACCAGTAACACCCTCTCCAAGTCCATTTTGTCTCGGTTAAGACATGGTAGACAAGCCTGAATACAATATTCCAGGTGGGGTCGGACGAATGCCAAGAATAGCTTCAAAAACAAATTGGCCGTTAGAACTTCGAAAGAACGGCGGATAAACCACATCATACGAAACCCCCGACAAACAGCCTTCTTCCAATTGTCGCCAGAATGAAGTGGTGATGAGTGGTGTATGACCCCTAAATCAACCTGCTGAGTGACAACAGGGAGTTCACCACCGCCGACAACATATCGGGTGGGAGGATTAGCAGTTCCGATTCGGAGAACAGAGCACTTGGCCCTATTTATGGGCATCAACCATAAGGTAGACCATTCCCAGAGCCTATCCAAGGCACGCTGAATTGCCTCAGGACCCCAGGAATATCCACAATATTCCAGACCATAAGGTCGTCAGTAAACATTAGTGATGACACACCTAGTTCTCCCGGCAAGTCATTTACCTAGATCGCGAACAACAATGGCCCCCAATACCGAGCCCTGCGGGACGCCACTAAGGACAGCTTGCCTGACCAAGAAACTACGCCCCACCCGTACGCACTGTTCCAATCCCTCCAGGAAAACAGACACACATTTAAGGGTGCGACCAGATATCCCGTAAGACCCCAAGTTTAGTGAGAGTCTAAGATAAGGAACAGTGTCAAAAGCTTCGGAAAGTCCACAGATAGCACGTTTACAGCGTGGCCAATGTCTACCGCTTCGGCCCAGCTTTCACGATCTACAAGTAGATTAGTCTGACATAAAAGTCCCTTGCGTAACAGTGAGAAGGCTGAATCTATTCAGGTGGTTCTCCACCGAAATGTTATTTCCCGACGGTATTTCAGCGGTATATTTAACCACCTGTTAAGCGTTATATACTAAATTTTGCACATTTTACCGTCATGGTTATTCCATGACGGTATAAGTAAAGTTTAATATATAACAATCGGATCGGGACCCTCACATCTGTTTTACCTAGCGGCGGGTTTGGTTCAAGTTCAATTTCGGGTGCAACTGGAACCATAGGAGAATCCCGTGAGTGTTCCATCTTAAGTGGATCGTTGAGCCAGGAATTGATGAAGTGCTCAGTTATTGATGGATTTAAAACGGAACACCCGTATCGCACCCTGACCAACCAGTTAATGCCCACATTTCGCGCCTTAGCAGTCCCTACTGTGGCAGTCACGTGAAGTAAGCAGAGGATAGGAAGAGAAATCGAAGGTACAGAATAAGGAAGTGCACGTAAATAGAAAAATAATACCAATGCGTGAAGAAAAGTAGAGAAGAGAAAATCGAAGTACGAAGATGCGAGTTACTCAGGAAAATGGAAAGGTTTAATGTTGCCAACCAAGAGCTTCAAGTTGCCGCTCAAACCCCTTAACCGTAGATTCCCTAACAACACTTTCTGGAGGCATGTTCCAGCGCTCGATGACTCTGCGAGATAGCCGGATTTCCGCCCTAATCCGATCGGAACGCGGTTTGTGCAGCTTCAGGAATGACAGCGTAGAACAGATACCCTAGCGGGACTGAATAGCCAAGATAAATCTGGACCAACCTTTCCAGTTAAGATACGGTATCATTGGATCATTGGGTGATAGAGAGCAGAAGCTTCGTTACTTCCCGATCGTTACGGAGATAGCCTGGGTCATTGCGGAACAGGGTCCCACAGAGAACCACTGAAGTTGCATTGTAAACAGCTGGATCCGCGTAAACTAAATGAGAATCCAAGTTCATAGAGTTCATAGAGTTGTAGAGAGCAGCTCCATCAGCTCTAGTTCATTGGCTGGATGACCTGTCGATGCTAAACTGTGTTCCCCCGAGTGATTGTTGCAGCTGCAGCAAAAACAGCGGAATCCAGGCATGCTCAGCATGTACTTGTCCAATCGTTCTTTAAAACATTCCTCTGTCTGGGCACTTACCATACATTCAGGAAGATTGTTCCACTCATCCACAACCCGTGTGGATAACGCGATATCGGACCGGATATGGTTCCGCCGAGGTTTAAAAAGTTTCAAGCTGTGGCCCCGTGTTGAACAATCTGCGTTGAGCTGGAAGAATTGCAGCACCTCCTTCCCCAAATCGCCCCTTAAAATGCGTCTAGTATAAATCAGATTACCACGGCGACGGCGGTATTCCAGAGTAAATAAGTTCATACAATGGAGACGAAGGGGATAAGGTAAAACATGTAGCATAGACACAGACTTGGATCCGCGCCTCTGAACCTTCTCAAGCAACTCACATTAAAATTTCGTGAGTAGGTGTATGGCAGGTAGGCCGTGTTCCAGTAGTGGATGAACGTGGGAGGAAAACAGGAGCCTGAAGTTTTGTGGAGTCAATTTGTAGAACGGCCTTCGTATGGCACAGAGCATCCTGTTGGCAGATGCTACCTTCCGCAACGTGTCCTAGGTTGTTCTTAGGTCTGGAGAAATAAGTACACCCAAATCCTTCTCACCAACCACATTCTTCAACAGAAAACCACCGATGTAGTAAGCACCGAAAGGTTTCTGATCACCGATCGGGAGAACACAGCACTTATCACGATTGATAGGCATTTGCCACTTGACCGACCAATCGTACAGCAGATCGAGCGTCAGCTGCAACCTGTCAGCATCTTCAAGCCTGGATATTTCCGACCAAAGTTTAAGATCATCAGCATAGATCAAGCAGTCGATTTAGAGCACCTTCGGATCGCTGATAAAGATTTTGTATAGTTCGGGACCAAGTACGGAGCCTTGTGGAACCCCACTGGTCATAAGAACAGGATTTCGTTAACCCTCACCTTCATACTACGGTTATCTAGGAAATCCGCGATCCAGGCGAGCTATTTACCAGCGATGCCAATCTGCCGAAGTTTGATAAGAAGTCGCTTGTGTGGAACCCTATCAAACGCCTTGCTAAAATTCACAAAAACTACATCAAGGCGATGACCAGCATCCACTGACTGCACCCATTTTTCTCGGGCAACAAACAGATTGGTAATGCAAGAGCGTGCCCTCCGAAATCCGTGCTGAACAGGAGAGATGACGTCCAATTTCTCAAGGTGAAGATGCAAGGCCTGTTTCAAAATTTTTTCCATGGTTTTACAGAGGATTGATGAAAGGCAAATCGGTAGGTAGTTCACTGGATCTTGGCGATTCCCACCTTTGTACATGGGTTTCACAACATTTGCTTTCCATTTAGTTGGGAGACGACCTGCTTCAAGTGAGCTACGAAATACTTGACAAATTGGTGCAGCAATGAACTCCGCCACCTCTTTGAGGAACAAGGGATGTAAGCCATCGGGACCCGGTAAAGAATTCGAGTACAAGTCAAGAAGCAGTTCCAATACTCTGTCAGTGGTAATTTCAACATGCTCTAATGGAGAGGGGTGACAGGGAGTGTCCTCAACAACTAATGGCGCCTCTGTCGTATGCACAGAAAAATATTGCGAAGCTAGTAGACAACCTTTCGCCATGTCATCATGAAGCACGGTGTCCTCTTTGCTTGAATACAGTGCGGGTATACCGTTGCCAGCTTTGGTGCTTCTTTTTAAGTATGCGAAAGGCTTTTTCGGATTAACCACAGATTGCTCGGCCAGATGCTGCTCATATACTTCTCGCTTCTCGCGCTTTCTCATCATCATCATCATCAACAGCAGTACATCAGCCATTTGAACTGATGCTTCGCTGCCATACAACCATGAGGACCTATGAAATAAAGAATAAGAAGAGGGAGAGAAGGGGGACTTACCTGAAAATCTTAATGCCTTAAGCAAACATTCAGGGTCAAGGCGCCTACACCTTGTGTAGACAACATACCGTCACAAACAGCTGGCTATCGTGCAAAAATAAGGCGGCATCGGCGAGACAGCTTCCTTGCGCCTTTCACTGCCACGCGTCATAATCAGCCATTACCCCGCAGATAACTCAGCACCAAACACACTTTAAACAGACAATCCGATTAGGAGACGGCAGCAGACGCGCCACTGGTGTCGGTTGCGAGCCATGTCCTGTAAAGTCTCGAGCCAAGCACAAGGTAAGTCACGCGGACTCCAATCCGTAAGGCGAGACGGACCAACGGCACCCAGTTTGGTCGTCAGTGACTTCATTTCCCGCTGCCAAGTCAACTTCTGTCCACCTCGAGCCTTGCACCATCCTACACCTGGTTGACTGAACAAGGCCCTCCTAGGTAAGCGGTGATCAGGCATGCGTAGCACGTGCCCGAGCCAACGCAACTTATTCAGTGCTATCTGTTGTTCCCGAGAGCTAGCATGATTATCACCACCTAGTACTCGCCTACTCACATCATCGTTGCGGACACGCTGGTGCCATCCGACACTAACAATGCTTCGCAAACAACGATGATCAAAGACTTGAAGGCGCATCAGATCTTCAGACCGAAGGGGCCAAGTCTCACTACCATAGAGCAGAACGGCCCTCACTGTGGCCTTGTATACCCGGCCTTTCAGACAGGGGGAAACTCCCTTCTGTCGCCAAAGATGACGCAGGTTCAAGAATGCAGCTCTGGCCTTTGCAATGCGTGAGCTCACGTCAGTTTCTATGCGCCCATCATTGCTGATGCAGCTTCCAAGATAAGTGAATTGATCAACCACCTCGAGTTCCTCGTTAGCAAGCGTCAAGGGGTCATCGAGTGGCTGGTGGTCCTGCAGCAACACTTTGCACTTTGAAGGTGCGAAGTGCATACTAAATAATGGGACCACTCTTGATAGGCTATTCAGGGTTGATTGTGCCGCCTCAACATTGTCGAAAAGCAAGACGATATCGTCTGCATAATCTAGATCAACTAACCATTCACCAGGCAGCACTTCAACGCATACATCGTGAGATTCCGCAAGGAAACACTCCATGATAGAATCCACGACGAAATTGAACAAAAATGGGGAAATCGGACAACCCTGACGAACGCCACTTGTAGTCGAAAAGCTATCCGATAGGACACCATAGACCCTGACGCGGCCTGAAGTGTTCGAGTATAGAGCAAGAAGGATGTTCACATATTTCGTGGGAACACCTTTTCGAGTAAGTAATTCGAACAGAATCGATCAATCGACCGAATCGAACGCACTCTTGAAATCGAAGTACACAGCTATTGTCGGTCTGCGGTATGCGTGGCGCTGCTCTAGCACCTGCCGCAAAGTAAATATATGGTCTATACAGCCCCGTCCTGGGCGAAAACCGGCCTGCTCTTCCCTTATCCGAGATTCCCGTTCTGCAGTGAAACGATGAACGATAATCGAGGCCAGTAATTTTGTCACAACTGGCGTTAGGCTAATACACCTGTGGTTCGCACAGTCTGTGCGACTGCCGTTCTTATATATTGCCACTATAATCGATTCGCTCTAATTAGCCGGCACACTCTCTTCGTTCCAGATGCGTTCGAATAGGGAGGTCAGTGTCCTGCAGAGGACCTCACCTCCATCCTTAAATAGTGCAGGTGGGAGGGAATCCGGGCCAGCGGCACGAAAACGATTGAGGGCTGTGATCGCGTTTCGGACCTCGGCCTCCCACGGAGGCTCTAAACTAACCGTCCATGGCTCGTCCTGTATCACTTGAGTAGGAAGAGGTCCGGGAGCAGGGGGCCAGCTGAACTGATCTTCAAAGTGTTCAGCCCAACGAGCCATACGGCACTCCTTATTGTGTATCAGCGCACCGGCGCTGTCTCTGATTGTCTCACTGACGCCTGGTTTTCTGGGACCAGTGGTGCGGATTAGCTGGAAGAGCTTGCGGTAATTGCCTACTGTTCCTGCCTCCTCCATTTCTTGAGTCCGGCTGGTCCACCAGGCTTCCTTGTCAGCACGTAGGCTCCGCTTTAGTTCACGCCTAATAGCCCGTCTGTTCACATTGTGTTCAGAACCAGCCGGGAGGTGTCTTCTAGCTTCCAACAGGTACACCGACCTCTCGGATATCCAGTGACTAGTGCGGTGACGACTGATAGTACCACAAGCAGATGCTCCTGCGTCGTGCATGGCGGCAGAGATCCTATTCCACTGAAGTTCAGTACCATTAGGAAAAGACAGCGAGAGTTCGCCATGCAGCGCTTCTTGACAGGCTTGCCTGACAGAGTGCTGGGACAATTTCTCTGTTGCCAATCGGGGGAGACGCTTTGTGCGCCATCCGGTAAAGTTCATGGAGAAACGACAGCGCACCAAGGCATGGTCAGAGTCGACACAGGTACTCCAGTACGAGCGGCAATCCAGAATGGAACCGAGCCACCTATAACTTATAGCTATGTGGTCAATTTGGGTCCATCGCTGGCCAGCTACAGGTGGACGCCAAGTGGCATTTCAGCGTCCACTGTGTCTAAAAGCAGTGCTAGTAAGAAACAACTGGTGCTCCGCACACAGTTGTAGCAGACGCTCGCGGTTGTCAGTCCGTTCGGAGTTAAGTCCATACTTACCACCCAGCTGAGCTTCTGAAGAGCTCAGACGCCCTACTTGTGAGTTCATATCCCCTGCAAGTACTATAATAACTGAACTAGTAGCGCTGCGTAGTAGCGCGTTCAGTTCATGATAGAAAGTGTCCTTGACTACATTAGAACTTCAGTCCGTGGGAGCATAAACGGAGATCACAAACAAACAGCGTTTTGTTTTACTTCGCGAATTCACCTTAGCTGATGTCGTCAAACGGGCTGCACATAAACGGCTATTCACCGGAATCCAATCAACCAACGATGACTCAGCCTTGGAGCTGAGAATGATACCTACACCAGCTTGACCCGTGAGTGCCGCATCGGCATCTCCGGATGCGTGCAACCAATAACGAGAGGATAAGCCGGGTGCAGTCAATTCAATGACCCCGTTAGGGTCATTAATCCTAGTTTCGGACACGCAACACACATCAACACCCAGTGTGTCCAAGGTGCGTGCGAGTGCAGCCTGCTGACCTGTTTGTCTTAGAGTGCGGACGTTGAATGTCGCCATAGAAACGGGACAGCGTGGCCTTATAAGGGACTTTTGCCGATAGGCGTCCGATAGGTGCTGTGGGATGATGGCTGCAGATGGTACTACTTTGGTAGCACTTCGGTTGCTATCAATTAAGCTGGGAATTATAGAAGGTTAGTAATGGGGGTCGGGATGGGAGTAAGAGAAAAAGGTGGAAAAGAAAGAAGGGAAGCGCTAGCAGTAGCATGTTTTCGCTTATCCGCCCTGCTGTATGCAGCAGATAAGGCGACCCTTGATAATCTGCGTGACGGCCGATGCAGGATGAAGTTTATGTTTGAAGAAAATGTCATGGTTGTATGTGGGCTGGGTACATAAATTTCTAGCCTCTTTGCAATGCGCGTAATCTTGTGCCGTCTGAGTGAACTTGGACCGGCCCCAAAGTTTCCGCCTTCTCATCGTGAGCGATTTGATTTCCCGACCTATGCATGGGGGCCCTTTGGAGAAAAATGGTTTTGTGACCCTTGGAATAACCCGAACAATGATAATCATCTTGGAGCACAAAAGGTCCCAAGCAGCATCGAGATGCAACTGATGAGGAATGTTCCAGTCCATGAGGTTGGCAGCCAATTTTAAGCGGAGGAGGTCAGCTCGCCAGAAGTTTCGGCGGTGCGCTCCTTGGACATTGATAGCTAACTGTCGTGTCCACAAAAAAGAGACTACACAGTGATCACTTTTGCCAAGAGGCTGAAGAATGGCTAGAACTGAAACATCTGATGAGCTAGGTGTGAGCACAAGGTCAAGGATGTGTGGCACATGGCCTGGAAAAAAAACGGGTAGGGGATAAAACGTGTTGCGTTAGATTACATTCGAGGACTATTTCTAATAAACGTGTATCAAAAGAATCTGGAGATAAATTACAATGAAGTGCATCCCAGTCTGCGGCCGGAGCATTGAAGTCACCCACAATCAAACAATCTTTGCCTCCCCCGTGTATCCTCATAGAGTCTATCAGGTGGGATTCTGACCCCAAGGGGGGTCTGTAGATAACGCCGATTATGAGCGGTCGGAACCCATCGTGAACCCTACTTCAAAGAATTTCCGATCCTCCATCGAGATGACACATGGCTTCCACTGCGTGAACTTTAAGGTCGGACTTTCAGTAAAGTGCAACACCGCCCCCGGATCTCCCTCCTAGACGATCCGCACGGGATAGTTGATACCCTGGAATAAATACCTCCGAGTCCGAAATATCCGAGGATAGCCAAGTCTCCGTAAAAGCCATCAGATCGGGTTCTTGCTCCGAGGTCATGAGCAGTATCTCATCTAATTTGTTTCTCAAACTACGCACGTTCGCCGATATCACACGCGATCTACTCGTGATTCTCAGTGCACCGGGAGAAGGAAAATTGGTCTCCACCGAGTTCTCAGGATTCTTTTTACTACTCGAAAATTCACAATGTGGTCGCTTTCACCAGCTGCTCGTCGGATTCGTAGTTCATCAACGGCCTGCTTCATTTTAACTCGATCTTTTGGGGAGAGGTCTCTCAAAACATAGAACGTTTCTCCTTTCAAACGTGAGGTTCGCTAGAGGATACGGCGGCATTCCTCTTCATCCTGACAGACCACCTTTAGGGGGCGAACTTTCGAGGAGTCATCCTGCTTCCTGCCAAGGCGGAAAGCGGAAACGAAATTTATGCCTTTTTCCCCAGCATCGAACAGTAACGAAACCATCCGCCTCAGAAAGGTTTGGTCCTCCAATATCATTTCAGCCGAGGATTCCTCAACAGACTCAGGGGCGTTTACGATTATCAGACATCGTTCCCTCGCGGGAAATCGGCTTTTTTCATCTTGATGCGGCTTTTGCAGGTAAGGCTTTGCCTTGATCATATTCTCCAATTGATTCACTTTATCGATAACATATTTTAATTGTGGCTGAGAAGAGTTCGAATTAGACCTAGATTTTGCAGCCTTCTTCGTCTTCCGATTATTTAGCGGAGTCTCTGGAATCATGGGTACCGGAGTTACGCTGCTACCCGCTACCACTGCGTAAGTCCATTCCTTGCGTTCTTTGAACTGCCGGACAATGGTTCTGGGGATGAAGTTGGAAAAACGAGAGTTTGCTTTGGAGGGGATGTGTCCGGGTCAGCAGCAGATGAAGGCAAAATAGGGAGCAGCGGTTCATCCTTTTTCTTTTGCACAGATAGGAGGCATGAAAGACATGGAATGATTGAAGGTAGACCATCCGAAACACGCCTGACACTCAGCACAGTCCGACAAGGGTCACAAATAAAGATGACGACTGAGAAAGTGGTCCTTCGCAGTGGATCAAGTTCAAGCGGGACTGCAACGATAGGATTATCCCGTGCGTGTTCCTTCTTTGCCGGGTCGTTGAACCAGGAGTTGGCGAACTTCGAAATACTGATGGACCTAAAACAAATACTGCATCACACCCTGTCCAACCAATTAATGCCTACGTATCTTGCCCTAGAAGTCCCTGCTGGGTCGGTTACGTGAAGTAAGAAAGAGAAAAAAGTAAACTCAGAAGGCAAAAGAGAAAGTGGAAAGAGCTAAGCAAATGGAATACCAAGATATTTGAGTCATTAAAAAAGGAACTGAAAAGTGAAGGTGAGTCAACTAGGAAAAAGGAAAGGTTTGCTGTTGCCACCCAAGAGCATCGAGCTGGCGCGCAAAACCCTTAACCGTAGGTTCCCTAACCACATGATTTGGAAGCGAATTCCAGCGATCTATAACTCGGCGCGATAGATGAGTTTCCGTCCTAATCCTATCAGACCGTGGTTTATGCAGTTTCAGCGGGTGACCGCGGAAATTAGATAACGTAGCGGGGTTAAATAGCCCTGACAAGTCCGGGCCAATCTTAGCCGTCAAAATACGATAAATAAGAATCAGGTCCCCTCTTATCTTTCGGTAGTGCACTGAGTACATCCCCAAACTGAGCAAGCGTTCAGGATACGTCTGTCCTCGTAGACCCTGCACTAACCGAGTGCCCAACCGTAACACCCTCTCCAAGTCCATTTTGTCTCGGTTAAGACATGGTGGACAAGCCTGAATACAATATTCCAGATGGCGTCGGATGAATGTCGAAAATAGCTTCAAAAACAAATTGGCCGTTAATATTCCGAAAAAGCGGCGGATAAACCACATCATACGAAACCCCCGACAAACAGCCTTCTTCCAATTGTCGCCAGAATGAAGTGGTGATGCGTGTACGACTCCTAAATCAACCTGCTGAGTGATAACAGGGAGTTCACCACCGCCGACAACATATCGGGTGGGAGGATTAGCAGCTCTGATTCGGAGAACAGAGCACTTGGCCCTATTTATGGGCATCAACCATAAGGTAGACCATTCCCAGGGCCTATCCAAGGCACGCTGAATTGCCTCAGGACCCCAGGAATATCCACAATATTCCAGACCGTAAGGTCGTCAGTAAACATTAGTGATGACACACCTAGTTCTCCCGGCAAGTCATTTACCTAGATCGCGAACAACAATGGCCCCCAATACCGAGCCCTGCGGGACGCCACTAAGGACAGCTTGCCTGACCAAGAAACTACGCCCCACCCGTACGCACTGTTCCAATCCCTCCAGGAAAACAGACACACATTTAAGGGTGCGACCAGATATCCCGTAAGACCCCAAGTTTAGTGAGAGTCTAAGATGAGGAACAGTGTCAAAAGCTTCGAAAAGTCCACAAATAGGACGTTTACAGCGTGGCCAGTGTCTACCGCTTCGGCCCAGCTTTCACGACCTACAAGTAGATTTAGTCTGACATAAAAATCCCTTGCGGAATCCATGTTGCGTAACAGTGAGAAGGCTGAATCTATTTAGGTGGTACTCCACTGAATCCCTTATCAGCTTTTTAAACAACTTGACTACTTCGCTTGTCAAACTGACAAGCCGGTAGTTCGCGGGTAAAGCGCCGTCACCGCCCTTAAAAATTAGAGAGATGATTGCCTCCTTCCATTCCGAAGGTAGGCTGCAGCTGTCTAGCGATAATGAAAACACGTATGTGAGCGGACCACTCATGCAACAGCTTCGGATGAATTGAATCAGGACCGGAAGCTTTAGAGGGATTAATGCCTTATAGTAGCTCGAAGATCTGAGTCTCCGTTATGCTAAACTCAGCTAAGCAAGAATCCTCTGGAACTCTTGAAACCAATTCAATCTGTGATAAAAACGTCTCCCGAGCAAAGACCCCAGTATACTGATCACTAAGTATACAAGCCTTGTCATAGTCAGTTTGCGCACGGGTCCCGTCTGCTCGCAATAAAGCTGATATAGACAGTTTTGCCCCGCTGCGTCTTTTAACGTAAGCAAAAAACTTCTTGGGATTAGCTGCGGCCGAGTCCGCTAAAGCCTGCTCATATTGGAGACGAGCAGTTCTGAGATGTTGCTTACATTTATTTCTAATCTCTCGATAACTATCATAGGTGCTGGTTGATGGAGCTGCTTGGTAGGTTCGCCAGCATCTAGACCGTTTCTTGAGTAGGTCCTTGCCTGTGGTATCTATCCATGTAGGCTGTGCCATTGACCCTCTTTTCCTAATTAGTGGAATATAGGGGGTGGAAACCTCCGTAAGGTATGCCTTAGATTTATCCCAGGCTAACTGGACAGAGTCAGCCATCGAGATCTCAGAACTGAAGCCTTAGTTCGCATTGCACTGAAGTCCGCCCGCCAAATATTCAGAAGTAATTCAACAGCGGTCTCTTGGTGCCTTGAAAGCGCATATCGAAAAGATATGCATGCGTGATCGCTGGACCCCAGAGGTGCACCGTATGAAACGTCAGTCACGAAGTCCAGAGACTTAGCGTAAACCAAATCCAAAGTAGATGGTATTTGGTTGTCCATATACCTAGTGGGAAAGTCAGCGAACTGATGCAAAGGCACTTGGAGAGTCAGTTCAAGGAAGTCTGCACCGAATGTTCCTAATGCCAACAGACTTCCGGGAGGTTGAAATCCTCTAGAACTAAACATTTATTCGCAGACTGTGTGCGAATAAAGTCAAGTATCCCCCTGGAAGAACTTCCAGGACTTTTGTATATCACTATAAATGTAAACTGGGTAGAGGAAGTGCACAAAACAGCCGATAGGGCTTCAACAGTCTGATCCGACGACTGGAATGTGCAGGTCCTCAACACATCTAAGTTACAGCTCACATACAGTACAACGTCTCCGCCTTGGCAACCAACGGAGCGATCAGTTCTAAGCAGTGCGTAGCCAGGTAAATATACCGTGATATCCGGAGACAACCACGTTTCAGTGAAAGCAAGTATGTCGGGACGAGATTTGTCCACAAGTAGACTCCACTCGTGCACCTTGTTCCCTAGGCTACGCACGTTGCTAAGTACTACCTCAAGGAAGTCGGCACGACCAGTTCTGGGTCGTGCCCCATCAGGATGGGTTCTGATAGGGCGGAAAGTAACTTGCGGCTGATCACCTGAAAACCCATCAGACGGAGACCTTGCTCACCAGCCGCCCGTCTAGTTTTGAGGCCTTTGATAGTCTCCTTTAACTTCAATCTATCTGCCAGTGGTAGGTCCGGCTGAACGCTGACACCACTATCCTTAAGTATGAACGGAAACCGCAGTAATGATTTGCGTTCCTCCGTGGTAGAAAGGACTACGCGAGGTAGTCGGGTTCGTGGATTTGGCGTATCGATAGGAACGTTCCCCAATCTGGTCAGCTTTCTGACAGTGACACCAGGGAAGCCAGGTGGAAGCAGCTTGCTGACACACAGTTTCAGCCACTTGATGTCATCCAAGATGCGTTCCCTTGGGAGAGCGTCCACAGATTCAGTAACGTTACGGAATATAATGCTACTATCCGTGAAAGAGTCGGCACGACGGGGAATGTTTACTCCACGTGCCTTGGAGTCGACACCTATACCAGCTGTTTTCACCACTGGCGGTGGGACTGTCCCTGTCTTCACAAATGACGCCGAAGCAACGGTAGCATAGGTTTTCCGCTCTATTGCCGGCGTCTTACTAGTTCCTGGGTCTTTAAGCCCCTTTAAAGTTTTACGAGCAGATCTAGTCCGCTTCTTCTTTTGGTTCACTGGAGCCAGGGCCGTTGACTTTTTATCGCATTGAGCAGTTACCAGCACTTCGTCAGAACGGACTGGTACAATGGCAGTCGAGACGGTCAGCATCTTCGGAAAGTTCTGTGTACAATCGTCAGACGACTTTACGACTGTCAAAGACGGCATCTTTTTCGATGCCGTGGCAACTAGTTCTCTGGGTTTAAACATTGGAACACTGTATTTAATGGGAATAAAAGCTCGAGCTTTACATGACCCATAGGGTAAAGAGTTCGGGTCGGGTCTAATGAAAGGCCAAGCAACCTTATAGCGGGTTGGACTCGCGTGTTAGCCGTATCTTCATCGGGCTTATGTGGCATTTAAACAGAATGCACGCCGGCTCAAAGCGAGACATCCCACCACGCCCTCCGAAACGGCTTTGGAAAGGAAGTGGGTAGAAGAAAAAGAAAGAAAGAAAAAAAGAACTTCCATCCAGTAGAATGTAGTTAAATTAGGGAATATCACGGTGTAACTCGGCCAGATGACAGTCCAAGCGGGTCTTAAAGTCCGCCACAGTGGGTGCCAAGACCAAATCGGCAGGCAGAGCATTCCACGATCGGCAGATTCGCAAAGCGAAGTAGTGTTGTCTACAGTTCAGCCGACTATGCTGATGTGTGAGCCTCAGTGGGTGGCCACGTAAGTGGGAGCCCGATTGGTGCAGTGTGAGTAGGTGGCGACAGGGATGTCCAGGGTTGGATAAGACCATGAATACGAGGATCAGGTCGCCCCGTAGACGTCGGTACTTAAGCGAGTAAAGGCCCAGGCACTGAAGTCGTTGTGGATAATCTAGGTGCTTGAGACCTCGGACCAGTTTGGTTGCTCGACGTTGTGGGGCTTCGAGTATGCGTTGGTCCTTCAACAACCAAGGGCTCCAAGCCTGAATAGCGAACTCCAAGTGGGGTTGAAGAAAAGCGTTGAGGAGGTGGAAATTGCTGGGGTCAATTTGACCGAAGGCTCGTTTCAGCAATCCCACCATGCGGTTAGCAGCAGCAGCTGCTTTCCTGCAGGAAGCGGATACGGAAAGACTCGTCTGGGTAATGATACCCAAGTCTCTTTCGGCTGAAGAGATCTGAAGGATAGACGCTCCCAGATAATATATAGGAGAAAAAGCGGAAGGGCGGGTAGAAAGGACGCGACATTTCGAAGCGTTAAATGGGTTATTTTCTATGGACCACTGATGTAGACGGTCGAGGTCCGTCTGAAGTGCGTGGGCATCGACCGGAAGGTTAATTGTGCACCACAGCTTCACGTCATCCGCGTATAGTAGCAGCGAAGACTCTACTTGCGGTGTGACGTCGTCAATGAAGGCTAGGAAGAGGTGCGGTCCGAGAACAGACCCCTGTGGAACTCCGCTTGTGGCAAGGATGCGGGGAGACAACGCTCCGTCGACGCGTACTTGGAAGGTACGGTTTTGGAGGTAGTTCCGGATCCAGTCCATCAAGTCCCCTGAAACGCCGTAAGATGACAGTTTCCGCAGAAGAATCTTGTGGTCGACCTTGTCGAAGGCTTTGGCGAAATCCAGGAAGATAACATGCGTTTCTTGGCCAGAGTCGGCTGCAGTCATCCAGCTGTCCCTGGCAAGTAGCAGGTTACTCAGGCATGACCGTTGACGCCGGAAACCGTGCTGGCAATTAGAGAGCAGTTTCTGGGCCTCCATGTGGTCCATTAAAGCGTCTGCGACGATCGATTCCATCACTTTGGAGATCGTAGATAGGAGAGTTATCGGTCGGTAATTGGCCGGATCTTTGCGAGTACCGCCTTTGTAGATTGGTGTAATAGTCCCACATTTCCAATCACTGGGAACTTTGCCTTGCAAGAAGAAGTGGGTGAATTGCTCCGCTAGGGGTAAAGCTAAAGCTGCAGCGCACGCTCGCAAGAGCCGTGGGTAGAAACCATCAGCGCCAGGAGAGGCCGTTAGCCGCAGGGATTTGAGTTTCGCCAGGACCTTCTGCGGAGTGAAATGAACAGTCGTCAGGGAGGTTGAGAGTGAAACCGAAGAAGGTACCGTCGTTGTGTGCATTGATGGAACGGAGAATGTGGATGCGTACTGCTGGCACAGGACTTCTGCTGCCTCGTTAGCTGATTTCGTGAGCCCTGTGGGGGTCGTCAATGCGGTGACACCGTGCTTGACTTGTCGAAGACTATTGACGTGACTATACAAGGCTTTGGGATTGGATGAAAATTTACGCATAAGCTGACGCTGGTGCTCACTCTTATCTTCTCGTACAAGATGGACGCATTGGTTACGGATGGATCGGTAATATTCCCAGTGAGTGGCCGTTGGATGGGAGCGATAGTTTCTCCATGCCGTGTTCCTGGAGGCAATCCATTTCAGTGTACGACTTCGGATGAGTGCTGGACGTCTCTTCCCTATGGAAACTTCTTTGCACGTCATCGTAGTGGAGCAGAGTTCACGTAGGGTAAGGCAAAACCTTGACCACACGCTGTCGGCACTCGATTGGGGCTCGGGTGACCAGTTGTTAGCGGAAATGAGAAGGTTCAACTTTCCGTAATCAGTCCAGCGTTTGGTATAAGTTGGTGTGCTGTTTTTCGGCGAAGCATATAAAATCGAAACGGAGGACGCAGTGGTCGCTAAGCCCCAAAGGGGCATCATACTCAACGTGCTCAACCATCAGTTCTTCGTTAGTGAGGACGAGATTTAGCACGGATGGTTGGTTGTTGGATCGGAATCTGGTCGGCTGATACGTGTGGTTGTACAACGGGGCCGTGTGAAGATCAATGTGGCCTGATGCAAAGGAGTTAGTAGACGGGACAGAGTGAAATAGACGGGGCAGGTTGAAATCACCCATGATAAGAAAGTGTGTGCGCTTGTGGGATAACATAAGGTGGACTTCGTGCAGTAATCGTGCATCTTTCTCGGGAGAGTTGTTTGGGGGGCGGTAAATGATACCAAGACAGCTGGAGTGTTTGGCGGTTAGTACGACCTCGCACCACATGGTGTCTGGAGACTGGAGGGCAGTGTTTGTTAACATGCTGCAGCTGAGGGAGATGT
Source organism: Dicrocoelium dendriticum (assembly GCA_944474145.2). Classification (NCBI taxonomy): domain Eukaryota; kingdom Metazoa; phylum Platyhelminthes; class Trematoda; order Plagiorchiida; family Dicrocoeliidae; genus Dicrocoelium; species Dicrocoelium dendriticum. Next base: position 105,940,394 of record OX104069.1, read on the forward strand.
CATAGTACAGTGCGACACCGCCACCTGGGGTTGCGCGGTCAGAGCGGAGAACTGACATGTGAGGAAGTTGGATTTCACCGTCGGTTATGTCGCCGGAGAGCCACGTTTCCGTTATGGCTATTAGGTCCGCTGGTGTTGATAGAAGTCGGGATTGAAGCTCCGGAAGTTTGGACGAGGCCCTGTGCGTTCGTGTAGATACAGGTGAGGTCCGTTTGAGTGATGAGCGCAGGAGTAACTAGGGTGCTGCCGGTCAGCAGATGACCGGCAGTGCACCATCTTTTGGTTTAGAGGGGTGGAGCCGCTAAGGTTTGTAGTTGGGGAAACAAGGTGTGGGTCGTCGGAGCACAGATGGGTGCTGGCGGCTGGGTCGTTGAAAGTCTGAAGGTTGGAATGTGTAGGTGAGTAAATTACTCCAGGCAGTGAGGTAGGTAGTTCGGTGGTGGACCGCCTGAGGACGGTTTGGTCAGAGTGTGTCGGTACCGAGTTTGCTGCTGCTGCTACTAGGGGTCTGTGGGAAGCTGTGCGCCTCGGCACCGGGTGCCCATCTGGACGCAGACGGATATCTGGTGGTGCTCGTCTTTTATTAGCATACCAGATGGTGAGTGCATCGGTTGCCATGCTAGCGGTGAGGAATGTCACCTTCAGGAGACGGGGGGCTGTTCCTGTATAAGTTGCTGGACGAGGTAGACGGTGAACGTCCGTTGTGATTACGTCGACGATATTTAGTGTCTGCTGAAGGAACCGCCATTGATTACAGTCGTGCTGTTGTCGTTGTTGTAAGGTTGTGTCAAGGGCATGCAGTTCTGGGACGCCATGCACGATGATGGAGCATGGTTGAGTGGGTGGCGTCAGTTGCTGTCTGCGCGCAGAGCGCTTAGTCCAAGGAATGTCGGGGAAAATACGAATTTGGTAAATGCCAAAAGACGCATTGTTTCGGAGTAAGTGTGCTGACAACAGGACATCTTCCATAGCCGGGCCTGGCTGCAAGTCAACACGCAGAAGTCTTAGCTTACCGGCGCTCGGAGATGAAGTGTGGCGAGTCAGTCTTGTGAGACTAATGGGTTTTGTTTCAGGGAGGTTTAACGTGGTACAGATTGAGCTCCACCTAGTGGAGTCATGAGAATGTCGATTCTGAAGTTGCGGGTCGTTGGACTCGGGCACGTTTGTACATATGACAGAATTAGGAGCACGGCTACTCGTTATTCGCTTAGACGAAAGCGGATGTGGAGCGGTAGCAAGCTTACTTGGTGGGAGGGTCTCCGTCGGAAGCGTTGGTCGTCGGCAAGTGTTGGGCAGACCAGCAGTTGGTAACGGTGAGACGGTACGTGATTCAGGACGGTTGGGAAGTTGTTGTCGTCTTTTGGCTAGACCGTCGACTTTCCGCAATAGATTCTCTAGCTGTTCTTCCAGATTAGGCAAGCGCACTTCTGAGCGAGCATTGTTGCTAGGCGGCTCAACGAATCGTGGTGACCGGGGCGACTGTGTCTGACCGGTGGCCGAGTGGTTGGCACGTTTGCTTTCCAACCATAAGGTCACCGGTACGAATCCGCGTAGGGGTGGGCGTCCTCGCGGTATATTCAGCCCGCGCGCGACTGGTGGTGGTCGCGCGGCAGCGAAGCGCCGTTACGGCGTATAAGCTGACACATATTTTTCAGTTCGCAATTCTGGGAATGCAAACCGGGCAAATGTACCGCAGGACCGTCTGTGGATGCGAGGGACAGAATTCGATGTCAGCTGCATGGAGCGAATTGTCACAGGGAGCGTGAACACGAAGACAGAGCGAGCAAGTGATGGCTTTGGAACGAGGTCCTACACGCTGAGTGCAGATAGAGCAGGTGTTCAGTGGCCGCATTGGCGTATTGGACGACACCGAAATGATCGGCATGGTCAAACAGATGACACAAATATCTGCAAATAAACGCAGTGGACTACCTGTCTCAAGAGAACAGAACGCGCAGGAGGTCGCTATCCGCAGTAGATTCGGTAAGCAGATCATATGGACCTGGCCCGATGTTACAACATGCAATGTGAAGCCATCCTTCGCAGAAGGAACGTTGAACAGCCTTCGAGCGAGAAGTGACAGCCTTACAATAATCCAAGCATTTTGAGGACATTGTACCCCTTATTCAGTAAATGTGAACGGATCCTCAAGACGGGAACGAAATGCAACGGAGCTGGCTATCCGCAGATGCAATAAATGCTCGAAACGTTCATGTTCAAGTTCAAGTGGGACCGGAACAGTAGGATGAATCCCCGTGAATGTTCCTTCCTTGACGCGTCGTTCATCCAGGGTATTATTCGTCCGCGATAACTGGAATCCAGAAGAGTCAAATCAGCGCGCGCGAATCGCCCCACGGTCAAACCAATTGACACCCACGCGACCTGCACTGGCAGCCCCCGCCGCACCGGTCACGTGAAATAAGAAGAGAAGTACGAAAGTAATAAGACCGTCAGGAAAAAAATAGATTTAATAATTCAATAAAACGAGTAAGCTAGGAGGTGAAGGGGAATGTTAAGAACTGAAGACCAAGAGCGTCGAGTCGGCGTTCGAACTCTTTCACCGTTGGTGCCAATACCACGTGCTCCGGCAGTGCATTCCAGGAATCCACCACTCGGCGAAATAAACGAAAGTCCGCCCGGACTCCATCCGATCGAGGTTTGTGTAGCTTTAGCAAGTGACCTCGAAGCGATGGAAGCCGAGCCGGTTGAAAAAGCCCGGATAAATCTGGTCCGGTTTTACCGGTAAGTATACCACAGGTCAAGACTAGGTCGCCTCGATGTTGACGATAGCGCATTGTGAACATTCCCAGCACAAATAGTCTTTCTGGGTAAGAATGGTTTCGCAGTCCATGGACCAGTTTGGTTCCAAATCTCAACCCTCTCTCCACTGACATCCTGTCCCTTACTAAACAAGGTGGACAAGCCTGGATGCAGTATTCCAAGTGTGGCCTGCTAAAGGCTGAGAATAACCTAACAAACATAGCGCCCGTGATGGTCCCGAATGCCCTGCGGATCATCCACCTCATTCTGAAACCCTTGCACCTAGCTTTCCTCCAGTTCTCAATGGATTTAAGTTCTGAAGACAATGTGACCCCTAGGTCAACGATTTTGGTAACATGGTGTAGTTCATTACCGCCAAGCAAATAGCGCGCTTGGGGCTATTCGGCCCTACTCGTATGATGGAACACTTTGCATAATTTATGGGCAACGGCCACAGAGCAGCCCAGTACCAAAGTTTGTCGATGGCCCGTTGCAGAGTCTGGGGTCCATCGAGGTCAGACGCTATGTGCCAAAATTTCAGGTCATCTGCAGACATGAGAGATGGTACCTCCAGCAGTTCGGGCAGCTCGTTGACATTCAAGGAACATAACAACGGGCCAAGCACCGAAGCCTGAGGGACCCCACTGAGGACTGACTGTCAGAAAGACAGACCGGACGCCACACGAACACACATCCCTCTCTTCCAGAAACGTGGTGATCCATTTTAGTGCACCCCCGGATATTCCATAGGACCGAAGTTTCAAGGAAAGGCGAGAATGTGCTAAGGTGTCCAACGCCTTGGAGAAGTCAATACACACCACATCTACTGCATGACCCCGATCCAAAGCATCCGCCCAACATGCGTGTGCAACTAGAAAATTAGTCATACAGGAATGACCCTTGCGAAAGCTGTGTTGCAGTGGACTGAGCAGACCGTACTCCCGCAGGTGGTCTTGGCATCGACGATGGACTACGGAAAGCGGTTCCAGTCATTCAAAACGCTATTGGATAAAACCAGGCTGGATCGCACTCGATGACTCTTCGGTTTGAAAAGTTTCAAACTCGGAACGGGATTCTAACCAATCTGATGTGCCATATGGCGCGCTAAGCCAAAAGCTGGTTAGGTTGACGGTGAAGGTAAAAATGCATAAAAGGAAGGTGTCCGTGGCAACTACGCCTAGGTGATAGTATAAATAGATGGCAAATATAACTACTCTGTTGTTGTTCACGTGGATAACAATGGGCAATAAATAGCTGTGGCGCCACCTTGGAAGCGGTAATGATGTTGGACGATATGGCTAGGTGCTAGCGTTTGTTGCGGTCCTCTTCCCACAAATTTGCTGACACGGTGGAGCTTGTGAAGAAATTGTAACTATCAGCTTCGAAGTAATTCTACAAGCAGCAAATGGTGACTATTTTGCCTTCAAAATTAACTTGTAGGTGTCTTCTTTATGAGCACCATGAAAATTTAACTCGGTTCCAGGAGTTTTAGGGTCGTTGCCAGCATGAGTAGCGTTTTTTGACCTGCCATCAAAAACTTCCATTGTCGCGTCGCTGCGTCAGTGGAAAAAGCTTCGTTAAAAGCCTGTTTTTGGTGCTTTCTCGCAAACAACTGACGGCATTAAAAGAGGCCCGAGCGCAAGTGGTTGGCCATGCTCCCCGTCTACCTGTGCATACTCATTTCAGTTGCGAACCACATGAAAGCAACGTATGCGAATACATGAAAATGCATTGACCTCATGGCTGTTCATTTTTCCAGCATACACGCAAGCGTCGATTATTACGTCGATTTGTAGGGAGCTTTTCTCGCCTATTGGAACACGATATGGGACGCTGGATGGGCTAAAGCCTATTTTGTCCCTGGATCCTCTGTCCCCAACCTTTGAGGTGTCTAAAGCCTTGGATGGTTACTCGTCTTTTGACCACTGGACGTTAACTAGCTACGCGCCGCTTGCGCGCCATTAATCATTTGCAAAAGGGGCATTTACCTCTACTTCTGTTGAGTTGCCCATTTCGGTGGAACTTGTCTGCGTGCCCTCGGTTTCTTGGTTGCGGTGCCTAGGCTGTTTCGCAAAGAACCTGTCGTCACATGCTTGGAGTTAACTTTGGCTCTGTTTCGCCCATGACGATTTGGTAAGTCCATTTCAATACATACGTACACACTCGGCATATTCGACTGGTCCTTGCGTCGATTGCATAGCTGGTCCCCGTAAACCAGTTTACAAGTTGGTATAATCTTCTCACTAGACGCAATACCAAAAAATAACAATTGACTGCTCCACAAAACTCCCAGCCCAACCGAAGGAAAAAAGCAAAACGCCAATGACCCTGACAAAAGAACGTATTAATCGCAGCCAACGAACACTGTACAACAACTTCGGACCTTGGCTGTATTTATAGGTCTCTACTGACCTTCGACTTCTAGAATTGGAAGGTCAGCTGCCAAGGTTAGTGGTTCCCCATGTCTTTTCCCGAGAGGTCAGGTGGCTTTTGATCACGTGTAGAAGAAGAACATTCAGGAACGTTCGAAATCGATGCGATAATCGTTAACAATCGATTAATAGCTAAAATAGGGAAGTTCCAAGGCAATTCTTACTTTCTCCCGGGCACCATCCCTCCTGCGATATGTTCCGAAGTGTAAGAGAAAAGCCTGGGATTAACTTGCAATCTTCGGGACGGTGTTCTCTGTCTGTCGGTCCACCTCCTTGGCAGAAGCGCCCGAGAACTTTGTTCCGATGTTCTTGTTCTGGATTCGTTGTTTGGCTGTGTGCAGTCGTCCACTGTTAACTTCGGCAGGTTGAAAGTTTCCACCAGTAAATCGAACGGGAGGTCAGTAGGCCTTTCTTGTTCTAGCTGGCATAATGTGGGCCGTAACTGGTTTGCATGCCGCGGCCAGACCTGTGCGCCCACCTTCACGTCATACATGACGTTTCCGCGCTTGCGTTTGACCGTCCCTGGCATCCATTTTGCATGGCCTTCCCGGTAGCCACGTACTAACACCTTCTGTCCAAGCGTGAATGATCGCTTCTTTGCCCCATGCCGCCGGTTAAAAGCCTGTTCCATTCTGCGGTTTCTTTCACCAACAGCGGACTCCGAGCCCGGTCGGATGGCGTCGAAAGGCATGCGGAGCTTCATCAAGGCCTGTGCTGGAGAGACTCTGTCTGGCGCTTGTGGATTCGGTGTTGATCGGTAGAGGAAAAGGAACCGGTCAACCACCTCCTCTATGCTTCCCTCCCCATTTGATTTGTGCAGAGCTCGCTTGAATGTATCGACAAATCTTTCTGCCTGACCATTCGACTGTGGGTGAAACGGCGGCGAGCGAACGTGCTGGAAGCCGCATTGCTGGCAAAACTCCTTAAACGCTGCTGAAGTAACCTGTGGGCCAGTGACCATTGTCTCAGGACAGCCGAATCTGCTAAAGGATTGGCGCAGTTTCGATATAGTGGCATTGGTGTTTGTATTATCCATGAGAAATACCTCTGGCCACTTGCTGTATGAGTCGACTATAATGAGGAAACTTCTCCCGTTGATCGGTCCCGCAAAGTCGACATGAATGCAACACCACGGCTTGGTAACCATTGGCCATGAACAGAGTTCTGCTTTCGGTGGCGCTTTCGAGACATCGGCACACTTTTGGCAGCGTCTGGCTCTTTCTTCTAACTGTTTGTCCATTAAGGGCCAGTATACATAACTGCGGGCAAGCGCCTTCATCCGGTTGATTCCAGGATGCCCGGCGTGGAACTGTCGAAGAAGGCGCTCCCGAAGTAAATAAATAAATATTTATTCTCGACTATGCGAGGCATGCCAATTGAGGCATGATCAGGTATGTACAGCTGTTCAGACATTTTATGGGAACTGTAGTGACAGTAGAAAATTGTTCATATGTCCATGCTTGGAACTGTGCGATGGTGAACATGCGAAAGAACGAGTTGGTTGTAGTGGGATCGGGATCCATTAGTTTGGACATAATCGCTCTGCCATATATCGCAGTCATACCTCGAGTAATAATAGATAAATCCTGAGTGATCCATTGGAAGATAATTGAAGAGCAAGCTATCCAGTATGATGATTCTAATTGAGCTGCCAGTGTGAAGTTATGGGCTGTGACTTTATTCGGTGGCGAGTCACACTCGCCAGGTTGCAGTGTTGTTAAACGTACATTTGTGGCTTTTTATAGGGAGAACGCTTGCCAGGCGAAAACCCACCACGTCCTGAAACACTGCCGCCAATCCATTGAATGGCAAGTTGTAAGTGGCTATGTTTCTTGTTGAACGTTCTTTTGCTCCGTTATTCGCAGTCAAGTTGCGTCCCATTTTTCTGCCGACTGATGCGCTATGCGAGTGGCCATTGCGTGCCTGGGTCCTCTCCTGTTCGAGATCGGTAGGTCAGGAACTAAGCATTCTTTCTGGATATGATGTGTTGATCATCTGCAGAACCACGTGAAGCCTCGAAGAATATACGTTGAAATATATTGAAGTCTTGGAGGACAGGATAGGTTCCGAAGAAAGAATCGCAGATCCCCAGGTATGTAGTGAAATTGATTAGAGATTGTGGTAACCACGGCCATTTGAGCGGTCAAAGCTGATTGAATAGCTTAGAATGACCGATTGTTCAAGCTTTGTTTTGGCAGGAGAATGTGCCTTCCGTAGTCGAAAATCCTCCAGTCAAGAGATATGTGGAAGAGGTATTGTTAGGTAAATTGGACTCAGTGGCTTGGGGATGACCACTCTTTCCGAAAATAGTATGCAATCGTTTACAAAAGAGAGTGAGTGTCTCCTCTGAAAATACTGTTGCAACTCGGCAGATGGACATGAACGGGGCCAACTTGTTTTTTGAAACTGAATAACCTTCTTGAGTATTGGGTCCCGAAGTGTTTCGGTCCGTACAGCTTCTGCGGTAACTGGTAGACAGTGCAGTGAATCAGTCACCAGAAAGTTGACGTCTGGTTCAATCTCCACCGAGGCAATGATTGTGTCTTCATGTTCTTGCTGACGGGTATCAATTAGGCGTGACAATGCATCTGCATGGCCAATGGAAACTGTCGACTGGTATTGGATCTCGAAATCATACCCCATTAAGGTAAGGGCCCAACATTGTAGCCTGTTGGCTGTGTAGACCGGGATGCTCTTTTTCGAACCAAAGATAGTGAGCAAGGGTTTGTGATCTGTCAGAAGCTTGGAGCGGCGGCCGTATAGCATTTTGTGGAATTTCTTAACCGCGTACACTATGGCCAATGCTTCGTTCTCGATCTGGCTGTAGTTGTTCTCGGCCTTCGTAAGGGTTCTGGCGGCATGGGCGATTTTGAGATCCATCGGTGTACGTGTGTGCAATTACTACACCAATCCCATGGCTTGATGCATCTGTGGCCAAGACAATTTCTTTGGAAGGGTCGAAATGTGTCAAAAGCAAGTTTGAAGACGACAGTGACGTGATGCGTTCGAAGGCATTCTGACATTCTGCTGTCCAGTTCCAAGGTTGTCCTTTGGCTAGTAGCTTGTTTAACGGGGCACGCAAGCGGTGCATCTCAGGCAAGAATGCGCTATAGTGGCTGATGAGCCCACAAAAGGAACGCAGAGACTGTAGATCTGTGGGTGGTGGCATTTTTCTAATGGCTTCGATGTTATCCGGGTCTAATCGACGTCCATCCTTTTCGAGGATAAACCCAAGGTATTTGATGAGCGGCGTGAAAAATGTGCATTTATCCTCACGGATCTGGAAGCCGCACGACTGTATGCAACCAAGCACTTCATCCAAGCGGTTGAAGAGTTCTTCCGGTGTTCGACCCATCACTATGATATTGTCCAGATAAGCAGCGGTTCCAGAAACACCGGCTAGCATAGTGTCCATCAACTGTTGGAAGATGGCTGGCGCCGTTTTCCCACCAAATGGCAAGCGGTTGTATTGGAATAGCCCACGATGAGTGTTGATCGTCAACAACTCCCTCGAGACTTCGTCAACATCCACTTGCAGATAAGCATCGGATAGAGCAAGCTTAGCAAAGTACTTACCAGCATTCAACTTTGCAAAGATATCCTCCGGTACAGGTAAGGGGTACTGGTGGTCATTCAGCGCGGCGTTGAGGCCAGTTGTTAAGCGGACATTTGTGGCTTTTTATAGGGAGAACGCTTGTCAGGCGAAAACCAACCACGTTCTGAAACAATGTCAGAAATCCGTTTGTACACTAATGTAAAACTGGCAGAGCAGCTCGTCGACTGATTTAACCCTCGGCTAACCGCCATCAATTGCCTTCTAATTTCCTCTGTTAGCTGAACAGGTTGTTTTTGCTCGCGGCGGCCATAATGGCTGAGGCCTATGGAGGGTTAGACCTTCGTCATCTTCGTGTCCAGGTGAGCAAAACTTCCGTTTCTTGCTTCTAGAATTTACAGGATTATGTATACTTCGCAGGAGTATAAAGGCGTCATGTCCAGCTACCATTACTGGACGACGGTCGTGGTAGTGAGTGCATTTTTATCCACTTGTTGTACAGCCGTGTTCTATGTAGGTCCTTGGGGGTTTCTATGTCCTGTCCCAGGCACAAGCTCTTTCACATTCCGATCCCAGATCCCCAAGCAGTTCCAGACCTCGGAGAAAGGGAAGGTGAGAGACAAACAGGGCCGCAAAGAACAGACGTGGAAACAAGCATTATTTATGTCCTATGGTCTAACATTTAGAGAAAACCTATGATGTACAATGTGTAACAATGATTATGCTAAAAGTGTCTTTTGAATATTCATCGGAAGCAAAGCCCTATAGGTTGGTTGCTACCGTATACCTTGGATGCAGAGCGTTGCGCCGTTGAGCAAAGAAAACACAGGATCCGTTTGCTATGATGCAACTGTCGCGTGGGAATATTCGTTGGGGAGCGTAGAATATGCTGACCCAGGGAAAGCCAGTGAGTCTTTTGGACTCATACATGGGTAAGTTTCGCAAAAATAGCAGCGAATAATTGAGGAATGAACACCTGTAAACGAGAAGCTAAGGGCGTCTCTGTACTGACCAGGTGAGAGAGTGCCGAATTAAAAGGCTAAGAAGGGCTAATTGACGGAAGGACCGCGAATAGCCAGAATATATGCGTACATTAAGGTTGCTGTGGACATCAGAACCTGAGACCTAACCGCAGCAGCCAGAGCGCTAGGGTAATAGTGCCAAGCTGGATAGAGGCATGGACTGCTAGCCCGAGACTTGGAGTATTGCAGGTAAAAAATGCCTAAGACAATACAGCAAGTAGTGGGTATATAAAGGTCTAGAAATGTGTGGCAGAAGAGCGGCTTATGCTGAACACCTGGATATGTTTGCACGACAGAAGAAAGCTAAGAGAGGTTTCGTGATAGAATGGCAGCGGACAAGTAAAGCGCAAGCATGCAAAGAGGTTGTTAGATAGTTAGAGCATAATAGACTACGACACATCGACGTGCAGCTAATCAAATCATGCGGTGGTGTTAATGGAGTATAATTAAGGAGGCCTGAGCCTGGAGAAGCCCGTGAGAGAGCTGTACTACGGCCAATTAGGTGTCGCGGATGAGCAATGGCATTTAGGTGTGGCCTTATAATTGCTAGTGGACACCTGATTAGGGCAACAGACAGCAAGTGTATGTGATGCACGCAGTCCCAGGGATTAAAGCTTGGAGGGAAAAAGTGTGGACCTTGGCAGCTCAGTATATGCACAAAGATGATAGTAGCTTATGAAGAAGGACTGCTGCTAAACACGGGAGCCAGAGGTAAGACGAGGAACAGTTAGGGTCGCTGTAAGTGTGAGTATCAGTGATCAGCAGTTTGATTTTCCAACCATTCTGTCGCGATAGTTGTGCTTGCAGGCCCAATGCTTCGTGTCCTTCCGACGACTGGTTTGTTATACATGGCAATGCCGAGTATCTCAAAACGGTTACGGATTTGACCGGGGGCTTGCCATGCGGTATTTGTTGCCTTCAGTTCCTAGCGGATTGTACTGGTTGGTATCTGATGCAGTATTCACTAATGGCTAGTCGCGAGAGAATACGGCACAGTGGTGTTGCCTGCTGTGTGCGTAGCACTGAGCCATATAAGTCAGTAACTGGAAGTCCGATGTCTCTGGAAAGCCTGATGGCTGCTGTGTTCGCTGGACGGGAACTGATTGCTTTGTTAAGTTTCCGCCGTGCTTTGGTCTCCGTCCTGAGGTGGTGGAGATACTATTTGCCGTATCCAACGTCTAATCTCAGCACACAATTTAGTGGCGACACTGTGGAAAAAGACCCCGCAGAAACGGTGTTCGCTTCGTCTGTTAGCCAGGGAGGCAAACGGACTTCCGCTCTTGTCAAAGTAAAGGTGAGGAGGTTTAAAATGTGGCACAACCCAAGGCGGAGGTATCACGTCCGCCGTGTGCCGTATCCCCATTCCCCACCATTTCTACTGCAGCTGTGTCATCGTTTCGTTTAGGACCTTGGATTTTAAAATATCGGACGCTATTTCGAACCCGCCAACATGGACAGAGCGTTTGATAAGTGCACCGCGTTGCTGTAACGCCTATACTAATTGTAGTTTTATTTTTAGTGTGGACACTAAGTCCTGCTTTTCTTCTAAAGGAGCGTATGCTAGCCGATCTTCAGTGCTTTAGGATATGCGTTAACAGACTTTACTGCCGGTCTTTCCGGCGTCACTGTGCGGACACTCTCCAACCTCATTAGCTTGTGGACTGAGAAGGCTCGTGCGTGTTCCTCGGTCTGCTACAGAGGTAGACTAAGCCCTTCAAAGTTTTCCTTTTAAGCTCAAAGGCACGGGTGTCATGTTGCACGTAGACCTCGTTTTGACGGGGACGATGAACTTGCAGGTGGCTCTGCGATATTGAGGCCCAGCCTAAAGCAGGGGAAAAGACCACCAAGTTGGTTTCCGGGTGCACTTCCTCCCTGCTAGAACCGGTTTCCATGGCCTCGATCCTGGGCTTACGATACCAAATACATAGAGGGGAGCTTCAATACGGTGTACGCTGCGAAACAAGCTCTGTTTAGTCAGGCCCTTTGTTGACAACTACAGTGCAAATGTTCTTGCACTCACTGATGCATGTTCATCCACCGATCCCCGTAGGGTCGAGCGTCTTCGCGCTATACCTAGCCAAAGCGCGACTGGTGGTGTTCGAGTGGCAGCGAAGCGCAGTTACGATGTAAAGCTGGCGCTTTATTATTTTTATCTTTAACGTCCACTGACATCAAGCTGACTGAAGTCTGTTTATCGGGCTACATACTACTACTATTACTACTACTACTACTGTGGCGTTTTCGCCATGGCAACAGAGCTGGACCTTACCGCGGTGCTTTGGTTCGCGGGCTTCATAGGTCCATTGAGCTAGGCTGGATGGTGCTTGTGCACCTTCAGAGCCACTCATACCAGCTTGGTCAATGGTTAGATGCCAGACCAAATCAGCCTCCAGGTTGGGGTTGGACGGAGGGGACCCCGTATTCCTTAAAACGCACTCCTTATAGCCCAACTCCGAATACGCTGCGTTAGACAGGTTTTTGTATCTAAGGCAGTTGTTGAGAACACCAAACGTTCTCCTGTCTAAACCTGAGCAACCTGACAGTACCCTGCCCACGCTATACAATGAATAGCTCTTAAAAACATTTTCCTGAAGCTCTGGCCACCGCAGAGGATAAACCACTGTGCCTTATCTGCTGCGTCGAGCAAGGTGGATAGGGGTTTGGATATTACCGCTTAAACCTACCCATCTTCTTATTCCTCCTCTTCCACTTTCTTACTCTTACCGTCCCTTTCCATCTTCACATTTATCGCCCAGTTTTCAACCCCAATCATTGGCCCTCCCACGTCTTTTGTCATAGCCTTTCACCTTTTAGGATAAACTCACAAGTAAATGCGTAGCGTCAATTCGGCCTTGTCGACAACCTCAGGTGCAAGGGAGCGGCCATGCTATATTCATCGGCTTCCGTTTGGAGCCCATGATCAACTCTTTGATAAGCATGCCGCAATGTACGCACTTTGCTACTAGTCGGTCCTCAGACAGCTCTTGCCCGAACTTTAACTACGCTAAATGCGTGATAAGTGCCCAGACAGAGGAACGTTTTAAATAACGCTTGGACACGTACATGCTGAGCACGCCTGGATTCCGCTGCTTTTGCTTCAGCTGTAACAATCACTAGGAGAACACACTTAAGGAAGGACGTGTTATCCATTTTATGTATCGGAGGTGATGGAGTGGACAATGTTTTCCCTTCCGCTCTCTACAACGCTATTAATTCCATCAATATCTACTGCTTGTCGGAGACCCGTTTGCAAGACTCGTGCTCTGCGCTACCTTTGCGATTAACTTCAGATGGCACCGGCAGCACATTCTCATTGCGCCTGTCCGGTTACGATACAGCTTCTAGCAGTGGTCAAGCCAGTGTTGGTAATGCCCAGAGTCCCTGAGCCCCTCCGTTACCGGTATCTCAGCTGGCTTGCACCCGTTGCAATTTATTCCCTTTTTTCTTTTAGGTATTGCGCTACAGTAGCTGTGTTTCTCGCCTCTAACTAACGTGTATAATGTAAATAAATAAATAAATAAACACTTTATCCTCGACTATGCGGGGCACGCCCATGGAGGAATGATCAGATATGTACAACTGTACAAACATTTTATGGCAACTGTGACAGTAACAGTAGAAAATTGGTCGGATGTCCATGATAAAATAAATAAATAGATAGTTTATTCTCAGTTTCATAGAGACGCACCAACTTAGGCATGATCAAGGTTTAAAAACTGTTGTGTATCACAATGATACAACGGGTTCAATCGTGTGTAGTTAAAACGGTGTCGGGAAGAGTTGATATGTGAATCTAGTCGACTTGCCAGTATGTAGTTGTGGGCTGTGACTTTATTCAGTGGCGAGTCACATCCACCACGTCGCAGTGTTGCCAAACAGATATTTGTGGCTTTTTATAGGGAGAATGCTTGCCAGGCGAAAACCCACCACGTCTTGTAACACTGACGTAAAGCCTTTTGAACATTAATGTTGAACTGGCAAAGCCGCTTGACGGCTGGTTTCACCTTCGGTTTTTCGCGGAGTAATGGCTTCTAATTTCCTCTGTTAGTTGGACGGGTATTTTGCTCTGGGTCGCCATGATTTTTGAGGTCGGTGGAGGAGAGGGACATCGCGATTTTTCTTCTTGTTGTATGTCCAGGTGAGCAAAAGGTTCAATTTTTCCGCTGTCCAGATTTTTCAGATGTATAATGTATGGGAGCATGAGGATATGACCAGTTCTCCATACTGGACAAGGGTTTATGGTGATTGTAGGTCGGTCCTTGCGGAGTTTTACCATCCTCCATGTCAGTCCTTGTGGGTTGTTACGGCCGTCTTGGGCCAAAACTGTTTCTCAGTCCAATCCCAGATCTCCAAGATGTCCCGGACCTCATAGAAAAGGGAAAGTGAGGGACAACCGAGAGAAGACCGCAAGAACAGGCATGGAGTTAAATAAATAAATAAATAAATAAATAAATAAATAAAAACTTTATTCTCGACTATGCGGGGCACGCCCATGGAGGAATGATCAGATATGTACAACTGTACAAACATTTTATGGCAACTGTGACAGTAACAGTAGAAAATTGGTCGGATGTCCATGATAAAATAAATAAATAGATAGTTTATTCTCAGTTTCATAGAGACGCACCAACTTAGGCATGATCAAGGTTTAAAAACTGTTGTGTATCACAATGATACAACGGGTTCAATCGTGTGTAGTTAAAACGGTGTCGGGAAGAGCTGATATGTGAATCTAGTCGACTTGCCAGTATGTAGTTGTGGGTTGTGACTTTATTCAGTGGCGAGTCACATCCACCACGTCGCAGTGTTGTCAAACAGATATTTGTGGCTTTTTATAGGGAGAATGCTTGCCAGGCGAAAACCCACCAAGTCCTGCAACACTGACGTAAAGCCTTTTGAACATTAATGTTGAACTAGCAAAGCCGCTTGACGGCTGGTTTCACCTTCGGTTTTTCGCGGGGTAATGGCTTCTAATTTCCTCTGTTAGTTGGACGGGTATTTTGATCTGGGTCGCCATGATTTTTGAGGTCGGTGGAGGAGAGGGACATCGCGATTTTTCTTCTTGTTGTATGTCCAGGTGAGCAAAAGGTTCAATTTTTCCGCTGTCCAGATTTTTCAGATGTATAATGTATGGGAGCATGAGGATATGTCCAGTTCTCCATACTGGACAAGGGTTATGGTGATTGTAGGTCGGTCCTTGCGGAGTTTTACCATCCTCCATGTCAGTCCTTGTGGGTTGTTACGTCCGTCTTGGGCCAAAACTGTTCCTCAGTCCAATCCCAGATCTCCAAGATGTCCCGGACCTCAGAGAAAAGGGAAAGTGAGGGACAACCGAGTGAAGACCGCAAGAACAGGCATGGAATTGAATATTGTAAATGTCTTGTGTTAAAACATTTGGGCTTCAGTCAAAAACATGTACACTGTGCAACAATAATTATGCTGAAAATGTCTTTTGAGTATCCTATAGAATCATTAGCCGTATAGGTGGATTGCTATCGCCTGCGTAGAGACAACAGCGTTGCACCAGTAAGTAAAGTACGAGTATCCGTTTGACATGAGTCGATAGTTGCGTGGGGATAGAGCAAAGAGAGTTAGAATGTTGGTAGTGATTGTCAGGTGCATGAAGAGCACGTAGTTAGTGTAATCCGAGAGGGGGCATAATAAGCCATTAGAAATAGGTTGATGCGAGAGAGTCTTAAAGATCAATTAGTGGCAGGGCAGCGGAGGGACTGGATGCAGATATTCTAAAGGAGTAAAGGTTATTGAGATAGGGGATGGCTACTAACAAGCACTGGATCATCGCATACGCATGGGGCCAATGGTCATTAGCTACCTCTGAAGAGAAATGCCGAATTTATGACGACCGACAGATGTTGACGCTAGGAGTGACTCAGTCGCCAGATGCAGCTATTCTAATCAGACGCTTGGTCACTAGTGTATGCCTATAGGGTCGCTGAGTGTATCTATAGGCCAGTGAAGGTAAGTGATAGGTCAATAGATCAGCTAAGCTGTGACGCAAACAATCCAAGAAAATGAGCATTGTAAGAGGGAGCGAGCTTCGGATATTCGCAGAGTTAAATGGAAGCTATGGCGACTAGCTGCTGCTAAGCAGAGATAGTGGCTCTAGAAAAGAATGAATCAGTGGCTGCTGTAGCCATGTCCTTAAGACGTTTGACCAATACTGGATACCTACAATTTCGATGAAGAAATCGACATGCTATCGAAGCTTTAAGAAACAGACGACAGAAGAGAATAAAGGTTGGAGAGTCAGCGGGTGGCTCCTTGTAATCTACATGGAGCCATCAATGACTAGCTGTTGTCAAATGGAGTTGACGCGAGTAGGAGGAACGACAAATATCGGCGCGATAGGAGAGAGAAGGGTGACAGCAATAGAGTTTAGACCAAGACTTCAGTTACTAGTGGATCCTACGGTGGCACATAATAAGTCCACAAACCACCTGAGCTGTGATGCAAACAATCCAAGAGAATGAACATTGTAAGAAGGGAGCGACTCCTACAGAGCTTCGGATATCCGCAGAGTTAAATGGAGGCTATAGCGATTACCTGCTGATAAGCAGAGATATTGGCTCTGGAAAAGAGTGAACCAGTGGCTGGTGTAGCCATAGTATTAAGACGTTTGCCCAAAACTGGATACCTACAGTTTCGACGGAGGAATCAGCATGCGGGCGAAGCTTAAGAGAGACAGACGGCAAAAGAAAATGAAGGTTGGAGAGTCAGGGAGTGGCTACTTGTAAGCTACATGGAGCCAACAATGACTAGCTATTGCCAAGAAGAGTTGACCAGAGTAGGATAACGGCGCGCTAGAAGAGAGATGAATGGCCAGCATTAGAGTTCGGATTAAGCCTTTGGTTATTAGTAGATCCTACGGTGGCACTTAATAGGTCAACAAACCATCTGAGCTGTGACGCAAACCTTCTAAGATAATGCCCATTGTAAGAATGGAGCGACTCTTACAGATCTCCGGATATCCGCAGAGTTAAATGGAAGCTATGGCGACTAGCTGTTGCTAAGCAGAGCTAGTGGCTCTGGAAAAGAATGAATCAGTGGCTGGTGCAGCCATAGCATTAAGACGTTTGTCCACTATTGGATACCTACAGTTTTGTTGAAGAAGTACCCGGGCAAGCGGGGTTTTGGAGAGACGGACGGCAGAAGAAAATGAAGGCTGGAGAGTCAAGGAGTGGCTCCTTGTAGGCTACATGGAGCCAACAATGCCTAGCTATTGCCAAGAAGTGTTGACCAGAGTAGGATAACAGCGTGCTAGGAGTGAGATAAATGGCCAGCATTGGAGTTACTAGTGGTTACTAGTGGATCCGACGGTGGCACATAATAGGTCAGCAAACCATCTGGGCTGTTACGCAAGCAATCCAAGAGAATGTATATTGTAAGAGAGGGGCGACTCCTACAGATCTCCTTGTATCCGCAGAGTTAAATGGAAGCTATGGCAGCTAGCTGCTGCTAAGCAGAGATAGCAGCTTTAGAAAAGAATGAGTCTGTGGCTGGTGCAGCCATAGCATTAAGACGTTTGCCCAAAACTGGATACCTACAGTTTCGATGAAGAAATCACCATGCGAGCGAAGCTTAAGAGAGACAGATGGCAAAATAAAATGAAGTTTGGAGAGTCAGGGAGTGGCTACTTGTAAGCTACATGGAGCCAACAATGACTAGCTATTGCCAAGAAGAGCTGACCAGAGTAGGATAACGGCGCGCTAGAAGAGAGATGAATGTCCAGCATTAGAGCTCGGATTGAGCCTTCAGTTACTAGTGGATCCTACGGTGGCATATAATAGGTCAACAAAACATCTGAGCTGTGACACAAACATTCTAAGATAATGAACATTGTAAAATGGAGCTACACTTACAGATCTCCGGATATCCGCAGAGTTAAATGGAAGCTATGGAGACTAGCTGTTGCTAAGCAGAGCTAGTGGCTCTGGAAAAGAATGAATCAGTGGCTGGTGCAGCCATAGCATTAAGACGTTTGTCCACTATTGGATACCTACAGTTTTGTTGAAGAAGTACCCGGGCAAGCGGGGTTTTGGAGAGACGGACGGCAGAAGAAAATGAAGGCTGGAGAGTCAAGGAGTGGCTCCTTGTAGGCTACATGGAGCCAACAATGCCTAGCTATTGCCAAGAAGTGTTGACCAGAGTAGGATAACAGCGTGCTAGGAGTGAGATAAATGGCCAGCATTGGAGTTACTAGTGGTTACTAGTGGATCCGACGGTGGCACATAATAGGTCAGCAAACCATCTGGGCTGTTACGCAAGCAATCCAAGAGAATGTATATTGTAAGAGAGGGGCGACTCCTACAGATCTCCTTGTATCCGCAGAGTTAAATGGAAGCTATGGCAGCTAGCTGCTGCTAAGCAGAGATAGCAGCTTTAGAAAAGAATGAATCAGTGGCTGGTGCAGCCATAGCATTAAGACGTTTGCCCAATACTGGATACCTACAGTTTCGATGAAGAAATCAACATGCGAGCGAAGCTTAAGAGAGACAGACGGCAAAAGAAAGTGAAGGTTGGAGAGTCAAGGAGTGGCTACTTGTAAGCTACATGGAGCCAACAATGACTAGCTATTGCCAAGAAGAGTTGACCAGAGTAGGATAACGGCGCGCTAGGAGAGAGATGAATGGCCAGCATTAGAGTTCGGATTAAGCCTTCAGTTACTAGTGGATCCTACGGTGGCACATAATAGGTCAACAAACCATCTGAGCTGTGACGCAAACATTCTAAGATAATGAACATTGTAAGAAGGGAGCGACTCCTACAGATCTCCGGATATCCGCAGAGTTAAATGGAAGCTATGGCGACTAGCTGTTGCTAAGCAGAGATAGTGGCTCTGGAAAAGAATGAATCAGTGGCTGGTGCAGCCATAGCATTAAGACGTTTGTCCACTATTGGATACCTACAGTTTCGATGAAGAAGTCAACATGCGAGCGAGGTTTAAGAGAGACAGACGGCAGAAGAAAATGAAGGCTGGAGAGTCAAGGAGTGGCTCCTTGTAGGCTACATGGAGCCAACAATGACTAGCTATTGTCAAGAAAAGTTGAGGCGAGTAAGATGAACGACGGATAATGGCGCGCTAGGAGAGAGATGAATGGCCAGCATTGGAGTTACTGGTGGTTACTAGTGGATCCTACGGTGGCACATAATAGGTCAACAAACCATCTGAGCTGTTACGCAAGCAATCCAAGAGAATGAATATTGTAAGAAGGGAGCGACTCCTACAGAGCTCCGGATATCCGCAGAGTTAAATGGAAGCTATGGCAGCTAGCTGCTGCTAAGCAGAGATAGTGGCTTTAGAAAAGAATGAATCAGTGGCTGGTGTAGCCATGTCATTAAGACGTTTGCCCAATACTGGATACCTACAGTTTCGATGAAGAAATCAACATGCGAGCGAAGCTTAAGAGAGACAGACGGCAAAAGAAAATGAAGGTTGGAGAGTCAGGGAGTGGCTACTTGTAAGCTACATGGAGCCAACAATGACTAGCTGCTGTCAAGAGGAGTTGACGCGAGTAGGACGAACGACGCATAACGGCGCGCTAGGAGAGAGAAGAGTGACCAGCAATAGAGTTTGGACTAAGCCTTCAGTTACTAGTGGATCCTACGGTGGCACATAATAGGTCAACAAACCAGCTGAGCTGTGACGCAAGCAATCTAAGAGAATGAACATTGTAAGAAAGGAGCGACTCCTACAGATCTCCGGATATCCGCAGAGTTAAATGGAAGCTATGGCGACTAGCTGCTGCTAAGCAGAGATAGTGGCTCTAGAAAAGAATGAATCAGTGGCTGGTGTAGCCATATCATTAAGACGTTTGTCCACTATTGGATACCTACAGTTTCGATGAAGAAATCAACATGCGAGCAAGGCTTAAGAGAGACAGACGGCAGAAGAAAATGAAGGCTGGAGAGTCAAGGAGTGGCTCCTTGTAGGCTACATGGAGCCAGCAATGACTAGCTATTGTCAAGAAAAGTTGAGGCGAGTAAGATGAACGACGGATAATGGCGCGCTAGGAGAGAGATGAAAGGCCAGCATTGGAGTTCGGATTAAGCCTTCAGTTACTAGTGGATCCTACGGTGGCACATAATAGGTCAACAAACCATCTGAGCTGTAAGGCAAACAATCCAAGTGAATGAACATTGTAAGAAGGGAGCGAGCTCCGGATATCCGCAAAGTTAAATGGGAGCTATGGCGACTAGCTGCTGTTAAGCAGAGATAGTGGCTCTAGAAAAGAATGAATCAGTGGCTGGTGTAGCCATGTCATTAAGACGTTTGACCACTACTGGATACCTACAGTTTCGATGAAGAAATCAACATGCGAGCGAAGCTTAAGAGAGACAGACGGCAAAAGAAAATGAAGGTTGGAGAGTCAGGGAGTGGCTACTTGTAAGCTACATGGAGCCAACAATGACTAGCTGCTGTCAAGAGGAGTTGATGCGAGTGGGACGTACGACACATAACGGCGTGCTAGGAGAGAGAAGAGTGACCAGCAATAGAGTTTGGGCTAAGCCTTCAGTTACTAGTGGATCCTACGGTGGCACATAATAGGTCAACAAACCATCTGAGCTGTGACGCAAGCAATCCAAGAGAATGAACATTGTAAGAAGGAGCGACTCCTACAGAGCTCCGGATATCCGCAGAGTTAAATGGAAGCTATGGCGACTAGCTGCTGCTAAGCAGAGATAGTGGCTCTGGAAAAGAATGAATCAGTGGCTGGTGTAGCCATATCATTAAGACCTTTGACCACTATTGGATACCTGCAGTTTCGACGAAGAAGTCAACATGCGAGCGAAGCTTAGAGAGACATACGGCAGAAAAAATGAAGGCTGGAGAGTCAAGAAGTGGCTCCTTGCAAGCTACATGGAGCCAACAATGACTAGCTGCTGTCAAGAGGAGGTGACGCGAGTAAGATGAACGATGGATAACGGCGCGGTAGGAGAGAGATGTGGAGTCGGGAAGAGAATAGTGTGGGAAGGTAAGAAGAGGCGATTATAAGTGGTCTGGTCCAGTTTCAAAAAACTCTTCTTCAGGACAGTTTATATTCAGTAGTTTGGAAACTTGTGTGACAGAGAGGTATTTGCTAATAGAGAAGCGGAACTGGTTTATGTTCATGGATGCCCTTATTGTGAGAGGTAACCTATTCCATACGTGTGCGTATCTGTAGAGGTAGAAGTTGGAGCGAATGCTGCTGCGCGTTCTTGGTAGGATAATGGAGTAGGGTCTATCACGTAGGGGGTACGAAGTGATATATGAGTCTGAGACAGGGGTTATTTGGCTCCCACTGATGTTGTTAATGAGCGAGTATAGGAAAGCGAGGTTGGTTTTCAATCGGCGCAGCCATAACGGGTCGAGCTTAAGTGTGTTGCACCGATCACGGTAGCTCAGACTTGAGTGCCCCAGGAGGCGTTTTGTGAAGGTACGCTGAACCTTTTCGAGGGCTATTCGGTCGCATTTTCTAAGGTTGGTGAATACTATAGAGCAGTATTCTAGCAGGGGCCGGGCACATGTTTTGTAGAGCACAGTTCTAGATTCCTGTATTGTCATGGTTTTGAGGATGTAACCGATGAGAGAGCGTGCTTTAGCTGCGGAATAAATTACTTGTTCCGCGAAGTTCAGCGAACAGGAGTAGTGCACGCCTAAGTCACGCACTGTTAGGCAGTTCCCTAATGGCGTGCCTTGCAGCATTAAGGTATTTGGAGGCATGGTGCATCGGTACGTAAGGACATTGCATTTTGATGGTGTAAAAGCCAACTTCCATATGTCGCACCATGCAGTTAGCGATCTTAAGTCGTATTGTATATGGGAAATGGCGGTGTGGAAGTTTGACGGATGAAATGGGAAGACAATTTTGATGTCGTCCGCAAATAGGTAGGGTGTCCCATGTTTGAAAACCTGGAACACGTCATTGATATAGAGCAGAAAAAGTAGAGGGCCTAAAACGCTACCTTGAATTACGCCACTTTTGACTGGTTTAGGGAGTGATATAAATTCTCCAACCATTACTGACTGTGAGCGAGCTGCAAGATATGATGAGAACCAGGTGTGCAGTTTGCCGGAGATACCGTATGATTCCAGCTTCATCAAGAGTTCTGTATGTGGTACTCTGTCAAAAGCTTTCGTCATGTCTAGGAAGATGATGGCTAGTGCTTGCTTGTTGTCAATCAGTTGAGTTACATGATTGAGGAACTCAAATTGGCAGGTCTGACAGGATTTAGACGGCAGAAATCCATGTTGTTGTCGATTGATGAGGTTGCGAGTAAGCAGGAAGGTGAGCATGGTTTCTTTGACTATTCGTTCCATTATTCTTGAAGCTATAGGCGTGTGGCTAATGGGGCGATAGTTTTCCATGTTCTGCTGACTGCCTTTTTGTGTTTGGGGATGACGATGGCATGTTTCCATGTGGTTGGATAAATCCCGTTAGTCATGGAAAGCGTGAATAGGTTGAGAAGTAGAGCTGGAATGTCCTGGCCACCGAGTATCAGCAACGCAGAGGGAAGACCATCGGGACCAGGATGTGATGAGCATTTGACTGAGCTGATTACTCGGGTGATAGAACGCATGTCGAACTTAATAGTGTCGAGTGAGTCATTGGTGCGCCTAGCTGGCAAAGCAGGCGCGGTTCCATTAGCGTCAGTGAAAGAATTGCAGAAGTATCCATTGAGGATCTCACATATTTTTGATGGATCGCTAATAATGGATGTGTCAGAAAGCCTGAGTGAGGCAATAGGCGTAGATTTTTGATTGCTTCTTTGTCGGAGTAGTTGCCCGAGTGACTTGGTTTTATTGCTAGATTTGAGGGCGGCGTCTTCTTCAGCAATCTTGGTTGATTCCTGCGCAGTTTGCCAGTTAGTTAGGATTTCATTCGTGCGAACAAGGATGTGAAATTCCTTAGTTCTGGAGTATCGCTGTCGCATTTTTTGATCTTCCTAAGTACACCGTAGGCCTTAGCTGATTTCGCTGTCATCTTTAAGCGGCTTTTGCAGGTGAGTGGGGCGAGCACATCTAGGCAGCTGAAGAGATTTAGATACAGGATGTGTGCGGCTGCGTCTACATCGGTAGCTAAAAAGAAGTTGTCCCAGTTCGAAGATCGCACTAATATCTCAAAGCTGTCCCAGTTAATGTGGTTGAACATTCGAAACTGTTTGACAGAAGAAGAAGTGGCGCTGTGTGGAGTAGAAAGTGTAAATATGAGTTTGACCACCTTGTGGTCGCAGCCATTTATATTATCTAATATACCAGCAACAGCATCGGAGACACCTTGCGTAAAGATTAAGTCAAGGGTGTTAGAAAGCCTGGTGTGATCGTGAACTTGTTGGGTCCAGTTATTTGCGTGGACGGTGTGAACGAAACTTCTGTATCTGAGTGGGGCAACCTGGTCGTTCCAGGGGATAAGTGGCATATTGAAATCGCCACCCACTATCTTGTGCCGTGGGGGCATTTGGGAGATTTCAGTGAAGAGCTTAGTGAGTTTATTAATCTTTTTGTTAGATGTGTGTGGAGGGTTGTATACGCAACCGATAAGGAGGTCAAGGTGACCTCCTGTCGTCTGGATCCAGATGGAGTCTTCAGGGTCACCTATAGCTAGCAGTTCGAAATCAGGTGCACCAAAATCGTCCCGGACATAGATAAGACAACCGCCACCGCGCTGGTTGTCTCGTCCGTTACAGAATGCAGTGTAGCCGGGGATACGTAGTAGGCTGTCAGAAGCATTTGAGGGGTGCCACGTTTCTGTGATGAGAACCAGCTGTGGGTATGAGAGCAGGATAAATGGGCCAATGAGGTGCATCTTGTGTGTAATAGATCGCGCATTAATAAGCAGCATACTGTAAGATTCAACGCAAGGAGAGATGGAAGAGTTCGATTGTGTGAGGTAAGTTGCACAGTAGGGTGTAACGGGCGTAGGGTACATGGAGGTGGTAAGAAATGGTGGAGAGTGTGATATAGGATTGTGATCAGGAAGTGGTTGAGGAGGTAGCTGATGGTATTCGGCCTCTAATGAGGCTGTAGTAATAGTATTGAGTTTAGAACCTATCCGGAGGGCTGAAGCCAACCGTGGGGGTTAGTTGTAGTGAGCATATGAGTTGTTGGAGGTAATAGAGGGCTGGTGAGAACTCTTGGTGGAATGGGCGAGGTGGGTCGTGTCCTGCTGCATCCCATAAAAAAGGGGCCGTGGATGGCATGGTCCGGATGTAGTGCTTGTCATCCGGATGTATTTTTCGTTCAGCGGGACGTATGGCCAGGGAGTGCGGGGTGGTGTTAATGGAGCGGTATAGATTTTCAGAAGGGCGTCCTCTTTGGGAGGGTGCTTTGTTCCCCACTGTTTCGAGAGACTGTGGGGATTGGTAACGGGGTTGTGCATTTGATCTTTGGATGCCATAGCGCTTTTTGTAGGGCCGACTGGGCGATAGCGTACCAGGCGGATAGTTGGTTGTCAGGGGAATCACTGCGTTGATGCAGCGCGGGCTGTTCATAGTTTTATTTTGTTGCAGTGACTGGTAGAACGTCCTCGGTTTTTGAGAGCCATGGTATTTGTTATATTTCTGGGGCTTAGTAGCATTGTTGGGCGTCTCGAGTAGGTAGGGCTTGCGCAGTGGTTGGGCCGGTTGGGTCGAAATCTGCGTGGAGGGCGGCGTTTGGGATCGGAAGGATTTCGATCTCACGCGATCCATTGGTGCAAATGTTGTTGTGGGCTTATCGGCTGTCCATTTGTGCCATGAGGTCATTGCCTGGGTACGGTTATCTTTGTTATGGTGATGCATCAGCGGGGAGTGCATCCCATAACGAGGCGTGCCGTGTTTCAGCGGTTGACCTTTGTTGGTAGTCGGTCGTGTTGCGAGGGTGGTTACGACTTTGTACGAGGGGGAGGGAAGGGAGTTGATCATCGGGAAGTCTACATTGATAGATTCTGAATCGGTGTCACTCATGTCGGAGGCGTTATGGACTGTCTCGGCTTCTTGTATCGTTAGCGGGGGCGAATCTGGAACGTTAGTTGACTTTTTGTTTATTAGGGCTGTGGGGCTTGAGTCGGGATTTAATGCTGTCGTAGACGCGTGACGCAGGGGGTTAGATCCAGATCCACGTTAGTGCTTGTAGTAGGGCAAGCAGTTGCTCTGACAACCGGCAATGAATCATGAGGCTGTTGTCTTGCTTTGGTATTAGTAGCCGGTGGGAAAGCTCTTTGCAACGGCGTTAGATCAGGCTTTATAAGAATAGGCCCAATGTTTGCGTTTGTTCTTAAGGTAAATCGATTTGCTATGAAGCTTGTAGCCAGTTCTGGAGTTTTGAATGCGATAAGGATAGGGCAATTGCGACTGATCTTCGATTTTCTGAGCCGCTTACTCACGCACATGTCAGGAGGGATGTTACACATGGACGTAAGTAGGCGGGTGACTTTCTCCAAGGGAAGTTTGTCAGGAACGTTGAAGACGATCACGTTTCGGGCACGGCGGGTTCGCTCGTTTATCTCAGTAGTGATGGTAGTAAGAAGGGCGCCGGCATCTTTGAGCTCGTCAGCGTTGCCATTTGTCCTTATTCCTGCGAGTTGGGCCAATGGCATAAGTTTTGCTAGCTCTGTTTTGGTAACAGCCATTTCCTTTTTGAGAGCAACCATTTCAGTTGCGAGTGCACTGATTTTGTTAAGTGCATCTTTCAAAGGGTCTATAAGAAGGACACTGCAGGGGCGCAGTTTATTCAGTTTGTCTTTTGTAGCAGGAAGCTTGGTCGCCTTATCCGCCTTTGTTGAATATTGTTAATGTCTTGTATTATAACTTTTGGGCTTGAGACAAAAGCATGTACCCTGTGCAACAATAATTATGCTGAAAATGTTTTTTGAGTATCCTATAGAATCATTAGCCGTATAGGTGGATGGCTATCGCCTGCGTAGAGACAAGAGCGTTGCACCAGTAAGTAAAGTACGAGTATCCGTTTGACATGAGTCGATAGTTGCGTGGGGATAGAGCAAAGAGAGTTAGAATGTTGGTAGTGATTGTCAGGTGCATGAACAGCACGTAGTTAGTGTAATCCGAGAGGGGGCATAATAAGCCAAAAGAAATAGGTTGATGCGAGAGAGTCTTAATGATCAATTGGTTGCAGGGCAGCGGAGGGACTGGATGCAGATATTCTAAAGGAGTAAAGGTTATTGAGATAGGGGATGGCTACTAACAAGCACTGGATCATCGCATACGCATGGGGCCAATGGCCATTAGCTACCTCTGAAAAGAAATGCCGAATTTATGACGACCGACAGATGTTGGCGCTAGGAGTGACTCAGTCGCCAGATGCAGCTATTGCAATCAGACGCTTTGTCACTAGTGTATGCCTATAGAGTCGCTGAGTGTATCTATAGGCCAGTGAAGGTAAGTGATAGGTCAATAGATCAGCTAAGCTGTGACACAAACAATCCAAGAGAATGAACGTTGTAAGAGGGAGCGAGCTCCGGATATCCGCAAAGTTAGTTGGGAGCTATAGCGACTAGCTGCTGCTCTAGAAAAGAATGAATCAGTGGCTGCGGTAGCCATGTCATTAAGACGTTTGACCAATACTGAATACCTACAGTTTCGATGAAGAAATCGACATGCTATCGAAGCTTTAAGAAACAGACGGCAGAAGAGAATGAAGGTTGGAGAGTCAGGGAGTGGCTCCTTGTAATCTACATGGAGCCATCAATGACTAGCTGTTGTCAATTGGAGTTGACGCGAGTAGGAGGAACGACAAATATCGGCGCGCGAGGAGAGAGAAGGGTGACCAGCAATAGAGTTTTGACTAAGCCTTCAGTTACTAGTGGATCCTACGGTGGCACATAATAAGTCGACAAACCACCTGAGCTGTGATGCAAACAATCCAAGAGAATGAACATGGTAAGAATGGGGCGACTCCTGCAAAGCTTCGGATATCCGCAGAGTTAAGTGGAGGCTATGGCGACTAACTGTTGCAAAGCAGAGATATTGGCTCTGGAAAAGAGTGAACCAGTGGCTGATGTAACAATGTCATTAAGACGTTTGCCCAATACTGGATACCTACAATTTCGACGGAGGAATCAGCATGCGAGCGAAGCTTAAGTGAGACAGACGGCAGAAGAAAATGAAGGTGGGAGAGTCAAGGAGTGGCTACTTGTAAGCTATATGGAGCCAACAATGACTAGCTATTGCCAAGAAGATTTGACCAGAGTAGGTTAACGGCGCGCTAGGAGAGGGATGAATGTCCGGCATTGGAGTTCGGGTTAAGCATCCAGTTACTAGTGGATCCCACGGTGGCACTTAATAGGTCAAAAAACCATTTGAGCTGTGACGCAAACATTCTACGATAATAAACATTGTAAGAAGAGAGCGACTCCTACAGATTTTCGGATATCCGCAGAGTTGAATGGAAGCTATGGCGACTAGCTGTGGCTAAGCAGAGATAGTGGCTCTGGAAAAGAATGAATCAGTGGCTGGTGCAGCCATAGCATAAGACGTTTGTCCACTATTGGATACCTACAGTTTCGATGAAGAAGTCAACAGGCGAGCAATTTTTAACAGATACAGACGGCAGAAGAAAATGAAGGCTGGAGAGTCAAGACGTGGCTCCTTGTAGGCCACATGTAGCCAACAATGATTAGCTATTGTCAAGAAAGTTGAGGCGAGTAAGATGAACGATGGATAATGGCGCGCTACGGGA
Organism: Dicrocoelium dendriticum; assembly: GCA_944474145.2. Classification (NCBI taxonomy): domain Eukaryota; kingdom Metazoa; phylum Platyhelminthes; class Trematoda; order Plagiorchiida; family Dicrocoeliidae; genus Dicrocoelium; species Dicrocoelium dendriticum. Next base: position 105,967,835 of record OX104069.1, read on the forward strand.
GAGATGACGGCCAGCATTGGAGTTCGGGTTAAGCATCCAGTTACTAGTGGATCCTACGGTGGCACATATTAGGTCAACAAACCATCTGAGCTGTAAAATAAACAATCCAAGTGAATGAATATTGTAAGAAGGGAGCGACTCCTACAGAGCTCCGGATATCCGCAGAGTTTAATGAAAGCTATGGCGACCAGCTGCTGCTAAGCAGAGACAGTGTCTCTGGAAAAGAATGAATCAGTGGCTGGTGCAGCCATAGCAGTAAGACGTTTGTCCACTATTGGATACCTACAGTTTCGATGAAGAAGACAACAGGCGAGCAATTTTTAACAGATACAGGCGGCAGAAGAAAATGAAGGCTGGAGAGTCAAGACGTGGCTCCTTGTAGGCCACATGTAGCCAACAATGATTAGCTATTGTCAAGAAAAGTTGAGGCGAGTAAGATGAACGATGGATAATGGCGCGCTACGGGAGAGATGAACGGCCAGCATTGGAGTTCGGGTTAAGCACCCAGTTACTAGTGGATCCTACGGTGGCACATATTAGGTCAACAAACCATCTGAGCTGTAAAATAAACAATCCAAGTGAATGAATATTGTAAGAAAGCAGCGACTCCTACAGAGCTCCGGATATCCGCAGAGTTTAATGAAAGCTATGGCGACCAGCTGCTGCTAAGCAGAGATAGTGCCTCTGGAAAAGAATGATTCAGTGGCTGGTGTAGCCCTATCATTTTGACCTTGGACCACTATTGGATACTTGCAGTTTCGACGAAGAAGTCAACATGCGAGCGAAGCTTAGAGAGACATACGGCAGAAAAAATGTAGGCTGGATATTCAAAAAGTGGCTCCTTGCAAGCTACTTCGGGCCAACAATGACTTGCTGCTGTCAAGGGGAGGTGACGCGAGTAAGATGCACGATGGATAACTGCGCGGTAGGAGAGGGATGTGGAGTCGGGAAGAGAATAGTGCCGAAGGTAAGAAGAGGCGATTATAAGTGGTCTGGTCCAGTTTCAAAAACTCTTCTTCAGGACAGTTTATTTTCAGTAGTTTGGAAACTTGTGTGACAGAGAGGTATTTGCTAATAGATAAGCGGAACTGGTTTATGTTCATGGATGCCCTTATTGGGAGAGGTAACCTATTCCATACGTGTGCGTATCTGTAGAGGTAGAAGTTGGAGCGAATGCTGCTGCGCGTTCTTGGTAGGATAATGGAGTAGGGTCTATCACGTAGGGGGTACGAAGTGATATATGAGTCTGTATCAGAGGTTATTTGGCTCCCACTGATGTTGTTAATGAGCGAGTATAGGAAAGCGAGGTTGGTTTTCAATCGGCGCAGCCATAACGGGTCGAGCTTAAGTGTGTGGCACCGATCACGGTAGCTCAGACTTGAGTGCCCCAGGAGGCGTTTTGTGAAGGTACGCTGAACCTTTTCGAGGGCTATTCGGTCGCATTTTCTAAGGTTGGTGAATACTATCGAGCAGTATTCTAGCAGGGGCCCGGCACATATTTTTAGAGCACAGTTCTAGATTCCTGTATTGTCATGGTTTTGAGGATGTAACCAATGAGAGAGCCTGCTTTAGCTGCGGAATAAATTACTTGTTCCGCGAAGTTCAGCGAACAGGAGTAGTGCACGCCTAAGTCACGCACTGTTAGGCAGTTCCCTAATGGCGTGCCTTGCAGCATTAAGGTATTTGGAGGCATGGTGCATCGGTACGTAAGGACATTGCATTTTGATGGTGTAAAAGGCAACTTCCATACGTCGCACCATGCAGTTAGCGATCTTAAGTCGTATTGTATATGGGAAATGGCGGGGTGGACGTTTGACGGATGAAATGGGAAGACAATTTTGATGTCGTCCGCAAATAGGTAGGGTGTCCCATGTTTGAAAACCTGGCACACGTCATTGATATGGAGCAGAAAAAGTAGAGGGCCTAAAACGCTACCTTGAATTACGCCACTTTTGACTGGTTTAGGGAGTGATATAAATTCTCCAACCATTACTGACTGTGAGCGAGCTGCAAGATATGATTAGAACCAGGTGTGCAGTTTGCCGGAGATACCGTATGATTCCAGCTTCATCAAGAGTTCTGTATGTGGTACTCTGTCAAAAGCTTTCGTCATGTCTAGGAAGATGATGGCTAGTGCTTGCGTGTTGTCAATCAGTTGAGTTACATGATTGAGGAACTCAAATTGGCAGGTTTGACAGGATTTAGACGGCAGAAATCCATGTTGTTGTCGATTGATGAGGTTGCGAGTAAGCAGGAAGGTGAGCATGGTTTCTTTGAATATTCGTTCCATTATTCTTGAAGCTATAGACGTGTGGCTGATGGGGCGATATTTTTCCATGTTCTACTGACTGCCTCTTTTGTGTTTGGGGATGACGATGGCATGTTTCCATGTGGTTGGATAAATCCCGTTAGTCATGGAAAGCGTGAATAGGTTGAGGAGTAGAGCTGGAATGTCCTGGCCACCGAGTATCAGCAGCGCAGAGGGAAGACCATCGGGACCAGGATGTGGTGAGCATTTGACTGAGCTGAGTACTCGGGTGATAGAACGCGTGTCAAACTTGATAGTGTCGAGTGAGTCATTGGTGCGCCTAGCGGGCAAAGCAGGCGCGGTTCCATTAGCGTCAGTGAAAGAATTGCAGAAGCATCCATTGAGGATCTCACATATTTTTGATGGATCGCTAATAATGGATGTGTCAGAAAGCCTGAGTGAGGCAATAGGCGTAGATTTTTGATTGCTTCTTTGTCGGAGTAGTTGCCCGAGTGACTTGGTTTTATTGCTAGATTTGAGGACGGCGTTTTCTTCAGCAATCTTGGTTGATTCCTGCGCAGTTTGCCAGTTAGTTAGGATTTCCTTCGTGCGAACAAGGATGTGAAATTCCTCAGTTCTGGAGTATCGCTGTCGCATTTTTTTGATCTTCCTAAGTACACCGTAGGCCTTAACTGATTTCGCTGTCATCTTTAAGCGGCTTTTGCCGGTGAGTGGGGCGAGCACATCTAGGCAGCTGAAGAGATTTAGATACAGGATGTGTGCGGCTGCGTCTACATCGGTAGCTAAAAGGAAGTTGTCCCAGTTCGAAGTTCGCACTAACATCTCAAAGTTGTCCCAGTTAATGTGGTTGAACATTCGAAACTGTTTGACAGAAGAAGAAGTGGCGCTGTGTGGAGTAGAAATGTAACTATGAGTTTGACCACCTTGTGGTCGCAGCCATTGATATTGATGGTTTGGCTGTACCTTTGATCATCGCGCAGGAGACGTTGCTATGTATGTCAATACAGCCCTTATTGTCCAGGAGACGTATGCTTTACCCCTCACGGATTCTGTTTATATTTCACCCGTGCAACTGAAAGTGTGTTGGTCGATAGGAGCCGATAGTGTTGAGGGTGGTCCAGTTGATGTTTTCCATAAACCTTCGAAGAATAGCTGTTTCGTAATGATGAAGTGTATTCGCCCCCAACTGGGCTGCCATAATCTCTCCTGAGCTGCAGTTTCAAGTTGTTTTACTACTGGGTTCCCTATCTAGTCTTGCATGCTCCTTTGCATAGATTCGTTGATTTGCCCACTAGATTAATGATCGGACAAAACCCATCCCTTTGGGCTCTTTGCTAATAAATTCCCTGACTTCATCTTGGACGTAGTATACAACTAAGAAGTCGTAGTACCGGGAGCTCTTGTTCGCTTACGTATGCAAGGAACTGGAAGCTCGTTAGGCGGAGGCCTGTATCCTCCTTGGAACCTGACGTTATCTCTCGGTGCTAGCGACGACCCTCCTCAGTAGCTTTAGTTCGCTATTAGTTGTATGGCGAATAATCGTCCCGACCGCGTCCATATTTATGGCTTCCTAAGCAGGGAGCCATCCTTCCCCCCTCGGATTCGATGCTCCATGCCACTCCCAACCTCTCCCATAATTTTCCACCGACCTACCCGGCATGCACCTCCACGCATGCATGCAAGCAAGCCCCTCACCTCATTCTGGAGCGCCTGTGATGCTGCTAGACGGTACACTCAATTTCAGCAATCCAACCAATAAATATCCACCAAGAGATGCCCCGACACTCCCCACTACATCCCACTTCGATGAATCTAGTAAGCTAGGGATCCACTATATGCTTCTCATCAACGCCAAGTCTATTAATCAAAAGAATCACCTTCTGGGTCCGATAATTACCATGTCCAAAGCACAACTGGTTCTAATCACAGAGACATGGCACACAGCCAGTTCGTCTGACTTACCCATCCAAATACCTGGCTACTCTTCATTCTGCAGTGGGCGCGAAAAGCAACGAGGCGGAGGATGCCTCATCTACGTCAACGCAGACTTTCATGCATCCTCCTTCCAAGTAATATCTTTGGGTAACCCGGAAGACTCCATATGGATTTAAGCAGATGGCGAACACCTAAATCTCCTCATTGGTTGCATCTATATCCGACCATTAATCTCAACAGCTGAAATCAAAAATTGGTCGAGTTCTTCACCGAAGTTTCGCTGTTACCTGCATGCCTTAAGATAATCGGCGGTGACTTTAATAAGCCGTACATTGAGTGGTCTACCCAGTCCTCACCTCACAAATATAGAAAGTTTGTCGACCTTATCTTCGCGTACGACTGGACCCAACATGTTAACGTACCTACCAGGAAGTCTAATATCCTTGACTTAATTTTCACGACAGGCATCAACCAAGCACAGGTTTGTGTGCTTGGCAACCTTCTTGGTAGTGATCATAAGGCAGTGAAGTTAACATTCAGACTGCCCACTACTAAGCAGTACAACCTCTCCCCTAGCGAATCCTTTCGTCCCCTATAACGCGTCGATTGGGAAAGCTTCTCCACTCTTCTACGATCTTTTAACTGGGAAGCATTCTTTCTGGCAACAGACACAGATATGGCGACCCAAGAGATATACAACCACATTATGTTCTGTCTTGACGTGGTCGCTCCTAAGCAGAACATGAGGAAACCAACGAAACCGAAGGGTGTAGCGGATACATATAGAGTCCTCAATAAACTGAGAAAAATGCGCTCTAACTACAAGACAAAGGATTTCCATATAATAATACGCATGAACGACACACTAACAAGGTGGAGAAACCTGCATGCCACGTCTGCCACATAAGCGGAACACGCTGCACTCAGCAGTAACAACAAGGTTAAAGCACTCACCCAACTGATGAAACGCAGAGCAAACAACAGAGCTCCAACAGTTGCCTCATTATCACTTCCTAATGGCAATCTCATGACGGACCCCGCCCAACTCTGCGATTATATCAACAAACACTTTGCAACTCTTTTTCGGTCCCTGATTCGGCAACTTCGCTTACAGCACCCCTGCTCACTGACGATAGACTGACCATCAGCGAATTTAACCTACGCGCAAGCATGCGAGAAATTCATACACTCAAAATGTCCCAATACCCCGGTCCTGATGGCGTTCCATTCGTATTGCTGATACTAGGAGGTCCAGACATTCCAGTTCTCCTCCTTAATCTATTTACACTATCCATGACATCCCATACCTTCCCCGCTGCTTGGAAGCATGCTGTAGTCCTACCACGACATAAACGAGGCTCCCGTCTTGACATTGACAATTATCGGCCTATCAGCCACACACCCATTGCATCAAGAGTTATGGAGAGACTGGTGAAAGCAGAAATCCTTAACCTTCTTTTGCCTCGTAATCTCATTAATAGGTCTCAACACGGGTTCCTGCCCTCGAAATCCTGCCAGACATGTATGTTTGAGTTTTTAAACCACGTCACTGACACGATAAATATAGGGCATAAAGTGGTCATCATCTTCCTCGACATGAAAAACGCATTCGACCGCGTTCCACACCTGAAACTACTGACCAAACTCGCCTCTTCTGGCATCGCCGGGAAGCTGCTCTCCTGCTTTGCACCCTACCTATCAAATCGGACACAATCGGTGAGCCTGGGCGGCACGCAGTCTTCAAAAAAGCTGTCACCAGCGGAGTCTTTCATGGAAGTGTCCTGGGCCCCATGCTCTTCTTACTCTACGTCAATGACATCTTCCAAGTCTTTCGTTGGGGAACGCCATACCTATTTGCAGACGACATGAAAGTCGTATTTTCCTTCGTCTCCGATAATATGAAAGGTAACCTATCCACAATACAAAGCGATCTTAAGGCGCTAGAAAACTGGTGCGCAATATGGAATCTCGAATTTTTCCTCAGGAAAAAGCAACATTCTCTCTTACAAATGCACCGTGCCACCGAATACCCTTACTCTCAATGGCGCCCCTCTTACCGTTAGCCACTTTGTTCGTGATTTGGGGGTTCAATATTCCAATACCTTTAACTTTGCGGAACAGGTAAGCTATAGTGCCGCTAAAGCTAGGTCGTTAATAGGCTATATCTTTACATCCATGTCGCTTTTGGAATCTCGATTGACACTGTATAAAACGTGCGCTAGGCCTATTCTCGAATACTGCTCTATAGTCCTTACGAGCTCACGCAAGTGCGACAGGACTGCACTCGAGAACGTACGGCGTTCCTTCATCAAACGTCTATTGGGCTCAAACATGCTGAACTATCGTAGTCGATGCAAACAACTGGGACTGGACCCGCTTTGGCTACGTAGGCTAAAGATAAACCTTACGTTTCTATACAAACTCAAACGAAAGCCGGAAACGAACCTGACACGACACTTCCGAACTGAAGGAGATACCCGATATCATGTGCGCAACGCGACCTTTTCATTCAGTCTGCCGGCTGCTCGTTGTGGCATATGACATAACTTCTTCCTTTATAAATACGCGAAGACCTGGAACAAAATACCTCTGCAAATCCGATCATCTATGACCAGTACACACTTCAGCAACGCTATGCAGAGATTCCTCTACGTAAACACAGTCTCCGAACTATTAAGCCTCAAAGTGACGGGAGATGAGCTATGGGAGACAGGACCAAACAACCTCTAGCGAACTAGCCTTCATCCCCTTTTTAATGCTTTATTACCAACAGTTTCCAACTTCGTTTTAACCTCGCATCACGACTGTCTTTGAAACCTTATTCGCACGTCTGCTCTCTTTTGTCCTTCCTATCCCTACCTAGACGACGCTGCATCAAGACTTCCATCTCTTTGATCCAAATATTTCACTTACTGTTCCTTCTGGAACGTTGAGGTTTACCTCCTTAGCCGCATCTTTGCTTACTCTACTCCTCCCTTATGCTTAACCCGACTCTGTGTATATTGTATTCGGCACCTCTTCTGGCCCTTATCGCAACTCTTCAATAGTGGCCTAAGAACACATAAAGCCTGTGACAAATCATAGGCCCCGCTAGATTCTCTTTCCTACTATCATGCTTCTCAGCTCACTTCAAAGCCTCCCTCTCTTGCTTGGCCTCTCTTTTGGTCCATATCGCAACTGTTCAATGGTGGCATAGGTACCACTAGCGTCAGCGCAAAAGCTTAGGCCACCTTTGATTCTCTTTGCTACTGTGGCACACATCCTTAATACTTTTCGATTAGTCCGGCCGCTCAGGCCCCAAGTGCCCATAAGCCTCAAACCAAGGCCTCTTTTCATTTGAACATCGGCTACAATTAACCAAGGTTCTCATTTTTAAATGTAACAACCTCATGATACTCGTCTTCTGATACATTATCTGCATGCTTGGTCCCCCTACCGAAAACGAAAGTTCCGGTCCTTGATATGTTTGCCTCTCGGCTCCACTCTCATGCTTCTCAGCTCACAATTACGTCCCCCTCTCTTATTTGGCCTCTCTTTTGGTCCATATCGCATTCGTTAAAAGGTGGTGTAGGTACCAATAGCGTCAGCACAACATCCTAGGCCTCTTTTGATTATCCATCCTACTGTGGCACTCATTCTTAAACTTTTTCGACTAGTCCAGCCTCTGAGGCTCCAAATGCCTATAGGACTAAAGCCAAGGCCTCTCTTCTTATGAGGATCTGCTGCCATCGATAAAGGTTCTCAATGGTATAAGTAACGTCCTCATGATTCTTGTCTCCGTCCGATTCATTATCCGTATGCCTAATCTCAGGCGTCGCTATATGTTCTCGCTCCTGTGGCTCTCACTCCTAAACCTTTTGGACTAGTCCGACCTCTGAGGCTCCAAATGCCTATGGGTCTCAAACCAAGGCTTCTCTTCCTTTCAACATCGATTAAAGTTCTCAATGGCATAAGAAACAGCCTCATGTACTCGCCTCCGTCTGATACATTTTAATATGCTTGGACCCCTGCAAATTGCAATTTCATGTCTCTGATTGAGTTTTGCCTCTCGGCTCCACTATCATGCATCTTAGCTTACAATTACATTCCCCTCTCTTGTTTGGCCTCTCTTTTGTTTTATATCGCATTGGTTCAATAGCGGTATAGGTGCCTCTAACGTCAACGCAACTTACTAGCGCCCGTGTGATTCTCTTTGCTACTATGGCACTCATCGGTAAACCCATTGGACTACTCCGGCCTCTCTGGCTCTAAATGCCTATAGGTCTCAAGCCAAGGCCTCTCTTCCTCTGAGGATCGGCTGCCATCGATTAAGGTTCTCAATGGTATAAGTAACGGCTTCATGGTTCTCGTCTCCGTCCGATTTATTATCTGTACGCTTGGTCCCCTACCTAAATCGAAAGCTCATGTCCTAGATTAATCTTGCCTCTCGGCTCCACTATCATTCTTCTCAGCTCACAAGTATCGTCTCCCTTACTTGTTTGGCCTCTTTTTTGGTCCATATTGCATTGGTTCAGGGACGCTACAGGTACCTCTAACGCCAGCGCAACTTACTAGTCCAGTTTGATTCTCTTTGCTACTGTGACACTCATTATTAAACCTACTGGGATTGTCCGGCCTCTCAGGCTCCTAATACCCATCGGTCTCAAAACAAGGCCTCTCTCATTCGAGCATCGGCTGCCGTCGGCAAATGTCCTCATTTGTATAATTAACTGCCTCATGTACTCTCCTCCGTCTGGAACATTACCTGCATGCTTTGTCCTTCTAACGAAATTGAAATTTCAGGTCCCTGGTTGAGGTTTGCTTCTCGGCTCCACTCTCATGCTTCTCAGCTCACAATTACGTTCCCCTCTCTTGTTTGGCCTCTCTTTTGGTCCATATCGCATCGGTTCAATGGCGGTATAGGTATCACTAGCGTCAGCGCAACATCCTATGCTTCCTTTGATTCCCTTTGCTACTGTGGTACTCAGTTTTAAACCTCTTCCACTAGTCCGGCCTCTCAGTCCCCAAATGACCATAGGCATCAAACCAAGGCCTCTCCTCTTTTGAGGATCGGCTGCCACTGATTAAGGTTCTCGTTGGTATAATTAACTTCCTTGTGTGCTCGCCTCCGTCTGATACATTATCTGCATGCTCGGTCGTTCTACGGAAATTGCAATCTCAGGCCCCTGGTTGAGGTTTGCCTCTCGGCTCTATTCTCATGCTTCTCAGCACACAATTACGTCCGCCTTCTTGTTTTGCCTTTCTTTTGGTCTATATCGCAACAGTTCAATGGCGGTATAGTTATCACTAGCGTCAGTGCGACATCCCAGGTCTCTTTTGGTTACCTTTCTTTCTGTGCGTCTCAATCCGAAACATTTTGGCCAATTCAGTCCTCTGAGGCTTCAAATGCCTATAGGTCTCAAGCCAAGGCCTCTCTTATTTTGAGCACCGGCTGCCATCGACTCAAGTTCTCATTGGTATAAGTTACAACCTTAGGATACTATTCTTTGTCTTAATCATTATCTTTATGCTTGGTAAGGCCTACCGAAATCCGAATTTCCGGTCTCTGATTGAGTTTGGCTCTCGGCTCCACTATCATGTATCTCAGCTCACATTAACGTCTTCCTCTCTTGTTTGGCGTCTCTCTTCGTTCGTATCGCAACTATTCGTTGGCGGTATAGGTATCACTAGCCTCAGCTCATCGGTCACTCCATTGAGTTCAGCCAGCACAACTTACCATAAATTTTATAGTTATACAATAACATAGTCCTGTTCAATTTTGTTGGCAGTTTGCTCGGTCCGTTTTTCTTCTCACCCTTGTTCTACATTATAACATTACCTGCACCGAACACCGCTGTAGACGTACCCTGCTAGCACAAAAAGGACTTTGAAGGCGAAAACGTGTGGTAAAGTCCTTAACCGTCAACTATAAACATGAATTCATGGATAGGGACTTTGACGACCATTTTGAAGGCGAAATTTGTCCTTCCACTGCAGCTGTATTAAGTACACAGTGAAGGACTTTGCACCGTGTCCAATCATAAACCTAGGTTAAACAGTGGATGACAGACACACCAGCGGAGCATGAATGGTCGTTGACGGTTGACCTTGAACGGCGTGGACCAATAGCCGTGCACGCACCACGACGATACGCACGCACGACGCACACACCTAGGCGGTAACCCGGGTACGCCGCACCTAGCCGCTACCCCGGTACGCCGCACCTAGCCGCTACTACGGTACGCCGCACGTATTGGCTACCCACCCAAGCTCGCACACCGCTGGATGAGGATCTCAAATCCCTACCTGCGCTTCCCGTTAATAATACTATGTAACGCAGGTATCATATCCGCTTACAAATGCAAGGTAAACGTGCGAGTCATAGCTAACCGCTCCTATGACATATTTTCGCTTGCGGCGTAACAAAATGAATGACAGGGGAAAGCGTGGTATCATGGTGCACAGCCTGCTGCCACTGAATGGAGGAAACCATGTTTAACATGGCGCACAGCATGCAGTCCTACTAGTCATAGTGATGCCTTAGTATTTCCGTCCCACTGAGCACAAAGATAGAGGGAATGGAATCCGATCATTTCACAGTAAGAAGTCTGTTTACCGACGTATAGTAGTGGATACATTAAATGGAAGGACATCAATATTGATAACAGAGGTCCGTGTTCCGTTTGAAACCGTTACCCTTCTTCCATGCTGTCGCCGGGGCAGTCCAAGTCAACCAACTGGGAAACCTTATGTAAATAAATAAATAAATAAATAAATAACTTTTATTCTCGACCAAGCGAGACACATCTTTACAGGCATGATCATGTTTAGCTAACAGTGTGATCAATAACGTACAAAAGTACATGTTTGGCATAACAATATATGTAAGTGTATGGGTGTATATGTGTATGTAATTGTGTATGAATGTAGCTTGTGTCTTTGAATGTGCCGCTGCATTTTTGAATGTTTGTTGTCGTCAGGAATGTGAGCATAAGCGACTGATGTCCTTGGGTTGGATAGCACTTTCCGGATATCCACGGGCCAGTGACTTTATTTTGTGGCGAGTAACATCCGCCACGTCATAGTGTTGATAAGCAGACATTTGTGGCTTTTTATAGGGAGAACGCTTGCCAGGCGAAAGCCCACCACGTCCTGGAACACTGCCGCCGAACTATTTGATGGAACGGGTTAAACCCGAGCCACCCAGCTGGCACCACGAGGAGGTTGTTCGGCTAGCCAGCCTGCTGGGTGCTTGCACAACCTTTGGGAGTTTCGCGCCATGCGTTGTCACGAATGGATTTCAAGTATTTCCTGACATATTGTGTAACTTCATCGGGTGACACGTTACTTCCGGAGAAACGTTTTAATAGAGCAGCTAGGAAAAGGATGAAAGGGCAAAGACGTTGTTTACCTTGCATTTCGGTGAATAGCTTAGTTTTCCGGAATCCGTGTTTGTTGCGGAAACCGGAGTAATTGATCTCCGCCATCAATGACCGCGTTAGAAGGCGCTGCATCATGAGGCGTACGGTCTCCGACAACATTTCTCCATGCACACCTTCCAGATAAGTATGCTGCATGCATATGTGAGGCATCAAAGCATCCTACCAATTGATGTCTGCGTCCTGCATCCTGCATTAGTATATCGAACGACTGCAGTTCCTCCACCGATGTACTTGGCAAAGGAAGCTGCGTTGCCTGCTGCCCTGGTTGCCCGGCAGTTGTAGCCATCGACCTCATGGAACTCTTCATATACTCCAGTGTCTTCATAATTTTCTGAACATTACCCGGAAACGTAAACCCTGTTTTAGAAAAGTAGGAAGTTAACATCTATGGACTCCAGTTTATTCTTCATTTGGTGCATATCACCTACTGGAGAATGGTAAAACCTCAAGTACATGCTTACGATGAAGGCCATTCCAATTGCTTGTAGGAACGGTGATGAAGGAGGAGTCGGAGGTGGACTCTAGGACTAGGACAATCAAGCTACAAAGTGTAAGACCAACCTGAAGCCGTTTTCCGAATCTGTGGGTTTGAATTTTCACCAGAGTTAGATGCGGTATTGAACGCTGTAGTTGACCATTAGGAAAAATGTACCTCTTACCTGTATAAGCTGGTTTGTATCCACCCAGGTTTTATTGCTAGGAAGACCACTGACGTGGGTTTTTACCCATCGAGCGTGCCAACTCAGTTAAACAACAGATAGGTAGCGAGCCATAAGGAACGGCTGTGGGAACCGTGCGCTTCCTGGGTGGCTCAAAGTCATCGTCGGCCGAAATCAACCGACGTGGCATACGGCTGTGATGAAATGTTATTTAGCTGTGGAAACTCACCTGAGTCTACGTGGGGGTGTGCCCATGTAGAGAGTTGAATCCGTGTCTTCCGGCAGGTTTGAAAGTTTGACGGAGTTGGCTATTGCAGCAGCCTGGTCGAAATCCACTGAAGACTTATGACAGCACAGAACTTACTGGTTCGCCGAAGTATAGTCACACAGGCCAACTTACAGTTCTCGTCCGCCGGCAGGTTTTACCTCGCAGCCTTAAGGTATTCTGATGGGGGCACGTCTGGTAGCAACGTCTGCCGACCGTCCCCAAGCAGCCAAGAGCAGCTTATAGTTGTAACCGAGCCTCCGGTGGACGTGCTCAGGGAAACGACGCAATATACTAACGAAGCCATAACGCTGAAATAGATGACTTCTGCAAGTCCGTGTGCACAAACACTGATTACGAGAACAATGTAATAGCAACGAAACTTTAAATTAATAAATATTGTCTGTACATGAACCCCCACTCCGAAACACCCGTGCTGTCTCCTGTAAAGGTGTGCCGTTGAATGCATCGCCATTGAATACCTGGCAACATGTGTAAGATAATGAGCATGTTACCTGCGTCGGTGCTGGTAAAGGTCATTCCACGTTGTTCATATTGTTTTACATCGCCTGTCGAGAGCTTGCCAACGCAGACCTTTGCCAGTAAGAGTGCATTCAGCGCCCTGTGGGTTGCCATCCTGCTGCTGTTAACAGCCCTTCATATGCCTATCGGCCGAATACAGTTACGAGCTTGTAACCCCGTTCCAAAGTCTCATTAATTTTAATTCAAAGTCTCATTAATAATGCCGAACATAAAACGTTAGGTTTAACGTGCCCACGTACATTTAAAACGACCCGGATGAGTGAAAACACGGAAACGTCCAGCAATGTCGCCACCGATATTACTAAGGGATTGCGCCCTGAAAAAAAGAACGGAACCTCACAGTAAGGCTACCTATGTAGAGCAGGAGTAATTGCGCAAGTGAAGATAACAGTGCGCAAACTCTGAGTTATGGCAATAGCACCTATAGGTGCCCTATAGGGCAATGCAACGGCAACGCTTCGGAAATAATACCAAGGTAAACAAATTATGATTGCAGTATTATTGCAGTATTATATCTAACACACGTCGAAACAGCTTCTTACCAACTCAAACTTGTTTATCAACTATCGAAAATACAGAACGAAAAAAGAAGCGCACTACGGGGAAGCAGGATTGGTAACCAAACAGAGCAATGCCAACGGTACCTTAAAAGTTAACTGCGCGGCAAAATTCAAAAGGAGGGAAGATGACCCCTTCTAAGAAATCACGTATGACTCTTCGACAGAATAAAGCGGGTAAACAATGTTATCATTATTTATCAGTTAACGTAACCTACACACATAAGCGCATCCCTTGCTGAACTGCGGCGTAGATCAAGTAGCCACCAATAAATTACTGAAGGATTTTGAAGGACTCTTGAAGGACTTTGACGACGGATAAAAGTACTTCATGTGCTAGCTGGGTACCTGCGACGCTCCCATGGGCACGGATTCCATAAAGAACAAAGAAAAACCCGCACTTCATAATCGTGACACACTAAAGAACCTAGGAAACTGATCAATTCAATACAAGTCACCTGAGTCGTCCGACTTCAACAGCTCCAACCACTTGTACTGGACTCCGAAGGCAAATACACAGCCATAGGAAACAAATTGGCGTTACGTGACTGCAAGGCTAATCGGTCAGATACAAACTTGCCAAAGTTATATCAACAGCCGGCAGTGTTCCAGGACGTGGTGGGTCTACGTCTGGCAAGCGTTTTCCCTACAAAATCCACAAATGTCTGTTTAACAACACTGCGACGTAGCGGATGTGACTCGCCACTCAATTAAGTCACCGCCCCTAACACATTGGCAAGTTGACCGACACCACATTTACAAGTTCTGTGCAAATATCGGCTCTCGCACGAACACACCTACATATCTGACTAGTGACATACCACTATTCTTATGTATTTTTCACCCGTTTACTCATACTTCACTCACGGACCTACATTGCTTACGGGACCTTGTCGGACTAGTTCCTCATCAACATACCATATAAGTGATCTGATCACTATTCTTACCTCTCCCATTCTGTGTACATAGACTACATACAACCTTTGGGCTCTATGGGCCCACACTACTGGGTCCAACTGTACTACTCCCACTGTTGGTGCTGCATATTCCGCTATCATGTACAATAATGCAATATGCTGATCATGCCCAAAAGGCGTGTCTCGCTTTGTCGAGAATAAAATATTTATTTAGTTATTTATTTACTTACTTAGCTCGTTTTTCGTCACTTTGAGGCTTAATAGTTCGGAAACTGTGTTTACGTCAATGCATCTCCGTATAGCATTGCCGAAGTGTGTACTGGTCATAGATGATCGGATTTGCAGAGGTAATTTGTTCCAGGTGTTCGCGTATTTATCAAGGAAGAAGTTATGTCGTATGCCACAACGAGCAGCCGGCAGAATGAATGAAAAGGTCGCGCTGCGCAGATGATATCGGGTATCTCTCCGTCCGTTCGGAAGTGTCGTGTCAGGTTCATTTCAGGATTTTGTTTAAGTTTGTATAGAAACGTCAGGTTTATCTTTAGCCTACGTAGCCACAGCGGGTCCAGTCCCCGTTGTTTGCATCGACTACGATAGCTCAGCATGTTTGAGCCCAATAGAGGTTTGGTGAAGGAACGCCGTACCTTCTAGAGTGCAATCCTGTCGCACTTGTGTGAGTTCGTAAGGACTATAGAGCAGTGTTCGAGAATAGGCCTAGCGCACGTTTTATACAGTGTCAATCGAGATTCCAAAAGCGACATGGATTTGAAGATATAGCCTATTAACGACCTAGCTTTAGCTGCAATATAGCTTACCTGTTCCGCAAAGTTAAAGGAATTGGAGTATTGAACCCCAAAATCACGAACAAAGTTACTAACGGTAAGAGGAGCGCCATTGAGAGTAAGGGTATTCGGTGGCACGGTGCATTTATAAGAGAGAATGCTGCTTTTCCTGGGGAAAATTCGTGGTTCCGTATTGCGCACCAGTTTTCTAGCGCCTTAAGGTCTCTTTGTATAGTGAATAGATTATCTTTCATATTATCGGAGACGAAGGTAAATACGACTTTGATGTCGTCTGCAAATAGGTATGGCGTTCCCCAGCGGAAGACTTGGAAGATGTCATTGGGGTAGAGTAAGAAGAGCATGGGGCCCAGGACCCTTCCTTGAAAGACTCCGCTGTTGACAGCTTTTTTGAAGACTGCGTGCCGCCCAGACTCACCGATTGTGTTCGATTGGATAAGTAGGATGCAATCCCGGAGAGCAGATTCCCGGCGATGCCAAAAGAGGCGAGTTTTGTCAGTAGTTTCAGGTGTGGAACGCGGTCGAATGCTTTTTTCGTGACGAGGAAGATGATGACCACTTTATGCCCTATAGTTATCGCGTAAGTGACGTGGCTTAAAAACTCAAACATACAAGTCTGGCAGGATTTCGTTGGCAGGATCCCGGGTTGAGACCTATTAATGAGATAGCGATGCAAAAGAAGGTTAAGAGTTTTTGCTTTCACCAGTCTCTCCATAACTCTTGATGCAATGGTGTGTGGCTGATGGGCCGATAATTACCAATGTCAAGACGGAATACTTGTTTATGTCGTGGTAGAACCAAAGCGTGCTTCCAAGCAGCGCGGAAGTTATGGGTTGTCATGGAGAGTGTAAATAGGTTAAGGAAGAGAAATGGAATGTCTAGACCTCGTAGTATCAGCGCTACGGATGGAACGCCATCGGGACCGGGGTATTGAGGCATTTTGAGTGTACGAATATATCGCATGATTGTGCGTAGGTTAAATTCGATGATGGTCAGTCTATTGTCAGTGAGCAGGGGTGTTGTAGGAGACGTTGTCGAATCAGGGACCGAAAAAGAGTTGCAAAAGTGCTTGTTGATATACTCACAGAATTGGGCAGGGTCCGTCATGAGATTGCCATTATAAAGTGATATTGAGGCAATTGTTGGAGCTCTGCTGTTTGCTCTGCGTTTCATCAGTTGGGTGAGTGCTTTAACCTTGTTGTTACTTCTGCGTGCAGCGTGTTCCGCTGATGTGGCAGACGTGACTTGAAGGTTTATCCACCTTGTTAGTGTGTCGTTCATGCGCATTATTATGTGGAAATCCTTTGTCTTGTTGTAGTTGGAGCGCATTTTTCTCAGTTTATTTAGGACTCTATGTGTATTAGCTACACCCTTCTGTTTGGTAGGTTTCCTCATATTTTGCTTAGGAGCGACCACGTCAAGACAGAACATAATGTGGTTGTATATCACTTGGGTCGCCATATCTGTGTCTGTTGCCAGAAAGAATGCATCCCAGTTAAGAGATCGCAGAAGAGTGAAGAAGCTTTCCCAATCGACGCGTTTTAGAGGACGGAAGGATTTGCTGGGGGAGAGGTTGTACTGCTTAGTAGTGGGCAGTGTGAAGGTTAACTTCACTGCCTTATGATCACTGCCAAGAAGGTTGTTAAGCACACAAATCTGTGCTTGGTTGATGCCTGTCGTGAATATTAAGTCAAGGATATTAGATTTCTTGGTAGGTACGTTAACATGTTGTGTCCAGTCGTACGCGAAGATAAGGTCGACAAACGCTCTATATTCGGGAGGTGAGGACTGGGTAGACCACTCAGTGTGCGGCATATTAAAGTCACCGCCGATTACCTTATGGCATGCAGGTAACGGCGAAACTTCGGTGAAGAGCTCGACCAATATTTTGATTTCAGCTGTTGAGTTATGTGGTCGGATATAGATGCAACTAATGAGGAGATCTAGGTGCTCGCCGTCTGCTTGAACCCATATGGAGTCTTCCGGGTTACCCAAAGGTATTACTTGGAAGAAGGATGCATGAAGGTTTTCGCTGACGTAGATGAGGCATCCTCCGCCTCGTCGCTTTTTGCGTCCACTGCAAAATGAATAGCAGCCAGGTATTTGGAGGGGTGAGTCAAACGAACTGGCTGAGTGCCATGACTCTGTGATTAGAACCAGTTGTGCTTTGGACATAGTAATAATCGGACCCAGAAGGTGATACTTTTGTTTAAAGACCTGGCGTTGTTGAGAAGAATATTGTGGATCCCCAGCTTACTAGATTCGTCGAATTGGGAGGTAGTAGGGTGTGTTGGGGCATCCCTTTGTAAATAGTTATTGGTTGGATTGCTGAAATTGTGTGAACCGACTAGCAGAATCACAGGCAATCCAGAATAAGATGAAGGGCTTGTTTTCATGCATGCGTGGAGATGCATGCCGGGTAGGTCGGTGAAAATTAATGGGAGAGGTTGGGAGTAGCATGGAGCATCGCATCGGAGGGGGGAAGGACGTAGAGGTAACTGCTAATGCAAAAATGCCGAGAAAATTAGCCCGAAGTCGGTCATGAGGTTGGCGTTTAGAGGAACCGTTCAAATGCCTGAGATATGTTGTTTGGAAACAGTTGTGCCATGTCTAGGAATCGAGTCAGGTGGTAGGGAGCCACCGTTTGACCCTTGCGAGCTAGGAGAGGAGGCCTGCAACTTGCGGCGTCCCACTAAAAGGGACCGCGGAAGGTGTCGTCATGATTTGTGGCATTATGGCGTGTTGTTGAATGAGTGTTGACTGGCGTGATGGGATGACTGGATGAAGGAGCGGAGCATGTGCAGAATTAATCGGTTCGTTGAGCCCATGTGGGTTTTGCCCCGATGATGTTGCTGTTTGGTCAACAGTGTATTGGATTTTGCGCGGGGTCTGGAGAGGCACGGCGGGGCTTGGTGTTCTGAGTAAGTAATATTTATGTTGCGGCTGCTCAATACCGGTTGTCGCTGTAGGAGATTTTGCTTCATGTCGTGGGGGTGAAGGCCTAGTTTTGCCCTGATGAGTTATGTTGGCTATATTTGTATGGTTAGTCTGGACAACATATCTTATTGGGCTTTGCCCGCGCAGCATTGCAGTTCAGCCGGTAGAGGAGCGAAGTGTATGCGGGGTCTGGTTGTGTATCGCGGGGCTTAGGGTTCTAAGTAAGTACTTCCTACGTTGTGACCGCTCAGTCCTGGCTGTAGATGTAGTAGATTTTGCTTTGTAACGAGGACGTGGAGGCCAACTGGTGTTCGGACGATTTGTGTTGCCTATATTTTCATGCTTAGTTCGGTCTGCGTATCGCTTTGGGCTTTGCCAAAGTGGCGATGCAGATCGGCTGGCAGTGTAGGGGGTTTGGGTTTACTCCAATTACTCGTTGTTGAGTTAGGGGTTACGAGGAGATAATTCCTACGTTGTGGCTGATCAACCTTGACTGTCGCTTTACTAGGCTTCGGCATAAAGCATGGTTTGTATTTGAAACCATTGGGTGTTATCTTGGCCGTTTTAGCGCGTTTGTGCATCGACTCGTTGTTATAATATTGTGGTTTGGAATGGAGCTGAGAAGACACAGTTATAGACCAACCTGGGTTTGGGCATCTGGGCTTAGGTGCCGTGTCAGTTTCAGGCTGCGTGAGATCGTTTACCGTACTGGAAACCGTGTATATGATGATAAGAAGCACAAGCTATCGAGTTCAGTGTACGTGTCACGTACATCAGACACGCTGTTGGGCTTCTCGCTGCATTCTGTTCTGTCCATGACTGCATTCAAGGTGGCCGTAACTTTTGCCTGTCCTTCATCTGCCGGTACCTCTGATGCGATGAGATTTAATTGTCGTTGTGACATGTCCATGTCAACGTTGTAGGCCATTGATGAGCTTGCTGTGGGAGTTGTGTTCAGGTGCATGCCCGGTATTGGTGTCGTATTGACAATTGAATTGGCAAAGGTCCTGACAGCGGTTACTGGAGACCATTCAGTAGCGTTTCTTCTAAAGGGCTGTTTGAGAGGGTTCAGGAGCATATTTATGGAATTGTGCAGGCTCTGCTTATTAGGGTATCGTACATTTGACATGAGCGCCCTTTGCAGTGGCGTCATGTCCACTTTAATCAATATGGGCCAGAGGTTCGCTTGCTTTCTTATGATGAACTTGTAGCCTAGAAAGCATTTGGCGTGATCTTGGCTGCTGAACTTGAGGACAATTGGGCATGGTCAGTTTTTCTCCTTTATTGTAGGCAGCTGCATGAGCAGCAATCCCGGTCCATTTTGCATACACTTAGCAGTGAGCGTGTCAATTTATCAAGTGGCATGCGATCTGGCACATTAAATATTATTACATTTCGTGCAAGGATGACTCGTTCGTTGACTTCCTAGGCGAGCGTGTTGAGAGATTCACCCGCTGCGCTAAGATCTTCCACTTTGTCTGATTTATGTAGATCCGATAGCTGCGCCAGCGGTAGAATTTTTGCTAACAATTGATTGATATTTTGTAATTCCGATTTTACCGAGGTTAGCGCATTTTCCATGTTTTGGACTTTAAGAAGCGAGTCTGTCAGCCGGTCTTGTGGTGCTGACTTACAGTCTGAAAGCAAAGACGACAGACACATAGGTGGTAACGATTTTAGGGACGTCACTGACATTTTAGCGTCATGTAATGCATCTGTCCGTGGATCGGAAAGGAGCACAAAGCAATTAGCCAATTTTCCTGGTGTAAGAGCCGCAGAGTTACCGGTTGTCACGTTGTTATTTGTGTTATAGCTTACTAACGGGGGTGTCAGTGCTGAGACTACAGTGGGCGCAAGACCGTTACTAGTAGTGCCCTTATCCTTCTGAACGCCGATCCGGCGTCTTTCCCTGATCATAGCCCTGGGGACTTTCGGTTGTGT